>CM053581.1:424889309-424930393 GCA_028627135.1 Pseudochirops cupreus
AATAATAATAATAAGATTAGAGATTTAGACCTGGAGAGGCATTAGCTGTTACATAGTCCAACCTCTTCATTTTACAGATGAAGAAAATGAAACCCAGAAAAGGTCAGCTGATTTGCCCAAGATCAAACAGCTAGTAAACCAGATGTTCTGATTCCAAATTCAGTACTTCTTTCATCCATCCTGCATGTATCATATAGTGAGGCTGACAGATGACTTGAATGCTGCCTTGGTACCCTCAAAGAGTAAGAGAGCAAGGCTGTCAGTGTTCTCGATAGACCTTACGGGGAGGACTTCTTGAAGGACAAGGATAAGAATTACATGGTACTGGTGTAAGCTGCACCATTGGAGGGGTCCCTCATACCAGTGAAGTCACAGGTCCATTCAAAGACCCAAGGATGCCGTATGCAAATAGGTGTGTGAGTTGGGAGAAGGGGGTGGAAGATAATGAGCATGGGGGAAAAAAGGGTAAGGCAAATTCAAAGTGCCTTTGAATAACACCAGAAGTAGGACTGGACAGGATCAGTTAACATTAGGTTCTCTGCTTCCATCCCAGGAAAAGTCATAATTATAATAGCATGTGATTTTATAGTCTTTATAGCTTACAAAGCACTTTCCTCACAACAGCCCTACCTGTAGTGAGTATTATTATATCTGTCCACAGATAAGGAGACTAGGGGGTTTATAATCATGATAATAAAAATAATAGCTGAAATCTATATATAATTTTAAAGCTTGCCAAGGGTTTTATAGACATTATTGACTTGAGGAAAGGAGCCAGACCAAAAAGAAATGATGCTAGGTGAACAGCAATATATGTTTCCTGTGGATATTCACCAGTTTCCTTCCTAGACTGCCCATTACCTGGTGCGACAGGGTAGTTCTTTCCTTATAACCTCTTAGAGCCTTACAGTCTCTACTGGCTCCATGTTTCCATGGAATACAACTCAGTCTCCATGAACAATGATGGAAATACTATGTGTGGCTAATTTCTCGTCCATTACCAGAGAATCATTTTTCACACTGGCAGGTACTGATAATGTCTGATGTTGCCTTCCTTCCTTCTCTCTCCATTTGAAGTTTCTGACTTAAAGTAAACTACCCTGTGATGCAGGCTTTGGTGTCAGTGTTTGGGAGAGTAGGAGGGAGGGAGAACCGAGAGCAATTGGGTGTGTTGTCTGGCGTTGGTGCTACTAATTGTGTATCTAAGAAAATAAAGGAGAACTTGGTGAAATGATAATAATATCAGTAACAACAACGATATTAATATTAATCATAATTCTGTGCCTATCAGGGAAGGAGACAAGCACCCTAGCCTCCCTGGGTTAGCCACTGCATCTCAATCATTTTATCTCTGACTTCCTATGAACTCTAGGATAGTTGCTTTGCTTGCCCAGGAAGGAAAGGAGCATCCCAGACTCCCTGATCCAGTCATTCCATTGCCTCTTGGAACCCTATCTGGTCTTGGTCTCCTTCAATTCCATGCCAGTTGCACCTCACCTTAGCTCCAAGGGTATCTTTTCCTACCCTACAAACATTTACAGCTACATGTGGCTTCCTATGCTCTGGGACAACTCCATTTTGTTCATTATTGAAATGAACTACCCGATCTCATTCTTCAATGATGAATTTATTTCCACACTTTCATGCCTTCTCCATCCTAAAGAACGTGAACGGTTAGTTGTCATTTTAAAAATCCTAATCTCCATCCCCCACTGACCACTCCCTTATTCCTATCCTCTTTAACCCAATCCTCATAATGACCTGCTCTTGAAGGCTAGTCTCTCACTTTCAGTTGTGCTCTCTGGAATGCCTGTTCCATAGGTAATAACTTTGCTATATATTTTCCTTTTCCTCTCTTTTCATCTTTTTGCTCTCACTGAGACCTGGTTCCTTTCTGGAGACAAAACTTCCCTGGCTACCCTTTGTAGTACCAGTTGTAGTTTCATTCCTACTACCTCCCTTGGGGCCTACCCCTCAAACCATCCTAGTTGGAATACTCTTTGCTCCCCACTGCCACTTTAAGACTTTCCCTTTATTACCACAACTCCTTCTTTGAGGTTCACTCAATTCATATTTATCTCCCAACCAAAATTCTGGGAGTTATTATGTACTGGCCTCCAGGACATTCTGCTTCCTTTCTCCAAGAGTTTACCGTCTGGTTCACACTCTTTTTCTCCTTCCCATACTACAGCATTAATCTCTTGCCCTCATACTTTAACGTACATATTGATAACCCCCAAACAGCCTAACCTCAACTTCCTCATCTTACTCATTTTCCATGTCCTATTCTTCCATCTCACTTTAGTTACAATGAGTTGGTCATCCCTTTGCTTTTATCTTTCCATCAACCACAAGTGTTCCACTTTTATGTTCATGAACTTGGAAATTCCTTTACTTGATCAAAATCTCACTTCACCCTCTGCCTTGCAACCTTTAAACTTGTTCTTCATCCTCACTGTGACCTCCAATCCCTTTACCCCTCAGGTCTTCCCTATGTTATCACTCCTATATTAGCTATATTCTACTTGCTTCTCCATCTTGACCTTTTAGTGAACCAGTTCAGCTCTTTCTTATCTGCTTCTTCTGACTCCCTTGCCCCCTTATCCTACTGCCAATCTTGCTCGGTTAAATCTGTCCTTGGATTGTTACCTACAATGTGCTGCCTTTGCTCCTACTCATTATGTTACATAATTTCAACTGGGTTCTCACTGTATCAAGGTAATCTTTCTACACCTCTTTAACTGATGTAATGTCAGTCACCTCAGTGGCTTTTCCAAATATTTTCATCTCTCTTAAAACTTCCAATGCTTTGTCTCTCCCTACCTTCTCAGCTGAAAATTATGCCTGATATTTCACTGAATAAACTAATATTATTCCCCTTCTCCTCACCTCACACCATCCAGAAACCATCTCTCACTATTCTATCCTCGAATCTCATCTCACATGGAGACATGGTCCTTCTCCTTGCCAAGACAAATCACTCTATGTGCACAAGTGATCTCACTCCATCCAGACTTCTACAGCAGACTTTTCCCTCTATCATCACCACTCTCTTGTTAATCTTTAATTTCTCTCTGTCTACTGGGTCCTTCTATACAGCCTAAAAACGTCTTTTCCATCAAAAAGAAAAAAACAAACAAACCTTTACTTGATCTGTTCCTCCCAAAAAGCTACCATCCTTTGTCACTCCCTTTCATAGCCGATCTCCTTGAAAAGCTGTTTATAATCATTCAATGTCCCCACTTCCTTTCTTCTCATTCTCTTCGTAACTCTTTAGTCTGGATTCTGACCTTTCTCATCATTCAGCCAAAACTGATCTCTCCAAATCTAATGTCCTTTCCTCTGTCCTTATTCTTCTTTACCTCTCTGCAGCCTTTGATTCTGTAGATAATTTTCTTCTCCTTGATAGTAGGTTTTCATGACAGTGCCCTCTTCTGCTCTTCTTCCTACCTCTTGACTCCTCCTCCTCAGTCTCCTTTTCTGGATCTTTACCCAGATCACACTTGCTTACCATGGGCATTCCCCATGTCTCCATTCTGGGTATATTTTTCTTTCCCTCCATACTATTTCACTTGGTTATCTCATCAGCTCTCATGGATTTAATTTCCATCTGTATGTAATTGATTCTTAGATCTATTTATCCAGTCATAACCTCTCCCCTGACCAAGTAGTCTTGCATCTTCAACTGTCTATTGGAATCTCAAATTGGGTACCCTGTAGACATCTCAAACTCAACATATTCAAAACTGAACTCATCTTTTCCACTCAGGCTATTTCATCTTCCTAACTTCCCTGTAACCATTAAAGGCACCACCATCCTCCTAGTCACCCAGGCCTGTAACCTAGGTGTGATTCTCAACTCCTCATTCTCATACCCTACTTTCATCCCCATAACCAATGAAGAGTGAAGTCTTATATTAGTTGTACTTTTCTAACACCTCTTGGATACACTATCTTCTCTCTTCTGATACTGTCACTATTTTGATGCAGGCCCTTATTCCCTCATCCTTGGACTACTACAATAGCCTTATAATTGGTCCACCTGCCTTAATTCTTTTTCCATTCCAGTCCATCCTTCATTCAGCTTTCAGATTGATCTTATTCAAGCACAGCTTGAACCATATCACTGCTCTCTTAAATAAATTCCAGTGGCTCTCTATTACTTCTAGAAACAAATGGAAAATCCTCTTTTTGTCTATTAAAGCCCTTTATATCCTAGTCCCTTCCTACCTTTCCATTCTTCTTACACCGTACTCTGCTCTACAAACTCTGTGGTCCATTAACATTGCTATTCCTTGCTATTTCTCACACAAGACACTCCAAACCCTGATTGGCCATTTTCACTGCTTGTCCCTCAAAACTGGAATTTCTCCCTCCTCATCTCTGTCTCTTGGCTTGCCTGGCTTACTTCAGGTCCCAGCTAAAATGATCCCTTTTGAAAGAAACCTTTCCTGATTCCTCTTCTAATTCTAGTGCCTTCCCTCTGTGATTATCTTTAATTTTTCCTATGTATATTTTTTTGTATATAGCCCTTTAAAATGTTATCTTTCCCATTATAGCACTTTGCATGGTGCCTGGAACACAGCAAGGTGCTAAATAAATACTTATTGATTGCTTGGCTGAGATTCTTGAGAGCAAGTACCATTTTTTGCCTTTCTTTGTATCTCCAGTATTTAGTACATAAGTCGTCTGATACCTAGTAGGTACTTAAGAAATGTTTGTTGACTTGTCAATAATAATAATAATAATAATAATAACAGTAACAATTAACATTTAAATAGTGCTTTGAAGCTTACAATGCATTTTACACATATTATCTCATAATTGTTCCAAATGAGCCTGACAAAGAAGGGGAAGCCATCTAAGACATTGATATGGTACAACAGAAAAATAAAATAAAATCAATAAATATTTTGAGCCAACTTACTAAATACAAGACACAGATCAGTATCATGGACATTGGGATAATGCCAACATATCTATGTGGGTTTCAGGAAGGCAAGAGACTTTCTGTGAGGATGTCTCTAATAGTACTTCATGGTACTATAATGTTTTTTGTACTCAAATATTTCTGAAGATCATTAATTACTTCATTGATATATGTACTGGTTCTGAAATCTCTTCACTAGTGTCCTCAGATTATATGCTTTTCGAGGCAGGGACCTATAATGATAATGGTAATTTGAAGATCTTCCCTGAGCTTTAATAGGCTGAAAGTTATCACATGTAGTCTGTGGTGGAAGGAGTTTGCTGAAGGGTAGAGCAGAGTCCAGAGGAAGTTGGGAGTCACAGCAGTTAAAGTTGGAGGAAGGAGAGGATGCAGGCAAGGAGACAGCTAGGTATGATGTGGTTCCCTGCTGTGTTATGGTATATTAACTTCTTTGTTCCTATGATGGATTTGGTTTTCTGGTGTTGGGATTTGGCTTTCTGGTTTGGGGATCTGGCTTTCTGGTGTCTGAATAAATGTTTTGCTTCTGTCTTCTCTATGGAGGGTATGTTATATTTTGTAATTCAGAACTATGCTGGCATATTGATAGTCACCATAAGTGCTAGTAAATATCATGTGGGCACTACAGGACCATGTCTCTTTTTTCTTCTGTCTTCACCCTAAAGTACCTGTGATTGCACCTCTGAACCCCACAGGCACTCAAAAGGGTGACTTGCAGAATTTAATTTTTCTTTCTTATGTCATTTTGACATGGGAAAAAGATGGAGGGTACTCTCTGTCCTTTGCAAGAGCCTGGCATGGCACCCAGCAACCCCACCACACTTGTGGCTAAGTATCTAACGCTTTCTCCATTAAAACATGGAGAACCATGCCTCAACCCATGCTGATTTGATGGTTATAGGTATCTCAGCAAGGGTATTTCATAACTTCTTTCTAATGTTTTGAGCAATAACTACAATCATGGAACTCTATCAAATCCACATCTTTTGTGACACATAGAATTCACTTCCCATCCTCTGTAAAGAGTATAATTTTCAAAAAATTAAAAATGGGTATCAACTAAGGAGCAATGGAGAGGCATATGGTAAATGTGAGCAGGCTGCAACATGTCATCAAATAAGGAATTGTGAAGACCTGGAATAAGAGACGTCAACAAAGAAAGAAGTTTATGAATGGAAAAAAGAAAAAAGATGGTCATATGGCTAGAGTGAGGCATGGACTGGATGCTCCATTGGTAGCAGCTTGATCTGAAAAGGAAGCAAGGCTGCCAGTATGTGGAGAAGAGCCTCTGTGAACTTATGGAAGGACCTAGCCAGGAGTTGTGCAGAATAGGCAGGCAAGGATGGGATCAACTCCCTATCCTTGGGGAGAATGCCCACATAAATGAGATCACAGACACATTTGAGTGTTTCAGTAAATACTTTCGGAAAGTATATATTTTAGGAAATTGAAAAAGTTTTATGTCAAGGGAGAATGATGGAGATTAAGTAACTGTTTAAGTATGCAGCAGAAAAAGAAGCAGTGTTGGAAGGGGGGAAGGGAATAAACATTTATATAGAGCCTGCTATATGCCAGGCACTAAGTTGAACACACAAATATTATCTCCTTTGAGCCACAAAACAACTCTGTGAGGTAAGTGTTGTTATTCTTCCCCTTTTATAGTTGAGGAAACTGAGGCAAATAGAAGTTAAGTGACTTGCCCAGGGTCACACAGCTAGTAAATATACGAGGCTAGATTCAAACCAAAGTCTCCCTGATTCCAGGCCCAGCTCTCTTGTATTACGGCACTAATTAGCTGCCACAATATGCTTTTGAATAACACAGGGACAAGGGGAAAGATAAGGCTCAGGCTCTTTTCATAACGCAGGCAGCACCAGGCTGACTGATGACTTCTGTATTGTCTCGTCCATGGGGTTAGACTTGATGAGATGTGAATCATTGCCCTGCAGTAGGTGTCCCGGAATATCTGCCAGCATTGACACTTTTCTATGTGTCAAAGGGAACAGGGCACTACTTTATATTGTCTGGAATGCCAGGGGGAGTCCATTTGCCTGCATCTTGGGCTACATCTCTTTATAGACATCTTTGGTTCCTTGGAGCAGAGCTAGAAGTCTACATAGCAGTGTCACAGATGGGGAGAGTAGCAAAGGGCAATCTACCGAAGCCCCTAAAGCAAATCTGGTAAATTCCACATTCCAAACTCTTTGATTTTCATCTTTACTTCCTTACAATATTCCCTTGCAATACTTTCTAATGAGGAAAGACAGTACATAAAAGAAAGCTGGAAGGGGAAGAGCAGGGGAAAGGAGGGATCCAGGTCAGGACATGATGGAGAAAGCCTTGAGAGTCAGGAGCAGGACACAGAAAAGTATGAAAGATGCTCCTTAAAATGGAGGTTCTGGGAAGAACCAAGGAAACAGGGGAAGGAGACTCAGGGCCTCTCTCCCATTTTAAGAGTAGAGCTCCTAAATCTCCTTCTTCATGAAACTCCTAGGGCTAAAATAGGCTGAAGTCTAGAGCTCATTGTGGTTTTTTTTATCGCTGTTGTTCAGTTTTGTCTGACTTTTCATGACCTCATTTGGGGTTTTCTTGGAAAAGATTATGGAATAGTCTACCATTTCCTTCTCCAGCTCATTTTAAAGATGAGGAAACTGAGGCAAACAAGGTTTGGTGACTTGCCCAGGGTCACATAGCTAGTAAGTGTCTGAGGTCGGATTTGAATGCAGGTCTTTTGATTCTAGGCTCTGCACTCTATGCATTGTACCACTTGTTGACCCTAAGCAGCTCACTAGATTGTCAATGTTACCAGTGAACACAGGGTGGGGGGAGGTGAGCTGGAGCTATGCACTGGGTATCTACCCATCTCTTGTAGGGCAGGAGCTAGCTCTGCATGGGTTTCAATACTGGAGTCAAGCCAGCCCAACCCTTTCAAGAGTTACAGGGCAGTGCATGAGAGAACAGAGAAATGAAAAGTACAGAAAACTCTAGAAAGCTTGCATTAGCTTAGGCCAGGGAGCATGAGAGGGGTGTGGTGTCCAGGGCTTTCTTCTTCTGCTTCCTCCAGTGTGTGTAAATCTGCCTGCCGCAATCTAGTCAAGAACCCAAATGGTGCATTGATATTTCTCTGCACTGTCTTGGGGCCGATGCTGCTAGAAACCAGGACAGAGAGAGTAGAACAGTAGAGACATCCAGAAGATGTATGACCAGACCTGTTGGTTTGGTCTTCTGCAGCTCAGTCTAATGTCCTATCACTGCATGAGCATCTTTGTGGGAGAGACTGGCAGTAAGCTCCTTGAGGGCAGGGGAAATCACATTTACCCCTAGTTCCTTGCCCAGAGCAGGTTCTCAATGAATATTTGCTGAATTGCTTCATAGTTGGCCTATTGCCAGATCTTCCTCTTTCTTTTAAAATACCAGAGCAGATGATCCCACATTCTCCCTTGGCAATGTGTTCCAGGAACTCTAGACTTGTCCTGCCTAATGGGTAATCCAAATAGTTGCAGCTGTAGCGCTCTCTCTCTCTCTGTCTCTCTCTTCTCTCTATCTCTCTCTTCTCTCTCTGTCTCTTTCTCTCTCTCTCTCCTATGGTCCTAGGTATAAAAAAGGCAAGCCAGGACAACAGTGAACACCTAAAAGAGGAGCCTGAGAAATGCTTGTCTTGTTTTTCTGCATTTCTTACTCAGCTTGTGACGTCCACATACACTTTACACTATCATAAATCAGGCCAGTTGTGGTTTGGGGTTCATTTTTTCTTTTTTTCCCCCCTAGGTGGCAGTGCTGGAGACTAAATCCTGTAAACTCTGATCCCTAATCCCCAGCTGAGTGTTCCCTGTTTCATACATCATTCCACACTGAAATTGGCTCTGCAGGAATGGAAAGGGAAGATGTTTTCTGTCTTGTCAGTAAACTATGCAGATATGAGTCAGAAGACACACCAGGGAGCACATGCCTTCTGAAGGGGAACAGTGGTCTTGTTAACTAGTCACTCTTCAGACAAGACTGGTACTTTATGGGGAGGTAATTCTGCATCCAGATTACCCACAAAAGATCCATATTGCAAGTGGTCTATGTGGTTTTCATCTCCTCCCCACATCTATGGAAGTACATAGTCATTATTCAAGGAGAAGAATTTTATGGCCTCCTGGTTTTACAGGAGAAAGAACCTTTTCTAGCATCTGTCATGCTCCATCCATGCAGAAAAGTTATGACAATTTTAGGCTTCATTAAAAGAGACATAGTATTCAAGGAACTTTAAAAATCAAATTGAAAAAAGGGTTCAATTCCTTACTTTACACAGGAGTAAACTAAGGCACAACGAGAGGGATTTACCCAGAATAGAGTCCTAAAATCCCAGGATTCTGGAGCTGAAAGGAAGCTTTAGAGATCATCATCTAGAGCAGTGGTTCTCAACCTGTGAGTCACGACCCCTTTGGGGGTCTAACAGGGTCGCCTAAGACCATCAGAAAACACATATTTCCGATGGTCTTCTATCCATCTCCAGGTGGGTCCGCCCACATGCAGATATACCCACGTAAGAGTATTAAAGGGTCACAGCACTAGGAAGATTGAGAACCACTGATCTAGAGAGACTATACTCTACTTTGACCACATGCGTGACTACACCCAAGAGATTTCTGGATGCCATGATTTAGGAAGATCATAGATGAGTTAGAGCACATCCAGAGAAGGGTGACCACGTGGAGGAAATTCAAAAGTATACTATATGAGAACTGGTTGAAGGAACAGGGGAGAGCCTGGAAAAAAGACTTGGATGGAAGATTACATTACAATAGTGGTCTTCAAAACATGGAAGAGAGAATGAACAAGTGTTCTGCTTTCTCCAGAGGGCAGAACTGCAATCAATGATTCGAAGTTTCAGAGAGGCTCTATATAAAGAAAACTTTCCAAAGAACTGAAGCTAAGAGTAAACTGGATTTTCTAAAGAGGTGGTCTTTAATTGATCAATCAATAGACACTTATTAAGTACTAACAATGTACCAGACACTGTGCTTTAAGGTCCTCAGGTAGAAACTAGAAGACCACTTGTTACAAATGTCATAGAGGAGATTCCTGCAATTATGGATTGGACTAGATACCTCTGAGCTCCTTTCCAATTTAAAACTATGATGAAACTTATAGTATTATTCTTTAAAAGTCATGCTTGTTCATCATGATCAATCAGATATTTCTACTTAATGTACACCTAAAAATTATCTCTTGAACAACTCTTCGACTAATGTTTTTATTGCCCTAGCCTGGGAAAGCATCACCTCCACACCTGGGGGTTAGAGCCATGACCAAGAATTTTGGCATCCAGGACAAATTCAGTTGAGCGACAGGGTTGCAGTCACACCACTCATATTTTTTGCGGCGTAGGCAATTGGCATTAAGTGATTTGCCTGAGGTCACACAGCTAGTATGCGTCTGAGGCTGGATTCAAACTCAGATCCTCCTGACTCCTGGGTTTTATCCATAAATATCCATTTATCCTGTTTCAGTCACACTAGGGAAAGGAATGGCTTAATTCCCAGAAAGTCTGGCTGAAGATCCCTAATCTCCTAAACCCAAGAGAGGAGGTCAAAGGGTGGAAAGTTTCCAGGTGGAGAATACAGCAATACAGGAAGATGGGCCTTAGGACAGAAGTGGAACCTTTGGTGGGGGGGGGGGAGTGGGAATGGCATAGCACTGGAAAGTGGCAGAACTTGCAGACAAGCAGGAAAGACAGGTATGACCGGCTGGAGAATTACTGCTGGGAAGAAATGTACCTCCATCCTTGGATGTTACAACTCTTGGGCAAACCCCTACTTGTGCCACTCTATTTACATTTCTGATGATGGTCAGTGCTAGCTAGGGAATTTTCCAAAAGGTAGATGTTCATCTCGAGGTTCCTATGAGGCTGTATCTGCAGTTCTAGTGGCTGCTCAGCTGGGAATTAAAAGGAATAAAGCTCCTTTTGGGCTATAGACAGAAGAGAATTTTATTATCTTTACTAACCCCTTTGTCTTTTCTCATTTAATCACTGGGATAGCTAATTACTAGAACACAAGGGTTCTTCAGTTTGAGAGTGACCACCACCCATACAGATGCTTCTCTAAGGAGTTTGTCTTTTGTTTTTGAAGAGGAACAATGACATCATGAGGGTGAAGTCTTGTCTTGCATGTGAATTGGATTTAGATGAGGCAGAGTTGCACAAAAAGTCATCAGCCTCACTTTGTCTTCCAGAGTTAGCTAAGTCCTGTGGCAAGACAAAAGTCAGGATGACTGGTGATGGCCCAGGATGCCCTTGGCATCTCTGATGTCTCACCAACCTCTAAGAACTTCACAGCACAGTTGTTTTCAGAGCTATTGAAACCAATTGTTCTTATCCTTCCATTCTGTTGGGGCGAGTCTTCACATCCTTGAGTTAGATGCCCCGCAACTTACCTTGAAAGCATCAAGAATCAAAGTTACACAAGAAATAAAGTGATATGCCTTTTTCCATGAGAAATCTGGGTAAAACACGTTTCATGGGATTCTGTGCCATGAGACCACCCGGGGCAGATTCAAGGCAAATTATGTTTGAAGCTTGAAAACAATATGCATTTCTCCTTCATGCAGACAACAACGTAGGCTAGTCATACCCACATTACAATTCATGAGCCAAATAAAGAGCTTTCATGTGTAACCAAAGGCCCTTCGTGGCATTTAATTCTTATATTGGAATTGTTTTACGATCTTAGACTACATAGGATGTACAGTAGCCACATAGCTCTTTCAGTTAATGACAATTGTGAATGTGACTGGAATCACATAGCTATGAGTTCCACTAATATATAATTAGTTTTATTGGAGGCAGATGCTTTGTAGCAGTTAGAGAGCCAGCCCTGAAACCAGTCCTCCCTCTGATATGTGCTGGCTTTATGATTTTTGGGCAGGTCATTTAACCTACCACTGTTCTAGGCAACTGTCTATACTTATAAATTGCAGAGGAGCTGGTAGAGGGAATTCCCTGTAATAATGAAATCACAGGTCTAGTCCCTTTTACTATCCTTATTCCTGTTAATCTACATTCTTCAATATTTTGATTTTTATCAATTCGTTCTGGTTTAGGCTTCAAAACTTGAAGATTGGATATCACATGTACATTTACATATTTTTTCTATGTGTAACCCAAGTCCCCAAATTCATTCATATAGGACTCTCTTTTCATTGGTGGAAATCAATGTCCTGTGCTTGCATCAGGGGTGGGGCAGAGTTGGTAAGAGCATGAAAGAGGAGAGCACCAATCTTTTCTGTCTTTTGGGGTTCTGCAATTGCTTCAGGCCCTTCTGGCTTCTAGTTTTGAGAGAAAAGATGGATGGTGCTAATTCCATTTCAGATTGCTGAAGGGAAAACAAGACTCTGGGACTAAGAGGACATAAGAAGAGCTAGTCTCCATCATGTCCCTATCCTAAGCTTGCTATGCTATGGACTTCAGGGAATCCCACCGTTAGTGAGATCTGGGGCTCTCTGTCTTTATAGAGCTAAGTCATCTTGCTTCCAAAGGGAGAACTTTTTCATTCTGTATTGTCTGGTACACATTCTCATATGTTTATTTCCTCTGATTTTTGCTTAGCTATCAACTTGGATAAATGGGTTTCTTTGCTATTTGCTATGTGTCTATTCACTGTGGAATTGGTATTTGGTGGGAAGGGAGGCAATTCTTGGTTATAAAGCTCAGGCCCTCCATTTTCCATTAATGCAGAGTAATCAAAATATCTTGAACCTGAAAACTATATCCTCTAAAATAGCAATATTTAAGGGAGCTGAGAGATATTATTCTAACCTAGTGGCCCAGGCTAGAAATAGAAGAGGAACTGCCTAATCTCCTAGATTAGGAGAGCAGAATGGTTAGCCTCTACCCTCCACCCCCGCTTCTCTTCTGCTCAGGAATTAAAGGGTCCCTTGGAGAAGGCTTGGGCTGGAGGAGACATTAGAGATATATCTATTCATGCCTACCTGTGAGCCACACAACAACACCCCTATGCTACCTGTAGGGGGATAGCCTCACTACATGTGATTCACACAAGAATGTTTCCTACTAATCCCTGCTATCTTTGCCTACTGACGTCCTTCTTCCAGGTCTAGATCAATGTTACCTTCTCTATTAAACCTCCCTCAATTGCTCCTCATCTAGAAATGAGATTTTTGGAAGTCACCACACTACTCTATCTGTCCTCTGGTATGAACTTATGTTTTCTAACTTTTATTATACAGGTCTAACTTGCATCATTTTGCCTGGACCCCCAAATCCAAATGGTTGCCAAGTCTAGTTGGCAACCTCCACAATATCTCTTGAATCTGTCCCCTTTCCCCCATTCACCCAGTTGCCTAACTCTGGTTCAAACTTTCATTTCCTTTCACCTGGACTACTGCAATTGCTCTCCTTAGCTGATGTTCCTGCCTTCAGTCTCTTCCTTCTGTAAACCACAGAATTCCCAAGTGGCTATTCCTAAAGCACACAGGTCTAAACCATGGCACTCTTCTGCTGGAGAACGATTACCTTTAGGATGAACAAAACTTCTCTCATTAGCTTTTTTTTTTTTGAGGCAGTCAGGGTTAAGTGACTGGCCCATGGTCACATCGCTAGTGTCTGAGGTCAGATTTGAACTTGGGTCCTCCTGATTCCAGAGCCAGGGCTCTATCCACTGCACCTCCTGAACTGCCCCCTCTCTAGCTCTGAAAACCCTTCACAATATGATGCCTACCTTTCACTCTAGAACGACTGTATATCATTCCATCATACCCACTCTAAGGGTCAGCAAAGTTGATTCCCTTGCTATTCCCCAAAAACAACACTGAATTTCTGTGTCTTCACAAAGGCAGGTCTCCCATGGTTAAAATCTACTTTTATTTCTCTTCTACCTTGTAGAAGCCCTAACTTCCTCCAAAGCACAGTTCAGGTATCACTTCCTAGAGGACACCTTTCTGGATTTGTTTTTAGTGACCCCTCTCTCAACAAAGTTACTTTGTATTCTCTCCATCTCTCTGTCTCTGTCTCTCTGTGTTCTCTCTCTACCTCTCTATCTCTTGCTCTATATCTCACTCTGTTATTATATTATCTATTATATCTATGTATTGTTGTTTCCCATCTCTTAATCTATTCTCTACCCCCCAGAATAATGTAAACTCCTTGAGGGCAGGGACTATTTGGTTTTGTCTTTAAATCTTCAGTGCCCAACATGGTGTAGGTGCTCAATAATATATGTTGAATTGAATTGGACCAGTGGCATTTTTCAGTAATATCATGTAACTAAACCTTGTTATAATATTTCAAAGCCTCATACTGTGGAAAGGGAGCATAGTGTGATATGAAGAATAATGAATTTGAAGACAGACAATCTGGGTTAAATCTTGGTTCTGTTTCTTACTGTGTGTCGCACTGTAAGAGTAACAACATCCCTGGACCTTCATTTTCTCCTCTGTAAAATGGTGGATCAATTAGCTAAAGAACATTCAGAGAAGAACCAGGACAGTCCATACCATATGAAGAAATGGTATGTTTAGTTGAGAAAAGAAAAGGGACAGGGTGAGGTGATAAGGGGAGGACATAAGAGCTTTCTTCAAGTATCTGTAGGATAAGGAAGAAGGGTTTGATTTATTCTGCATGGCTCCAAAAGGCAGAACTAGGAGCAACTGGTGGGAAGGTTTAAGTAAGGAAAAACTTTCTAATGCTTAGAGCTATCCAAAAGTGGAATGGTTCTTCTGCTTCAGAAGATGGTGGGTTCCTCTCATTAGGGTTCTTCATGCAAGGGTAGTGTGTTTCAGGATTAATATCTATTTCCCCATAACATGAGCTAGAACTATTCACCTTCCTTCCCTCCTGCAATAGGTTGGTTTTCTCTAAAAGGCAACAAAGCTATCCCTGGGACTTAATTGGCCTCTGCCTCCCTTGATAACAGCTTTCTGGTCACCTATGGGCATTAAAAGTCTCGTTCATCTTTACAATTCCTCAGGGAAATGTGAATGTGCCATGTTTTGTTTTCAATACTGTATGAAGACAGGGAAAAAACCCCCAAATCTAGAAAATACAGCTCATTAAAAAATAAAATTGCTGGAATTTCAAAAACAAAGTCTCATTCATGTATAGTCAGGTAAATTTCTGGAGACTGTGTGAGTCACCTTATAGAGAGGAGGGGCCCTTGTGTCAAGGGAAGCTTAGTTTTACTACATGCTTGCTGTATCACGGCAAATTAAATGTCCTTTTGTTAACTGTTCAATGATTCAATTTGTCCTAACACTGAACCTGAACTCAAGGAGTGCTGGTGTTAGGTCTGCCTCTAACAACTGGATAACCACTTGTCTGTTGTACTGTAGAAAGGATGTATGTGTATATATATATACACACACATATATATGTATACACACATACACATATATACATGTATATATATATACACACACATATACACACACATACACATATATACACATACATACATACAGACATGTATATATATGTGCGCACATATATACATATATGAGTATATGTACAAAATGGATAACTTTTGTCTTGACATGTAGAGGGGTTCCTTGTTTAGGTAAAGGTTGAACTAAGTGTCTTGTGAACTCTCTTCCAACTTTGAGATTCTGGGATTCCTTTTGATGCTATGGAAAGAATATTGACTTTTAAGTCTTAGGTCCTGGCTTCAAAACCCACTTCTGACGGTTACTAGTTTCAACAGGTCCTTAAAATTCCTTGGGCCCCAGTTTCCTTATATGTAAAATAAGAGGGTTGGACCAGACAATCTCTGGGGTCTCTTCCAGTCTCCTCCTGTGTTAAGCCCTATGATCCTAGCTGATTGCCAATTGGTAACCCTTATGATATTGCACCTATAACTGCCTGTTATAACATTGCTCTGTCTAATGTTCTAAGAAGTTAGTCAAGGAATGACTGTTGTTACTTAAGTCCTGTTAGACTGTCTACCCCACCAGGGTGGGGATTTTATTTTTAGTCTTTGATCAGCAATTCACTTAGTATCCCGTATAGAGCATATTCTTCATCAGGGTTTGGTGAATTTAATTAAGTGCATTTTGATGGGTATTTACTAAATGTTTTTGGGTGATTATATTGATAAGGTGGGAAAGAAAGAAGCAGAGGGAAAAAACCCCTTTTGCTTTTATGCCTTCATCTGTTTAATTCTCACCACTGAATGAGTGCAAGGAATAAAAAATCAATTCTGTGCAATCAAATGTACAAGAATGCCTTTAGCAGGAGTATGAAGAGCAAATACCCAGGTGGTCTTCCTTCTTTTAACATTGCAGAAGGATTCTGAGATTATGCTCTCCAAATGTGTCCCTTCTCTGCTTCATTCTCTGCCCTTTGGCCAGTTTTCTCAGTGGTAACTCTTGGATACAAAGCCCTCCCAGTTCCAAGGGCTATTCATGCTAATTGAAAATTGATGTGTGCTGTGGCTGCTGCCATATAAAAAGATGGGACAGCCTATCTAAAGAGACTAGTTATCTCCTTAGGGTCTCAGGAAGTCTAAAATAATCCTGACTAACTGTGATTAATTACAGATGATCTCTTTCTTTCTCTTCGTTCTTTCATCTTCGGGTCTTTCAGAGTGGCTTGGATCCATAGATGGCAGATGGCTAAGGTCAGTGCACAGGGCAGACTGCCTACAAACCAGGACTTCAGTCTTATTCCAGGCCTGAGATCTTGACTGAAGAAACAGGAAATGGCAACTTATTTTTGCATATAGTGTGCCAGCAAATTTATTTATTGTAAAAAAAAATGCAGAGAAATGGATCCAACTTTAGCTTCTGTCATTTCCTTGAAAAAAACAGCCAGTGAGTTTGATTTCTATGTGTTCTACCTCAGATTCAGTCTTCCTTGTCTCTCTCCTTAGGGAGCCATCATCATGGCAATGTCAAGGGTGACCAACTCCACAGCATGGTATACTGGAAAGAGAAATGGATGTGGGTTCAAATTCCAGTTCTGTCACTTACTGCCTGCACAGCCTTGGGAAAGTCACTTCAGTTTTATGGGCTTCAGTTTCCCTACCCATAAAAAGAAGATGATTTCTAAGGTTCCATTCAGCTCTGAATCCATGAAATTATGAGCCTCTGACTGTGGGTGGGAACCAGAATCCACTGCTATTGTCTTCTTCATTCCCAAATCTGAATATCCAATTCATTCATTATAATTAAGAGAATTAGAAAATGGAATATTACATGATTTTATTTTTATGTCCTTCAGCGTCAATGAAGTTAAGTAAGGAAATAATTGTATAAAACAGGTTAAGAAGGTATTTATGCATTTGCTGCAGCTTGAATATCAAGTTTCCAAAAAGCTGAATGTGGCTTATAGGGACACAGGCTGACTAACTCCTGCCATTAACTACTAGTTTGACCTTTCCAACTTATGATTTTAATTTTTATTTATTTATTTTTATGTTTTAATTGCAGTTCATTATAGACATTTATTATAGACACTATAGACATAGTCCAATGGACTCTACCTTTAATATCTTTTTTGCTCTTACCTTTACTTCCTACAGTATAATAAAAATTTCATTGTCATTGTTCATTTTTTCAGTGATGTCTGATTCTTTGTAACCCCATGGGCCATCATGCCAGGTACTTCTATCCAATACCTTTGAAAGTTCAAGTTCATGTCCAAGTTCATGTTTGTTGCTTCCATGACACTATCTATCCATCTCATCCTCTGCTGTCCCCTTTTCCTTTTGTCTTCAACTTTCCCAACTCTTTTCCAGTGAGTCACATCTTCTTATTACATGGCCAAAGTATTTAAAACTTCAGTTGCAGTATTTGACCTTCTAGTGAATAGCCTGAATTAATTTCTTTAGGTATTGACTGATTTGACCTCATTGCTGGCCAAGGGACTTTCAAAAATCTTCTTCAGTACAACTCAAAAATACTAATTCTGCAGCGCTCAGACACTGCCACTGGAAAAACCATAGCTTTGACTTTATAGACCTTTGTTGGCAAGGTGATGTCTCTGCTTTCAAGTATGCTATATAGATTTGTCATAGCTTTCCTTCCACTGAGCATCTTAATTTCACAGCTGTAGTTGCCACTTGGAGTGATCTTTGAGCTCAAAAATACAAAATCTGACACTGCTTCCATTTCTTCTCCTTCTATTTGCCAGGAAGTAATGGGAACAGTTACCAAGATCACAGGGCTTTTTTTTTTTTTTGACATTAAGCTTCAAGCCAGCTTTCACATTCTCCTCTTTTCAACCTCATCAAAAGACTTCTTAATTCCTCTTCGCTTTCTGCCATCAGAGTGGTATCATCTGCATATCTGAGATTGCTGATATTTCTCCTGGAAACCTTAATTCCAACTTTGATTCATCCGGCCCGGCATTTTGCATGATGTACTCTGCATGTAAGTTAAATAAATAAGGTGACAATATAAAGCCTTGTTGGGCTCCTTTTCTAAACTTAAGCCAATTAGTTGTTCCTTGTTTGGTTCTAACTGTTGCTTCTTGGCCCGCATACAAGATCCTTGGGAGATAAGTAACATGATTTGATACTCCCATCTCTTTGAGAACTTGTCAAATTTTGTTGTGATCCACACAGTCAAAGGCTTTAATCTAGTCAATGAAGCAGAAGTAGATGTTTTTCTGGAACTCCCCTGCTTTCTTCATAATCCAGTGAATGTTGGTGATTTAGTCTCTAGTTCCTCTGTCTCTTCAAAAACCATCCTGTTCTTTTGGTAATTTTTAGTTTGTATATTGCTAAAGCCTAGCTTGCAGAATCTCAATTATAACCTTGCTAGCATGTGAAATGAGTGCAATTGTTAGGTCATTTAAACATTCTTTGGCATTGCCCTTCTTTAGGATTGGGATATAAAATGATCTTTGCCAATCTAGTGACCACTGTTGAGTTTTCCAAATTTGCTAGCATATTGGATGCAGCGCTTTAATAGCATCATCTTTCAGGATTTTTAAAATTTAGCTGGAATTCCAACACCTCCACTAGCCTGGTTGTTGGCAATACTTCCTAAGGCCAACTTGACTTAATTCTCCAGGATGTCTGGCTCTAGATCAGTAACCACAACATCATGGTTATCAGGGATATTAAGATCTTACTTGTATAGTTCTGTGTATTCCTGCCACCTCTTCTTAATCTCTCCTGCTTCTAAGTTCCTACCACTTGTCTTTTATCTTGCCCATTTTTGCCCCCAAACTTTCCCTTGAAACTCTTGAAGAGATCTCATCTTTCCTATTTTATTGTTTTCTTCTATTTCTTTTGACTATTCATTTAAGAAAATCTTATCTCTCCTTGATATTCTCTGGAATTGTGCATTCAATTAGGTATAGCCCTCTTTCCTTTCCCTTTCTTTCTTTCCTCAGCTATGTGGAAAGATCTCATCAGCCATTTTGCTTTCTTGTTCTTCTTTTTCTTTGGAATATTTTTTGCTCCTGCCTCATGTACATTATTGCAAACCTCTGTCCATAGTTTTTCAGGCACTCTACCAGATTTAATCCCTTAAATCTATTTGTCACCTCCACTTCATATTCATAACAGTTGTTATTTAGATTATACCTATATAGTCTGATGATTTTCCTCTGAATCTATCCATCTTGGGTAATTCTGCATAGCATAGCTCATAGTTTCAACGAGCTACAATGCAAGCCCCTACACTACAACTAGGCAGTGATTCGGGGGGGGGGGGGAACGACAATAATAATACTAACAATAATAGCCAATGTTCATATAGCACTTTAAAGGCAGGTTGGTGGCACAGTAGATACAGTGCCAGGCTTGGAGTTGGGAAGATTCATCTTTGTGAGCTCAAATCTGGCCTCAGGCACATACTAACTCTGTGATCTGGGGCAAAGCACTTAACCCTGTTTGTCTCAGTTTCCTCATCTGTCCAATGAGCTGGAGAAGGAATGGCAAACCACTTCATTATCTTTGCCAAGAACACCCCAACTGGGGTAATGAAGAGTCAGACATGACCGTAAACTACTGAGCAACAACAAAAAATTGCTCTCATGTCAAATTCTCTCATTTTCTCCTCATAAGAACCCTTTGAATGAAGTGATATTGTTGTCCCCATTTTATAGATGAGGAAACTGAAGCAGCCAGAAGTTAAATGACTTGTCAAAGGTCATATAGTCATTAAGTGTGGGAGGTGAAATTTGAACTCAGATCTTTCTAACTTCAGGCTAGCACTCTATCCACAGCACCACCCAGCTGCCTATAAACTAATATTATCTTGAATAAAGAAAAGATATCTCTTAGGACTTGGGCTGAATTATTCTAATGGGAAAAATTTTGTGATGGATTTTTCTATTTCCTCTCTCACTTAGGAGAGAGGAAGGGGAAGCAAGTTAGCTAAAAGATTATTCAATGAGCACAAGTGCATTCAAATTAGGAGTCTTCCTCATTGGCTTAAAATGGAAGAATGGTCTAATGAGTTGGGTGCAGAAAACCTAAGTGTTTGAATTCTATTCTGTCTGAGATCACAAGGGTTTGACGCTCTGGCCTAGATGGAATCAAGATGGTTAAATTAGCCATGGGGAACTTTCATTAAGGATAAGTTTAGAAAACTCAGATGGTACTCCATTTAGGAGGAGATTGATTTCTTTAATACACATTTGTAATTACCTGCCTTTGTATTACTTCTGAATTTATATAGCCTTTCTTATAAATAAACCCCTAAAATACAAGCTTTTGTACTGGAGTCTTTGGAAATAGAATGGGAAGAGAAAAGTAATTGATTAGACTGGGTCCTCACATTTGGTGGCAGCATCAGAGGAAAAGAAGGCATGTAACTGGGGTTCCAGTGTTCAGATCTCTGAACTTGAGGAGCCAGACTAGCTCAGAAATCAGTAAGTCTAGAAGGCTTGGTACCTCCCAGCATGGGTTTAGAGATTTGGGAAGTCTAGATATTAGATAAAAGTGAAATTCTGAGGGCGAAAAGCAAAATCTGCTATCTAGGAAGCTAACAGTCTAAAGCCTGGGGCGAAATTCTTTATAATTCCCATCCTCCTTCTAGAAAAATATAGTTGTTTTAGGAAAGAAACAAAACACAGAGCACGAAGCATCACTAGTTGAAAGGAATTAAAATCCTTAATGTCCGCTGTATTAGTATTACTATTATGATTAATAACAGCTTTTATACTGTGCTTTAAGGTTTGTCAAGTACTTTATAAATATTCTCTCATTTTGTCCTCACAAAAATCTTGAGAGATAGGTACTATTGTTATCCTTATTTTACAGATGAGGAAGCTGAATCAGGCAGAAGTTATGTGACTTGCTCAGGGTCACACAGACAGTATCTGCATGATATCTGAACTTAGTTCAATGGACCTCATTCACTGAACCTGGTCCATGGTTCAATGGGCCTTGGATCATTCCAGGTCGAAGATATTTCTCCCCTGCATTTCTTTGTAGAATCATAGGCTTATAGGACTTTAAATTTGGAAGTTATCTAAGGATCATTGATTTAGAACTGGGACATCAGAGGCCATGTTAGTCTAACCCTCTCATTTTACAAAGGACAAGACTGAGGTCAAGGGAGGAGGTGGTGGTGATTAAATGACTTGGTCAAAGTCACATATACACTAAGCATTGGAGATAGTATTTGAACCCTTTAGCCTCAACTAACCTTGGGGTGGGATGTTCTGTTTCCAAATCTTCGTCTAGAATTTGGATGGACAGGTTTTTCCAGGACATGAAAGGCAACTAATTTGTTACAGCAACAGAGCACATTCTAGGGTCTTAACTCAGTTCCTGGAATTAGCTCATTTAATGGGCAAAAAGGAAAAAAGAGGAACTATCATAGAAGTTCTAGTTCTGAGAAGGGGACAACATGTCCCTGTGGGTAGTAAATGGTGGCTGAACAAATGGTAGATAATGAACTTCTAAAATAACATATACTGAGAATAATGCTCATAGCCATTAATCATGAGATAAGGGTGTCAGCCCTGAAATTTGTTGAGTGTTTGAGCTGAGGTCCTAATTCTCCTGTTTTTAAGAGGTAATTCTTTTCTCTCTTTCAGGACAACCCTTCCCTTTCACCTAATGCTGAAAAGAAGTGGTCTGGTGAACATGCCTGCCAACAGTTCCTAAATTCTAGCTATATCAAGGTGTTTCCCCAGAGGCTGCTCTTTGGTAGCTGTCCTCATCTTCTTCCTACCACTAGACACTCTGTACCTGACCTTCAAGACAATTTATTCAAAACTGGTCTTTCTTGCCTAAAATCTTTCATAATCCATTTTTTAAAAATAGTACACATTGTGTTTTGATTGTTTTGATGTTTCGATGTTTTTAGATGAATTGATCACAAAGGATGAATCTGACAAATTCATCCAACAATCAGTGGAGTAAGAAAGGATGTTCCTAGCTATGACTTGGGTGTCATAGCCTTGTATCCTCTACCACTACCAATGAGGAGCTTCTACTTTTCCTCTTCCATCTTCCCCCTTCCCCAAATTCCCAGTTAGGACAGACAGTGAGGACAGGTTCAATTCTCTGTATAGGAAGTACCTGGAGCTACCAAAATTAGGAGAGAGAATCCCATGAAATAGAAAAATTTTCCAGTTCTTTGGAAAATGTAACTTGGCATGCAAAAGAACAGATGAAGAGGTAACAGTATTGGCTTATAAAAATGCTGTCTTAAAAAGGGAATCTTTATCAGCAGATATCAATTATTCCTTCCCCTTCCCCCTCCACACACACACACACACACACACACACACACACACACACACACACACACACTCACACACACACACTCACACACACATACTCTCAAGTTTTAATGTTAAAGCTATCAGAAGGAAATGTGAAGTTTTTTGGACCAATAGTAATTATTTTATAGCCATGCCTCTATTCTCCTTACCATTAACATCACAATGCTCTAACGATGAGAATAACCTTGTCCCAAGAGGGCTCACTATTGAACTCTATAGAAGTTTGCATGAAAGAAGTCCCTGGCTCCTTCCCGCCTTCTTCCCCTGCCCCTCTCCCTTCGCCCCCCTCCCCCCTCCCCGCCTCGCTTTCCTTACAACACAAGCCCAAAGATAGAGAAGAGTTGCTTACTGTTTCTGGGTTTCTCCTCATCCATGCCTTCATCTTCATTCTCAGGGTCAATATCTTCAGCTTGAGTGATCCAGTCCAAGTAGCCTTTGAGGTCCTCCTCCAGCTGCTGCTTCTCTCGCAGCTTTTGGAAATCTCCTCGAGCCTTTGCCTTCTCTCTTTCTTTGGAAAACTCTCTGGTAAGAGAGTGTAGGAGTAGCATGTAGTGGATGGGATGGGAGGAAACAGGGAGAGAGGAGGAGGAGGAGAAGGTGGGAATCAGAAAGGGGAGGAGATGTGGGGATATTGAAAAAACAACAGGATTAGATGGGGTTCTGCAGGAAAACTTACCCATATAGCCCTACTTCTGATAGATGCTCTGTACACTCCCCTTCTTGTCACATGGCTAGGGAAGAAGCACTGGAGAAGATCTCCAGAACCATCAGAAAACAGGCTAAAAGGGGATGGGGAAGGTTGCATCTAGTTCAGATCATAATCTTCGCATTTCTACAGTACCTGCTCTCTAAGAATCCCTTATACGTAGCAGTCATGAAAACTTAAAGAATGGAACCCATGATTTCATCACTGTTTAAACGTAAACGTATACCAGCATCCTGGTACTTAGACAACATGAGAGGTGTCAGGGTCAATCAGGTTATAAAGGACATTCAGAGGAAGTGTCTTAGTCTGCAGTCTCTGCTCTCCACATTTAAGAACATCCAATGGCTGTTAGCATGTCCAAAAAGATTTTTAGGCCAAAGGTTTTTTCCCACAAAGAAAAAAATAAATATCAAAGATTCCAAACACAAGAAAATACTCTTTATTTAGAAAAAGAACCTCAGATAATATGAGATATGAAAGATGAATTTAATTTTAAAACAATAATGATTTCAATGGAAGTAGAATTTTGCTGGGACAGTGGTTCTTGTTTGTTTTTCTATTTGACTGTGGTTCTTATCTGTTTTGAATTCCATATGACACTCTTTCACTTTATTCTTCTGAACTCAAATTCGTGTGTGTGTGTGTGTGTGTGTGTGTGTGTGTGTGTGTGTGTGTGTGATGAGTCTATGTGTGTGTACATGCATGTGTATTAAGGATGGTGGTGTTACTGATGAGACTGGCTTTCAGCTTTCACAGAAGAATCACTGTTAATTTATTTCCCATGTTGCTTCCAAGGAGACTTAGAGAATAATTTAGTGGGTACCTGCAGTCTTAGTTTTCCCACTCTTCTCTGCCTGAAAAGTTCCTACCAGAAGTGAGAGCTTATAGAAGTCAACTGGCATAGGATGGAATTTCTTTCCCACAGCCCAATGTTTCAATAGGAATAGATATTCAAATAGGGAAGAGGGGAGGGTAGCCCAGATGAACTGTAGAGTGGTCAATGAACTGGCAGCATTATTACCCCATGCATTTTTTGAGGGTCAGCATTTTGTCTCTGCAATCTGACCATACTGTTTACCACATTCATGACTTGGTTGGAATGATGTGCAGGGGGCTTCTGGCATATGTGTTGAGGATAGCTGGTAGGAAGGAAGTCAGGAAAAGTGGGGCAGGGAACTCTTTTTTCACTTGGTGGGGAGGGAACTCATTCTAATGACTTCTCTTCAACTATTTCCTTAAAGACATATTGGCTTGGATTGAGTTTTCTTTTTAATTTTGATTGAATCCAATTCTAATTGGATTTAACTTTCTCTTTCCCTGGCTCCTGGTCAGCCAACCACATAATTCTATTTACTTTCCTAGGGAGTTTTTATGTTATGGAAGAAGTACCAGAATGACAGCTAGCACTGAAGATGGACTCCCCCACCCCCGCCCCTGGTCACTCTTAATCATGTTTAGGTGCCAATAGCAGGGGGGCATGGCAGCTAGTAATGATGGCTCATCTGCCTTCCATCTTGTACCTTGCTAACCCCACCTCAATCCTGCCCCCAAGGGATAGTGCCCTTTGTCCAGAATTCCATTTCAGTTTGTTAATTACTTGACTTCTCTCCTTTCCCATTCCTAATAGAAAATGAACCCCTAACTAATATCCTATGGAATAGGACAAGTACCAGAATCAGCAGAGAACTGAGTAACTAAATATTCCACTTTTTGTTTATAGGCAATCCAGAATAGGAAAGAGTTCAGGTTCTGGTCATAACCAGAAATCCTTCTAGAAGGATGATGGGATAATAGGATTTTAGAGCTTGAAAGACCTTGAAAGATCCCTCATTTAATAAATAAGGAAACTGAAGACTCCAAGAGGTAAGGGGATTTTTCCAGAACCTAGAACAAGCAAGAATAGTGGAAATTGAGCCATTTTTATTTTGGAACACAGTTGAATGAGAATTATTTGTATAACCAAAACCATAAGTGAGGCTCACTAAAAATGTGGGGGAAGAAAAATGCAAAGTTTTGCATTTGCTTATAAAATACCTAACTTTCATGGGTCTGAAGATTTCATTTCTTTGAATGGTACCATTACATATTTTGAGGATGGGCAGGAGATGATCCTCCTGTATATCCAATGTTATATCTGGGTTATACCCAGATGTAAAGCAATGAGGAGGGAAATAAGGGCTGGTCTCAGCCAAACCAAAAATAGTAATGATTTGCTGGATGGCAGAGTCTGGTTCCTTTATCTTCTTACTTGGATGCCAGCCATCTTTCTGCACTGGGGACTGAGCTAACGAAGACATTTAAACTCTAACCTGATGGGAGCTGTGTTGGGCCTTGGGACTGAAGCTAGTTTTACAATCAGTTGCAACCCAGGATTTTGTCATAACAAGGAAATACATTCATCACCGGCAATGGCTACCAAGAAAAATGGGTCTGAGAGTCTCTGTGTTGTTGTTTAGAAATGTAAAGCACACAAAGAGAGATGTAGTTGAAAAGTATAGGTCATAAAGACTGGTGGATAAGATGAGCTTTAAAATATTTTCCTGTTTTAAATCTTATTTCTAAAGTCACAACTTTGAGTGACAGAAATTCTCTTAGATGCCAATGAAGCCTTTTGTATCTCTACCCATTGAAATAGATTTCCTAGCTTTTTTACTTCACATATTCTAAAACAGAGTTTTGGATTTGAACAAATTGAATCTGTGACAATTTGTTAAAACCCCACAGGTTATAAATTTCCCCTGCTGTTAAATAATTGGTTCTTCCTTTCTATTCTTGGGTCAGGGTCATCTCCATCAGAAGAAGAAAGATTTAATGATTACCAAGCCAAAGAGATTCCAAGTTCCATACCTTTTTGTTGCCAAATGAAGCCATTTTTTGGTGTTCTTTAGAAGAAAAAAGTGTTGAAGATTTTAGATTCTGTGGGATATTAGCTAATTCAGTCTCAAAGACAATTTCAGCAACAATCTCAAACCTGTCTGTGAAATTGTTTTTAGTTCTTGCAAATGAAGCTTCTTCAGGGGATTGTAATTAAGGGTCAAACGGGAAAAATACTTGCCTTACCCAACTCACAAGACTATTGTGAGAATAAATGAGATGATGAATGTGTATGTATATATGTATATATATGTATGTGTCTGTGTGTCTGTGTACACACACATATATATATATAATTTGAATGTGTAATGCGATATGAGTGTCAGGTAATATCTAATTTACATGGCATTTTCAGTCAATGAAATATTCTGGTTAAATGAAAAATTAATATAATCCCCACTACTATCATTCACAATTTCATCATCATCATCATCATCATTACACAGATCCCTTATCCCACGTCAATGCCAGATAAATCATAGCTGACAGTTACCTTATGCTTTATGATTTACAAAATACTTTGCATACAGTATCTCATTTGGTCCTAACAACAATCTCTGAAATAAGTAGCGTAAGCATTATTTTCCCCAATTTCTAGGAGAGGAAAGGATAAATGTCCAAGGTCACACTAATAAAAAACTAGGTCTTCACCAAATCCATTGTCTTCCATTTGACCACAGCTGTCTCAAGCATAATTAATTGTTGCAGCATGGAAATGATTTTATTCTAAATAATTTTGTCTTGGAAAACTTTCTAAAATGAAGTATAGATTTTCCTGACTTTGTGACTAGAACATGCTGGATATAGTTTAATTTTTTTAATGATTCAGGGTTATTTTGATAAACATCACTTACCAAATTCTTTTGTAACGCATGTTCTCCTTCAAAGATATTAAGATGTGAAGGGCCAGGTTTATTTGTATTTCCCACACTGCCAAACAGCTTGAACTGTTTATTTTCTTTGGTACCTATGCTTTCTTCTTTCTCAGTGATCCCCTTAGGAGTTACTGAGGTTTGTAGAGGTAGTTGCCCTACACAAAATTACCCAGGACTGTTATTCTAGTTGGTGATTTCACTCCCTCTTCCCTGGTTAGATCAGGTGGATGTTTGATCAGCCAGTGGGAAAAAGTTAGAGAAAGTAGCTTCAGCTTTGAGAATCTAAGTGTTTGAGAAAATCTATGCAAAGTTCCCTGCTTCTTCAGGAGAGAATTAGCTGCTAGTGACCTCCCTGGAAGGACAATTGTTTCCTTTCTAATTTTTCCTTCTCCTCCAGCTTCCTCTCTGATCATCTTCCCTAGGCAGAGAATCTGGCACAGCAGATGGTCTTGCCAAGAACTCTGGAGGGCAGAGCTTTGGCCATGAAGAACACAGTAGTGTCACCAAGAATTGGTTATATGGTATTCCTAGTAAGATTTCCAGGAAGGATCATCGAATAGATTTGTGTACTCAAAGGTTCAGGAATTTATCAGAGATACCAGGGTCCAGTACTGATTGCAAATAGTCAGGAATGGTTTTGGGAATTAATGATGAAGTAAGTCAGGCTAACTTTTGGCTTTAAGTGGCTTTTTTTTTTTTTGGTCTTGATGTCTCAACTCAATCTGCTTTGTCATGCTAGCTATCAAGAAAGGGGCTTCTCTGTTGGTGATATTTACATTAGGGGCAGATCCCAATGATGAAAATTGCAAGATCACAGGAGACTGAAATAAATTTAATGATCTAATCCCAATCCTCAACCTCAGATTTCTGTGGAGAGGATTCCACAGTTACTCAGATTTAGGGAGTAGGATAATTGAGTTACTTTTTGGTTTAATCCTTACAGTTCTGACTTTGAACACTGTTTAGTGTCATTCATTGTTGGTTCAAAAACGGGAAGTATGGTTAAAAAGGAGAGTGCTCTAAATTGGGAGTCAGGAGATCAGCACGGTGTAGGGGAAAGAGCACTTACTCTTTGGACAGAGGATCTGATTTCAAATCTTGGCTCTACCACTTAGTACATGTGGGATTTTGGTCAATTTGCTTCAGCTTTCTGGCCCTCAACTTTTTAATCTATAAAATGAGTAGGTTGTTCTAGAGGATCAAAAGGACCCCTTCTAGTTCTAACATTATGTGTTCTATTAAATAATTGATAGTACAGGGAGTATCTCCTTTCACTTTTCACCAGTCTTTATCTACCTCTATTCTAGAGGGTAGAGTAGGACTGGGCTGTAGTTTTAAGATTATCTTGAGAGGTGAACTTAAAGACACATAAATATTTTCTTGTGTTGGAATATAAATGTAAAGCATAACCATAAAAAATGTCCCCACCTTCCATGTATTAGATCAGAGGATCTTGCCTTTCCTCTCACCTCTATTTACTATTTCCCCCTTAAAAGTTTTTACTGGCTCTCATTCATGAGCTCACCTTGGAATGAAAAAAGGGATTAGGCCAGCAAAATTGGTAAATAAGTGACCCACACTAGAGAGGAGAAAGGAAGGGAATTGGGGTGGAGTGGAGGTAGTGCACTCTTCCCCAGTTTCAGAGACCAGGAACACCAATTCAGTGATGTTCGCAATTTCTCTGGGGCTTAGCAGTAACTACTCCTGACTTACGTGTATAAGCTGGCAATGACAGGCAAACTTTTTTCTCTGAATGTCTCTTGGCTTTAATGGCCGTTGGCATCTAGGAAAGGTTACTAAAAAGAAGCTGATCTGAACTGCTCTCACTGGGGTCCAAAATAACTGTAATGTCATCACAGATGTAGTTTAGCAAAAGTGGCAACAGAGCAGCAACAATGAACCAAAGTCTCATCAGTAAGGGTTTTTAAGGGCCAGTCTTGGCATGGCTGGTGTGAGCATATGGCAGGGTAGGTGGGTGGTGAGGAGGCATTTGATTGGCTCCCCAAGGTGCACAGATGTCTACCCATGGGATATTTAATACCCCAATCATACCCCATTTCCTCCACTTTTTAAAAAAATCTGACTTCAAAATTATATTGGATCTCATTCTTTCAGCATACTGTAGTGGGGTTGGGTTCATGAAGACTTTCTCTTGGAAACTGAGCAAAATTATAATGTACCCCTCATATCTCTAGATAGTTTATTTCTTTAAATGAGCAAATTCCCTTTCTATTGAGAAAAAGGTACATCAGCAATAAGGTCCTTTGGTCTTTAAAATAATATAAACATTTTACTAGCTGACAAAAAAACAACCACCCAATATTCTTCTAGTTGTACAAAACAAAGCTAAATGAAAGCGAACCACATTCTTTTTTAATGGCCTACTATGACCTTGTAATTTAGGCAAATTACAAGGCTGCTATATATGTTAAGAAATGACCTCTATGAGCCTTCCCTGACAACAATTGCATGCCTTGCCTTCTCTACTTAAAAAAAACAAACCTTCACACTATGGAGTACAAAAGAGCATCCTGCTCTCATGGAAAGGCTACTTTGGGCGGCTCTGACATAGCTGGTATAATGAATGTCATATCAGCCCGGTCATCTCTTGCTGAGACCATCTGGTCACCCCTATTGTCTATTATCCAGACCAGTGGATTGATTGTTGAGAGTCTATGCTTTTTACCCAAACAGGCCAAGGCCATTTGTTTAAAGGTTCCTGAAATTGACTCATTTGTCTCATTAGGTTCAGTGAGACCTAGAGAAAGTGTAAAGCCAAGAATGAAAAGAATAAATAAAACAAATGAAAAACAGTAATGTTTTCTTTGGTACTGCTTACCCGCTAAGGACACCGAGAACCAAGTTAAGAACAAAAAATGACCCTATGATGATTAGTGTAACAAAATAGATCCAGGGCCAGTCCCTTCCTACGGCATCATTGACCTGGAAGAATGGAATGATAGTTAGTGAGGCACACTCTGCAACCGAGCATGGCAAAGCTCCACTGGGCACCCAAGTCACTGGTATCAGGTTTGTTGGGACCTAACTCTCCTTCTAGTCCAAATTGGAAGCCAAATATCATCAGTGTATGAGTGGTTTTATTTGCACTGAAAAATTTTGATTTTCTGTGTTTCCTACATCCACAAGGGTCCCATTCATGAAGATCCTGGTGATGGAGCCCTGCTCGGCTGCATTGGAAAGAGGACATGGAGATGGTCAGCTTACCCGCTCAATACACCGAGAACCAGATTTAGAACGAAAAAGGATCCAAAGATGACCAGACTGACAAAATACACCCAAGGTAACTCATAGCCCATTGCGTCTTGCATCTGGAAAGATGAAGGAAAGTTGGGAGAGAAAGGAAGTTAGGAGAGAAAGAAAGCAGAAACATGTTAGAGCAGAGAGGCAGGTGGGAAAGTATGTAAACAGAACCTATAAAGGACCTATTAGCCTGGACATCATTTTCCCCCATGAACATTATTACCATTTTTTCCTTTTGGGATCCTCAAAACTATCTTCCCATAACAAGCACTTGAGCTGTTAGGGTCCTTAAGAGATTTGATAGCAACCACTTAAAGGAGACTACTGCCTTGTACTTTCTTTTGGTCCAGTACCATTTTCAGGAGGGAAAAAAAATAAACTGAGACCAGATTTCATGTGCTTTCTCCTGTGTAAGCGGGTATTCCCACCATTAAAAAATTCACAAATTAGCTAGTTGATGTCCTATGACTTTGTGACTTGGTGAGACAATTGAAGATCTGGCACCAAACCAATCAAGGGCTGACCAATCAGGGTCAGAGTAGATTCAAGTGAATATCAAAGCTTCTACTGTACCTCAGGGGCACTGAAGACTCTCAGACTCTATGACCTTATGTATAATGCCTTGCCCTCCCACGACTTTATTGGCATAGCTGAAGTAGTTGAAGAAAGAGGAACATCCAATAAATCTGGATATGTAGCTCCTGGGATAGCCCTGGTATATTCTACCAGGAATGTTTGGAAGCTACTTAGAACTTACAATCTGGAAGCTGCAGGAGATAACTATCTTAGGATAAATAACTTCTATATGATAAAAGAATACCCATCACTGTATCAAGGAAAGAGAGGCTGGCAGATGTCGTTCTGAGGGCAAAGTGATTTCTACCAACTTTTTATGAAGATGAAAATTTATGGGGCTGTCAGCCTTTCATTAACACCTATTATGATGTCCATTGGGGTTACTTTTTAAAAACCATAATTGTTCATGAAAATGACCCCAACTTTATCCTTGTGAAGTTACCTAGTAAAAGGCTTTCCATAGGACTGGGCCTTGTCAACTATTTACACCATCCTCCACATAGCTTCTCCCTCCAAATACATTCCCACAGTTAAGCACATACTTTGACCATATTGTGGTGGAAGATACCCAGCCTGACTGGACTATAATGCTATCTCTAATTCTCTCCTTGTTGTGTCTGCTTTATGTAGTGCAATAATGTTTGAGCTTTTTCTATAGATTGCCATTTTCTGAGTGTTTGGCTAAAAGATGATTTGCTAAAGAAGTCTATTAAGGCCTTTGGGTATTATGAGTTAGGCTGCGATAGTATGGAAAGCGTAATTCTTCTACAGAAGGTCCACTTAACCATGTACTCATGATTCAGTGAAGGCAAGTGAGGTGAAGAAGTACTAAGTTGATGGGATTCAATGATGGTATTAGTGAGGGGAAGAGGGAGGTAAAGGCTAGGATGGGCCAGGAGTCAAAGATGACTGTGGTTTCAAATCTGGCTGATAATGTGAATGACTGATCATAATTTCTCTGTCTGGCATAGTGGAAAGATGACTGATTCCTGAGGATGTGGGTTGAAATGTCATCTCTAGCAGGTCACAAAACAAGCCTAGACCTCAGTTTCCTCAACTGTAAAGAAAGGGGGTGGACTGGATGGTCAGTAAATCCCTTTTGTTTTCTTATCAATGATCTACGATCCTTCTACTCTTAAATGTGGGTTTTTTCCCCAAGTTTCTATACTTAACTCTCACCTCTTCTATACTCCCGAAACGATCTCATTTATTCCTGTGACTTCATTTAGCATTTATGCAGGAAGCTCCAAAATGAAAATCTCTGACTCACCCCAATCTCTCCCTAGAACTCTCTGCCAGATGATTCCATCCCAACATCCTGCTGACACTTGAGACAATACACCTAAAAGTGAATACCTCTCATTTCCCCTAAAACTAGCTCCTCACTAATTCTCTAATTCTGTGATGCCACCACCACCTATTCTCTGGGCTTGTAATATTTGGTTCATCTTTAACTTTGACTTCTGAATTCCCCCACATCCAACCATTTGGCAAACTCTCCCAGATGCCACTCTCCACTTTCCACTGTCTCTTTAGCTTTCTAGTGAGAAGCAGCAGCAATGAAAGAGCAGTCAGAAGACCAAGGCTCTAGTCCTGGCAGTGCCACCACCTAGCCATGTACAAGTCACTCTGCCTTTCTAGACGTGTTTTCTCATCTGCAAAATGAAGGGGCTTGTATCACTTCATTGAAAATCCCTTGATCTGTAGAGTGTTTGCTTCTGGTTGCTTTTTTGGAGATTTGCTTGTGTACTCAAAAGACAGGAGGGCAGTAGAAGGGAAGGGGCAAACAGTGATGGGGCTAGGAGGGAGAAGAGACTATTGGAATGTTCATCTGTGTGTGTATGTGTACATGTGTGCATGCACTGCCACCATTAACTCATTTTCTAGGAGCCAGAATGAAATATTTCATTATTGCTTGTCAGGTTTATGTTCTTTATTGAAAGTCATTATTCTGGGCCACTCGTTATTATGAGGGTGGGGAGGGAGATGAGAGAAGAGAGAAGCAGACAGAATGGAAATCATACAATGCTACTGAAGTTGGAATGGAACTATTTCCAAAAGAAAAGATGAGAAAAATCAAAAGCAAGAAATCAAAATTTAAAAAAATGTCCTAATTTACTGACATCCTCACTTGGTGGCTAAAGGTTTATGCAGGGGACTGAGCGAAAGTTGCAGAGGTGCTGATTTCGGGTTTTTTTCCAAAGCGCAACTTTGTATATGTAAAAGTGGAATATAATCAGGGGTATGCTAGCGTCGGTTCGAACTTCAAGAGCCTATGGTTAAATTTTCAGTGTGAGCACTTTATGCCTCAGAAATTAGTAAGCACTACAATTGTGTTTTGGTTTATAGTGTACACTTAAGAAAGTGATGGGAAAATTATTAATGACACAGATTTAATAATATGTTATGAGTACTTTTTTTTTCCTCCAGAGAGCTGATTGTTAAATATTACAAGCACATCTCTGAGTATAATACTTTGGAAAAGAATAAGTTATTCATCATTGTAAATCTTCAGGAAAAGGTTAGATGAGCACCTGTCAGGGCTGTTGGAGAGAGGATTCTTATTTGAATATGAGTTGAATTAATTCTGGAATTCTTGATTCTGGTGCATCCTAGAAAGAACACCAACCTTGGAATCAATAAATCTAGGTTTGCAGCCAAGATCTGAAACTTATGACTGATCATGGAAAAAAAGCCACTTAATGTTTCTGAGTCTCAGTTCAAAGGATCACAGGAATAATAATTCTTGTACTAGCTACCTTTCAGGGTTGTTGGGAGGAGAATCATTTGGAAACCTTCAAGTGCTGCCGGAATGTGAATTGTTATTATGATAGTAATAATGAGTTCTCACTTTTCTGAGGCTAGTCTTGTCTTAAACAAATAGTAGAGAAGCCCAGAAAACTCCCCAAGGAGCAAAGGAGTCATGTCTTGATTGTGCTCATTGGAGACCATAAGGACCTACAAAGCAAGAGTGGCAGAACAGAGGTTACTGTGCTCATGACTCAAAAGGACTTGGATGGAAAAACCACATAACTCAATGATCTCCACTATTTTGTGAACAGAATCAAGGAATTAGATGAACTTTAAGGTCACTTATAGCCCCAAATCTATGAGCCTATTAATTTAAAACCCAAAGCAACATGCTAACACCAACATCTCATCACTGGAGGAAATAAACAACCTCTACATCTACTTATGAATGTCTTAAAAAGTCAAAGGAGAAAGAAGCAATTCCCATCTCTAGGTTTCCCCCATCTTTTGCCACTTCTAGAATGTTTATTCAAGTGTATCTCTATACAATGTCCCATCCCATTTTCTCTTGAGGTTCTGGCCTTAGAAACTGCTATTCAGAATGAGGTAAGGGGGCTTTTCAGTGAATACTCTTGCTGATTAATGGGGAGCCTGTCACTTGACACGAAAAGGTTGACTATATAAAATCTATAAAAGTAACTCAGCCTTATGTGTTGTGTCAGGTTTGGCAAGATTCACTGTTGAAAGAGTCAACAGTTTGAAGTAGTGGCTAAATAAATTGTTCGGCATTTGTAACCTTTGTCGTTATGCATGCCGGGAATTGGAAGACGGCAGTCTTATAGGTCAGTAAGTGGACCTCAAGTCTAAGAATGGATTTTGCCTCTCTTCTCTCTATCAGCTTATTTTCTTATACTTAAAAGCCTGGGTCTGGCCTTCATTAATTTCTTAATATTTCCCTTCTTTCCTTAATTCTTCCAGGGAACCGGTATTGTTTGAAAAATGCCGTTCCCCTGGTTAGTGGCAATTCTACTAGTTCTCAGTCTACATTCTCTATAGTTAAGGTTAGCAAAGCCCTCTGGCTGAGACAGCTAGATAGTCCAGTGGATAGAGTACATTACTGGAAACCAAGGAGATCCAAGTTTAAATCTGTTTTCAGACACTTACTGTCTGTGTGAGTATTAGGAAAAAGGGGATCAAGTCATTGAAGTTCTGGACTGAGGAATTACCTGAAATTACAAATACCCCATTCGAAAAGCAGCTCTTCCCCACTTTTTGGATGCTAATGGAGACTTCAGAGGCCAACTTCAGAGCACATGGTGAGGTTAAGAAGTGACTTAACAAAATTAAATTTTTTGAGTCTTCCTCCTGTAAGATTGAGAAGACTCAGGAAATCTCAATATTTAAGTGGAACTCATATGTACAGGAAAGAGCCAAACTTGACCAATGAAGGGTGTCAAGGCTATATGAGGAAGTAACCTCAATCCCCCAAAGAAAGCAGCGACAGGCCCTAGAGCAGTGGTTCTCAACCTTCCTAATGCTGTGACCCTTTAATACAGTTCCTCATGTTGTGGTGACCCCCCTACCAAAAAATTATTTTTGTTGCTATTTTATAACTGTAATTTTGCTACTGTTATGAATTGTAATGTAAATATCTGATATGCAAGATGTATTTTCATTGTTACAAATTGAACATAACCCACAGGTTGAGAACTGCTGCCCTAGAGTAATCAGGTCTAAAGCTCCTGGTCTCATTGGGGGATTTCCTAGTCAAATTAGGTAATGAGCTTTATAAATACTTGGTTTATAAGTGGGCATAATATTATAGCACCAAGAAAGGTAGCTAGGTGGCACAGTGGATAGAGCAGTAGTAGACCTAGAGTTACTAAGGTTTGAGTTCAAATCTGAACACTTGACATGTTGTGTAATCCTGGGCAAGTCACTTAACCTCTGTCAGCTGAAGTTTCTAATAGCACTTACACTGGAGGGCACTTGTAAGGATCAAATGAGATGTCATGTAAAGCACTTTGCAAACCTTGAAGTGTTATGTAAATGCTGAAGATCATCAAGTTCAACTTGTTCATTTTCCCTATGAGGAAAATGAGGCACACAGATGTTAATTCATTTGTGCAGGGCTTGACATCTCTTAACAGGAATTGAACTTCTCTTCCTGACTCCAAGTCTACTCTATGCAGTTCAACATGCTGCTTTCCTCGTGAGGTACAGGAAAGATGCTGGATATCGTACCCAAGATTTGTGTGCAACAGGGGAGTTCAAGGATGTTTCTTTATCTGGGTTCCATTTCCTTATTGTACTTTATGATGGCTAAAACTTTGTTTATAACATTATGAATTATTATTCAATGCTGATTTTGGATTAGGAGGTGTCTATAACTTCAAGTATTAAACTATGTAAAGAGTCAGATGGAACAACCCATAAGGTTGTGAAGGCTTGTGGAGACTAGGAAGATATGTTAAGGTGGAACAAACCCTGTGGTTGCAAAAATCTCATCTTCTTGGATGTAAGATGGAAAAGCCAATGAAGCAGGAAAGTAGCAGAGTCAGGTAGCATGTTTTGGACCTGTGAGGGCCTACATGGTTAATTTAACATGATATTCCTTTCTCTTGGTCTCATTTCTTACTGAAGTTTTTCAAACATGGACACAGTCCAGTTAACTAGGTGTGAATAGAGATCACCTTGGTCTCATGGCACTCTGCTCTCCAAAAGATGTTGGCCATAGTGAAGAGACTGACCCGATGGCTGACTTTGAGCCATTGTGCCAAGTCTGTACCATCTGGGGTCTGGCTCTGGCTAAAAGTTTCTTCTGGAACTGATATCTCCCCATCTTATTCACTCTCCCTCCCACAAACATCATCTGATTGGAGACCCCATTTGGAACCAGCACCAAAACTGTGAGCAGGTACTGAGGATTGAGGGGATGAACATCTGTGGCATTTTGTCTTTGGTGGACTCGTCTGTCATGGAAAAGGTGAATAATTGGACATAATTAGAGATAAGAAGGACCTTAATCAGAATATAAACTTCTTTTACGGCAAATCTGCAATAAACCTAAAGTTCTGCTAGGTCCAGAGGCTGTAAGTATCCTTATAGGTGGAGAGTGTTCCTATGGATGGTTCCCATGTTAACAAACAGACTATTTCTTATGAGTATCAAACGAGGCACAAAGGGTATTCAAAATAAAGTGTTATACCACTTTTAGTTGCTATTGTTATAACTGGCATTATTGTTAGAAGGGAATATAGGTCCTTGCCAATGACACTGCCACTCTGGTCCCCAAAAACCTGGGTTGGTTTCTTAAGACTACTGACCAATAGGTCTAAGTAATCTCTCACTGCCATTCTGTATCACAATATACAAGTGCTTCAATGATAATTAGATAATTGATTTTCAAATAGCACTTTAAGATTTATAAAGTGCTTTTCTCACAATAATCCCATCAAATAATGTCAACATTATAAAATTTCCATTATATAGATAAGCAAATAAAACGAGAAAGATTAAGTACCTTGTCCAGGGTCATATAAGTAATAAATGTGAGGACCACTATTCAAAGTTAGGAGTCCTATTGACAAGTTTAGTGCTCTTTCTACTCTACTCTAAAATGATTGCTCTCATTTTAGAAAACTATTGTTCCTGGAGACTAGCCAAGAGTAGGAGGAAGCAGTACAGCTGAGCTCTCCCCCACAAATACTTCATAAAAATTCAGAAAACACAGTAGACCAAGTCCTAATTAGAAAATCCAAGAAAAAAAATCACAGTGAGTCATTTTTCCATCCCAGGTCAGCATAGGGAGATATGGAAAAGTCTATAGAAACTGAAGACAAGGCCTAGCCAAGAGTGAACTAGCTAGGAGTAAGGAGCATGCCAGTGAAGGGACTTAGGGCTGTGAAACAGGGAAAGAAGAGGTCCCAGATATCGCACAAAGGCAGTTGACTTTGTATGGGTAGCAGGAGCAAGTGCCAACTGTCAGCTCTATTATTCACTACCCAGTGCTAGATCACAGATCCAATACAAACAGAGGAAGGGACCTAAACCTAGAGGTGGTGGTTTAGTGCAAGGAGTAGTTACAGGCTGTAGAATATATACTGAATGAAAAGCAAATAAAGAAATCAGCAGCAATTTGAAGTCATACCCGAAGAGAAGAGTAGGGTTTCGGATGCAGCCTCCAACCCATGCAAAATCTATAGTGGAATAAAGAGGGCACAAAGCCCAGACCAACAAAGAATTGTAATTCTGTTACTTGGAATCTGAAGAGCCTTCTAGTTGGCTGACAGTGGCTGAGTCTAATAGTCTACCAGAGTTCCAACCAGGAGTTCCAACTCAGGTCATGAATTTGCAGAGCTCAGACCAGTTCCCCAGCCTGAGCTGCCCCTTGAAATTCTTGAATAACACACTACCCTAAGAAAGTGGCAGCAGGATCTAAGATGACACAAAAGAGGACCAAGCATGGCACAAACATTCCCTTCTGGAGTGCAATACAGCCTAGCCCAGGTCTGAAGTCGGGAAGTAAAGCTGGAAAGAACAAGCAAACAAAAGAAACAAAAAAAGAATCCCACTAGAAATAGCTATTATCCTGACACAGATGATCAATACAAAAACTCAAAAAAAAAGAAAATCCAAAACATCTACAAGCAAAGCTTCAATGAGGCACATAGCTTGAGCATAAGTTCAACTAGAATTCTTGGAAGATATGAAATAAGAGGGTTTTTCTTTTTTCAAAGCTAAAATTAGTCTATAAATGAAATGAGAGTGCTAGAGGAAACAGTTGGAAAAGAATGAAAGCAGTAAGGGGATAACTGGAAAAGAAATGAGAGATATGGAAGAAAGAAAGAGAAGTAACAACTTGGTACAAGAGATACAAAGCCTTAATGAAGAAGCAGACTCCTTGAAAATTAAAATAAACCAAACAGAAATTAAAGATTCCACAAGACAACAAGAATTAAAAACAAAGTCAAAAGACAATGGACCAAGAAGTCTTTACATTTGAAAAAATAGAAGAAAGTATAAGGCATATTATATTAAAAACAACTAACCTAGAAAACAGATCAAGGTGAAATAATTTAAGAATCATTAGGTTACCTGAAACCATGAAGGATAAAAAAGAGCCTCGACATCATATTTGAAAAAATCATAAAAGAAAACTGCCCAGAGCTTTTAGAACCAGAGGGTAAAGTAGAAACTGAATCTACTAGTCACCTCTTCAAAGAAATCCCAAAATGAAAACTCCCAGGAACATTATAGTCAAAATTCAAGTTTTTAGATTAATGGGGAAAAGATAGTATAAGCAGCCAGAAAGAAAGAATTCAAATATTAAGGAGCCATAGTCAAGATCACATAAGATTTATTAGCTACCACTATAAAGGAGCAGAGTGTTCGGGATAAGATATTTTAGAAAGGAAAAGATATAGGCTTACAACAAAGAATAATTTTTCCATAAAAATTGAGTATAATCCTACACAGGAAAAATGGATCTTTAATGAAATAAACAATTTCTAAGTAGTCCTGAAGAAAAGACCAGAGGTACATAAAACTTTGAAATACAAACACAGAAGTCAAGAGAAACATAAAAACAGGTAAGCAATAATAATGCTGTAAACAAAGATGAACTATTTACATTTGAATATGGAGAAATGATACATGTGTCCCCACAAAACATTATAATTATCATCAGGAATTATAGAGGGAACCTAATGAGAAATGGAGGCTTGGAAATGTTTTTTTTTGTTATGTTTTGATCTTAAAATAAAACAGGAAAGGGAGAAAGGAATACACAATGAGGTGAGGAGCAACAGGAAGAAAAAGGAAGGATGGAGGAGCTTAGCTCACATATTAGTACGGGCAAGTAGAAGACTACCAACAAAAAGAAAGGGATGGGAATGGGGAGAAGATGACATTTGACTCTCACTTCCCTTTGAACTGGTCAAAGGAGGGGAATTGCATTTCACTCAGTAGAGAAACAAGAGAAAATGGGGAAATAAGAAGGAGGATAGATTAAGAGGAGGGACTGATCCTAAGTAAAACAAGCTCTCCATGGAAGGTAGATCATGAAGAGGGGTTTACAAGCAGAGAAAGAAAGGATAAGAACCTATTATTGGGCTCTGGGTCAGGGACAGGGGAGCAGAGGCATACTATTAAACTTAGAGCAGTGGTGATCAACACACCTCTTCATAAAGAAGGAACAGGAAACAAAGAGAAGGAAGAATACAAGAAAACAGGATGGAAGGAAAGTACACAATTAAATGTAATTGTGAACGTGAATAGGATTAATTTTTTCCCTATCTCCCACCCCCAATAAAATGGAGGAAAATGACAGAATTGAGCAGAATCCAACATAAGTTGTTTACAAGAAGCATATTCACAAAGAGTTAATATAAAGGGGTGGACTAAAATCTGTTAAACTTTAGATAAAGTTAAAAAAAAAAGTCAAGGGTAGCAATCATGCTTTCAGAAAAAGCAATAGCAGGATTCCACCAGGGTGGAGCCAAGATGGTGGCATAGAAGCAGGAAAACTCCATGAGCTCCCCCCATAACCACCTCAAATACCTATAAAATATGTCTCTAAACAAATTTTAGAGCTGCAGAACCCACAAAGTGACAGAGAGAAACAAATCTCCTGCTGAAAGCAGCCTGGCATGCCAGCAAGAAGGATCCATCGCAGCTTGCTGGGAGCAGAGCCCAGCCCACATGTGAGCCTGTGATTTTAGCCACAGGGCAGTCCCAACCAGGAGAGGCTGAGTGGACTTCAAGAGAGTTGATCACCAGCAGCTGTGGTGGTTTCCAGAAATATCAACCCATAAATGTCAATGACAAAGTAAAAGGTCAGTGTGGAACTCTGTTGGAACTGGGGGGGAGGAGACAGAGTATGGTCGGCCTCTGCCCCCAGAGTGAGAAGCAGTGGAGGTGCCACAGCCATGCATCTGCCTCCACGTGGCTGCTTCAGAGCTCGTGGCTTGCAGACAGTAGGGAGGCCATGTGACAATTCAGAGGGTAATCACTCTTGCTTTAACCTGCCTGGATCTGGATCGTGGTCTTGAAGTGTGTGACTAGTGAGCCAGAGCATGTAGGGGCTGTAGAGATGGTGCCCTCCTAATAGCTCGGCAGCTGCAAAAACCCCAGTGATTTGGGACAAAGCTCTCCCCTCTGGAAGCAGAGTTCTACTGTGGCAAAGAGCTCAAAAGTCAAGTAATTGAGTGGCAACATGAGCAAACAAAGAAAGCAAAGCAAGCACAGCAATCCAACTTTAGACTCCTTTTTTGGGGACAAAGAGGATCAAAGCATGGAATGGGAGGAAGACAACAAAGTCAGAACTCCTGCACCAAAAGCTTCTAAGAAAAACAGGAACTGGTTACAGGCCATGGAGGAGCTCAAGAAGGATTTTGAAAA
>CM053581.1:424930893-424964567 GCA_028627135.1 Pseudochirops cupreus
TGTTGAAAAGATAAAGTTATACATGATTTCTAGCTCTTAATAATATTGAATGGGTTTTCCTAACTGTAGGAACAGTTGTTTTGGAAGAAGTCAAGAAGGAGAGCAAAATCCTGAGGGATGACATTTAATCCATTATATCTGTAGAGCACTAAAGGACACGCTAATGACCCATGAAACAGTTACTATTCCTTCAAAAGCACCAAGCTTACTATTGGGGACTGATTTTGGCAATGGGGATCATGTGACTCAGAAAATGTTAATTAAAATAAAGAAGTTAAATACCTAGTTATACACCATAGCTTTTTAAATTTTCTGAAATGTTTTATCAATGTCTTTTACACCATAGTTATTTTCTTTTTTGTTAGATTTTTTTTTGAATTTTTAACAGTATTTGGAATACCACAATGCAGAATACACCTAGATGAAATAAACATTTTTTGTGTTATCTTTTTTAAAATTAAATGATTTATTTTTAATTTTCAAAAAAAAAACAAAAAAAAAAAACAAATGATTGATCAGTTGGAAGGTGTCTTAGGCACTGCGAGGTTAGGTTATTTGCCTAGGCCTAGGGAAACAGAACCATTGGAAGAGATACCACCTGAAACTAGGTCTTCCTAACACCAGATCTCTCTATGCCATTACACCATGCTGCCTCTCATTGGTAATTTTATTTAAGCCCTTTATACACACAATATGAATAAATATTAGCTATTATGTAAATATTGCTGGCCCTATAGATGAGGGGGGATTTGTAGGGTGTAGTGTAATATAGTGTACTGACTCCTTTAGGAGAATGTTTTAACTGAAATATTCTTAGAAACAAAGATGGTGCTGAGATCTTTATCATCATGAGTACTACCTTCAACTGGTACAGATATGCTCATCCTAGGTCATGTCCATGTCTTCCTATAAATCCTCCATAGAGGATCTATCCAGCCCTCTAAAGATAGGCTTTCCTCTTCATCTTTTTTTAAAGATGAAATAGATCCCCCAAAGATACCACCAACTTTCCCAAGGAAAAAAAGGAAAAACTTAAAATACGTGTAATATCCGACTGCCCCTACCCTCTCCTTAACCTGAGTTAATGATTGTTGGCACAATTCTCAGTGACAGAGCAAAATATAACATGCTTTGCAAGGGTTAGCCTTGCATTTCCAAAACCATTAAGCAATGCCAAGTGTCATACTTCAATTCATCACAGCTCAATGAATCTGAACCTTCAATTAATAGGTAACATTTTTTTCTTGAATTTCACTTTGTGGAGACAGAAATGACAAAAACGATAACAAGCTCATATAGAGGATTTGCCCAAACTAAATAAAAAGGGAATATAGTTGCTGTGGCATTTAATCCGTATATCTCCCCCCAAACTTAGCCTTATGTTCTGCATATAGAAGTCATAGGGTGACTGAGTCATAAATTTAGAGGTGGAAGGAACCAGAGAGATCATCCAATTCAGAATCTTTCTTGTACGAATGAAAAATGAGACCCGGAGAAATTAGGTGATTTACCCAGTATTAGAATCTGAACCAAGGTCCTCTGACCTTGGTATATGATGTTTCTCAGTCATTTTCCCTTCAGAAATGTTTGTTGTTTTTTTTAATGGCGCAGCTAGGTGGCGCAGTGAATAGAGCACTGGCCCTGGAGTCAGGAAGACCTAGTTCAAATTCAGCCTCAGACACTTGACACACTCACTGGCTGTGTGACCTTGGGCAAATCACTTAACCCCAATTGCCCAGTCTTCCCTCCTCCAAAAATACAGAAAAAAGAATTTTTTTTAAAAGTTGAACTGCTAATGATTGCCCTGACCACAGAGAATCACAGAATGTTAAAGCTAGTTGTTGTTATTGTTCAGTTGTTTCAGTCATATCTTACTCAGAAGGACCCCATTTGGGGTTTTCTAACCAAAGATACTGGAGTGGTTTGCCATTTCCTTCTCTAACTCATTTTACAGATGAAGATACTGAGTCAGACTGAAGTTAAGTGACATACAGGATCACACAGCTCATATGTGTCTGAGGCTGAAATTGAACTCAAGTCTTCCTGATTCCAGGGCTGATGCTCTATTCACTGTGCCACTTAGCTGCCCTAGGCTTATTCCCTGCCTAATTCACGATTATGAATCATGCAGTCATAGAATCTCAAGAGTTAGAAGAGACCATTGTTCCAATCCATTGCCTGAACAAGAATCCTTTCAACAATATTTCAAACAAGGCTTCATCTAGCATCTACTTGGAGACCTCCAGTAAGGGAGAACCCATACCCCTAGTGATGGGGGAACTCACTACTCCCCATCCGCTTTGGGCAGCTCTAATAAAAGAATGGTTTTCCTTACATCAAGCTTAAATCTTCCTCTCTGCAGCTTCTACCCATTCTTCCTAATTCTGCTTTATGAGGCCAAGTAGAACAAAACTAATCTCTATTCCACGTGACAGCCCTACAAATACCTGAAGACAGCTGTCATGTCTACTTTCAGTCTCCTCTTTCTCAGGCTAAGCAGCCCAGGTTTCTCTAACTGATCCTTAACCATAATGTTCTCCAGTCCTCTCATTCTTCAGATAGGCCTCTTCTTGACATACTCCAACTTATCTCTAGATTTCCTTAATTATGGTGCCCAGAACTCAATATGGGACTCTAGTTGTGATCTGAAAAGGGCAAAATACAGTAGAGGTGTTTCCTCTGTTATTCTGGGCACTGTGCATCTTAATGCAGCACAGGTTCTACCATTAACTTTTCCTATGCTATGTCTTACTCATTTTTACTGTGTTTTCAATCCACTAAACCCTCACGACCTTTTTACAGGCAGTTCCACGTCCCCTGCACTGCATTCATTAAACTAATTTTTAGGAACCAAATATAAAATTGTCAGTTTATCCCATTAAATGTCTTCTTGTTTGATTTGGCCAATTGTCAGAGCCACTTGAGATCTTTTTGGATCTGGACTCTTATGATCCAGTGAGTTAATTATCCTTTCCCCTCCCCACCAAGCTCCATGTCATCTAAAAAATTTGACAGGCATGAGCTCCATTCCTTTATTCAAGCTGTTGATTTTAAATGGTGTTGAATAGTATGAGACAAGGATAGGTGCCTAGGGCAGCCTCTAGAAATGACTTTCCAAGTTGACACCAACTCTTGAGTGGTGACTCTTTGGGTTCAATCATTTAGATGTTCAGTCATGTTCAACTCTTCTTGACCCTGTGGACCATAGCACACCAATATAGTCCATGGAGTTTTCTTGGCAAAGTTCCTGGAATGGTTTGCCATTTCCTTCTCCAATGGATTAAGGTAAATAGAGATTCGGTGACTTGTCTGTGGTCTGAGGTCAGATTTGAACTCAAGTCTTCTTGATTCCAGGCCCAGTGCTCAATCCCCAAAGCCACCTAGCTGCCTCTGAAAAAAGAAACTATTCAGTCATTTCAGTAGTGTTGTTCAGTTGTTCAAGTCATTTAACCAGTTCCAAATTCACCCAGTTGTACCCTCAGATAACCCATGCCATCTCCTCCTCCCACCCCATCTTGTTCGCTAAAATAGCACGGAAGACAGCTCAGCAGTACCCAAGAAGTTGAATCTCAGCTTCTTAAATTCACACTTCCAGTAAGAAGCAGCATAATGGAGTTGAAGAAGCAATAACATCTGTTACCACTGAGGGAGCTAGGTGGTGCCATGATGCATAGAGCACTGGACTTGGAGTCAGGAAGACCTGAATTCAAATGTGGCCCCAGGTGCTTACTCCCTCTATTACCCTGAGCAATCCTTTCACCTCTATTTGCTTCAGTTTCTTCAACTATAAAATGGAGATAATATTAATACCTAGCTTTCAGAGCTGTTGGGAGATGAGATAATATTTGAGATAATTTTGTAAAGAGCTTAGCACAATTTCTGGTCCATGGTAGGCCCCACATAAATGTTTACTCCCTTCTACCCCCATCCATGTACTCATCTGACCCAGTTTCCTATATGTAAATAAAGGACAATGAAAATACATCTCCCAGAATAGTGAAAGTTCTTTGAAGACAGAGACTATTCTAGCCCCTACACAGTATCTAGCATATATAAGAAAATTAATAAATGGGTGTTGAATGCATCATGAAGCATTTCAGGACTCTGAGTCATTGAAGACATATTCTGTTATTTCAGTACTTATTATTAATTCGACATGTTAGGGCTTTCAGATATTAAAACCAAAAGGCTTTTCTTGTTAACCTGAACTCAGAATATTCTGATTGATTGAGGTTTCATGTTATGGTACAGTTTGCAGAGTTTATGTATTGATTATTCAAAAACTAATGGTAGAGATCACTCAACAAGAATAATGTACAAATAGGGCAGAAACTGGGCAAAGATCAGTGTCTGACACTGTGTACCAAAATAAAGTCCAAATGGGTACATGATTTAGATATAAAGGCTGATACTGTAAACAAATTAGAGGAACAAGGAATAGTTTATCTGTCAGATTTATGGACAATGGAGGAATTTATGACCAAATAAGAGAGAGAACATTATGAAATGCAAAATGGATAATTTTTATTACATTAAACTGAAAACATTTTGCACAAAGCCAATGTAACCAAGATTAGGAGGGAAGCAAAAAACTGGGAAAGAATTTTTACAACTATTTTCTCTGATAAAGTCATCATTTTTTTCTTTTTTTTCCTTTTTCTTTTTTGAGGGGGAGGGTAAGGCAATTGGGGATAAGTGACTTGCTCAAGGTCACATGGCTAATAAGTGTTAAGTGTCTGAGATTGGATTTGAACTCAAGTCCTCCCAACTCCAAGACCAGAGCTCTATTCACTGCACCACCTAGCCACCCCTGAAGTCCTCATTTCTAAGATATATACAGAACTGAGTCAAATTTACAAGAACACAAGTTATTCCCCAGTTGTTAAATGGTCAAAGGATATTCAACAGTTTTCAAAGGAAGTAATTAAAGTTATCTATAGTCATATGAAAAAATGCTCTAATTCACTACTGATTAGAGAGATGCAAATTAAAACAACTCTGAGGCACTACATCACACCTGTCAGATTGACTAACATGACAAAACAGGAAAATGATAAATGTTGGAGAAGATATGGGAAAGTTGGAACACTAATTCATTGTTGGTGGAGCTGTGAGCTGAACCACTATGGAGAGCAATTTGGAACTATGCCCAAAGGGCTATAAAAAATGTGTATACCCTTTGACCCAGCAATACCACTTCTAGGGCTGTATCCCAAAGAGATCATACAAATGGGAAAAGGACCCACATATACAAAAATATTTATAGCAGCTCTTTCTGTGGTGGCCAAGAACTGGAAACTGAGGGGATGCCCATCAATTGGAGAATAGCTGAACAAATTGTGGTATATGGATGTAATGGAATAATACTATTGTGCTGTAAGAAATAATGAATAGACGGACTTCAGAAAAACCTGGAAAGACTTATATGAACTGATGCTGAGTGAAGTGAACAGAACCAGGAGAACATTGTACACAGTAACAGCCACAGTGTGTGATGACTGCCTTTGACAAACTTAACCCTTCTCAACAATGCAAGGACCTAAAACAATTCTAAAGGACTCATGATGGAAAATGCCATCCACGTCCAGGGAAAGAACTACAAAGTCTGACTGCAGAGCGAAGGAGACTATTTTCTTTTTTTTTTCTTGTTTTGTTTTAGGTTTTTTCCTTTCTCATGGTTTCTCCTATTTTTTATAATTCTATACAACATGAATAATGTGAAAATATGTTTAATAGGAATGTATATGTAAAGCCTATGTCAGATCGCATGATGTCTTGGGGAGGGCAGAGGTGAAGAAAATCTAAAACTTATGGAAGTAAATGTTGAAAACTAAAAATAAATAAATTAACTTTAAAAAAGGAATGATGTACAGTTCAACAGTTGAGTATAAACAGAGTTGAATTCAATTCAATTCAGAATTAATAACTAGCATTCATATAGCACTTTAAGGAAGCTAGGTGGCGCAGTGAATGGATAGAGTGCCAGGCCTGGAGTCAAGAAAAACTCATCTTCCAGAGTTCAAGTCTGACCTCAGACACTTACTAGCTGTGTGACCCTGAGCAAACCACTTAACTATGCTTTGCTTCGGTTTCGTCTATAAAATGAACTGGAAAAGAAAATGGCAAACCGTTCCAGAGTCTCTGCCGAGAAAATTCCAAATGGGGTCACAATGCATCGATACAACCGAACCACAACAACAACAAAACACTTTAAGGTTTGCAAAGTGCTTTAACAAATATTATTTTATTGTCTCCTCACAACAATCCTGGGAGACAGGTGCTGTTGTTAGCCCCATTTTACAAATGAGGAAACTAAGACGTGCAGAGGTTAAGTGACTTGTCTAAAGTTACACAGCTAATGTCTGAGGCCAGATTTGAACTCATGTTTTCTTAACACTGGAGAAGGGAATAGCAAACAACTGCAGCATCTTTGCCAAGAAAACCCCAGACGGGGTCACAACGCATAGAACGCGACTGAAAAAGGACTGAACAATAAATTTGCAGCATTCTCTTCTTTCCGTTGTGCTATGGGAACACTAAATAGCAAACATTGATTAATCACTTCCTCTAGGCAAAGTGAATGAGAAGTTCGCTGGTATATAGCAAAGCAAGCTCAAAGCCACGTGCTCAAACCTGCTGCCCACCTCTGCTGGCCCTATGACCCGAGGCAAGGCAGTTAACTTCGCAGTGCTCCAGGCAATTCTGGAAGGCTGTCAGTGTGGAGGAAGTACCAGCCTTCTTTAGTAGAGGGCGTTCCCCAAATCCATGACGTAGCTGATGCAGTTCCTAGCCTTTTTATACCAAGCACTCTGCCGTGCGCTAGGAGAGAAGCAAAGATGCTGAGACATGGTCCCCGTACTCAGGGAAGTTGTATTCTTTGGGGGTAGGGGAATTAGACACATAGAAAAATATCTAAGAATACAAAATAAAGCTAGGTTAAGTGCTTGTGTAAAAAGTGTGTGTGTAATGGGAATGGGAGTTGGAAGATCTTCCCTGCCCCTTAATAAGCCTGGGGGAATTTGAAGACCTTCCCTGCTTTGAAAGTAAACTCTGCCCCCTGATAGGCTGAATGTAGTCACATGGAGCCTGTGGTGGGAAGAGTTTGCTGAAGGGCGGAGCAGAGCCCACAGGAAGCTTCCCTGCTTTGAAGATAAACTCTGCCCCAATAGGCTGAATGTGGTCACATGGAGCCTGTGGTGGGAAGAGTTTGCTGAAGGGCGGAGCAGAGCCCACAGGAAGCTTCCCTGCTTTGAAGATAAACTCTGCCCCCTAATAGGCTGAATGTAGTCACATGGAGCCTGTGGTGGGAGGAGTTTGCTGAAGGGTGGAGCAGAGCCCACAGGAATCTGGGAGTCAGAGCCAGAGAGATGATGGGAGAGAGAGAACATTCAGGCAAAGAGTTAGGTTTGTGAGTAAAATATTGATCTTCCATTGGTTTGTGGGAAGGCTGAAGGATGGTGTGGCTCTCTGCTACATTGTGGTGCATTAACTTCTATGTTGCTATGATGGATTCAGTTTCTTGGTGTTGGGATTTGATTTTCTGGTGTCTGAATAAATGTTGTCGCTTCTGTCTTCTATATGAAGAATCTGCTATATTTTTTGATAAAACACCATGCAGGAATATTTATAGTCATGGTCAGTGCTGTAAATAGTACGTTGGCACTACTGAGTGTGTGTGTGTGTGTTCATATTTACATCATTTTCTAAGGTTTGCAAAGCAGTTATGCATGTGTATAACATACAATGTATAATCTTAATTTATCTTCATGACTACCCTATGAGGCATTTACTCTCATTAGCCCCATTTTAGGACACTGTTAGGACACTGAGCCTCAGAAAAGCAAAGTGATTTTCCCAGCTGGTAAATATCTAAGGCAGTATTTGAATTCATCTCCCTGACTCCTTATTCATGGATGTTATGCTGTCTAACTGAGTTACTAACAAAGGGCTCTATAAACCTCAAGGAAGGAAAGCTTGTTCCCAAATGAGGTGCCATCTTGATGGCATCAGGTAAACTTCATGGAAGAAAGATGACTTTGAAGATGTCTCAAAGAACAGACAGGATTTTGAGAGGTGAAGCATACAGGAGGGCCCTCCAAGCATAGAGAACAGAGAAAGCAGAGGTGTAGATCAAGGTAGGAAAGTATTACATCCACACATGCCCACACACATGTGTGTGCATATATGTTTATATGTGAATATATACATATTGTGTGAATATACATATATATACACTTTTTGTTCAGACATTTCAGTCGTCTCTGACTCTTCATGACCCTGTTTGGGGTTTTCTTGGCAAAGGTCCTAAAGTGGTTTGCCATTTCCTTTTCTACTTTATTTTACGGGTGAGGAAAGTGAGGCAAACAGGCTTATGTGACTTGCCCAGGGTCACACAACTAGTTTGTGTCTAAGGCTACATTTGAATCCACGGAGATGAGTCTCCCTAACTCCAGACACAACACTCTATCCATTGTTGCCACCTAGCTGCCCTATACATACATACATATGTACATACACACACATATACACACATACATATGCACATATACATATACGTATGCATATCCATATATACACACATCTAACAATGCACGTTAGCTAAGGCACAGGGCATGAGATAAGGAGTACTAGCATAAAGCCTGCAAAATTACAGTGTGTGCCAGATTTTAATGGGAAGAACCCAAGTTTCTTCCCAAATAGTATCACTATGATGCAAAATAGGAGTTATACATATAAAAATCTATATGTGAGGGAACTGTCAGGAATTCCTTCCTTGATGTTTGTACTAAATTTGTTTGGTATAGAAGCAGTCTGGTGTAGGAGAAGAAATGCTTGATTAGAGTCAGAAGGGGCTTGAATCATAGCCTTTCCACTTCATACTTGTGTGAGCATGTCAATTTTTCTGGGCCTCGGTTTCCTCATCTGTAAAATGAAGGGCTTGAAGTAAATGGTTTCTAAGGTTTCTTCTAAATCCTATGAACTGATAAAGTGATTTTTCTATGAATTTTCTGATGTGTAAAATGATAGGGTCAAGGCTAAATTGTGCCTACAGCTGGCCTCTTCTGGTTCTCTCATAGTCCTTTGATCTCGTAAGTCTATTTCTTCATACTTTACTGTAGAAGTCCAAAGTCTGAAAAGAACCTCTGGTCTTCTACTTCAGCTCCCACTTTTATAACATCTAGGGCTCTGAAATATATGTTTGGAGGGATGAGCTGAGCCTCAGATCAATCACTGGTCTGTATCATAATTATCATTTCATCACAGACTTGCCCTTCTGATTAATTTAACTGTATAACCACACCAAAGAGTGGGGGAAGAGAAACATAACCCAGTTACCCTCCTCTACCCTCCTTGTGAGTCAGCATGCCTATAAGAATATCCCATGCCTTTCTATACCCTTCCACACACTGAAAGTTTATACCAGTTAGTTCCTGCCTAAAGGCTATAAAGTTGTAGCTAGCCTTAACTTCTGCCATGAATAGACACTGCCCTTCTTTTTCTTTAAATACCCCAGATTAGTGCCACAGCTACATGCTAAGAAGCAGGCCCCAGTTTCACTGGGTACCCATCATCTCAGTGCAACAACCCATCTACAATATCCCTCATAACTGGTCATTCACCACTTGCCTGGCAGCCTCCAATAACAGTGAACTCCCAGCCTTTAGAGGCAGCCGTTTCACTTTTATATGGTTCTTTTTGTCAAGAAGTAGTTTTTTCATATTAAGCTGAAACCTGCCTTCCCATAATTTCCACCTATTAATCCTGGTTTTACAATATGGAGCTGAACAGAATAAATCTAATTGTCCCAATTCCACAATTCTTTGAATATTTGAAAGCTGCTTCCTGTAAAAAAAAAAAATGTTCTCCTTCAGCAGATCCTCCCGTAGAATATAATCTAGTCCCCTCCCTATCTCAATTTGTCTTCTCCTGAGTGATTCAGGTCATCACCTAAATTGAGGCCTAAAACCAGACATACTACACCATATGTAGTCTAAGGCAAAATACCACAGGATAAGCAGTTACTGGGTAGAGAGTAGACAGGGAATGGGGCCCAGAGTCAGACACTGGATCCAGGTGCAGACACTAACTCTGTAACCTTGGTTAAGTCCCTTAACTTCTGCCTGCCTCAGTTTCCTCATTTGTAAAATGGAGATAACAGCACCTATTTCCCAGGGTTATTGTGAGGATAAAAATAGATATTTGTAAAATGCTTCGCATACCTTAAAGAACTACAAAAATACTAGCTATTATTATTATTACTACTGTCATTATTATTATTAGATTGTTGCCTTCCTCATTATGAATACTAGGCATCTAATAATGGAATTGAGACATACCAATGACACAAATTAAGATTTCAGACTATTAAACCTCTTAAGGCTTTTTTTGGGGGGGAGGAGTCTTTTTTTTGGAGGGGGGAAGGCAGGGCAATTGGGGTTAAGTGACTTGCCCAAGGTCTCACAGCTAGTAAGTGTTAAGTGTCTGAGATCGGTTTTGAACTCAGGTCCTTCTGACTCCAGGGCCAGTGCTCTACCTAGCTGTCCCTCTTAAGGCTTTTTAACATAAATTTCTCTCTATATCTGCTCTATCCTGGGTATGTACAATTCAACTTCTTTGAACCAAATTGTAGGACTGAAGTCCTGAAACTTTCCATATGTTCCTTTTATTAGCTTCTGCCAATCATTCCGACCCACTGAGATCACATTAGTCCTGATTCTGTTATCTAATATCTGAACTATCTCTCCCAACTTTATGATACTGACAAATTTGATAAGCATACTCTCTATACCTTCATCCAAATCTTTAATAAAAATGTTGAACAGAACATGATAAAGAATTCTAGAAGAGACTTCCCTCTAGGCAAATATTAATCAATATTCTTTAGAGCCTATGATTTAAGCATAACTACTACCATTCAATCAACAGGACTCTGATCTTGTCCACAAGGTTGTGGAGAGACACTGTCAAGTCCTTTTACTGAAATTCTAATACATTATGTGCATAGCATTGGATGTCGGCTTGGAAGGACATCTCCATCTGAATGCCCCATGATCTATATTTGTCCTTGTACTGTTTAATATATTTATCAAGTTGTAGGATAAAAGATATGCTAACATATTTGCAGATGACACAGATCTGGAAAGGATCCAAAAAGATCTTGATGGGATACAACATTGGGCCAATGCTAATGAGATGAAAATTAATAAGGATAAATGTAAGCTCTTGCCCTTGGATTTTAAAGAACAACTTCACAAAAGCAAGATGGAGGAGACACATCTAGAGAGACATTTGTCTGAAAAAGTTCTGGGAGCTTCATCAAAGTAAGCTCCATCTAAGTCAACTGGGATTTTGCAACTGAAAAAAAAAACCTATATAATTTTAGTCTACAAAAAGAGGGGCGTAGAGAGTACCATGGAGGGGTTAATTATGTCCTACTTTTACCCTGTTAAATTTACATCTGGATTATTAAGTTCACTTCTGGCCCCTATACTTGTGAATAATTGGAAATGTCCACAAGAGGAGTTCTAAAACAGGGAAGGGCTTTGAGATAATGCCATATGAGACTGGCTTATTAAGGAATTGGTAATGTTTAAAGAAGGGGTCACTTGAACCTATTCGGATCCTAAGATCTTTAAGCAAAGGTTTGATGGCCACATTTCAGTTATATTGCAGAAGGAATTTGGATTGAATCAAATTACCCATAAGGTCCCCTCCAATTCTGAGATTCTATAATTCTGTGATTCCCTCTAGCTGGCCAGTCTACTAACCCCACCCAAAAACAAAATAAGAATTGAGATTAGTCTGGAATGGTTTTTTACTAATATAACTTGGGCTGGTTCTATATAATAATCATTTCTGTATCTGATAGGTATCTAGGATATGAGGTGTGATTGAGGTTTCTCAAGACTTATCAAACCTGATGACCACTAGTCCTCTGTGGTAATTGCCATGAATACAAATAAAAGAATATATAACACTTTGCTAGACATTATGAAGTTTTGGGTTAGAAATAGAAACCCTGAGGAAGGTAAGTGATATCTTCCCAGTTGAAGGTAGAGACCTCAGAAAAAAAAAAGGAAGGTGTAGGAGTAATCATTTGTATAAGATTTTACTTTTTTCCTACTCATCTTTGGAAGTAGACCTAGTAGTGGTATTACTGGGTCAAAGGGTATAAGCAGTTTAATAACTCTTTGGGAGTAATTCCAGATTGCTCTCCAAAATGGTTGGATCAGTTCACAATTCCACCAACAATGAATTAGCGTCCCTATTTTTCCACATGCCATCCAACATTTGTTGCTTTCTCCTTCAATCATTTTAGCCAATCTCACATCAAATAAAAAAATGATTAGGAAAAGGACTTCTATGTTCTAAAATATTTATAGCCGCTCTCTTTGGTAGCAAAGAAATGGAAATTGCAGAAATGCCCATCAATTGAGTAATGACTGAACAAGTTATTGTACATTATTGTAATAGAATACTACCGTGTTATAAGAAAATGATGAGCTTGCTGATCTTAGAAAAACATGGATAGACTTACATAAAATAATGAAGAGTTAAATTAGCAGAACCAAAAGAATGTTGTATACAGTAACAGCAATGTTGTTTTAAGAACAACTTTGGATGGAGCCAAGAGGGAGGAGTAAAAGCAGGAACTTGCTTGAACTCATCCCCCTGTCACCTCCGGTACTTGTAAAAAAAAATGACTATAAAGAAATTGTAGGGCTACAGAACTCACAAAATGACAGAGTAAAACACATGTCCAGCTGAAGACAGCCTGGAAGGCTGACAAGAAGGATCTATTGCACCAGGCTGGGAGCAGAGCGCAATTCCACATGGGCCATGCCAGCATAGACCAGCCAGAGCAGATCTCAGGAACTGAATCATTGGCAGCTGTGGCAGTTTCCAGACTTCTCAACCCACAAAAACCAAGGAGAAAGTAAAAAGTCAGTGGGGAAACTCTGTTGGACTTGGGTGAGAGAAGAGCATGGTTCTGCCCCAGCCCCCAGGGCTGCGGAGGTGATGGAGGCAGTAGCAGCAATTGCTTCTGGATCTCCAGGCCCAGAGATGAGGAGATCAAGCAGCTGATCATAGGGCAATTGCAGGCTCTCTTTGCTGGTGCTGAGGCAGGATTCTCTTTCTTTGCCCCTCTTGGATCTGGGTCGCAGTCTTCAGTGGCAGTCCTGGGGTGAACAGGAGTGCTGGCATGGTAGAGCTTGTGGCAGCTGTGGAGATGATTTCCTCCTCACAGTTCTGAGGCAGGTGCCTAGAAGTAGCTCTGATAACAGCTATACAAAACCCCAGAAATTTGGGACAGAGCACTCTCCACTGTGGAAGCAGAGTCCTACCTGGGCAAAGAGCTCAAAAGTCAAGTAATTGGCTGGGGAAATAAGCAAACAGGAAAAAATCAGACTATAGAATCTTTCTTTGGTGACAAAGAAGATCAAAACATAGAACCAGAAGAAAACAACAAAGTCAAAACTTCTGCATCAAAAGCCTCCAAAAAATATATAAATTGGTTGCAGGCCCTAGAGCAGTGGTTCTCAACCTTCTTAATGCTGCGACCCTTTAATACAATTCCTCATGTTGTGATGACCCCCAACCATAAAATTATTTTCGTTGCTACTTCATAACTGTAATCTTGCTAGTGTTATGAATCGTAATGTAAATATCTGATATGCAGGATTATTTAAATTGAACATAACACACAGGTTGAGAACCTCTGTAGCCTAGAGGAACTCAAAAAGGATTTTGAAAATCAAGTAAGAGAAGTAGAGGAAAAATTGGGAAGAGAAATGAAAGTGTTGCAAGAAAATCGTGAAAAACAATTCAACAGCCTGCTAAAGGAGACCCCCAAAAATACTGAAGAAAATAACACCTTAAAAAATAGACTAATTCAAATGACAAAAGAGGTCCAAAAAGCCAATGAGGAGAAGAATGCCTTAAAAAGCAGAATTGGCCAAATTGAAAAGGAGGTCTGAAAGGTCACTGAAAAAAATAATTCTTTCAAAATTCGAGTGGAGCAAATGGAAGCTAATGACTTTATGAGAAATCAAGATATTATAAAACAGGTCCCAAAAAATGAAGAAAATAGAAGACTGTGAAATATCTCATCAGAAGAACAAACTAATCTGGAAAATAGATCCAGGAGAGATCATTTAAAAATTGTTGTACTACCTTACATCCATGATCAAAAAAAGAACATAGACACCATCTTTCAGGAAATTATCAAGGAAAACTGCCCTGATATTCTGGAACCAGAAGGTAAAATGGAAATTGAAAGAATTCACTGATCGTCTCTTGAAAAGGATCCCAAAAAGAAAACTTCTAGGAATATTATAGCTAAATTCCAGAGTTCCCACGTCAAGGAGAAAATATTACAAGCAGCCAGGAAGAAACAATTCAAGTATTGTGGAAACACAATCAGGATAACATAAGATCTAACAGATTCTATATTAATGGATAGAAGGGCTTGGAATATGATATTCTGGAGGTCAAAGGAGCTAAGATTAAAACCAAGAATCACCTACCCAGAAAAACAGAGTATAATGCTTCAGGGGAAAATATGGATAATCAATGAAATAGAAGACTTTCAGTCATTCTTGATGAAAAGACCAGAGCTGGATAGAAAATTTGACTTTCAAATACAAGAATCAAGAGAAGCATGAAAAGGTAAACAAGAAAGAGAAATCATAAGGAACTTGTTAAAGTTGAACTGTTTGCATTCCTACATGGAAAGCCAATATTTGTAATTCATGAGACTTTTCTCAGTATTAGGATAGTAGAAGGGAATATATATGGAGATATATACATATATATATATATGTATATATGCACACACATATGTATATATACATACACACATATACATATACATATGTATGTATGTGTGTGTGTGTGTGTGTATGTATACTTATATTTAGACAGAGGGCACAGGTGAGTTGAATATGAAGGGATGGTATCTAAAAAGTAAAATTAAGAGGTAAGAGAGGAATATATTGGGAGAAGGAGAGAAGAGAGAGATAGAATAGAGTAAATTATCTCACATAAAAGAGGCAAGAGAAAGCTGTTACAATGGAGGGGAAGAGCAAGGAAGTAAAACGGAATGAATCAACTTTATTCCCATTGGTTTTGGCTTAAGGAGGGAATAACATACACACTCAATTGGGTATCTTACCCTGCAGGAAGGTAGGAGGAAAGGGGATGATGGGGGGGAGGGGGGAGAGAGAGAGTGATAGAAGGAAGGGCAGATTGGGGGAGGGGCTAGTCAGAAGCAAACACTTTTGAAATGGAGAAAACAGAATGAATGGGGGGGCAGGATAGGATGGAGGGAAATAATAGTTAGTCTTTCACAATATGACTACTATGGAAATGTTTTGCATAGCTACACATGTATAATCTATATTAAATTGCTTGTTTTCTCAATGGGGATGAGTGAAGAGGGAAGAAGGAAGAGAATCTGGAACTCAGAGTTTTAAAAACAAATGTTAAAAAATTATTTTTACATGCAACTGGGAAATAAGATATACAGCAATGGGGTATAGAAAGCCATTTTCCCCTACAAGAAAGTAAGGGGGAAGTGGGTAAGAGGGGCATGGGGGGAATAGAAGAGAGGGAAGATTGGGGGAAAGGGTAATCAGAATGCTTGCCATCTTGGGATGGGGGTAGGGGAGAGATGGGGAGAAACTTTGGAACTCAAAATCTTGTGGAAATGAATGTTGAAAACTTAAGAATAAATAAATTCTGTGGGGATAAAAAGAACTTAGAATGACTAAGTCATTTTGACTATTATAAATACCCAGATAAACTACAGAGGACCTATGAAGGAAGATTACTATCTGCATCCAGAGAAAGAACTAATAAAAAGAAGTATGTATAAGATGGTTTTCTGTGTGTGTGTGTGTGTGTGTGTGTGTGTGTGTATCATATGTGTATGTGTATCCATATTTGTGTCTAATGGTAGCCATCTCTTGGCAGGAAGGTGGGGAGAGGAGAGAGGGAAAAAAAATTTACATGATTTACAAATTTTTGTTATATATTTAAAAGGCTTAGCAAGCTATGCATAATAGATTTGCAGTTTTCATGTGAAATCATCCTGTTCATTATACTGTGTTAAGGAAATGCTTGTTTTATTCCATAAATTAAAAATAAAATAAATAAAATTCTATTAAAAGATTTTACAAGGAGCGTAAGTTACAACCACTCTTTGACATAGGTAGTACATATACCAGTATCTCCATTGTGCTGATGAGAAAACTAAGGCTCTCAGAAGTTACATCAGTCAATAAACATTGATTAAGTGCCTGCTGGGAAGCTAGGTGGCACAATGGATAGAGTACTGGGACTGAAGTCAGGAAGACTCACCTTCATGAGTTCAAATCTGGCCTCAGATTAGTTCTACCTGTGTGACCCTGGGCAAGTCACTTAACTCTTTTTGACTCCATAACTCATCTATAAAATGAGCTGGAGAAGGAAAAGGCAAATCATTCCAGTATCCTTGCCAAGAAAACCCCAAAATGGGATCACGAAGTGTTGGACATGACTGAACAACAGTATCAAAAATGACTGCTAAAGGCTACACTCTATTCTGGGTGCTAGAGAAATAGAACAAAGAACGAAGAAAGTACTATTGGAAAAGAGCTCACATTAACTAAAAACATTCACACAGGATTCAGACCCAGGACTCTCAATTCCAAGTCCAGCACTCTACTCATTCTATCATACTACTTCTTGGTGTCTAAGAATAGTCTTGAGTTTCTAGATTATGACGTAGTATGGAAATAATAGGCTCTTGCAGTGTATTTTATAATGACTGATAAAGACATATTTGCCTGGCATCTTGCAATCACACTCAAGAGAGATTTAAGTTGAATATGAAAGAATGAATGAAAAAAATTATTAAGTACTTACTATAAGCAAATAATTGCACTGAGTGTTAGGGATATGAAATGAAAAGTAAGATAGTCCTTGCTCTCAAGGAACTCACATTCTAATAATAAAGGGATACAAGACATACAGAAGTTTTTGAGATGCAAATTAGGTGAAAAGGCTCCATGGTCCTTAAGAAGCATCAGCAAAGCAAATGCTAATGCATCTTCTTTAATGTCATTTCCATTAATAAAAATCATATTCATTTTTAATGTTAAGATATTTCTAAATTGACATTTGACACTGCCAAGGACTTTGGTGGTACATTTTTCAGGATTTTCAGCAACTGTGGCTGCTCAGGCAGCAGGGGCCTTAGCATCCAAAGAAATGGTTTCCAGGTTGCATCTCTATAAGGGTCGTTTCCCTTTTGAAGTTCACTCTGACTTCTCAGGCCAGGCCTATGGTGCAAAAAACGAGGGAAAGGGAAAATATTTCCACTTGGAAAAAATGAAAGGATCAAAGAAGTGATAAGTCTGTTACTCAGAATGGCAAGGGTGAGAATAACAAAAGACTTATCAGATGTCAGAATGATTTAACTCATTTTTCTTTTAGTTTTTTATTTCTTTTTGCCAAATAATAGTCTTAAATGGTTAAAAGGGAGTCAAAAGTCAGTATAAGTGAAAATGCACTAAGACAACATCTAGTTGCACCCAATAAGTAAAAAATCTAAAGTCCTGGATAAACTACACGCCAGATTATGAAAGAAGTCAAAGATGTGACAGCTGGGCCACTATCAGTGATCTTTGAGGGAGTATGAAGAACAGAAGAGGTTTGAACTAGAGAAAGACTAATGTTTCAGGTGTCACAGGAGAAGGAGGAAGAGGAAGCAGAGAGTCTGCAAACTATAGGCCTTCAATCTCTGGAAAAATCCAAGAGCATACTATTAGAGATGACCTCCTAGTATTTGTGAAAGGAAAAGCTAGCATGACTGCATCAAGAATAGATTATGTCTGACCACCTCAGTTCTTTTTTTTTTTAATAAGGTTACTACGCTAGTAGTTCAGAGGAATACTTTAGACATTATTTGCCTGGATTCAATAAAAGCATCTGTAGATAACTTGGAAAGATGTGCATTAGATGATAGTATAATTTGACAGATTCAGAGTTGGTAAATTAGACCTCCAAAATACTTATTTATGTGTTAATGTCGATTTAGAGAGAAGTGTGCTGCAAAAAATTCCACAGATCTGTTTTTGGTCCTCTGCTATATAACATTCCATCTTGGGTTGACATAGATAGCATGGTTGTAAAATCTGTGTATGATACTATAGCAGCAAGCACCCTAGCATACCCAGATAGCTGCTAGCACAGGTTTTTTGATCTGCTTTTCTAAAGGAAAGCAATTCAGAAAGCATTAACAATCTTAGTTTAATCAAGCATATATCATTTACCTAGTTCAGGGGGAAAAGTCAGCATCCTGAACTCCAGAGAATACAAACAGAAGTTACAAGCAGACAAAAGTAGAGACAGAAAAAATAATAAAATTCAGCAGACCAACAAACAGGGCTTCTAGCTGTCTGACCATGACAGATATACGGTTAGTCACCACAGACAGAAGCACCATCTGAGTTTTCAAAGCTGGGGGCTCAACAGCTGCCCAGAGTCTCATCTGGTCAAATCACACAACTCTTCCCAAAGTGAGCCCCAAAGCAAAACTTCATCTCAGAAGTATATATTGCCTTCTCCAGGGTCAGAGAACATCCCAACTCTCATGACCCACTTGACTACAAAGTAACAAAAGTTGTGCCTTCCTGAAAAACAAGCCTCCCACCACAGGCTCCATGTGACCACATTCAGCCTATTAGGAGGCAGAGTTTATTTTCAAATCAGGAAAGGTCCTCAAATTCACCTAGGCCTATTAAGGGGCAGGAAAGATTTTCAAATTCCTATTACCATTACAGATACAAAGCAAGGTAAGATACTGAAAAACAGGATCCAAAGAAATCTTAACAAGCTAGAATGGTGAGTCAAATAGAATAAAATGTAATAGAGAATTGCAAAGTCCTACATAGATTAAAAAAATATCAAGTTCACAAGGATCAATTCCTTTCAAGGCTCAGATAAACCTATGAAAGGACTTTCTTAATTACCATAGTCTTTAATTTTTTTTATTCCCCCACATAAAATTATTTCATATTTATTTTGTGTATTTTCTATTTATAGGAGGCAGCATAGTACTTTGGATAGCAAACTGGTCTTAGAGTCAGAAAGACCTGGATTCAGGTCCTGCCTCTGACATCTAATAGCCATGTGACTGGATAGGTGGACTCTGGGTGTACCCAACAACTTGCTAAGGGAGGAAATTGCAAAGTATGTGTCAATGAAGAAGTCTCTCATTGGGCACTAATAAAATCAAATGTAGTATCTAAAAAAAGTTTGTTTTTTAAAATGTTCTTATCTGTGCATGTTTTGATTCCCAGTAGTAGGACTCGAGCTCTTTGAGGGCAGGGACTGTTTACATTTTTAATTTTTTTATTCCCCAGATCCTAATGTACTTCATTACATGTAACCAGTGTTAATAAGTACCTTATTTAGTTTAATGTAATCAAGTTCTTCAAAAAGTGAAGGAACCCACAAGAAGGAAATTCTGTTTTATATCTAACTCTCATTAATAGAGAAAAACCAGTTGCTAAAAATTACTGAAAACCTTGAGGGGAAATCACCACTTCTTCTTAGTGTTTATAATAACAAAGAAAAAAAATTAACAGTATGGTTTAGCACACACTCTAGATTATGGGAGAAAAGATGATGGAGTTCTGAGGAAGGATGGTTGAAACCTACGAACTAAAATTCTACAGAGAAAAATCAACCAAGGAGGGATAAGATATGCAAGAATAAAATTTTGAAGACAGGGAAACAATTCAAATCTAGAAGAAAAGCAGAAACTGTCTCAAGAGACCTACACAGATAACTTAGGAGTCAATCACTGAGCACTTATTAAGTGCTTTTTATGTGCTAAGTGTTGGAGATATAATGCAAAACAGTCCCCTCTCTTTTGCCAATGCTTAACACAGTGCCTGGCACATAGTAGCAGCATTATATATTCTCATTGACTGACTCAAGGAGCAGTGTTTATTTGTTATTGTGGTTATTTCAGAAGAGGCATCAAAGTACATACAAAATTAATATTTTTTTTAAAAAACATAGTTTTTTGAGGGGGAGGCACAGTTGATAGGGATCAGGAAAGAAGCTATCAGAGGTAGTACTTGAACTGAGACTTGAAGGAAACCAGGGGTTCTAAGAGGGTATTTGTTCTAGGCACAGGGAATGACCAGCGCAAAGTCAGGATCTCAGAAGAGACTACAGTTTATTCCAGTCCTGAACAAGAATTCCTTCTGCAGTCACCTAAATAAAAAGTCATCCTGCTTGAATACCTCAAATGACAACATGGTAAAGACAAACAACTTAGAAAGACTTACGTTTGATCAGTTCAGAGACCAATAATGGTTCTAAATGACCAACGAAGAAGCATCCTTCCCATCTCCTGACAGAGAGGTGGAGTCCTGATGCAAAATGAGATACACATTTTTGTGCATGACCAATTTGTTTACAAGGGTTTTGTTTTTCTTTTTTTTTTCCCAATGGAAGGGGGGAATTTGGAAAGGAGAGACAATAAGTACTTGACTGAAAAAAAAAATATTAACTTTAAGAAAAATAAAAGATGGCGATATGAGCTAGACAATAGTATAATTATATGGACTTGGAACTGGTTGAATGGCTAGATTCGAAAGGTATTAATGGTTCAATGTCAGGTTAGCAAAAGGTCTCCACTAGAAGACCCCTTGGATCTGTGTTTAATCTTTTGTTAATATTTTTCTCCATGATTTAGATAAAAGCATGCTCATCAAATTTTTAGATGATACAAAGCTAGAAGGGAGAAATATCACTCTAGAAAAAGTCAGGATCCAAAAAAATCTTGACAGGCTAGAGCATTGGCTAACTATAATAGGATGAAATTCATTAGGGATAAATGTAAAGTCAGTATACTTGGTTTCTCAAAATTGACTTCACAAGTATAGCATAGAAAGTAGCTTATCTAAAAAAGATTTAGGGTTTCAGTAGACTGAAAGGCAACAGTATAATGAGGTAGCTTTAAAAAGCTAATTTTATCTTGGATTGTTTTAAGAAAGGCATACCTTCCAAGAATAAGAAAGGGATGGCCTCTCTCTATTCTGCCTTTGTCAGATTTCATCTGGTGCACAGTTCTCAGTGCTGGGAACCACAGTGTAGAAAGGATATGGAAAAACAGTAAGTGTCTATATGAGGGCAAGCAGGATGGTAAAAGACTTTGACCTCATTATCGTATGATAGTTGAAGGAAGTGAGGATGATGTTACTGGAGAAGAGAAGACTTGTTGGGAACATTACAGCTGTCTTCAAGTATTTGAAGGGTTGTCATGTGGAAATGGGATTAGGCTTGTTTAATGTGGCACCAGAGGTAATAACTAGGGCAATGGGTAGAAATTTCAAAAAGGCAAATTTAGGTTTGATATCAGGGAAAAAACTCCCAAACAATTAATGCTCTAAGAAACACTTCTCCCTCGTTGGCATTCTTCAAACAGAGACTCTAATGCAGTGGTTCTCAACCTTCCTAATGCTGCAACCTTTTAATATAGTCCCTCATGTTGTGGTGACCCCCAACCATAAAATCATTTTCATTGCTACTTCATAACTGTAATTCTGCTACTGTTATGAATAGTAATGTAAATATCTGATATGCAGGATGTATTTTCACTGTTAACAAATTGAACATAACCCACAGGTTGAGAACCGCTGCTCTAATGTATCCTTCTCTTGTATAGGATACTAAGCGTATCTTTTAGGTTGGATTCAATGGTCAACTGAGGTCCCTTCCCATTTTAGTAGTCTGATTCTTTCAATTTATCAAGAAGCAAGTTTAAGTTTAATGTAAGGAGTAAATTCCCAATAATAAGAGAGATTAAAGAGTAGGACTGACCTTAAGATCTCATAGGTTCCCCCATATCAGCAGAATCTAGACAACCACTTAGCAGAGATGTTGTAAAGAAGACATGGGTTTAACTAAATGGCTTCTGAGGTCCCTGTTATGTCATGTTCTGTGATTGTCTCCCTAGACCGGAACAGGGTCTATGGAATCTGAATGGTTTTGAACACAAATGTATATTCTCAACCTCTAACAAAAGAGCACATGCATTGGACTTTTTGTCATTGTCAAATCTCAACATGGAAACAAAACCCCAACACGAGTGGAATTCACCTACTTTCCATTCTGTAGAGATGAGGCATCATTACTCCTTCTTTTCCTCTCATTTCATATGAAAGTGACAAAGCATTCAATCTGAAGATGGGGGCAGGAGGTGGGAGAGTGAGGGTGGGACCAGTAATGTGAAATTTAAAAGATGAAGCCTATAGATTTGCCTTTTACCTCTATAAAGCATCACTGCTGCAGAGTAATAATGAACATTTTTTCTTTCTATTTTCATCTTCATTTCTCCTCAGTATCATGCTCCTAAAGTCAATTCCCAACCCACACCTTATTTCACCTCTAGAGTCCAAAGCTGAGCCGTTCATCACTGATTTCAAGCCTTTTAAAATTATAATGATGTATACTGTGTTCCCTGCCTAGTTATCCATTATGGCAAAAGACCTTGACTGGTTGTGAGAGCCTCTCTTTTGCCTGACTCCATCCAGTTAGCCATAGACAACCTGGGCTTTGTAAAGGCTCTTTATTTTTTCACTTTCATTGATGGTTTCTTTCTTTATCCTTTAAGAAAAATAGGAAACTAGGCCAGTGGGGCCCACCTTATTTAGATTGTCTAGAAACTCTTTTCAACTTGGTAATTCCAAGTGGGACTCCATAAAGGTTTCAGGCATTAGTCCAGCCAGGTCCACATTTTTAGAAGAACAAAGAAGAAAGTGAAATCTCAGTACTAAGTCAGTTCCATGTCTGCCTTATCTAAAGAAAAGATCTTGGGGGAGGCTAGGTGGCAGTGAATAGAGCACCCGCCCTGGAGTCAGGAGGACCTAAATTCAAACTCACACTCAGGCACTTAACACTTACTAGCTGTGTGACCTTGGGCAAGTCACTTAACCTCAATTACCCTGCCTTCCCCTCTCCAAAAAGATGAAAAAAAAGAAAAGACCCGAACCTTTAAATAACTCATGCAGGATATCATTTCTAAGTTCCTTGAGTCCAGAACTGTTTTGACTTCCTTATGGAGGACCTTTCACGGAGGTGCTTTATAAATACTCATTGAATGTGTAAAAAATGTTAAAAAAAAAAATCACAGAAGTCTAGATTTGAGTGCTAGCTCTTCTACTTGCTACCTGTGTGTCTTAAATTCCTTAGTGTCCTATGAAGGGTTTGAACCATGATCTGATATACAGGCCCTTCCAGGTCAAAACTCTGTTATTTAAAAACATATCAATCAGAGAATTACTGTGATTAGACAAGGTAGGACAACTCCAAGACGGGGCTAGGAAACACTCTGTCAATATGCATTTATTAAGCACCTTAGGCACAATACTAGTACCTGGTGATAGGAAGGAGCTTACATTCTATTTAGGAGGAGATAACATGTAGAGATATTAACATAGATAAAATAAATATGAGGTCATGGGAGAGGGCACTAGCAGCTGGGGAAATAAAGAAAGTCTTGTCGTTAAAGGCAGTCCTTGAGGTGAGTTTTAAGGGTAGCAGTGAATTCTCAAAGGTAGAGATGAGGGATTGTTCCTGGCATGTGGAGCAGAAAACCATAGGGGTGTAACAATCTGGAAGATGGAAAGATGATCCCTGATGCTCTCCACACAAACTAGTTTACTGCTTGAGCTAGGCTTAGTTCAACATGGGCCTCTGATACCGTATCTGAAAAATCCCAAGAGTTTTATCTAGTTTGATTTTTTTTCTAATACCAGAGCTTCCCCCCGAAGTAGAAAAAAGTTTGCCTTGTCTCTCCTAGTAGAGGCACCAAAACAAAAACAAAAAATAATAATAATAAACAAAAAGATTAGCCATTACATAACACAATTATCAAGAAGCAACCAGTTTCTGTGGTAAAATACCAGTGTAGCCAATCACAAAACAGCTGCTTGGCATCCACAGGAGATATCTTAATGAATTACCACTTTTTAAAATGTGTCATTCATAGGATGTAGAGGCAGAAAAACCTATAGAGATTGTACAGCTCAAAGCCCTTCTTTTAAAAAAAAATAATTAAGGAAATAGAGGTTCAGAGAAAGTGACTTGCCAAAAGTCACACAGATAATGAGAAGCAGAGCTAAGACTCAGACCCAGACTCCCTGCCTTCAAATGCAGAGATTTTTGTCCTGCACCATTCAAACCTTGGAAACTCAGAAATGTTTATGGTGCTACAGGCAGCTCACATGCACCATGGGGGATACTTTTGTATGGCCTTAACTACCTGAATAGTTGCCTTAGCCCACTTCTCTTTGCTGCCAGAACATCTCTGCACGCCTCCCTGCTGCAATTTAGTGGTATCTGATGCTCTCCTTGCTGAGGTAGCCCATCATAGACAAGCCCAGGGAAAGTTCCAAGTCTCTTTCTCCCCTCTTCCCCTCCTTCCCACCTCCCCTCTTTCCCATTTCCCCTCTTCTCCTCCTTCCCACCTTCCCTCTTCCCCTCCTCCTCACCTCCCTACCTCCCCTCTTTTCTCTTCCTCTCAGAAAGCTGCCCACTTCCTATACTCTCCATTTTCCAGCCTCAGGATAACAGCAGCTCACAGTCCTTCAGGCCTACAGATAGCTTTCACTGGGGTATTTCCCTTCCATCCTCCCGTGGATTAAACATTTCTGCTGGCAAACACCTCAGAAAGTTGCCAGGTTGTTAACAGTTTGCAACGTTCTCAGTAGCTCCACTTACTTTAACACTAATGTGTGTACAATTTGCTATTTAATGGAATCATTTGAATCTGAAAACATCTTGTTTTAATAGGAGACTACAAAGCCTTCTCAGTAAATTCCCCAGTAAAATTATTCCAGTTTTTCTCTTCTGTTTTCTTTTTCCCTCTTCCCGGCTTGGTTTAATCTCTAGAAAGTATTCTCCTAATTAGCCTAACAAAACCGGTTCCTCCAGGTATGACCTGAGCCTCCTCTCTAGGGCAGGGCTTTTCAAAAAGACCCTTGATCTATCCAAAAATGCCTGGGGTGATGAAGGAAATCTGGGAGGAGGTAGGTAAAAGAGAAGAGCCCACATAGAGATTTTTCATGTGCCATTTCCAGGGATCAGCAGCTTGCTGTGATGGAAATGTTATATTTGGAGTTAGAAGGCTTGGGCTCTAATTAATAGAGGAATTTTTCAGTGTAAGAATTGTGTTACATGAATTATTGGAATATCACTGCACCATAAGTAACAATAAATATTTCAGAAAAACGTGGGGAAATATGTAAACTGATTTGAAGTGAAGGAAGCAGAACCAAGAAAACAAACCACGTGACTGCAATAAAGTAAACAAAAAGAAAAAACCAGCAATAATTGAATGCTGTCTCATTATGATGCCCAAACTTGATCCGGAAGAAGCCATGAGAAAATGGACTTTCCTTTCTCTTGATACCGAGTGTTACGTACACAGTCAGACTCAGCTGATATGTTAGTGAATTTTGCTTTTCTCTTTTTCTTCACTCTCCCATGTATACTTTGTTATAGGGAATTCTTCTCGGGGGGGGGGGGGAGGTGGGAGGGATAAATTTGGAAATGGAGGTAACATAAAATCAGAAGATATCAATAATTTTTTAAAGAGAACATTTGGACTCTAGCTGCACATCAGTTACTTACTAGCTATTATATGACATAAAACACTCTTTGAACTTAACTTTACAGATCTGTAAAATGGGAGTAAATACACCATGGTATAATGAAAACAGAACAAAACTCTGTACCTGATTTCAGAGGCTCTGGGTTCAAGCCATGCGTCTGCATTTCACTAGTTCTCTGATCTAGGACAAGTCATTTTTAGAGCCATGTTTTCCCCAGCTGTAAGATGAGAATAATACAGTGGGGTGGCTTGCAGTGTTCATCATTTGACCAGAGCACTGGCTCCTACATTAGAAGACCTGGGCAGAAGAATCCTGCCTCTCACACTGTTTGTGTTACTTTGGGTAGATCTTGGTTTTCTCATCTACAAAGTGAAGAATTTGAACTAAATGGCCTCAAGGTGGCTTCTAGATCTAGGATCCTGTGAAAGGATTTTTAACTTAAAAAATGAAAAGAATCAATTTTGCCTGACCTACATAATCCATGACGACTGAGGAGGTAATATACATAATGTCACAGCATTTAGAATTGGAAGGAACTTTAGAAATATAGGACACCCTCATTATACAGATAAGGAGACAGACCCAGGTGGGCTAAGTAACACAAAGACCTTTAGAGCCATAACATTGTGTCACTGTGAACTATCCTGATTATCATTCTCTCATTGCAGGTCTACAAGTGGTTTTAAATTCCATCATCAAGGCCATGGTCCCGCTGCTGCACATTGCCCTGCTTGTGCTATTTGTCATAATCATCTATGCCATCATTGGACTGGAGCTCTTCATGGGGAAGATGCACAAGACCTGCTACAACCAGGAGGGTTTAACAGGTAATGAGATATGAAAAAAGAGGGGACCATTCACTAGTGGAAGGTGTACAGGTACACTGCTATCAGAACTTTGAAGCAAGTGGGCAATCTCTTGGAATTTTAATTTGGAGTTATTCAAAAAAAGTTATTTAATCCTTTGACCCAGCAATTCCCCATCTATACACTAAGAATACAAAAGACTGAAACAAAAACCTAATCTATATTAAAATAGTCCTGGTAGCATTATTTATGTCAGCAAAGAAATGGAATCAAAGTGAATGTCCACGGACTGGGGAATGACAGGAAAAAACATGGAATAGGAATGTAATTAAATATTATGATGAATATGATGAATTCAGGGAAATGTGAAATTTGCATGAACTGATGAAGAGCAAAATAAGCAGAACCAAGAAAACAATATACACAGTAATTACAAAAATATAAGTGAGAAGATCATAAAAAGTAAGTTGAATTTTGAGTAATTGAAAAATAAATAACTGCCCAGAAAAGAAATTCCAAGTGCCTCTCAAGACAGAATGATGGGGAACTATTTATTATATACATCGTTAGACATGGTTTCTGTATTTGTTTTCTCTTAATTGTTTTTCTTTGTCACAAGGGACATTCGATGCTTGCACTTGGGGTTCATTTTATAAAGCTAGATTTGCAAGCTAGTACTCAAGAGGCTATTTATTCCTTCCAAAGGCTTGCAACTAGGACACATTTCCCCAATGTAAATTATGGTGCCTGGGTTATGGTTTTCTAATTCAGTTAGACTTCCCATAGACATGGATAGCTACCCAAGAAAGAGATGAACAGACTTTTCTAGCCTCGCCTGCTTCTTTACAGAAAACAGAATTAAAATAACAAAAAGTAATAAAAATAAGAAATAATAAAATAATATAATAAAAATTAGCCAGCATTGTTAATCAAACATTTTGTTTAAACAAAATGTGTAATTAAAATAAGATTTAAAGAAATATGAAAGAAATCATTGTACCTAAGAACAATGATATCAATCAATCAATAAGCATTTACTAAGTTGTAGAGTTTTCTGGACTCACTCTACCAAACCACGGCTGGGTACATCTCCTCATAGGGTTCTAAAGATACCCTTGAGGGTTCCGAATGTGTCTTTTTCAAATGCTATTGGCTTGAGCCCCCATTCTGGTATCCCTCATCCCTTACTACCAGTGAATAGTGCGGCCAGTTCCATTTAACCAATTAACATCAATTAGCTTTTACAAAAAGATAATTACTTTGAAGATATAGCAACAACAGAAGTATAAACGTTTTCCCCCAACACTTGGGAGGACACTCTCTCCTATGTAACTTTGATCACTAAGGAGCATGGATTCAGACTTAATGTAGTTTCTACAAAGTATTTGCTCACCCGCTTCACTTACAAATATGCTATGACCAATGGGAAGATGAGTCTATTGCTCAGGACTTTTCTCTGCACCTTCTGGCTTTCAGCAAATCCCAGCATAGACTCCAGCAGTGGACTTCTGCTGGCTTGATCTGCCAAAGTTGTAGCCATTTTCAATCTCCTTCACTATAAACAAGAATGAACAGACTCACAGAAGAGTCAGAACTCATGGGTCACGTGTTGGCCTCCAATGGAAAAGGTCCAAGGCTTCTTCACCCAAAAATTTACAGTGTCACTCTCTCCTCAAGCAGTACTAGGGAAGAAAAGGAAAAAAAAAAAGCAAACCTCCTGCTTTGACTGGCATTTTGAATGCACCCCATTTTGGCTACACAGCCAATCAGTCAACTGTCTCTTCATGACATGGTCAGCCAAACAGACCTAGTTATAAAATGTCTGCACACATTCCAGATTGGGAATAAAGGGTCTTCTTTACACATTATAATGCCTTTCTAGAAGCAGGTTCCTCAGTCTCTTCCTTGTGGGGATTAAATCACCGCCTCCTCCACTTCTACCCCCTTAGAAAGTGAACCCTATGAGCAAATACCAAAAGTAAATAAATGAATAAATGAACACCTTTATTGAGTTTAAGATAATAGAAATAGAGACTTACAGAACTAAAAGGAACCTTAGATTTCATCTTGCCCAGCTAGACAGACCATGGTAACATAACCAGTTATTATTCCCTAATCTTTCACTTTTGTCATCACTGCTTAATCAAATGCTGGGTTTACCCAGATAAGAGTAGAGCACCTTATAATTTGAGTCAAAATGTTACCAGGGCATGTATACAGACAGCATTGGCATTTGGGGGTGGTGATATACTGCAGTACCAAAATCCTTTGCAGGTGGTTTTTCTAATCTAACAACTTCTCTCTTTAAAAGCCTAGAGGTTTCATTTACCCTTTTTCTCTGAACTGAAGGGATAAACCTAGATGATCTTCAAAGGCCTTTCTGTTCTAATCCTATGAGCTAATAAGTAACATTTCTTCAGGCTCCTAGCTTTTTCTCCTGCTCTGTAGATGAGCAGAAACAAAAAGAAAAATTTCATAAACACATAATGCAGCCCCTTGCTAGGAAAACAAGTACTTGTCACTGACCCTTTCATAGCCAGAATAAGGCTCTTCTTCCCCTGCCTCTCCAGCCTTTTCTTTTTCCTGTTTAGGAGACCTCACTTTTGCTTCTTCCTTCATAATTATTACTGCTTAAATAGGTTACTCATTAAACACTTTCCTTAGTTGTGCTTCCACTCTGATGCACAAAATTATCTACAGAAGGCTTCCTAAAAGACTTTGGTGTTACAAAATTAATAGCTGATGCTAGAACACAACTTTTAAATATTTTTTTAAAAAATTTTAAATTAAAAAAAAACTTAGGAAGGATTTTAAATAGTATGTTGGGAAGAGCTTCTGAAATTATTTGTACTGCCAAACTTAGGCTCTTTGGTCATGTATGATTTTAGTGGTTAATGTCTCAGAGATTTTTCTATCTGATGTTCGAATGAAGCCCCATTTATTTTCTTTTACATCAATTACCTGTGATTACATTAGTATGGGAACCCCTTCTATCCATGCAGATTATACAGTAGATGGAGTGCCAGTCCTGGAGTCAGGAAAACTCAGCTTTCTGAGTTCAAATCCTGAGACCTTTCTGAAGCCTCAGACACTTACTGGGTGACCCTGAGCAAGTCACTTCACCCTGTTTGCCTCAGTTTTCTCATCTGAATTGGAGAAGGAAATGGCAAAGCATTTCAGTATCTTTGCCAAGAAAGCCTCAAATGGGGTCATGAAAAGTCAGACACGACTGAAACAACTGAACAACAACTCAGAGAATTATCTGAACCTCAAAGATTTTAAAAGGCATAGAAGGTCATACAACTAATGTCAGAGGCAGGATCTGAACCTAGCTCTTTCTGCTTACAAGTCTAGAATTTTATCCATTAAGCCATGCTTCCTTGTACCTATCCACTTAAAACTGCATTTTTTTTTTCATGTTGTCCTAAGGGATCAGTTCAGTGACATTATATACACGAATCACTTCTCTGGGCCTCATTTTCCTTATCTGTAAAATGAAGATGTTAGGTTAGGGCATCTGTTTGGACTCTTCAAGCTTTTGTGACGCTATGAAAGAATAAGATCGTTCAGAATCAGTCCAGAGTGGACTGGTTAAATGATCTGGTAAAACCAGCTGCACAAAATAGATTAACTAACTAATTGTCAGGGTTCCAATTCACTTTGTGCAATAATGACAATAATTATAATCATAATCTAGATTTGTTTGTTCAAATGGAGGCATTTATGATGGCAGTCGAGGACCAGAGTTTTGCCACAAGAAATTAGAGAAGGGTAATTAACGATCCCAATCGTATTGATCAATGTATATTATAGAAGAAAATGATAGAAATTATGTAACACATCATTGCAGGCTATAAAAATTTAACACCCACCAAATAACTAGCAAGACATGACTAAAATTATACATCAGATACTTATTATCTTGCATGATCAGGAAGACAAAATTCTCCAAACCATAGTTCCCAAAATACACTTCAACCAGTAAATGGCATTGGAAGCAAACCACTATCACAGATTGTACTGTTGCCTACAATCTCAAAGACATACTTCGATTCACAAAATTTTAAGAATGTTTTAAATAAATGTCACCATTCTAAATATTCAAAATTTCTAAGCTGCATAGAATGAAATGCTTTCAAAATATAGAGACCTAGCAAAAGAAATCCAAATCATATGGGAACTGGATTCAGTATATATCATTCCTCTTGTCCCGTCTGCTACTGGACTTGTACCAAGAATGCTTTCAGTTACTCTAAATATAATCAATTACTATATTTTACTATATTTTTATTACTATTACTATATTTTTTAACTCAAAAAAGCAACTATTTTAGTCATCTATGTAATAATCTCCAGAGCAGTCAATCAACAGAAATTTGTTAAGAGCTTACAATATTGCAGTGTGTAATGCTGAGGTTAAAAAAACCAAAACATAGTTCCTGCCCTCAAGGAGTTCACATTCTAATAGAGGAGACCTGTAAACACCTATGAATAAACAAAATATATACAGGATAAATAGGAGGTGATCTCAAAGGAAACATAGTGACAATGGAACCAGGAAAGGCTTGTTGGGGCCCCCTTATTGTGGGATTGGAGCTGAAGTTTGAAGGAAGCAAGGGAAGCCAAGAGGTGGAAGTAAGGACATAGACATAGGGGGCAGTCAGAGCAAAAGCAGAGCATCAGAAGTGTCCTGTGAGAGGAACAGCCAGAAGGCCAGTGTCACTAAATCATAAGAGTTCAGGAAAGAGGTTAGGGCTGGATAAATATATCTGAGAATCATCTGCACAGAGATTATAATTGAATCCATGAGAGTTAATGAGATCAGCTAGTGAAATAGTATAGGGGGAGAAGAGGGCCCAGGACAGATCCATGGGGAACTAACCCCACCAAGGGTAGATAAGCATGAAGAAAAATCAGCTAAAGGAAAAAGACAGTATCCCTGAGAAGAAATAGATCAAACTAGATAACAAGCATTTATTAAATGCTTACTCTGTATCAAAAATTATCCTAAAAGCTAAGAATACAAATAGGAAAAAGACAGTCTCTGCTCTCAAGGAACTTACTTTCCAGTCAGGAAGATAACAGATAAAATGAAACTGAAAAGCAGAAGGGGTGAAGGTGTGGGAGAGTTTAGAAGGATGGAAACGTCCAAAGGAGTGCTGATGGGAAGTCAAGAGATATCTGGCTTGGGTCCCCTTCTTAAATGGAGATGGGAAGAATCCTCCTCTCTCCAATCAGAGATTGGTGCCCAAGGAGCAGAGAGTACTTAGAGGGTATGAGTTTGTGACCTGTGGAGCTGAAGTGATCTTCCAGGATAAAGAGTTTTGATGATGGAGAAATCCAGAGGAATATATAAACTGATTTGTTGTTCAGATTGTTGGTTTGGTTTTTTGTTTTTCCCTGTCATGTCCAACTCTTTGGGGTTGTCTTGGCAAAGATATTGGAGTGGTTTGCCATTTCCTTCTCCGGCTCATTTTTATAGATAAAGAACTGAGACAAACAAGGTTAGATGACTTGCCCAGGGTCACACACTCAGTGTCTGAGGCCAGATTTAAACTCAGGAGGATGAGTCTCCCTAACTCTAAGTCTGCCATTCTGTCCACTACACCACCTAGCTGCCCTATATAGACTGATAGGAAATGAAAAGATCAGTCAAATAGGAAGAAAATCAGTAAAAGATCATTAGATTTAGCAATTCTGATGGCAGAAAGTAAAGAGAAATTAAGAAGCCTCTTGATGAGGGTGAAAGAGGAGTGTAAAAACTGACTGGAAGCTTAACATAAAAAAAACTAAGGTCTTTGCAACTGGTCCCATCACTTCCTGTCTAATAGAGGGAGAAGAAATAGAAGCAGTGTCAGATTTTATATTCTGGGACTCAAAGATCCCTGTAAACAGTGACTGCACCCAGGAAATGAAAAGGCCCTTCTCCTTGGAAGGAAAGCTATGGCAAATATGGCAACATACTAAACAGCAGAGACATCATTTTGTTGACAAAGGTCCATATAGTCAAAGCTATAATTTTTCCAGTAGCAAAGTATGGCTGTGATAGTTGAACTATAAGGAAAGTTGAGTGCCACAGAACTGTTGCTTTCAAACTATGGTGCTGAAAACTTTTGAGAATCTCTTGGACAGCAAGGAGGTCAAATGCCTAAATGCCTAAAAAAAAAATTCAGGCTGTTCATTGGAAGGTCAAACACTGAAGCTAAAGCTTAAATACTTTGGCTACATAACGAGAAGACAGGACTCATTGGAAAAGACCTGATGTTGGGAAAGATTAAAGGCAAAAGGGGTAGCAGAGGATGCGATGGATAGAAAGTGTCATGGAAGCAATGAATGTGAAATCGGAAAGACTTTAAGAGATAGTTGAGAATAGAAGGGCCTGGCATACTAGTCATAAAGAGCCCTACATGACTGAATGACTCAACAACAACAACTAAAGATTTATCAATAAAGAGATCATTGTTCACTTGGAAGAAATCAATTTTAGTTGAATGATGAGGTCAGAGCCAGACTAAAGAGTGTTTAAAAGAGAATGAGAGGAGAGGGAGTGCAGGTACCAATTGTAGACATCTTTTTCCAAGAGTTTACATAAAAGGGAGGGCAGAAGTAGCAATATAGCTCATGGTGGATGAGCAAATCAAAAGAGGATTTTTTTTTTAAGGACAAGGAAGACATGAGCATGTTTGTAGGCAAAACAGAAGCAGTTAGTAGATAGGGGAAGCATTAAATATGAAAGAATAATAACTGGATAGCAACTTGTCTCAGATTTTTTCCATCTGAATTCCATTGGACAAGATGAGAACATTTTCTTCTATAAGAAAAATAGTAGCAGTAGCAGTAGATTTTATGTATTATAAAGCATTCATATAGGTACTGTGATATTTACATCCATATTTATATAGGTACTTTGAAGTTTACAATCACTTTATGTATCTTAGAGCCCCCAAATAAATCTAAGACCATATAAATATAAGATTTTTTCCCCACTCATGACAAAGAGGCCACTGATTTTCCTTTTTTTTATATAATTTTAAAATTAATTCCTCATCACACAGATTAATGATTAAATTCTTCAATAGAATATAATCTCCTTTTGCATTGAGCAGAGAATTTTCCTTTTTTTCTTTGTTTCCTCATCACCAAGAACACTATATGCATATAGTTCTTAATAAATGTTTGTCATTTGACTTGA
>CM053581.1:424973663-425010297 GCA_028627135.1 Pseudochirops cupreus
GTCTAGGTTATGAAGGACTTTGAATGCTCAACATTTTCTGTTTCATCTTCAAAGTGATAGGGGGCCATTGGAGTTTCTTATGTATGGGGGTGATGTGGTCAGACCTGTGCTTTAGGAAAATCACTTTGGTGGCTGAATGGAGGATGGATTGGAGTAGGGAGAGACATATGGTAGGCTGTCCAACCACTAGGCTCATGCAGTAGTCCAGGTGTAAGGAAATGAGGGGCTGCGCCATGGCAGCGTCAGAGAAGAGAAGGACCACGTTTGAGCTATGTTGCAGAGGTGAAATCGGCAGGCCTTGGCAATAGATGGGATGTGGGAGATGAGGGAGTGATGAGTCAGGAATGGCATTTAGGTTTTGAGCCTGGGGGACAGGCTCTTTGTCTAAGCCTAGCACATTTTGTGAAGGCATATTGTGTATATGTATATGTATGTATTCACAATAAATATTTGCTGAAGGAAACACATTAAGAGGAGTCAGTTGTGCTATGAATCATAATTTGTAAAGTCTAGTAGTGGCATCTTTCAAGTCTTAGCTACCTGGAACTGTAAGAAATGAGGCATCAAACTCTGAGCCTTAGGTAGAGGTGAGCAAAGGAGATGACCTATGCTAAAAGGTTTAGCCATGTGCAAAATATGAACTAAGCATCAGGATGGCTTCGAGTTTGTCCTTCTCTGTGACCGATTCAGGAAGTAATAAAGGAAATTAGCTTGACATTGTGTCAGCATTCATCTCAAACAGAGGCAACAGTGTAGGAGAAAGTGTTGGACCAGGAGTCAGGACCCTGAATTTGAATCCTAGCACCACCACTTGCTAGCTCTGTAACCTTGGACAAGTTTGACCTCTCTAGGTCTCAATTGTTCATCTCTAAAATGAGAAGATTGGACTAGGTATTTTCTTTTTTCTTTTTTTTCTTTTTTGCAGGGCAATGGGGGTTAAGTGTCTTGCCCAAAGTCACACAGCTAGTAAGTGTTAAGTGTCTGAGGCTAGATTTGAACTCAGGTCCTCCTGACTCCAGGGCTGGTGCTCTATTCACTGCGCCATCTAGCTGCCCCCAGGATTAGGTATTTTCTATGAGCCCTTCTAATTCTAAATTCTGTGACACTATGCCATATTACCTGTTGGGATATAAAGTGTGCATATGGAGAAATGGCAATAATCAACCTTTAAACCGAGTTGAAATAATGCCCGTATCATTTAAGAAGGGAGATTTTTTTTTTTTAACTTAGAGATTTAGGAGACAGCACAGATACCCCAAAGCTCTGATTCCTATTTACTGAGAATGTCTGCAGAGCTAAGTACGGTGCTTCTCATCTGGAGGATTTCTTTGTTGCTCCTTCCACTCACAAGCCACCTAGGCCTACTCATCCTACACAGCTCTGGTACATGTTTTCTTATAAAGCCTTCACAAGGATTCACCTAAGGGGCGGGAGCCTTATTCTTGAGCTATTTAAATTGCATGGATACCAATGGAGTTTGTGGGCTTTCTATCAATTATCCTCTCCACATCCGCATTACATGACTCTCCTGCCTTCTTTTCCTTTCTAGTTACATATTTTTCTGATAGCATCCTTATGCCATTTTTCATGCGCATTTCTTGGTAGGTAGTGGATTACAGATTTCTCACACCCGCCATGTTCCTTTTCATTGTCCTCCTGGTGACCTTCAACTTTAATTCTTTAGTTGCTGTAAGTATTGCATGACACAAAGTCATACAGCTCCAGTGGAACTCATGGTTGTTTTCGTATCCCATTAAATTCCCTTCCTGGGAGCAGTAATGATAATTGCAACTTCACTTTGGACCAAACTGACTGAAGAATAAATTACCAGCAGGGTACCATGGCCAGGTTGGAACCACCACGATTTGAAAAGAAGTCAGACATGTTGTGTTTCATAGCTCTAATATTACCTCTCATGGGTCTGATGAATCTGTAGGATTTGCTAATAATTCTGGCAAATTACCCATTTACTAATCCTCCTGAAGGTAATTCAGCTTTGTGGCAGACAGGGAGGGAGGGGTAAAACCTCTTGAAACCCTAAAACCCTGCAGAGAGGAAGATGAGTACTTTCCCTTTGGTATTTCTGTCCTACAGGTATATTTCAAACTTTTATAGCTGAAATTTATAGGTTCTAATTAAGGCACCATTCTAACAAAACTACAAACATCTTGTCACTAAGTGTGAATAAGATCATGTGTTGAAAGTCTGCACAGGAAGTATGCTATACATTTAATTTTGCTGTATGGTAGTCGGGTTTCTTGGGGATGTGAAATGAGCCACTTTTGTCTACCCTAAGTGGGTCATTGAACAAAACCTCCAAAGCCTAATTTGATCTTGAATTTGTCCAGTGGAAGATTGGGAGCAAAAGGGCCTGAGGCCATGGGAGGTTACCCTATGCTGGGTGAGCTATGGACATAGGGCAAAGGGGTGAGGGGAGGGAATAAGCATTTATTAGATGCATAATATGCCAGGCACCATGCTATGTGCTTTACAAATATAATCTCATTTGATCATGTGTTCTATGTGAAGGTCATCATACATTCTCTAATGAGAAGGGCTTTTACAGCTTCCTCCTCTCCACCATCCTCTGTAAGGTAAAGATTTTCTGCAAAGTCTTGTGAGAGATATGGTCAGCTCTAGAAGGAGGAGAAAATAAGAGCCCTTATTTACAGAACACTTTCAGGTTTAAAAGCACTTTTATAACAACTCCAGGAGTTGGACAGTGTATGGAGTATTTATTTTCCCCATTTTACAGATGAGGATACTGAAGCTGAGAAAGGTTACAGGATGTGCCTAGGGTCACAGGATCATTGGGTCATAATTTCGAGCTAGGAGAAGCCTTTTAAGTCATCTAGTCAAACACTCATTTTACAGATTTAGAAACTTGAGGCCAAGACAGCTTAGTGATTTATCTTCACATGTGGCAGGACTGGCATTTGAACTCCATTCCTTTCAATATAAACTCAGCACTTTTCCCAGTGCACCAAATTGATTCAAAGTGTCAGATCCAAGGTTTAGAGACACAACTAGATTTTTTTTTTATACTGGAGTGGTGGTTTAGTCACTCAGGAGAGCAACACCATGGGTATAGGAACCCAGTGACTATGGTGATGCTACATGCTAGCAGTAGGGTCACATATCACCAGTAATGTGGGCTGGTGAAGGAACATGTATTTATGCAAGGTGACCCTGGTCTATGTGGGAAGAAGTGCTGTCCCACACCCTATGGCAGTGTCTTGGGGACAAAACTGAATTTGTCCCATGCCAAGAATAGCTTTATGAAGATTCAAGCCCAGATCTCCTGACTCGTATCACTTACCTCACCATTTTTATCACTGCTTTCAGATAAGTTATTTAATGACTGATTCTTTACCTGAACTCCTCCCTCAATAGTAAGCATACTACCGGTAACCACCACTGTCACCCCCTTATACTTTTCCTATTCCGGTAATTCTGAACACTGATCAGAGTTCCTAATTTTTTCAAAATTGTTAGTCTTTACCATATTGCTGTCATTGCATAAATGATTCTCTTGATTCTGTTCACTCTGCATCAGTTCATATAAGTTTTCCAGAGATTCTCTGAAACTATCTCATTTATAATTTCTTATAGCACAATAGAAAGTCATCAATTTATATATCATAACTTGTTCATTCATTCCCCATTTTATGGGCAGCCCCTCAGATTCCCATTCTTTGTCACTTCAAAAAGAGCTATGCATATTTTTATACAACCTTAGAACTCATTTTCCTTAGGACTAATTAAAAAAAAAAATCTACCCCCTCTCCCCTTTCCCTCCTGTTTCTCTGAAGAATAAAATATATTTCTGTACCCAACTCCATGTGTGTGTGTGTGTGTGTGTGTGTGTGTGTGTGTGTGTGTGTGTGTTTTCTTTACTCCTTTGATGAGTTCAATGAGAATGAAATTTCAGCTGCACCCCACCCTGCCACTTCCTCCTTGTTTGTACAGATGTAAACTTGTGCACTTGATTGTGAGACAGTTATCCCATACTTTCCTTTCCCTTTCCCAATGTCTACTTCTTTCCCACTCTTTTCATTCTTCACTTCAGATAATCAACACACAACAAAACCAAACCCAGGCTTTGCCTAATTAGATTCCCTCTATAACCTCTGATGATGATAGGGTTCAGAGGGAACACATGTATCACCTTACAATATTTGAATATAAGCAGTTTGTCCTTGTTTAGTCTCTTTTTAATGTTTCTTTTAACTCTTATGTCTGAACTTCCAAGTTTCTATGCAGCTTTGATATTCTCATCAGGAATGCTTGGAAGCCCTCTATTTCATTAAAAATCCATTTTTCCCCCTCTGTAGAATTATACTCAGTTTTGTTAGCTAAGTTATTCTCTTCTGTAAACCTATATCCTTTTCTTCCTAGAATATTCTATTACAAATTCTCTACTCCTTTATAATGGTGGTTGCTAAATCATGTGATCCTGACAAATGTCTGTTTGACAGTTGAATTCTGTCTTTCTAGCTGCATTCAGTATTTTTTTCTTTGACTGAGAAACTCTGGATTTGGGTTATGATGTTCTTGAAAATTTTCATTTCCGAGTTTCTTTCAGGAGGTGACTGATAAGACTTGCTCCTAATTCTACTTTACCTATGATTCTAAAAGATATTGGCAGTTTTCTTTCAAGATTTCTTGAAATAAGATGTCTAAGCTCTTTTTTTTTTGTCATGACATCAGAGTCTAATGATTTTTAATTTTTTTCTCCTTGATCTGTTTTCCAAGTCAGTTTTTTTTTGTGATGAGCTACTGTATATTTTCTCCCATTTTTTCACAGTAGTTTCCCCCAGTAGTTATTAGAACATTTCTTATTGTCTCATGGAGTCATTGACTTCTATTTGATCCATTCTAATTTTCTGGGAGTTTGCTGCTTGGGCAAAGTTTTGCTCTTCTTGTGACAAGTTGTTCATTCCCTTTCCAATGCTTTCTTCCATAATTCTCATTTCTTTTCTACATTTTTCCTCAAGTGTAGGGTTATTGGGAGGATCAAATGAGATAATATTTGTAAAGCACTCAGCACAGTGTCCAACACAAGTAGGCACCATATAAATGCTTGTTCTCTTCCCCTTCCCTCTCTTTTTTAAACTCTTGCTTTTCTTCTTCCAGACATTCTAGCTGAATTTGAGCACAAGCTGTGTTTTTCTCTGAGGCTTTCCTTGTACATGTTTTGGAGTCAATCTCTCCCAAGTTATACCTTGAGCTTTCCCAATACCATAATAGCTCTTTGTGGTGGAATTTTTTCTCTTTTTTTGCTCATTCTTCTAGCCTACTTGCTGATTTTCAGATGATGTTTATAGCTGGGCTCTGCCACATTTCTGGAGGTAAGGTCTGGGCCAGTCTAATTGCTGCTTTTTTTGGGTTATCGACTACTTTGTGATTAGTGGATCTCAGGGCCAGGTTAGGGACCTGCAAGCTTTCAGGGATCCCAAAGTGGTCTGATCCAGGGCAGTCTGATTGCCACTCCCAGTATCAAATCTGCAAGTTCCCCACCTGGGTTTGGATGTGAACAACAATAGAATGCTGCTGGGCTCAGCCTGTATCAGCCTATATCAGAGCTAGAAAGCTCTGTTGGTTCACAGTGACATGAGAGAATTACAGGCTCTCTTTAGGTCTGGGATTCCTGCCCTAGTTATTCATAGGCTGAGCTATATGTTGGAACTGAGACCCTTCTTTGCTCCTGGAGTGTGAGCCATCCTTGCTTATGAGTCACATTGCTGCTCCTTTCTCAGTACACTCCCCAGGGCCTCCCTACGCAGGTTGCCACCCCCTGGCACAGGTCCACTTCTCAGTCTGCTTGGATCTGTGACTCAGAACTGAGTAGTGGGTGATAAAGCTGCCAAGTGACACCTATCCCTGCTGCAGTGCCCTAGTATGGGCCATGTGATAAAACCTTCTCTTGTCCCAGTGCCCAGCTTCTCCCTGGGTGCTAGAGTACCCTGAGTTGAGCATGCTTCTAACATAACCCTGTCTCATGTCCTGTAGATCTCTCTGCCTGTCTCCCTATGCCTGCTTGTGTGGGACAAATTAATCAGTAACACTCAATAAAGATGTACTGAGCACTTATTATGTGCCAGGCACTGCGCTAAGAAACAGGATAAAAAAAAGATTCAAAAGATAGCCCCAGCCCTCAAGGAGCTTACAATCTAATGGAGGATACAACTGACAAACAAATATATACAAAGCAAGCTACATGTAAGATAAATGGGAAATAATCCACGGAGTGAAGGCACTGAGATTGACAGGGGTTGGGAAAGACTTCCTGTCAAAAATGGGATTTTAACTGGCATTGAAAGGAAGCCAGGGTAGTCAGTAGGCAGAATTGAGGAGGAAGAGTATTCCTGACATGAAGGACAGTCAGAGAAAATGCCCAGAGCCAAGAGATGGAGTGTCTTGTTGATGGGAAGCCCAGAGGCCAGCATCACTGCATTGAAAGTATAAGAATGCTGGAAAGGAGGAAGGGTTCTGAGTGTCAAACAAAGCATTTTGAATTTGATCCTGGAGGTGATGGAGAGCCACTGTAGTTTATTGGGTGGGGGAATGACTTGGTCATATCTGAACTTTAGGAAAATCACTTTGGTGGCTGAATAGAGGATAGATTGGAATGGGAAGAGATTTGAGGCAGGTAGAACCATCACTGGATGAGATGCTTGTGATAATTGAGGTGATAAACAAAGGGTAAGAGGAGAGAAGGTGGCATATTTGAGAGATGCTGCAAAGGTGCATCATGTAACAAAGGTGCTTTAATGTAACTAACAAAATATTCTACAACCTGATTCCTTTATCAGATGAGAATGGCTCTTTGATCCAGGATCAAATGTATAAACTATCTATAAACAATTCGAAGACAGCTATTGAATCAGCTACTTGATCATAGGTGTAAACTAGGTTTGGAAACATATTGGATATTGGAGGCGAGAAATGGTGAGAAGTTGAGGATAAATCCTAGGTTGTAAGCCTAAGAGCCTGAGAGGATGGTTTTGTCCTCTATAGTAACAGGGAAGGTAGGAGTGGGGAGAGGCTTACTATGACTTTTTCTGGATTTCCTCCTCAAAATTTGGTCTGGTACATTTTCTAGATATATTAGAAAGACGGGTTTTTTTTTGCATATTGTTTGCCAGGGGGTAGGAGAGAACTGCTCACTTGTATTGCTTTCTGCTACTCCTTCCCAATTACTATTGAAGGCACCACCATCCTCCCAGTCACCCAGGCTTCCAACTTCTTTTTCATCCTTGGCTCCTCTCTCTCACTCCATCTACATAGTCTATCCACTACCAAATCCTGTCATTTTTAATGTCATGACATCTATCATATACATCCCCCTTTCCCTCCTTCTATAGCCTCCATTCTCATTCAGGCCCTCATCACCTTTCCCTGGATTATTTTAATGGCCTTTTAACTGGTCTCCCTGCCTCAAGCCTCTCCCCACTCCAATTCATTCTCCATTCAGCTGTGAAAGTGATTTTCCTAAAGTATAGGTCTATCAATGTCTCTCTCCTATTCAATACACTCCAGTAGTTCTCTATCACCTCCAGGATCAAATATAAAGTCCTCTATTTGTCATTTAAAGCCCTTCTTATCCTGGCCCTTTCCTATATTTCTAGCCTTTACTCCCCTCTCCACACTGTATGATCCAGCTACTCTGGCCCTACTTGAGATTCCTTGCACATGACACTCAATCTACCACCTGATTCCATATCTCTGTACTGACTGTTCTCCATACCTGGATCGAATGCCCTCCTCACCAATGCCTCTTAGTTCCCTGGCTTCCTTCAAGACTCAGTTCAGATTCCATCTTCTGCATTAGACCTTTCCCAGTTTCCCTAGCAGCTAGTACCTCTTCCTCTGAGATTACCTTCCATATACTCTGTTCATATTTTATATGTTCCTACTTATTTGAATGTTACCTCTGCTATTAGAATATAAGCTTCTTGAGATCAGGAACCATTTTTGCTTTTCTTTATGAAGCACTCTCTCTGGGCTCACTCTACAAACTCTAACTAGCACCTAGAGATTGTGTACTAAGAGGATGGCTGACTACTGCTCCCCTCCAGTTTCTAGGGATTAAAAGAAAAAACAACCAAATTCAAGTATTGTCATTCATGCATCCCCACCAGTGTGCCACCATCATTAGCCATCCAGAGTTAATTAGCTCTCAAAAAGGAATATTTATTGATGATATAGACAGAACAGTTGGTACCAAATTATCCTACTGAAAGTTTAGGACACACAAGGTCATAAAGAGTCCAAGGGAAGGTGGGCTAGAGCTTAGAAAGCAACTTGGCAGAGGGGTTCCAGGATGGATGGAAGTCCTTTTCTCCCTTTTCAGAGTCCTCATGAAGTTCTCATGAAGGACTGTTAAGCTTTTCTGCTGGGGAACCCTGTAGAGTCATGATGCTGCTAGTCTTTACACTCAGAAAAGCTCCTCTGAAGTTGCCTTTTGTTGGCATGTCTAGTAGTTATCTCAGTCTCTTTGATACTGTGGTCAATGGGTGGGGCAAGGGGAGGTATGTGACATTCCCTGTAGGATTATTCTCCTTCCTCCTTGCCAACTCCTCAAGGCCCTCCTAAAGCCTGCATCCTGAAGCATTTGCTAGGATGTCCTTGTGGGACACACATAGGCACACAAGTATGTCTAATTCCTTCAACCAGTCCCCAAATACTTCATCACCTGACTTTATCCAGTGACTCTTGAAGACCTTCACTGATTCAACCTAGTTTACACCTTTGACAGAGTAGTTGATTCAATAGCTGTCTTGGAATTGTTCACAGCTAGTTTACACGTTTGATCCTGGAAGGCAATCAAAGAGGCATTGTCATCTGATAAAGGTATCATTTGTAGAACATTTTGTTAGTTACATTAATTGGTGTTCAGAGGTAAGAAAAATTCCTCTTCCCTTTGTATCCTTAATGCTTCCTACAATGCCTAGCATACAATGAGCATTTAATAAATGTTTTTTTGACCAAGTGAAGTTTCAAAGAATGATCTCATAAATATATGATCTCATAAATATATTTTTCCTGGGGTATTCAAAGGATTCTAGGAACTTAGTTTCAGTCCTATCTACCACGTAAGAATTTATCCCAAGCCAGAGACCAATGGAAGAGGCAAATGATACATTCTTCTCCATCTCCCTTGAGAGGTGTGGAGTGGAGAGCACGTTTCTTAATTGCTTTGAACTTTTCAATGGCTACTAAAATAAGTCTCTGCCAAAATGTCTCTTCCCTTCCTTACCCCCCCCCCCCAAAGTGAGAGTTAAAAGAACAATTTGACATTTAAAAAATCTAACTCAGTTTGACATCTCTGACATGGAAGACAGAGGATCACCTCTTATTCAGTGTTCCACAAATGCATGAACCAGTTACCTACTCACAGCACAAATATTTAATCCCAACAATGAGTAGGACTGTATAATAGTGATCAGTATGGCTTACAGTTTGATGCAAGATTTATCATACACATTCTTATAATTCTAGTACTGTATTTATCTATGTACAAAAGAAATGGATGGCCAGTAACCAGAGGGATTGCTGTCTCTCCACTAACTGTGTAGTCTTGTAAATGAGGACCATGAACCAAAACGATTTCAATTATTCAAGATTTCACCAGGTGCTCATAGGTGGAGCCTTTATTTAAGTTACTCAAAAGCATTAGATTATCATCTCTTGGTGGATCCTGGAATTTTGCTTAGTAGACCTCCAACCCTTTCCTTTGTCGTATTAGGTTCTTGAATGCTTCCAAACTTCTCCAGGTTTACCCCACCCTGGGTCTGTGATGGTGACATTTAACATATCTCAGTTTACTGGAAAAGACCTCAGCTTTATGTATGTGTCTTTGTCACCACTGCTCCATGAGTACTTTTCAAGAAGGGCAGTAGTAAAAGATGTCATCAGAGAAATGGACGATAGGAAGGCAGGATGGGCTGGCCACTCATTGGAGACGGCAGGTAAATAGCAGAGTGTTCCACTGGCACACTCACAATGTCAGATGAAATTGAAGAAAGCCTGTGGTGAACTTCGGAGAAGATGTATACCGAAGTGGCAAAGGGTGGGCAGGCATGGATGGCCTCTGATTTACACTTACAGGGAAATCCAAAATTGATGATATCAAGGATTCATTTGATTTTTGTGAGAAAAAATTCCTTGGACACTAGAAACTTTTTGCATAAAGCCATGTCCTTCAAAACTCAGCCAAGATATTGGTCCATCCAAAGAGAATACACACACACATGTGCGCGTGCGCACACACACACACACACACTATCATTAGGTAGTATAGAAACTCCTTGAGGGCAAGGACTGTTTTACTTTAGTAAAATAGACAGTTTTGTATCTTTAGCACCTAACACAGCTCATGGCACACAGGTGCCTGATGAATTCTTGCTGATTGTGTTCGGGCTCAAATGGTATCTAAATAGGAATGGACTATGGTAAAGCTGAAAAACATAAGGCCAGTTAGTAGTGTCACCATTTAAATGAAAACTTTCTCTGAAGTTATATTTTGATACCTTCCTCTGGCATGGAGGTGACCCTGGGTTCATAAGAGCTAAGACAGTGAATTACAACCTCTGGAAGCTTTTATCAAGCTATAAAGTCTTTCAATACAGACCCAGTGATGTCTGTTATCTGAGCACCAACCTAATTAATCCCAAAGGGTCCTATTACTAGAAGGTTGGCCATCAGGGGATGGAACTTTTTTTGGTAACAATAATTCATAAAGACTGTCTACTGGGGTGTGGAGAGGGCCATTAGCTACACCAATGATGTCATAGATCTTCTGGAATTTTGAAGTAATGCTTTAATGAGGTGATTTGTTCTGGTATGTCATATTATATTCAACTACAGAGGGCAACATGTATCACTGTTAACAGAGAAGTGACCAATAATTCTGATTCCTGGGCAAGTTTAATTTAGTGGGAAGTAGAATAGGGAGGGGAGAAAGTGGGAAACAAAGGACAGTCCATTCTGATCAGGGTGCAATTATGCTGGGAGAAGGAGCTGCCCATTCTCAAGCAAATCCATCTGAAGTTGCAAGTTTTTATTCCTCATCCATGTCACATTCCCTAACTGTGGCTATACTCTAAGGTTCTCTCATCTCTTGTGTTTTCCTTTCCTCCCTTCTCTTCCCCTATCTTCCTCTCTCTTCTATTTCCCTCCCATCTTCTCTTCTCTCTTTCCCTTCCATTCCCCTCCTCTCCTAGCAACTATCTCTCAGTAATCTCATTAGCTCCCATGGGTTTAATGACCATTTCTATGCAGGTGACTCCCAGATCTATATTTCAAGTCCTTGTTCATCTCCTGAACTCTAGTACGATATTACCAGCTGTCTGTTATACATTTCAAACTGCAGGTCTGTAGGCACCTTAAACTCAGCATGTCTGAAATAGAATCATTATCTCACCCTCCTCCACCCCAAACCCACTCTCATTCTGAACCTCCCTATTTCTGTTGAGGGCACCACAAGCCTTAAAGTCAACAAGATGTGTAACATGCACATCATCTTCTGCTCCTGACTCTCCCTCATCCCACATATCCAATCATTTGCCAAAACATGTCATTTCTACCTCTGCGACATTTCTTGCATCTCACCTCTTCTCTCCCCTTACAGCACCATCATCTGAATTCTTCATCAGCTCTTGCTTAGTTTATTTTATAGCCTTCTAATTGATCCTACTAGGTCAAGTCTCTCCCCACTTTAATTTAATTTCCATTCAACTGCCAGAATGATTTTCTTACACAGGTTTGCCCACATCATTCTCCTATTCAGTAAGGTCCAGTGGCTCTTATAACCTCAAGGATCAAATATAAACTCTTTTGTTCAGCATTTAAAGCTCTTCACCACCTGGTCTCTTTCTGCCTCTCCAGTTTCCTCACACATTACATTCCTCCATGCAATCTGTGATCTAGCCATACTGGCTTTATTGCTATTTCCCATACATGACACCTCATGGCATAAAGAAGGTAGAAGAGAGGCAGAAAGTATTTAGGAGGCAGTTTGGTCTCTGTGTCGTATTCTCCAGTTGAGTTAGGAATTGCCAGATTTATTAGGTATGTTATCTTCAGTCTCCTACTAGACAAGCCCCAAGACCATGAAAAACTATTTCAGGATTTTTACACAGATTATCTCTGTTATCCTTATCTCTTATTTGTCAGGTCAAATGCTATTTTGTCTACTGTTTTTCCAGAGGGTTGGCTACAAAAGGAAAAAAAAATACACACACACATATATTTGCCACAGCTGGAAATGGCAGGTCAGTGAAGTGAGCATTCTTTATTACTGACCTACAGAATATGTGAACAGCCATTAACTCTAAGCGCGAAGCCATGTGTCCAAGACCACCTATGACTCCATAGGGATATTAGTGCCATCACCTTGAATGCCAAAATATGCATCTAAACTGCAAATCTGATGAGCCAGTGAGTTCATTACCTTATAATCTTGATCTGAAAATTCTGAGCAAACTAAAGACTTTTGTTTCCTCATCTCTAAGCTGGTTGGTCTAGATTATCCTTAAGATTCTTACAATGGATCCTTGCTCAAGGACTGAATATGGCCCTTCAGTCATCATTTACACTGTCATTTGAGGTTATTTCTTCAGGAAATTTCACCTGCCGAGTATGATCCATTCTCTGACCCAACACTTCCATTCACTGCACTATGGTATTGACTGTAGTTTCATATTTTAAATGCATTTGTTTGCATCTGTTTTTAAGACTGTAAATCCCTTGAGGGCAAATATCCATTTATTCTTTATGATGTACTTTTAGTGCTTATTACAAGACTATGTAACTGTGGGCACCCAACACTTATTCATTGACTGACAGACTGAAAGAGTCAGAATCTGTCCTCTAGACCGACCGAGTCTAGTCCTTAATGACACTCAAAATAAAGAAACAACTGTTTTTCTCAGTCAATTTGACTCAATGCAATTTAAAATGAGGTTCATCTTGCCTATTACAACTTTATTGGCCTAAGTTTAGAATTAATCAGTAATTCTTATAGCTGACACAAGAAGTGCTTTGATATATTAACCTCCAAGCCCTGTCCAAAGTCCTCAACTTCTATAGCCCCTGTCCCTCCTACTTCCACCCACTTGGTCTTGGTCTACTGGCTCATCTTGACACACTGATTAAAAGAACCCTACTGATTATAAACTAACTCATTTCCTTAGACCTGACTGTTAATAGCATGTCTTTTCCCCCAATGCATCCTTAAGACTGCCAAAATCAGCTAGCGTATCTTTGTTGATGGATGTTGTAAGCCACAAGGTCTTTTACCTGTGATGGTCCCACAACAATGTTAATAATACTTCCCTCACTCCCTCTCCCCTTCCTCCTTTCTTCTTTTCCTCCTTCCCTCCTTTTCGTCAATCAATCATTATCAATCAGCATGCATTTATTAAGAGCCTGTCATCATCCTAGGTATACAAAGACAAAGAATGAACCAATTCCTCTTTTACAATCAAGCTTACTACATTCAAGAATGAGAGTCAATGAATATATATATATATATATATATATATATATATATATATATATATGTATTTATATGTATATGTGTATACACACACATACCCATATTCAGACTAAATAATGCAAATAAACATAATTAGAGAAGGAACTACAAACTATGAGAGTAGCACAAGATATGACCTTTATCCTTAAAAAGCTTGTAATCTAGACCTGCTAGGGCGACCTAGCAGGTCATAAGCTTGCTTTTTGTAAGAAGGCTGGCTTCATTTTGACATTTCACTGCTATTTTCGTTCTTCTCGGTTATTCCCACTAACTGTCAACCAACTGTCCCATACAGGTAAAGACAGCCAACCTGAAAGCAGCAAGACACCCTAAGAGAGTTATGGGAAGCAGTATGTACCATCAGATCAAACTACCACCCCTTCCACCTCAACTACTATCTCCTCTCAGATACTTATGGGGTCAGATCCTTGAGTTCAAGAGCCTTGGAAATAGCATTGTCCCCCTAAACTACTAGATTTGCTTTCAGCCTAGCTCCCAGAGTCATTGTTGAAAGGAGAAATCATTGTGAAGAAGGAGTCCATCTTCTGCACTACCACTAGCAATAACTTCTAACTAACTGCTACCTATAGGCAGATGGGCTAAGGAGCCCTGGGAGTGACCTCCATACCCCACCCCTCCAGGTCATCAGTCCTGTTTCTGGGCTACCCCTCAGAGCCATCATATGGGAAAGCAACTCCTGTGGAGAAGGGGCCAGTCATCTCCATCAACTACCAAGCAACTGCTTGCTATATACAAGGCTAGACAAATCAGCCTAGTTGAAGCAGCCAGGTATGCTGAAAAAGGCAGTTTATGACAATCATGTCAAACCACTACCACCACATGGACCACCATCTCTTCTCAGATGCTGCTAGAGATTCCCCAGGACCCTGAACCCAAGCCTTGGGAATAGCATTGCTTCTATGCCAGTGCCCCCAGCCATCCTGGAAAGTAATACCTGTGGAGATGCAGCCTGGCAACTCCTCCTGCAGGTGCTACAGCGACAGCTACCGAAGACCCAAAAAGGAAAATTTTTGTCACCAATCACTGGTATTCTCAAATGGTTCAACATCAGAATTGGATATGATTTTATCAGTAGAAATGACATTTAAAAAGAAGCATGGAGGTCCACAGGTGTTACACATTGCTCATATTTTTGGACTTTTTCAATATATTGATCAATTGCCCTGATTTTTTTCTCTTCTCTAAAAAATGCCAACTGTTATATGGAATGACTCTCTGAATGGGGAAGAGGGATATGAAGATGCAAGAAACAGAAGACATTACTATCTGCTTTGCCCCTACACCCCAAGGTCCATGCGACTTTTCCATGTGATTTGCAGCTGAAACTTTTCATATATGTTGTTCCCGCCATTAGAACATGAGCACCCTGAGAGCAGAAACTGCCTTGTTTTTCTAGTTGTATCCCTCCAGCACTTAGCACACTGCTTTGCATGCTTAATAAAGGCTTTATTAATTTGTTCCAGTTTTTCAATAGTTGATTATAGTATTTTAATATATTTGTATTTGATCATGAGATTGTAGCTACTGAACTGGAAAGCACTGGATCAGTCATAGTGACTATTTAGTTCACTCCCCTTCTTTGATGGATGAGGATACTGGACAGAGGTTGAATGACTCGTCCAAAGTCAGACAAGGTAAGTGACTGAGCTGGCATTTATACTCAGACTCCAGGATTCCAACTTCTGAATTTTTAAGCTTTTTTTTAAAGAAGACAAATTATTTTTGAAAAATCTGCTTAAATAAAAATTGTCTCCTATACAGAAATGACCTGGGGCTGGTCAATAAAATCAGTCAGTGAACATTTATTAAGCACCTACCAAAATGTGTCAGGCATGATACTAAGTGCTGAGGATACACAGAAAGCCAAAAGATAGTCTCTGCCCTCAAGGAGTGCATGATATAGTGGGGGAGACAACATGCAAACAACCATGTACAAGCAAGCTATGTACAGGAAACGTGAGTAATAGTCAATGGAGAGAAGGTATTAGAGCAGCAGTTCTCAACCTGTGGGTCGTGACCCCTTGGGGGGTCTAACAACCCTTTCACAGGGGTCGCCTAAGACCATTGGAAAACACATATTTCCGGTGATCTTAGGAACTGAGACACAGCTCCTCTATCTGTCTCCAGGTGGGTCCGCCCACATGCAGATACGCTCACATACGAGTATTAAAGGGTCCCAGCATTAGGAAGGTTGAGAACCACTGCATTAGAGTTAACGGGGATTGGGAAGAAATAGCAGGTAGAGACTAGTGGATGGTAAAGTTTCTATGGTCTTTTTTTCCCATCAGTTGCTCTACACGAAATCAGGATGGGAGTTGGCAAACACAGAAGAGAAGCACTGGATCATTGGTCCTCAGAGTTTAGCCAATGCTATCAACCCATTAAAAAAAAAAGGCACCTCTTTATTTTGGAACCAGATCTCTGAACCTGGCTTGTTCTCATTTTCTAGCTTGCAACTGGATTCTTCATCTTTCAGATTTTAATGTCAACCTTCTCCTGAGTGAAAAACTGTCCTTGAGATGCCCTTCCTCTGTCTTGCTGATTCTTTCCCTCTCCTTTTCACTCCACTCATCTGATTTTGAATTTCCACAGAAAGTATTTCTCAGCCAGGGGACTATGCTTATCCCCTTGTCTAACCTAGCAGAAGACACAGTCACCTCTGTTTGTCATGCATTCATTCCAGTTTCTGCTCAATTATCACTGGCCCTGTCCCAGACATAGCAGAAGCACTGTATTTATAATACTGCTATATATACATATGTATATACATATATGTGTGTGTATATATACATATATATATATATATATATATATATATTTGTATGTATGTATATAAACATTACATTACTTACTTGGCACTCCAGATACCAGCCGTAAGGGGCGCAACACTCGAAAAGCCCTCAGGGCCTTTACATCAAATCCAGCCCCTTTTCCTCCTAATGCATTTGCCCCATCTGCTTTGGTTGCTTGTTCTAAAATTGCACTAAACAGCCTAGAAAAAAAAAAGATGTTGTAAGAGAAATGGTAAATTGTATCTTTTTGCCCCAGAACTCTTAGCTCTTCCCTTTTATCTTTTCCATGATGTGGTGGTTTCCATGTCTTACCCTCCAATATGTACCCTAGAAAGATCTAGGTCTCTTTCCACACTCCACTATTATCCCCATTCCTCAACTCCTTTATTAAAAGCTCTTCTCAGATCTTCCATTCATACTAAATCACATTAAGGTATAATTGACTGATAACAGCTTAAAGTTTTACCCTTCTGAGAGGGATTTGCATTTCAACAGGGATCAGTCCGAAGCTAAAGGGATGAAATTCTGACACTTGAGGTATGGGGGAAAGATTTCTTCATGTGTCAGGGCTTTATCAACTGCTTAAAATAATAATTATTGTGGAATACAGCAAAGCTAATTGATCCAGCATAGAGAATTAAAGCCATGACCTGGGCCCTTTGCACTATTAAAGGTGATGAAAATGCACTGACTAGATCAGGAGGGGTTGGGCACAGAATTGGACATTAAAAAAAATACAGCCTTCAAACTTTTTCATTTTTGGTGGAGATGCTTCTGAGACACTGAAGAAAACAAGGAGGGGGAAGAGACCTTTAAGAATAAGATGCAGCCACGACAGTGGGGTTGTAGGAACAGTCTTACCTGGAGGTAGCGAATAGACAAGAAGCCTTCTGGAAGACTGTTCAAGCCTTAAGAGTCATGATTTGATCAATTTTATTCTCTTTAATGTAAGTGATACATTAAATAGGTTGCCTTGAGAACCTCAGAGCTAATAACTGAGTCCTGAAGAGATTTACTTTGTATATGACTGAGATGAAGAGTCTAGATCAGAGTAAGGACTGTTCCTACTAAGGATTGCCCTTATATCAAGATAGTACTCTTGGGTGCTTGTGAGACAGGTGAACAGGCTAATGGAATGTTAGCTCATACCTATCGACAGGGTACACTGGGTATTGACAGGCTCATCCCAATGTCTCAAAAAAACCCAACCAAACAAAACCATCCTGATATTTTTTAATGTATCATTTGTAAGTTAGTATTTTAAAGTTTATTTGAAAAAAATTTGTTGTTTTAATTTTTCTAATTTGTTTGATGTCTTTTATGACTGAGTTTCAATAACTGTTTACTTTGAAAAAATTCCTTAGGTGCATATCCTAATGAAATGTGCTGTACACACCTCTGTTGGTTATACTGAGTCTACATGAAATTTGCTCTTGACAATGGCTATGGTTATTGTTCTGCGGGTCACTCTTTCAGTATGGGAGTCACTAGCTCTTCTATTTAACTGTGTGACCTTGGTAAAATGTAGAGGAAAGAACAATGGTCTTGGAATGGAATCTCTGGTCTGCCAATTACTAATTAGGGAGCAAATGGTCAGTAAAGTTACTCCAAACTCTTAACCTACTCATCTATAAAATGAAGGAATTAACCCACATATTTTATTTTATGCTTTTAGAGACATTATTCTGAGAAGGGATCCATAAGCTTTACTGGTATACTAAAGGGGTCCATGACATATAGAAAAGGTTAAGAACCTCTGGAGATGTTCTCTAAAGACCTAACATTCTGCTATTCTGTGACATCAGCTTTCTGGGCCTCTGTTTCTTCATTTATACAATGAAGAGATCAAAGTAGACAATCAAATTTAAGAATCGTCTGTTAATGAATGACTTACTCTGTGCCTGGTGCTGGAAATACAAAGCCAAAAAAGAAATCAGCCTTGCCCTCAAGGTGCTTATATTCATTCTAGACAGGTTGTGAGCTGATGATGAGAGGGTTAAAATGAGATCTGAAGAGAGATAGAATTCTAAGGCAGAGCTGAAGAAAAAAATCATTCTAGGCATAAGGGATAATGAGAGCCTATACAAAAACTGAGAGGTAGAAGCTAGAACAGCATGTATGGGGAGCATCTATAGTAGCTGAATCAGTCACCTACTATGTGCCATGTACTTCTAAGCCCTGGAGATACAAAGAAAGGCAAAACACAGCCCCTGTTCTCAAGAAGCTCACAGTCTCATGGAAGAGACAACATCCAAACAATTGAAGTGCATGCACAAACAACATATAAGTCGGCCATAATTTTAGAGAGAAGGTATTAGCATTGAGAAGGATAAGAAAAGCCTTTTTAGAAAAGGTAGGATTTTGTCTGGGACTTGAAGGAAGCTAAAGAAGAAGAAGCCAAGGCAAGGAAGAAGAGGAGGGAGCGCATTCCAGGCATGGGGGAGAGTCAGTGAGAATGTATTGGAGTCAGGAGATGGATTGTTCTCTTTGAGGAATAACAAGAAGGCCAATGTTATTGGACCACAAAATCTGTTGAGGGTAGTAAGGTAGCAGAAGACCAGAAAAGGAGAAGGGGGCCAGACTATCAAGGACTTTGACAACCACATGGAATTTTATATTACATGTGAGGAAATGGAGGTCATGTAGGTGACAGAGCTGAAATTTGAATCTACATGTTCCAATTCTAAACCCATTGCTCTTTTTTCTATGTTGTATTACATTTTAGGACTGCTACCTTAGATAGGACTGACACACACACACACACATATGTATGTGTGTGTGTGTGTGTGTGTGTGTGTGTGTGTATACAGTAGATTTATTTCTCTTCAGAGGAGCACAGAGTGGTCTTATCATCCTCATGGTCTACTAAAGGATGTAGGCATTAGAAAGCTTAGTTGATCAGAAAGGTATAGCAGCTGTATATTGCAAGGGAGATTAGCAGCTGCAAGAGTCTAAAAATTTCTTTGGAAAATTATTCTTTCTAGGTAAGTAGATTTCTTGGGGGTTGTTGGTACTTCAGGTTGGAAGAACTTTTTCCTCTAACATGGCCCTCCCTTCAGCACCCTAACATCCTCCTTCCCACCCTTCCTATCTCATACCATGGCATGTAGCTTTAGCAAAGAGTATTCAATCATATGAATTAGAGGAGAGGAAAAGGAAAATAAGGCTTTTGCACTGGTCACTCATAGGACGTGTCAAACTCCAGTCTGTCTCTAGGAAGCCACAAACCTCTAGGTGAGCACAGACTAAAAAAAAGGAGCGAGAGAGGCCGAGAGTGTCTAGTATAAGGAAGGATTCAATGAACTTTTTTGTGCAGCACTAAAAAAGGTAAAGAAAAAGGATATTTCTGCAGCGCAGGATGAGGAAATTTCCACAGGCCCAGATTTTCCAGATAAAAGAGAGATGTAGATGCAGATGTTCAAGAACAAGCCAAAGCAGACAGCGTGATATCAGCAGAAAAACACCAAGGGTCTTAGACTCAGGGGCGGAGGACCTGCGGCTTGAGGTCACACATGGCCTGCTAGGTCCTTGGGTGCAGTGTTTTGGCTGAGTCCAAATTTTACAGAACAAATCCTTTTATTAAGGGGATGTGTTCTGGGAAGTTTGGGTTCAGTCAAAGGGCTGCATTTGAGGACCTAGAGGATCACATGTGGCCTTGGGGGTGCAGGTTCCCCACCCCTGGTCTTAGTAAACAACCAACTGGCCAAGAGTCAGTGATGGAGGACTCTAGTGTCCAAAGTCACCTTCTTAGGATCTAGGAGGGCTGAGTATTTAAAGTGTAATAACTCTAAGTTGTCTTTTTTTTTTTTCGCTTTTTTGCAGGGGGAAGGTAGGGCAATTGGGGTTAAGTGACTTGCCCAAGGTCACAGGGCTAGTAAGTGTTAAGTGTCTGAGGCCGAATTGGACTCAGGTCCTCCTGACTCCAGGGTCGATGCTTCATTCACCATGCCATCTAGCTGCCCCTCTAAGCTGTCTTCGTATGATACTTTCATTAGATCAGTTATCCTGGCAGCAGGCCCCAAACAGGCTCCATAAACTTCATGCACTGTGGACATCCCGGGACTTAGCTATACTCACTGTGAAATGGCTAGACCCAGGCCCTTGGGTATAATCCTGCCTCACAGGGTCCCACTGATGAGTAATAAAAATCATTCATTGAGAGTTGGAAGAGACATTAGAGGTCACCTACTCCAACCCCTCATTTCACAGTTGAGAAAACAGGCCTAGAGAGTTTAAGTGACTTGCCAAACATCATATAGCAAATAAATGGTAGAAACAGGATCTGAACCCAGATCCTGACCCCAAATCCAGCATGGTTCATACTGTGCCATGCTGTTTTGCAGAGGAGAAAGTGCTATGTCAATGCAAGAGAATGATTCATAGATAAGAGCAATAACAACACTCTCCCACCGGACTAAGCTAAAAGGCAAAATCTACCCTGGGTTCTTTAGTGATGTCTTTTCTATGTTTTCTCTCGTCACCTAGAATTGGGTCATGCTCTGTGGGAGCAGTCAATCAATTTTAACTGAATTAAATCAGCAAAGAAAGAAATGAAGGTACTCGGCTGGAAAGAAAAAAATGAACCCTTGCATGTCACCCCTGGCCTTCTATTAGTCCCAGCAGCAGCCATTCATCCAAAGACTGCAATTGATAGTCTCCCTCCTGAAATTTATTTTTTGATTGTGGAAAAGCTGGTCAGAAAACTGAGCCCTGGGGAAGGTGCTGAACTGATAGCATTTGGGATAATTTGTAGCTGTATTCATCTGTCCTGAAGACCCCTCTTTCATATATAAATTGGAAGAAACAGCAGAAGCTTCCAGACTCTGGTGTCTTACTTTTTCTCCATCTATTGAAGTTTCTTCCTTCCTTCAGAACTCAAATTAAATGTTACTTCCTCTATGAAATATTTTTTTCTTTTTTTTTTGAGGGCAATTGGGGTTAAGTGACTTGCCTAATTGCTAGTTTTGTGTTAAGTATCTGAGGTCATATTTGAACTCAGGTCCTCCTGACTCCGGGGCTGGTGCTCTATTCACTGTGCCACCTAGCCGCCCCAGAAATATTTCTTATCTCCAAAGGCAGTGGTTCTCAACCTTCCTAATGCCATGACCCTTTAATACTTGTATGTGGCCAGACCCGCCTGGAGACAGGAGCGGTGTCTCAGTTCCTAAAACCATCAGAAATATGTGTTTTCCAATGGTCTTAGGTGACCCTGTTTGACCCCCAAAAGGGTCACGACCCACAGGTTGAGAACCGCTGTCCTATGGTCAAAGTGATCTTCAGTAAATAGTTCCATCATTGTTTAGTTGTGTCCAGCTCTTTGAGACCTCAGTTGGCGTTCTCTTTGCAAAGATATGAGCGTGGTTTGCCATTTCCTTCTCTTGCTCATTATACAGCTGAAGAACTGAGGCAAACAGGGTTAAGTGACTTGCGCAAGGTCACACAGCCTGAGTAGGGATTTGAACTTATGAGAAAGAATCTTTCTGATCTAATCCCAGTGGAATCCACTGTGCCACCTAGCTGCTAGAAGTGATCCTGCCCTTCTTTAATTTTTAATTGCACTTCGGCACTGTATGTATCTCACTCTCCTTTGAATCACATTTATTTGTATTTCATGGCCATTTCACCTGCATTAGATGATAAGAAGAGCACCTAGGATATCTCTCTGTGCCTTGTACATGATTAGCATTTAATGAATGTTTTTTGAAGGAACATATAAGGGCATGAATGAATGTTAGAGTTCTCTGGAGCCAGGTCTACATTGATGGAGTAATTAGCTTCTTGTTTGGCTGGGACAGTTCTGATGTCTATTTAGTCAAAGTCATTCCTTAGCAAAGGTAGAAAACAAAAATCTGACTCCCTCCTCTCCCACCTGAACAACAATCCAAATGACCAGAAAAAAAGAAGCTTGCTTCAAAATGATGCAAATTGGCATATGTATGGATTCCTGCAAGCAAGGCCAGGTAGTAGAAGCGTGGATAGACACAGATGACATGGAGAAGTCCTGAGAAGTTGCTCCTCACAGTGATCTTGGTTTTCTGTGATGGCACAAACGTACACTGGAGAAAGTTCCAATGATAGCTTGACTTGGAAGCTATTTTTTCCAGTCATTTGACTTTGTTTTAGTGTTTCTTGATGTCTCATAAGGTCATTAGCTTCTACTTGATCAATTCTAATTTTTAAGGAGTTATTTTCTTCAGTATTTTTGTGCCTCTTTTACCAAACTGTTCATTCTCTTTTTATAATTTCTTGCATAGCTCTCATTTCTTTCCCCAACTTTTCTTCTACCATTCTTACTGATTTTTGCTTTTTTAAAAAAAATCTCTTTCGTTGGTTTCGTGTCCAATCTGCATTTTTTTTCTTTTGAGGCTTTATTATGGATATTCAAGTTATTTTCTTTTTCTGAGTTTGTATCCTCATTTCTTCTGTCACCATAATAGCTTTTCATGGTCAGGTTTTTTTGGTTTTGTTTTGTTTTGGCTCATTTTTCCAGCCTTTTTCTTGACTTCAGATTTTATGTTACAGTTGGGCTCTGATCACTTCTGAGGGAGATGGCCAAGCTCCTGAGCTTGTAGTTTGCTATAAGGATCTGTAGAATTTCAGTGTTTTCAAGTGGCATAATCTGAAGAGAGGTCTCTCCTGGTCTGTAAAGCCTCTGCACCTTTACCACTGGAACTACTACTCTACCACTGAACTGGAATCTGGAACTGGGTGATGGGTTGGAGAATTGATTGACAGCACTTGATTCTGTATCCATTGCTAGCCCAGGGGGTCACCTGGAATCTCTTTATCTCCAGGAGTTTGGCCTCCATCCCTGTGTGTTGAGGGCTTCTAATGCTCTCTCTGCTGCCATAGCTGCCACTCTCCTGGCCAGCTTTCATGATAGTGTCCCCAGGCTTCTCCTTCTATCTTCCTAAGTTGCTCTGGACTGGAAAAATGACTTACTGTGACTTTTTGTTGGCTTTTCTGCTTAGAATTTGATTTGGTATTTTCTGTGGTTGTGTTATAGTAGAAGTTTTGACAGAAGTTTGCTACCATCTTGACATCACCCTCTTCAAGTACCACTTTCTCTCTCTTTCTCTCTCTCTCTGTCTCTCTGTCTCTCTGTCTCTCTCTAAGGATCAATTAACCTGTCAATGTTCTACTCTAATCAATTCCCTAAGACATTAAGTTGCAGAGAAGATGCCAACTTGTATTGGTAGAGAGAATCTTCTTTCCTGAGCATTCTCTAAATTGATGAAGTCACAGATCCAGTAAAAAAATAAGAACAGCTCACATTTACGCAGCACTTTAAAGTTTAGAAAGCATTTTCCTCTCAACAGCCCAATGAAGGAGGCAGGGCCAGTATTTCTATTCTTATTCTATAGGTGAAAAAATTGAGACAGAGAGGTTTAAGTGGGTTAGCCAGCCTCACCTAGCTAGTGTCCTAACCTGCCTCAGAGATAATTGTGAAGAAAGCACTTTATGTCCCTTAAAATATTATGCAAACATAATCTACACGTCCTAGACTCAAGCCCTGGGATTTTAACTTTAAGGTCTGAAAGCAGGATGCTGAAAGATTCTTTTGCAAAGCAAATTATCAGTATCAAAATTCAACCAGGGGGAAAGAAGGTCAAGAACCTCAAGGGAAACATGAAAAAAAAAAAGAGGACTGAAGGAGGACCAACTTCACCAGTTCTCAAACTCTATTATAAAACAGCAATCAATAATGTTTAAGACTGGTTAAAAAAGATAGAAGTTGATTAATGGAACAGATTAGACAAGCAAGATCCAGTAATAAGCAAACACAGTGGCTTCATGTTTGAAAAATCCAAAGATACTAATTACTAGAATAAGGACCCCCATTTGACAAAAACTGGAAAGCAGGTTAGTAGAAATTAAGTTTAAACCAACTTCTTGTACCATATGCCATATTAGTTCCAATGGCTATGTGTCTTAAATATAAAAGATCATATTATAGAAAGAGAAAGAGAGGAAAAGGGAGAAGGGAGAAGAGAGAGAGACAGAGAGAGAGAGAGAAAGGGGAGAGAGAGAATATGGAAGAAGATATTTTGTATGACTATGGTTAGAGAATGAAGCCTTAAGAGGACAGAGGGAAGCAGCGAAGTTAAAATACATAACTTCAATGTAAAAATGAAAAAGGTTTTGTATGAACAAAATCAATGAAGCTAGAATTAGAAGCAGTTAGTTTGGAAAAATTCACTTCAGCAAACATGTCTGATAAAGCTCTGACATGCAAAATATGTCAGAAATTGAAATAGATATATAAGAAAAAGAGCCAATTCCTAATAAGTAAGTTGTCAAAGGATATGAATAGGCAGTTTTCAAAAAGAATAAAAGAGACAAAACACTATAAAAATATGCTCCAGATCACGAACAACAAGAGGAATGCAAATAAAAACAAGTCTGAGGTTTCACCTCATACCCATCAGATTGCCAAATGAGACAAAAGACAAAAATAGTAGATCTCAGAAGAGCTGTGGGAAGACAGACACACTAATGTAGTAGATTCATTTGGTAAATTTTCTTAAAGCATATGCTGGGTTTTCTTTAACAATCTGTACTGAAATGGGATAGGGCATATTGGGGAACATGTGCTTGGTCTACATTTATTAAATTTTTCTTCTTTTTTTTTGTCTGGCAGTGGGGATAGAGACCTGGATTTGATTCCCTCCTCTGATACTCTGGCTTGTAGGACCTCTGGAAAGCCACTACTTAATTTATCGGAAGTTGTTTCCTTATCTATAAAGTGGAGATCCTATGACATACTTACTCCACAGGGTCGTTCCAAATATCAAACGAACATTATCATATATGAAGTGATTGGTAAACCTAATGGCCATACGATTTCCTTTTTCCTCAACTGCTTCTAGACCACTTTCCCCCCCTGAGAACCACAGAGTAAATGTTGTCTTAGGCTAGGTGCTCTTATTTTTGAGGTCTATGAACATAAAATAGAATATATTTTAATATAATTGGTTTCCTTTGTAATGCTAGGTATTTTATCTTATGCATTTAAAAACATTATTCTAAAGAGTCCGTGGGTATCACTAGATTACCAGAAAGGTCTATGATACAGTACGAGAAATAAATAAATCTCTGGTTTAGGGGAAACCACTTATGTGCATAAGTTGAATAACTATGCACAGGTTTCATATGGGTATACACACATGCTTGACTTACCTACACACTACAGGTTCCCCCATGTTAGCAAGTGTGTACAGGCACGCTGACTGACAAGACTATAATAACTCATATTTATTTAACACTTTAAGGTTTACAAAGTACTTTTCTTCACAGCAACTGGATGAGGCATATAAGTATTATCACCTTTGTTTTACAGAGAAGGAACCCAAATATATCAAAGGACCACTAAGTGTCAGGATTGGGATTCCAACTCAAGTCTCTTGACTCTCAGTCAAAGATTCTTTTCACAGGATCTCAAAGTCTCTTTAGTGGAGCAAAGTTGTATGCAAATGAATTCCAGAAGCTGGGAAAAGTCTATTGGGGGGTGGGGAGATGCTGGGGAGGAGGGATAAAGAACACAAATTGAATGTCCTCTCACCTAGGGGACTACTAGATTTCACAAAAGGACATTCATACTAAATTCCACAGACGGAACATCTTAGGAAAGATAAGTCCTTCCTTTATGGAACAAAATCAGTCAGTATCTCTCTCTTTTTGAGCCCATATTCTAGAAACTGAACCCCTTATTCCCCTCCCGTTTTCTCTAAGCATCAGATGGTTTCTATTGAGTTCTCTCATTTTATTTAGAAACCCAGTGCAATGGTAGAAGTCAGAAAGAAACAGAAAGGAGGGGTGGCTAGGTGGTGCAGTGAATAGAGAACTAGCCCTGGTGTCAGGAGAACCTGAGTTCAAATCCATCCTCAGATACTTAACACTTACTAGCCGTGTGACCTTGGGCAAGTCACTTAACCCCAATTGCATTCCCCACTTCAAAAAACAAACAAACAAACAAAAAACAGAAGGGAGAGAGAAGAAAAATGGTGTGTGTGTTGGGGGGGGGATACTCACCCTACTACCACGATTATAAAATCTAGTAAATTCCAACCGTTTCGGAGGTAAGCATTGGGGTGAAAGAGAAGTCCATATGCTATTACTTTTAAAAATGCTTCCACTGTAAAAATGATGAGAAAGAGATATTCCACTCGTTCCTGGAGAAAAGGAAACAGAAAGGAGAAAGAGAAACAAAATAATTAATTTCGGGTCTTATAAACTACTTTAAGCAGCAGAGGCTGCTTATGCTATATATAATTGCTTATGTGTGTGTGTGTGTGTGTGTGTGTGTGTGTGTGTGTGTGTGTACATACACTAACACACACATATATATGTATATATATATATATATATACACACACACATAATTTTACATTTCACAAAGCACTTTTCACATAAGTATCACCACTATTTTATAGATGATACAGTTGAAACTCAGAGGGGTTCACAATGACTTGCCATTGTCTCACAGCTAAGAAGGACAGGATTCAAGATTTGAACACCGGTCTCCCGTCTTTGAGTTCAGTGTTCTTTCCCATATAGCACAGCTGTCTCACAGTTGAGGTTTTGCTCAGATCCTAGGAGAGGCATCTTCCTAATCAACCAGCAAGGGTTTGGTGCTAGGACCTGGTTCCACCCACCACCTACTAAATGTTATGACTTGAGAGGCCTCTGGTCACGAACCTTCAAATAAAATATCAACCCTATACAACCCTAGGATCACAGATTTAGAACTGGAAGGAAACTTGGAAGCCATCCAGCTCCATGTACTCATTCTACAGATGAAGGAAACAGACCGAGGCCTGGAGAGCTTAAGAGACTTGCCCAGGTTAGTGGCAAATCTAGGACTTAGATCCAGACTTCCTAGCTTTAGTACTCCATCTACTCTGCCTCCTTGTGACCTTTTGAGCTCTCTTATAACTTTATTTTTTTGGTTCTTGAAGACTTTCCTGTCCTCAACAGTCCTCAGGTAAAATGCAAGTATCAAGGTAAGGCAATTAAATTACACCTTTCGCATTGTAATGCCTGAATTAGTTAACATTGAGCAACTGATGGAGGATTTATTGACACTCAATGAGAGCAAGATCTTGAAGGAAGGGAATATAGGATGGAGTTTGGGCTCTAAGTCCTTCACCTTTCTGGTGTCATGGTCCCTTTGGCCATCTGGAGAAGCCCACAGACCTCTTCTCAGAATGTTTTTAAATTCACAAAATGAAACACACAGGATTACCAAGAAAACCAAAAGTTAATGAAAATAAAGATGCACTTTTTGTTTTCCTCTCCAAGTTCATAGACTCCTGAATTCTTCCCACAGGTTTAAAACCCCTGGTCCAAGGGGAGAACAGGAGAGGTGATATACCAGGAGGGAGGAAAGTGGGAAATGAGGAGGAGATAGAGGACACCAAAAACTATGCTTATTTCACTTCTGCCAAGGTCTTGGGGTGTATTCACATATTTTACCCAAATGAGAGATCTAAAAGAAGATGTGAAAGTAGTCTGAGAAATATAAAACCACAATCTCATGGCAGTGATGTGAAAATACATCCTGCTTGGCTAAATAAGTTGGCCTAGAAATTTAAAATTTCAGTGTTCAAAGAGTCAAGGACTTTTGGTTAGGGTTCTAGGGTAAAGTGAAGTATTGGAAAAGTCCAGACTCCAGGAGTGGGGTCTAAATACACATGCCTTCCTTCTCTTTGCCACTGTCTGAGAAATGCAGCCTGTGTCACTGGAAGCCTATATTTTAAAAGGACAAAGTCCTTGGCTCAATTAGAATAAAAGTCTGTTGCTGATTCACTTGTTTCCCTCCCAGCTCTTAATTGCTTTTCCCCAATCTCCCTCCCTTAATGCAGAGGCTTAATGGCCCCCACTTCTTGTTTGCTGCCATGACATCTTCATGCATCACTGCCTCCTGAATGAGGAACCTCATCTTGTCTCTCTGCTAGAGCCACAAAATGTCAGCTTGTCCCGAATTCTTGATGTTGCTCTCTTCAGCATTACCCTGCTATGTGCCCACAGGGATTGAATCATAATGCCCACAGGGATAGCCACATGGAGATAGATAGAGCCCAAGAGCTGCATCCACCCACCACAGCTCAGTCAGTGGAGGAGGAATATCAGGGATGTCTACCTCGTTGGAAGACACATCCCTGATGGCTTCATCTTTACCACCCTTTCTTTCTTTGGACATAATACCAGGATTCAATTCATTAGACAGCCAAAAGAGTCAGAAATGTATGGAGTCTGAGGGTGGTTGGTTAGCATTATACCTATCCATTATGTTTCTCTTTTAAAAAGTTAATTTTTTTTCAGTGAATAAAAATCTCTCTTTTTTCTCTCCTCCATTTCTCTCTTCCGTATGGGAGGGGGAAAAAACAACCAAAAATAAAATCCCTGTAAAAATATTCATAGCAAAAGAAATTCCTGCATTGACCAGTCAGTCAGTAAATATCTAGTAAGGCCCTGCCAAGTGCTGAGGATACAAAGAAAGATAAAAGACAATCCCTGCTCTCGAGGAGCTCACAACTTAACCAGGAGACAACATGGAAACAGCTATTGCACAAACGGGCTGTATAGGTGATAAGTTATGTTCTGTGTATCTGATCCCATCTTGCCATTTGATGGTGGGGTGATAGAACCGTCCTTCAATGGGTACATCCCAGGAACAAATATCCCCTTTATGAAGTGCCCTAATGATTTTATTTGAGTGAAGCTTGATTAAAATGAATTTCAAAGGCCAGCCGAAGGGAAGGAAATGTCACAGAGGAACAACATATAGCCAGATATAGGTATGATGCAGTTGTCTGGCCTCCAAAGCTCACACTGCTGCCATTAAGTTCAGGTAAACAGAACTGTGTGGATACTGGAGTAGCTGGGGAACCCACCGTAGCTCGAGACCTGTCAATTTAATCAGTGAATGTATACACAAAGGGCAACACGGCCAGTGGAATGGGGTCAGCTATATTCCATTATCGCCTTAGGAAAGTGACAGGAATCTACACGTAATAGTGTCAAAGTTTCACTGATGCTGGTAGAAATATGGTGTGTGGGGAGGAGGGACAAACTTCAATTGATAATCTGGATATTGTTAAATTCCCCAGATTCATTGCAATTCAACTGAACACATATTTAAGTCTCAACTGTGTGGAGACAATAGTTTGGTTTTAGTCAAGATAAGACAGAGTCCTTACTTTTACAGATTTAACATTCTTGTCGGGCCATGGGATATGAATTTAAATAGCTATGGCATACATCCCATGACGTCAGCCCAATCGCAGCTCAACAGTTTTCACTTCATGTAATGAGCTCTTACATAATGGCAAGTGGTCTGTGTATCCGCAGTATTGGCTTCTCAACCTTATCTTTTTCCTGGACACCAGCAACGCCCAACCTTATACTTATTTTTGAAAGAGATGACATACAGGCTTTAAGGGGGTGACCTGGGGGTAGGATTGAGTCAATGTCTGATGAAGAACATGGTCCACCCAGGCAATTTAGGTCAACCTAGCTGTTGATCTTCCTCCTTTTAGCCGAACTCACAACTGTCTAGAAACACCTTTAATCCTCATGAATATCTCATACTGAAAAGATTTCACTGTTATCATGGAAATTTAGAAATTATGGCACTCTGCTTAGAATTATAGGATTTTAGAGTTGGAAGGGAGCTTGGAGATTTCTCAGTCTTTGGGCTAGTTTTATTTTCAGAAAATTGAAGCTTGGTGAGGGTGCTTAACATCATTATGTTTAATCCAGGTTAGGAACCTAGATCTTATGAGTCCAAAGCCAGGTTCCTTTCTAACTACTTCCACCTTAGTTTCTGGTGAAATATGCAAAAGTATCATTGCCCTTTTGTATCCCTCCAAAGATGACAGGGGGTATACAATCTTCATTTCCTAAGGGAACAAAAGCCTCAAGACCTTAGGTGAAGCAGGGCATTTCTAATCAGACAAGAAGAGACCTAGGCAATGTACTTAGGAAGGAAGTTATATTCCATCAGTGGCTCAAATAATTTAGGTTTCCTGTGTGAACAAGCTGACCCTATGGCGCAGATAACCACTAACAACTTTGACCTTGGAAGCTAGAGGAGTTAATGTGTCATGCTCCAGATAAATAGCAAAACAACATTGCTGACTCTGGTCCCCTGCCAACATGTGTTATGTTGCTACAGAGGGATTTACACAAAGTTGAGGAATAACAATGGGGTGCTTTTTTTTAAAACTAAAATTGGCTTTTAGGATCATTTTATATTTTCCCCAGGCTACTGCTTCTCAGATATATATCAGGAAAAAAATAAAATCTTTACATTTTCATATCTGGCATTATACTGGTAGACAAGGGAAGTAGGATCAACCAACCAATAAGCATTTAATCAGTGGCTATTATATGCTGGGCACTGTTAGTCATTCAGAATATAGAAACACAAATGAAACTATTTCTGTCCTCAAGGTATCTGCCCTGGAGAAGCAACATGTGAAAGGTACAAAATATATACAAAATAAATAAAATATAATTGGGGGGTACTGGAAATTGGAGAATCAGGAAAGTCTTCATGTTAAAGTTGACCTGAATCTTGAAGGAAACTAATGATTCTAAGAGGTAGAGGTAAAGAGGGAGTGCACTGCAGGCCTGGGAGAAAAGACAGCTAGAAGTGGGAGACTGAGGGCTGTGTATGAGAAACAGCATGGAACAATACGGATCAAGGCTGTAAAAGTAGGCTGAAGCAAAGCTGCAAATGGCTTTTCATGTAAAACAGTTTATATGACGTTTGAGGTAATAGGGAGCCAGAAGAGTTTATTGAGTATGGTCAGGCCCATGTCTTAAGAAAATAATTTTGTTAGCACTAGCAACTGGCAAATATAACTGTGACTATCAGGGAAAGGAGGAATCCATCCAGGGGTCCCTAGAACAAGAAGTTCTAGCCTGATCTGCTTTTATTCTGTTTCATGTGTTTTGTACTGTAGCTCTATTGTACTGTAGCACTATTCTCTACCCCAAATCATGTGCTGCAGTTTCCTGCCTGTGACTTGGTTAATATTAAATATGTCTAGAATGTCTTCTTGCTTACTCTTTGCCCCTGCTTCATCCCCTTAAAGCCCTTATGCCCCCTCTTTCACAAGGTCTTCTTTGATCCAGTTGGTAATGAATGACCTTCCCCTCAACCCTTACATAATACTTGGTTTTGTACTTGTAAAATTTACTTATCCTGTAAACACTTGTTGACTGACTGGCTGATTGTACCATGTCATGTATGTTGATGTCTTAGTACTGAGGTGACTGAGATTGTACCTGGCTAAATTTGGCATCTCACCCAGAATTACAATGCTCTGCAAACAGCAGGGTTTTGCCGGTTGTTTGTTTAAAGTCTAAGGCAAAAGAAGTAAACCAGTAGGAAAAAACAAGCCATTCTGCTCACCTCAACTAATGGAAACACTGGAAACCAATCTATCTTCTGACTTCTGGATAAATTAATTATACCCTTCCATTGCCTTCTCCTAGTTATGAGTCATGTCCCACCCATTCTCAGGGATCCCCTTGAAATGACAACTACATTTACTTCCTTGTGTTTAAGTCCCTTGTTCGTTGTGTTCAGCACCATACTCTGCATATTTTGGGACTAGCATGGGGTTGGAGGCATGAACATAATCGCTGTTTCTCTCCCTGTGAATTACCAGGTGATTCCACTGCTACTCTACTTTCTAGTTGTACTTGCTAATCTCTTCTGTGGTATCTGGTTTAGGAGCTGTATGTGGAACAATTATGCCTTATTGATATATGTTGGGACTCCTTAAGATTAAAGGAACTTCCAGCACCAGCTCCTTGGTCACAATGGAGTGGGGTGTTCCAGAACAAAATCTCACTTTACAATTATCATTCACTTATTTAATTATTTATATGAGATGATAATTGACAACATATAGTGCTTCAAATTTTGCCATATGCTTCACATGTATGACTTCCTCCCAGACTAACAACAAACCTGTGATGTAGGTTCTGTGGTGATTACATTTCTCATTTTGCTGACAAGGACACTGCAGCTCATAGAAGTTAAGTGATTTGACCATAGTCACCTAGATTGTATCAGAAGCATGATTTGAACCCAAGTCTACCTGACTCCAAGTGTAACATGCTAGCCACTAGACCAGTGGTCAAAATACACATAGAAACTATACATCCCCGGGGGCTGCCTAAGGGCTTAGAAAACCACATAGTAGCATTAAGTGTGTCCTATTGTATTTTTGTTTATTTTGTTAAATATTCCCCAGTTACATTTTAATCTGCTTCTGATTTCACTCTGGAGGGCTACAGGCAAGGCCATGGGTGGTTTGATAGACAACACTGCCTGGCCATGGACATGTGGCAATCAGGTCACATTCAACATTAACCCTAAATTGAATATTTCACCGAATAAAGTACTAGGTCATTAATAAGCAACACATACTCTACACATGCTGATAACGTATCTGTATAGCACAAAGACAGAGAAATGCAGATAGGGAAGCATATATTGTCAAAGAACACTTAGGTATGATGGTTGGTTTAAACCAAGGGCAAATCACTACATTACCATGATTATCAGTTCCTTCATCTATAAATTGAGAATAATGATACTTGCAGCAGGCTATGGAAAGCTGGCCTCAGAATCAGGAAGAGTCTTTCCCCCCTCCCCACCCCCCGCCCAATCCCGTTCTTGACTCTGATGCTGGATCACTCTGGACAAGTCACAAACTCCCAGAGCTTGCAGGTAACTCTCTAAGACTTTCTTTCTTATCTGATATGGGGAGGCAACATGACACATAAATGTATACTTATATAATACACACATGTGTATGTACATATATTTCTGTGTTATATAAGTATGCAATATATAAATATATATGTAGATGTTTACATATACAAGTATGTATTAAATTAGCATAGTGGCAACCCTGCTTTTAGGGTCAAGGCGTATGGATTCCAGTTATGATGATGATGATAACAGATAGACATCATTTATATCATGCTTTAAGGTTTACAAAGCATTTTTACAAATAACATCTCATTTTATTAATTATTAGTTTGTTCTAAATATTAGAATATTTCGACAGCCCCCCAACCCCCTGACTCCAACCAGAAGACAGAGGGATGTTGTCCTTGTATGACTACTCTGTGCCTTTGGAGGGAGGTGGCATCCCATTCTGGGTTTACATTTGCGGAAGAGACAGAAGAGACATTGCTATTTGGCAAGTACCTTCTGCTACATCTACCTGGCTGGAAGCAACACAACTGGGGACAGAAACAAACAGCATTGTCTCAAAGGCCTCCTCAAGCTTAGCCTGTAAGCTTTTCCCTTTTTTGGGAAACCAGGGCACCAGTAAACTAGTCCCTGTAGGATATTGCTATCCAAATAACAGCCCTATTTTACTCTTTATCATGCTGTGAGATATTTTTCCCTCTCCTTTTATTTTTGAGGTGGAAGGGGTCATTTTAGATCAAATGTGTACAGCCAGGAAAGGTAAGCCTATTATGTAGCAAAAATGAGGGATAACAGATAGCCTGCCTGAGTACTTCACTGGCATTCACAAAATACTACATGAAACAGAAGAGTTTTGCTTGTTTGGGGGTAGAGCCTTTGTGAAGGAATTACGGCAGGACAAAGAGAGAAACAGCACAGGAGGAAAAGGCTTTGGCAATCTGCCTTGCCCCAAAGTGCACGTGGATGAGACCAGAGATCCTGCAAAATGCCAAATTAGGGGAAAGAGGGGGATGGAAAATAGTTCATTTTTGGTTAGAATGTAGAAAATGTATACCAAATGTATACCAAAACTATGTATAGTTTTAGCAATTTAACATAAAGTTGGAAGTTGGAACCAGATTGTAGAGAACTTTGCATTGCACCACATATAATGTTATTTGATACTTAAAACAACCTTACAAGGGAGGTGGTACACATATTCCCTTTCTCATTCTACAGAAGTAGAAACTGAGGCAGGTTCAAGCATAGTATGCTTTGCCCCAGGTCAGGACATATAAACAAATGTTTGAGAAAGAATAATCTGACAGTAGTATGTAGGATGGATTTCAGGAGGGAAGACTAGAAATTATTATTGTGGAATTTTAGATTTATGGTTTTAGTAGGGATTGAAAGGACACATTTGAGTCATTAGGAAGAAAGAATTAATGGGACCTGGTAGATAACTGAGTGCAGGAGAAGGAGGAGGAAGAAGAGGAGAGTGGTAAGGATGATTATGAGGCTGTGAGTCTAGGTGACTCGGAGAGTAAAAGCACCATTAATAGAAATAGGGAACTCTAAAGGAAGAACTAATTTGTGAGAGAATAACTTTGCTTTGAGACCCATTGGCATTTGAGTTCTGGCAAAATATCCTGATAGAAATGCCTAACCAGAAAAGGTGGTATCAGAAGCAAATTAGTGGAGCAAGGAAGAAATTAACTATCAGATCCATGGATAGGCGATGAATTCATGACCAAACAAGAGATAGAGAAGTTCACAGGAGATAAAGTAGATATTTTTTTCTTACATAAATTAAGGTTTTGCAGAAACAAAAACAACTGCAGCAAGTTTCTCTGATAACATAGCAATATTGCTATTAAGTCAATACTCTAAAGAGACTGAAGAAAAAAGAAAAGGACTAATATATACAAAAATATTTATAGTACCTCTTTTCATGATGGCAAAGAATTGGAAACTGAGGGGATGTTCACCAGTTGGGGAATGGATGAAAAAGCATGGTATATCAATGTGATGGAATACTAGTGTGCTGAAAGAAATGATAAAGGGATTGGTTTCAGAAAAGTCTGAAAAGACTTATATGAACTAATAAAAAGTGAAGTGAGCAGAAAAAGAAGAACAATCTACATAGTAACAGCAATATTGTAAAGATAATCAACTGTGAAAAATTTAGCAATTCTGATCAATAAAATGATCCACCACAACTCAAAAAGATGCATGATGTAAAATGCTTCCCACCTCTAGACAGAAAAGTGATGAACTCAGAATGCAGATTACAACACTTTTTTCCCCTTTCTTAATTTTTCTTGCTTTTTTTTGGGGGGGGGGAGGCAAGAACATGGCTAATGTGGAAATATATTTTAAATGACTATCGCATCTCTGGTCTTTCTAATGGTTGAGAGAGAGGGTGAAGGGAGGGAGAGAATTTGAAACTGAAAATAAAAATAAAATTTTAAAAATGTATATATGTAGGGAATTGAAATCAAACAAACAAGAACTGAAATCAAATCAACAAGAATAAGACCCATTCTCCAACTGAAAAATGGTCAAAAGTATGAATAGGTAATTTTCAGGTTATCATAATACTCTTATTAACTACTTCATAGGTTTGTTGTAGGTAAAGTGTTTTCTAAATTTTTAAGTGTTATGTAAAGATATTTCCTCTTCTTTTTCTTACTCTTCCTCATATTATTATAGTTCTATTATAAAAATTGGAGCTAGGAACTAGACCTGTGATTTCATTGCCATACTTAAGTGCTAGATGAGGAAATCCCCTCTACTGATGCAGGATGACTTCTAGTCTTAGAGTTGCTATGGCAACAAGAGGTTAAATGGTCACCTGGGGTTACACAGCCATCATATGTCAGAGGTTGGACTACCTCACTCCAAAGCGTGTTTTCAGTTCACTAGACACTGATTCAGAACCTGCGCCCTCATTTCCAGCCTTCTTATACTTCATACCCCTAAATCCACCAATATACGCTGCTACCTTCTTGCTATTCCTTACAAAAGAAACCATCTCCTGACTCCTGGGATTTTCCTGGCAACGTTCCCATGGTGGGGATTCTTTCCCTCCTTTTCCCCATCTCTTTGGCTTCCTTCAGGTCCCAGCTAAAAACCCTTCCTCTACAGGAAGCCTTTCCCAATCCCCTCAATTCTAGTGTCTTCCCTCTGTTATTTCCAATTTATCCAGTGTATAGCTTCTTTGTACATAGTTGTTTATATGTTGCTCTCCCATTAGACTGTGAGCTCCTTGAGAGTAGGGAGTGGTGGGGGTGGAGCCAAGATGGCGGCGTAGCAGCAGCAACATATTGCAGCTCTCACATAGCCACCCCAAAATCCCCATAAAATATGACTCTAAACCAATCCTAGAACTCCAAAACGCACACAAAGATACCTCCCACTAAAGTCAGCTTGGCTACGAGGAACAATATCAGCACTGCGAACCGAAACCAGCCTGGCCTGAAGCCCTGGCTGAGCCCCGGGGGCGGCCGGACGGGAGGAGCAGAGGAGCCTCTCCAGTGAGCGGATTAGCAGCAG
>CM053581.1:425010797-425027966 GCA_028627135.1 Pseudochirops cupreus
CAACTGGAACTTGAGATACACAGGCACTGCAGTTGGGAGATCCATCCTGCCCTACCAAAAAGTGACATAGGAGAGAATAGACTGGGGGAGGGGGGAAATACTGGGATGGCTGTTTTGGGGTGGTGGGCGGGGGAAAGACGGGGAGAAAAGATGTAACTCAAAAAAATTTAATAAAGAATTTAATAAAAAAAAAAAGAAATGATGAGTAGAGAGATGTACTCAAAGACTTATATGAACTAAAGTAAAGAGCAGAACCAGGAAAACAATATACATAATGATTACAACAATTTAAGTGGAAAGAATAATAGTTAAAACCTAGTACTGTAGAATTATAATGCCCAAACTTGGTCCCTCAAAAAAGATATAAGAAGACATCTCTCTTCTTTCTTTGAATAAGTGGGTGATAGGAAGATAAGAATTTTTCAACAGGTTGGTTGGTTTTGCTGTCTTTTCTTCTCTTTTTAATTCTTTGTTAGAAGGGATGTCTCTCTGGAAGGGGTATGGGAAGGGTATACATTGAGGAATGTAGATTGATATAAAAGCAAAATATAGCAATTTTAGTGAAAAATGTAGTAAATTTTTTTTTTTTAGTAAAACAATAAACCTCATTTAGGCATAAGTCTTTTCCATGAGTTTCCTTTTGCCCTCTCTAATGTAGGCACATTATGTATATCCCATAATCATTCCTTTGCTACTAAATGATGGAATTGATATACATAGGAAAAAAAAACTGATTAAACTGGTCAACTTCCTATTTTTGAAGTCCTTGATTTAAGAAGCCCTCATTCCAATTGCTGCTCTAAGTAGTCCTAATTTAAATATCTTTCTCAGGAGAGGAAGGAATAGAAGATGAGAGTACCAGGTGCCTAAAGAAGGTAAGGAGAGAACACTACTAACAGGGCATGCCACAATTTTTCTTTGTTTTACAATTTTGCATGGGGCTTGCCCTGCTTTTCAATCCTGAGGAGAACAGGAATCACCTTTGGGTTGCTTAAAAATCTTCAGTAACTCCCTATTGCCTGCCAAATAAATTGAGATTTCTTTGATTGGAATTCTCAATCCTCTCTAATCTCCCCATCTCTCCATATTCCTTTCAATGAATTTTATTCTCTGACCTTTAACAGGGTCAGAGAATGGGCTTGCATTCTCCTCCCTCCATGCTGTTCCTCACACTGTACCCATACCTCAAATGTCCTCTCCACATTCAGCAACTGAATTCCTAACCATTCCTTAAAAACCAACTTAAAAATCCCCTTCTTCAGGAAGCCTTCCATGATGCTTCTAGTCAATGATTACCACCCTCAGATCTTTCACAGCACTTTGGCAAATCTCTAAAGGATTCTTCACGTGGTATTATATGTTGTAGTTTTTGTCTTTTTCCTCTAGTTGACTAGGACATATCTTATCTCAGTGTTGTTATCTCCCCAAGTATAGTACTCTCTGCACACCGTTGATGCTGAATAAATGTGTGTTGTATTTACATTGTAAAAAAAAATTTTTTTTTTGCATTAGTTCTCCCCCCAAAGCACCTTCCACATTCCCCTCTTTTTTGCATTCAAGATCCTTTGGTAACAGGATGTTGGATACACAGTACCCCATCCTGTAGCCCTCCATATTTCGTATGCTGGGATATTTGGAAGGCATCTCCCATTCAACTGTTACAACCATTTTAGTAAAAACAAAAACTAGGGGAAGTGAAGGTGATGATGATGCTGATGCTGATGATAGTGATAGTGGTGGTGGTGGGTGATGGTGATGGTGACAGATGCAGTTCCAATAATGAGAGAGCAAAAACCCCTCAGAATAACCAATCTAAGTACTCAGAAGGCAGGGAGATTAAGGAAGAGAGCTTCATTAATATGTCCAAATATGTTTTGGGGTAGCATCAACCCAACTCAGGAGACAATGTGAAAATGTTGATCTCCACAGCTTAGGTTCTAGTAGAGTCACTTTGCATGCAATTGTGAACATTTCCATGTCTGAATCTTCTGCAAAAGTATCACATTTCCCTTCATCCCCTTGTCCCTGGGACACCATTCAGTGGAATTATTTTTAGCCAAGACACTAAACAACCAAGAAGGAAGCCGCAAATCTGTCTCACAGAAGATGAAAATAATCCCTGTCTTCACGACTCCTGTCCCTTGTGTATTCTTTGTCTTACTTTTTTTTCCCTGCATCCCTTTTTCTCTCTCTTGTTTTTCTGTCTTCCTCCCTTCTTTATTTATCTCTTTCCTCTAAATCTCTCTTTCCATTTTCTCCTTTCCTCACTTCCTCCTCTGTCTCTTTCTCCTATTTTATGCTCTCTAGATTTCCTCACATTCTGTCTCTTCTCTGTATCTTTAGCTCTGCGATATTTTTTTCCTCTTCTCTTCTCTCTCTCTTCCCTTCTGTCTCTCTAGATCCCTTCTCTTTCCTTATCCCTCTCTTTCTGTCTCACTCCTCTTTTTTTCCTCTTTCTCTTTCCCCTTTTACCCCTTTCCCTTCTATCTTGATTTGTTTCCTTCTCTAGTCTTCACAGAGCTAATCTCTCAATTGGAGTTGTGTACATTCAGCTTCAGTCATGTACCATTTTTTGAGTACCAGAAATCCTACCCACGGAGATTTTTCTTTAAAAAAAAAAAGTAACATTTTTGCAGATGTGCTTAAAGTAAAAAAGCACTGAGGCTCTGGGCACTATCATCTTGTGATACTGATAAATGCTATTAAAGAAACCAAAGACATTGTTACAGACAGAGTATGAGACTGCATAATGACTCCCAGCCTCTACAGAAATGCTTTTATCTTACACAATTCTGCCTAATGGAGAGAAGAGAAAGCTGGAAGGGAGACAGTGTGATGGGTTCTACATCTGACTCAGTCTCTGGGTACTACTTGTGGTGACCTAGGGTAAGCTACTTAGAATGATACAATACTAAATCTGTAATGGAATTTAAAGATAAAGATAAAAACAATCATCTCACAAGGAAATAAACCCAGAGAGATGCTCCTTTTATGGTAAACCTTTCTGGACCTTGTGAGCACTCTCTTCCCTCAAATAATCATCTATGTGCTTATCTATTCATATGCTGTTTCCCTCCCACCCCCACCCCCCATTCCCTATAGTAAGTATATAGAATGTAAACTTCTGAACAGATACTGCTTCCTCCTACTCCATTTTTCTTTATATCTCTATCAGTACCTGGTATACAATAGGCACTTAACAAATGCTTGTTGGATTTGGATACTATATAAGAGATTTAAGGATTAGAATCCAAATCTCTTGACTCCTAGTCCAATGCAGTTTCTACTACAATAGGATTATAGATTTTAACCTAGAGAGATTTTAAAAGTAATTTATTCCACCCTTTTAAGAAACCAAAATAAAGCTAAGGTCTAGAGAATTTAAGTGACTTGTCTACTGAATTGAACCCTGGTCCTCAGCCTCCAAATCTGATAGCTACCACCATTTATACTATGACTTAGTTTCTCTACAAATCAAATAGTGTTCAAATTACTTTTTTCCTATCTAATCTATCCCATAAACTCATTGAGATAAGGACCATGCTAGTGTGGACAGAGTCCTGGGCTTGGAATGAAAAACAAAACAAAATAAAACAAAAAACAAACAAAAACCCTGGACTTGAATCATGGCTCTACCAATGCGTTTAATCCCTGAATAGTCATTTAACTTCTTTGAGTTTAAACCTGTTTTTTCCTTATTCAAAAAATGGGGATAAATTATTTGTAGTCTTATAGTCTTACAGAGCTGATGGTCAATAAATTAATGTATACAGATCACTTTGACACTCTAATTTGCCCCTATTATTGTGTTGTTATGAGATGAAGTATAGAACTTATAATTTTTCAGTCAAAAGACTCCTTAACCTGGATAAATGCTCACCATGACCACTATTTCTATCCTCATCATGTTATCTCTGCCATATGTGGAGAGTAAGTCCTAAAATAAGACTCAACACCCAAACATAAGATAATGGGGGAGACCTTTGACAATTCACTTGTCTAGGGCAAAAGTTGTATTCAGTATTCTGAGAAAGCAGTTGCTGAGTTATGTCTGTCTCAGTGTTTTGAGACAACTGTTGCTCATTTGCAGATCACATGTAGAATTTTGTAGTGAATAAAGGGCAGAGTCTGCTTCAGTATCTTGCATTTCTATCATTCATTGGCATATGAATAATTGGATAACGTTGAGGTTAATGACTGGAGAAATAGGAACACCAGAACTATTTTATGATTATGGGACAAATGTACTTTACCTGATTATGGTTTTAGGACAGAAGATGAGAATTCAGTTACTAACCATAAGACAAAGTGAAGTCTTTCACAGAAAGGAACCAATGGATAGACCAGGAAAACAGAGCAGTAAAAAAGACAGACTTGAGAGCTTCATGAGAGGTCATGACAAAATCTCTCTCTCTCTCTCTCTCTCTCTCTCTCTCTCTCTCTCTCTCTCTCTCTCTCTCTCTTTCTAACCTTGCCCCCTCTCCCCCATTGTTACTTCTTACAAGGCATATTTGGTTGGCAAAAAAGAGGAGGAAGAAGAAAATGAGGAAGAAGATGTACATTTCTGAAATTTCCACTTGTCCCTTCTGAGATGTGGAGAAAAAGAATAATGAAAAGAAGTGAAGTTGGAAAGAGTTTTGCCAATATATGATAAAGGTCTTTGAATTTTTATGGACGATTACTGAGACATAAAGAGTATACTGAAGTTCACATTTCCAGGGTTGTTAGTTGCCCTGATCACATGTATTACATATGGGTTACCCTCATTTGCCTGGAATTTTAGGTGTATGCCCATTCTCCTCATGAATATTATGTGCATTAGTGAAAGAGTATCATCTGAGATTACTGATGAAATATTATGTCCTTGTGTTGTATTTTCAGTTAATGTTTTGTTTAAGGTTACTTAATAGTGACTGATTTCTTAACGCTAAATTCACTAGTTAGAGAGAGAGAGTCAATAACAGGGGTTATCCCTGGGACTGTGAGAGTAGTGAGGGCAGCAGTCATCATTTTTCTGAGGAAACCATTATGGGGGCAGATTGAAGAGAAATGAGCCAGAGGTAGAGAAAGAATGGGTTCACTTGGGAAGGTAGGTGAGCAAAGAAGGGGCAACAATAGAATTTCCCTTCAAGCTGGTAATTCCTTTATACTTCTCATAAGATCTCACTTTGAAAGGGTGTCAGAGAAGTCAAATGCTGTAGCCAATGCAGAAAACTTCAAAACATCCACACTTTCCATGGGATAGAGCCACAGAAAAGCAGTATTCTGGGAAGTGTATACAACTGGATTAGATTAATTCAGCCCCGTGCAGTAAAAGTTTATTTCATTTGATCATTTTCATTCCTTTCCAGTCAATTCAATTTCTTACTAACTCGAGTGTCTGTTGAACATATTCAGTGACCTATTGCTCCTTTGGGGAGTACAATAAAAGTAGAGGATGCTGTCCCTGCCCTCAGGAAACTTAGTTTCTTTGGAGGGAGACAAGACTCCTGCAGTATGGCTTTAAGGAAGTGGGTGCTATGCCTGGGGGGTGGGGGTGGAGGGGAAAGGAAGGATTCTAGCTCTATTCTCTTGGTGCTGTCTTTAAAGAGAAGGTAGGGAAAGTAGAGAAAGGAAAATAAGGATAGTGTTGCTTTTTTTTCCCCATAAGCAGAGGGCAAATCCCTGTAAATTGTATCAAAATGTTTGCCAACTGAACTATAGAAGTGGCAACACCATTGGGTAACTGTATACTTTCCCATTGTTTTCTCTCCATTTTACTTGCCCTTAATGAACAATTACCTTTCTACCCAAGAGCACCGTGCTTATATCTGCTAAAGTTCACGTTCCTTCTTCTTTTCTTCTCTTTATTTTCTTAATATTGAATAATAATTTGTGTGGCAGTTTAATCAGCTAATTAGGAATGTGCTCAAGTACCTCAAAAAGGAAGAATCACTTTGTTTACTTACTGGTAATTAAATTAGCTGCATTTGATTTCTGTTCTGGGAGATTTATGGGCATTTTATTTTTCTATCTGGTAAACTTGAAAGATTAAGGTATAATTACTGATAGATTTCCTTGAGTAGATTAATAGAGAAGGACATTTCATTCATTGCTAGACTTTTTATTTGTTAGCAAATATATAACTAAGTTCAGGTGATCCACCTGGGCTCAAAAACATATTCTTTTTTTTTTCTTTTACTTTTCCCTCTCCTTCAGCCTTCACATTTCATCAACTGCAAAGTCCCATCCACTTTCTGGCTGGATGTCCAAAAGATATCCAGTATCTTTTGAATTCATGCTCTCCATTTTAAGATCACTGACCTTCGTTCAAGCCCTTATGGCCTACAACTTAGAATGCCATAAGAGAACTGCCTCACTGCTTCACCCATTACCAATTTCTCCCTTTTCCAATCTATATTTGAGCCCGTTGTGCTCATGATCATCCTGATTCAATGATCTGATCAGATTGTTCCCTCTGTCCAACTCCCATTGCCACATTTGGATAAGCTACAAACTCCACTTACCAGTCATGTAGCCACAGACAAATCATGTAGCCACAGACAAATCTCACTGAGACTCAGTTTCCTAATTTGTAATATGAGGATTGTAATACTTTCACAACCTTCCTCCCAGAGGTTTCTTCTTTGTTTGTTTTGTTCTTTGAAGCTCAGATGAGAATATTGTGTGTAAAGACTTCCTTTATATGCCTAGTTCTTAGTGCAGTGCTTGGCATATAGTAAGCCTTTAATAAAGGCTGATCAAGTGATTGACTTCGCAATGCTCTGCTAACACTAAACCGGATTACTCACTGCCCTTTTTTCTTGTCTTGCATTTTCCTGTCTGCAAGGGAGCCAAGGCTGGAAATAATTTCTTTTCACCTTCATCTCTGCTTTTTGAAATCTTTCTCTTCTCTCAGTACCCAATTTAGGTCCCACATTCTCCATTAAGTCTTTTCTGAGTGCACCAAATAAAAAATGATCTCTTCTTCCTTGGCATTTCCATATAACTTTGTATGAATCCCTCCTATTTACTGTAGTTATTTGGATCTATAACTTATTCCCCACCTTCTGTCCCCTCCAAAGATTATAAGCTTCTTGAAGGCAAGAACTGTATTTGTGGAATTTAATTGAAATAGCAGGATTTTTGAAAGTGAGCTGTGAGAAAGAGGAAAAACAGTTATAGGCAGTGATGGAGAAGAATAAAGTTAATATATCTTGAAGGATTTTAATTGTGACCCTCTGTTTGATATCTTCTCCAAACCCAGAATGCTATTAATATCCAATCATCTCCCATTTTCCCTAGTGGTTTCCATCAAATCCATAGGAGATAATTGGGGTAACCAAGAGATTAATGGTCTGATATCTCAAATTCTAAGTCTAGCTTTGTGTGACTTCAATACATTCACTTTCCTTCTCTCTGCTTCAACTTCCCCATTTATAAAATAAGTTTTTTAAAACTCACATATTTACTAGAAAGAGGCAGTGTTTAGTAGTACCTAGCGAACTGGTTTGGGAGTCGGAAGAACCTAAATTCAAGGCCTTTTACTTCCCCATGATAGTTGTATGACCTTGGGCAAATCAGTTAATCTCTTAATGAGGCAGTTAACCGCCCAGGCAAGCCACAGAGCATTTGTTGATTTTCCATGGGTAAAGGGTATTTTTTTTTAACCATAAGAATAATTTTCAAATCAATGCAATCCCAAATCTAGACATATGCACATCTGCACAGACATACACACATGTACACAAGACACATGCATATATCATGTATGCTAATGGGATCACTTCCACAGTGTGCATTGTACACATGCATGTGTACATGCATGTCTAGGAAAATAAATATATGTTCATATACGGGTACATATGTATACATATATACATGTGTGGAGTATATGTATTTGTATGCTTGACAGATTTGCAAAATAGATTTCTCCATAAAAATGCCTACAGAGACCTTTGCAAGGAAAATTTTATACATATATAAAATATAAAACAATAAAACTACATTTTAGTAATCTATATAATTTATTACATGTAGGAATTTCCCCCCACAAAGTTCTAATGTTAATTTTAAACCTTGAGCTTTAATAACTTAGGCTGAAGGTATGAAAGAAAAATAATTCTGAATGGCATTTAAAGGCAACCTGAATTTTCCTTTCTTGGCTGTTGTTCTACTGGCCACATGATACTGGTAGACATTTTGTTTGTTATCCTATCACAAAATTTGAAATAAGAACAATTGTGTAAAATTGTATAGAACAGTCCTAGACTTTGATTAAATTTGCCTTGCCGTGCCATTCAGATTATTTCTGTAATTTATACAAGTTAAGTTAAATAACTTGTGGAGGCAAGACAAGACCCTTAGCCTGTCTAATCACATGCTTCTGGAGAGATTCACATTACTGCAAAGGCCTGTGGGTAGACTAGGTATTGCTAACATGAAAAACTATGGGGAAATATGTTCCTGTGGAAAAGAATGCTGTCCCTAGGCAAGATAATGTAAAACACTTACCCAAACTTGCAGTGTTTGTTCCTTTTATGTTCCAATCACAAGACAGGCATTGTGCCCCATTAACCATGCCTTCATCAATCTCTTAACTATGTACTTCCCTCTCTCAGTATCGTACAAACCCCAACTCATTCATCTTTCAACTCTCTACCACCTCCAATTTATCCTTTGTCTCCTTAACCCAGCTGTAAGATGATAAATTGGCCAGCCACACTCTCCAGAAGAACACAGCTGTGAGATTTACTTTTGTGTCCATAAGCCGACTTTCTTTTGTAGACAAGTATACAAAATGTCTTGGTTATACTAAGCAGAGTATTAAATTGCAGAATATTAAATTAATTATTTGACAAGCCTAGGTTTTAAAAATTGTAAAAATTTTATGAAGACTTTGTATGTATATATATACATATATATATATACACATACATATATATGTATATACATGCATACATACATGTGTAGGAAGATCCTGCCTAATTATCAAATATCTCTTATAAGAGCCCTATGATCAAGATAACTAGGTAACTAAGAGAAATATATAAAAACAAAGGCCATTCCTTAATAGGTCAAAGGAAACAAACCAACGGTTCTCAAGAAGACTTGCAAACTATTATCAAACATATGAAAGAATGCTACAAATCACTGATAATAAAAGAAATACAAATTTAAACCACCTCAGAGTTTTACCTTATGCCTAGCAAACTGACAAAGATGACAAAAGATGGGAATAGTCAGTGTTTGGAAGAGTGATGGAAAGAGAGGCACACTACTGCTTTGTTGGTGGAGCTGCAAATGGGTCCAACCAGTCTGGGAGCCAATTTAAAATTCTGATAAGAAAGTTTCCGAAATATCCATATTCTTTGACCCAGCGACTTCATTGCAAGATTCACAGCCTAAGGAGAATGATGATAAAAAGAAAGACCCTACAAACACATCAGTTTTCTAATAGCACCTTTGTAGTAGCCAAGAATTTTTCAAAAATAGATTCCTTTTGGTTGGGGAATGGGTAAACATGTTGTGTTATTTGAATGTAATTATAGATTACTCTACTGTAAGAAATTATGTTCATGAACAATTCAAAAAAGTATGATACGAAGACGTATGAACTGAAATAAAGTAAGCAGAACCAGAAAAACAATATACCTAATACAAAAAAAACATTTGAAATGGAATACTGTAAAATTGTACTGACCAAGCTAGGATGCATCAAAAGAGATACGAGAGGACATCTCCCTTCCCTCTGTGTAGAGGTAGGTAATGATTGGTATGGAACACTACAGATTTTGTTGTTCAGTAGCTTGAACTGTGTCCGACTCTGTGACCCCATTTGGGGTATTCTTGGCAAAGATAATAGGAGGGTTTGTCATTTCCTTCTCCAACCCATTTTACAGAAAAGGAAACTGAGGGAAACAGGGTGAAGTGACTTGTCCAGAGTCACACAGCTTAGCAAGTGTCTGAGGCCGTTTTTGAACTCAGGTCCTCCTGATTCCAGGGCCAGTACTCTATCCACTCTATTGGCCACCTAGCTTCTCTTAACACTACAGATAATCTCAGACTTTTTTGGTGTATTGGTTAGTTTTGCTGAACTATGTCCTCCTCCCACCCCCTTTTTAATTCTTTGGTATAAGAGACTGCTTTCTGGGAGAGGATTGTGTGGTCATAACAATAGTAACAACAAAAGGAGGGTAAAATAATAACAAAAATACCACAAAGTGGGTGGTGAAAACAATCTCTAAAAATGTATTTTGGAATGAATTTGTCAAATGAAATTGAAGCCGTTGAATCCCCCACCTCTCAAGTTAAAAAGAAAATCCTAAAGATGCCGTTTACTTAGATTTTAGAAAAGCATTATCAATTGTTTCTCAGGCGATTCTTGTGGACAAGATGGAGAAAGATGGAGTGAAACAAATCCTCTTCTCTGTAGATTATCACAAACACCCCAACTGATCAACTAAGAACAATTTCTTACGTTGTATAGGCTAACGTTTTCTGAACAAGTCAATGCAGTAAGGAATCAAAAGCAATTTTATTTAATATAACAGCACTAGGGTGCGGTGTCATGAATAACTGACATTGTACTCTGAGTTTCCCATGAATTTCTCAGTTGATCTTTGGGGATCAGACATACTAGAATGTAGGTGGTATAACCTAAGACTCTACCAGTGGTGACTAGAGGAGCTGGAGAGCTGCTCATGTCCTGGACAGAAATGAAAGTTGCCAGCTGTCATTGTAAGAAGTGCCACAGCCAAGGCAAATTCCAGACAGCTGGGGATGGCCAGCTTTTAAAAAGCACAGAGGAGTGGGAAGGAGAGAATGGAGGGGCAGACCGACCTTGCTCTACATTCTGCCTTTTCTTTCCTGTTTAAAATGTGGTCCTAGATATACAATTCCTTTTCCTAATTCTTCCTCTAACTCTGGAAAGCTAGGAGGGTTCAGAGGGAATGGTTTCAGTTTGTAAGACAATTGGGTGAGAGTCTCACCTAAAAAGGGATACTTGCAATTTCTGTGCCATTTCATTATGTTTAATAAATCATATGGCCACCTTGAATACCACTTGCCAAAGTCTTATGTAGGCAGTTGACAAAAAGTAAGAAATTTCTCAACTAGTAAAGGGGTGGTGGTGGAAGTAAGGTCTCAGAGTCACAGAAATTTCCACATTCTGATAATTATATTACTATAGTTTATACTATATATTAGTTTTGGGGCAGCAAGTGTTTCTCTTTGTCCAGTTCTTTGGACCCATCTGGTTTAGTAGGTTGAGCTGCTTCTATAGGCAATCTATTATCTGTCAGGCTCTTGACAGGGCCACCAGGATGATGTCTTGAGGATAATAGCAGCTTGTGGGGAAAATATAAACTATACTGATGATGGTAAAGTGACATCCTTTTCTATAATCCTATGGAAGGCTTACCCAACATTAATTGGATGTGGGGCTGACATTTCTGTTGTCATCTGGAATACTCAGAATCCATATGATGGTCATATGTACATGACATCTCCAGATTACTTCAAACTCAAAAGAGCTTGGTGATCAGGGGAGAGAGAGGGAGGGAGGAAAAAGGGAATGAGAAGAGCTGACTGAGAAAAAACGAAAGCCAATAGCAGGAGAGGAAATGGAAAATGGACAGAGGAACTAACTAGCTCTTTCTCTCTCTCTCTCTCTCTCTCTCTCTCTCTCTCTCTCTCTCTCTCTCTCTCTCTCCCTCTCTCTCTTTCTCTCTTTCTCCCTTACTTCCTTTCCTTTTCTTTCTTCCTCCCTTCCCTTACCCCCCTCTCTCCTTCTTTCTTTCTTTCCATATATTTCTGGCTTAAAGGGAAAAGCTGCAAAATGTTTTCAATTGGAAAGAAATCTGAGCACCTTGTGTTAATGTTTGCAGCCCAGTGCAGCTTCCTGCCTTTCAGAGTGTGGAGCACTGCAGTGGGGTTTACAGCCTCTTGAAGTGCCAAAAGGCAAGTTCAGAAGGTTGAAGAAAACAGTGTTAATGTGGCTCACAGACAGACAAGCAGAGGTGGAGTTTGGCAGAGAGACAGACAAACAGAGACAGAGACAGAGACAAATAGACACAGAGATCAAAAAGATGAAAAATGGGAAGAAAGCAAAACAAAAAGCATGGGAAAACAGTGTAAGCAGTGAAGATGGGAGGAAAAAAAGTACTGAAGGAACTGTTAATGCAATGTCTATCTGAGATGCTTTACTGCACTGAATTGAAGGCACTTACCATAAAATTCCCACAGTAATACACTCCCAAATGTATCTTCCTTCAAGACAGGACCACAGAACTGGAGGTAATTTAAAATGTACCCTACAACCATGGCTTCAGAGAAGACAATATCTTACAAATTAATTCACTTGACATAATTTAGACTTCTTGGTTTCCACTCCTTTATTTATTTTTTAAACTAAATTTACTGTTTATTTTTAGTTTACTTCATTCATTTCCACAAGATTTTGAGTTACAAATTTTCTCCCCATATTTCCCCTACCCACCAACCCAAAACAGCAATCCCACTGTATACACAATCCTCCCTCAATCCCACTTCTCTTACTTGATTTTCAAAATCCTTTTCGAGCTCCTCTATGGCCTGTAACCAATTCATATTTTTCTTGGAAGCTTTTGGTGCAGGAGTTCTGACTTTGCTGTCTTCCTCCCATTCCATGCTTTGATACTTTTTGTCCCCCAAAAAGGAATCTCAAGTTGGATTGCTGTTCTTGTTTTGCTTCCTTTGCTTGCTCATGTTGCCACTCAATTACTTGACTTTTGAGTTCTTTGCCATGGCAGAACTCTGTTTCCAGAGGGGAGAGCTTTGTCCCAGATTGCTGGGGTTATTGCAGCTGCCAGAGCTATTAGGAGGGTGCCATCTCTACAGCCCCAACCAGCTCTGGCTCACTGGTCACACACTTCAGGACCATCACCCAAGACCATGATCCAGATCCAGGCAGGTTAAAGCAAGAGTGATTACCCCTCTGAATGGTGGCTTGGCCCCACTATGATCTGCAGGCCAAGAGCTCTGAAGCAGCCATGTGGAGGTGGCTGCATGGCTGCCACACCTCCACGCTTCTCACTCCAGGGCCAGAGGCTGGACCATGCCTCCGTCTCTCCCAGTTCCAACAGAGTTCCACTGACCTTTTACTTTGTCTTTGGCATTTATGGGTTGATATTTTTGGAAACCACCACAGCTGCTGGTGATCTACTCTCCAGAAGTCTGCTCTAGCCACTGCTGGTCAGAGCCACCCTGGGGCTAAAACCGTGGGTTCATGTGGGGCTGGGTTTGGCTGTGCTCAGCTCCCAGCATGCTGTGACAGACCCTTCCTGCAGGCCTGATGGACTTCCTTCAGTGGGAGATTTGTTTCTCTCTGTCACTTTGTGGGTTCTGTAGCTCTAAAATTTGTTTACTCATATTTTATAAGTATTTGAGGTGGTTATGGGGGGAGCCACAGAGTTTTCCTGCTTCTATGCCACCGTGTTGGTTCTGCCTTCCCTTTATTTAGGTTTTAACACAAGAAAGAAAGATGAGGAAAAGAGAAGGATAGGGCACTTACTGTTTTTATGATGCTCCTTTTTCTGGGAATTGCATTTTGAGGACCAACCAGGAATTCCACACTAGCTGACTGGAACAAGGCTGGTCCTAACTAACATGTTTGTGCCTTAGACTGCCCACACTGGGCAGTAAAAGAAATCAGAGAGTATAGTCTCTTTTTCTTGAATCAGAGATCCCTTTGCTATTTTTTGCCTTCTAGCAAGACCTTATAGATTTTAGACCCCACTAAAGCTTCTATTAGCTTCATTTTAGCTCCTTTAGTTTACTCGCCTTGCCTGCCTGTGACCCAATCCACTTATTGTCTCTCTTCCCAATGTTCCCAGTTCTGGTCTTCCTGTCCAGGCTTGTCTTGTATTAATTATGTTCCAACAAGAGAAACATGGTCAGTTGCCCCTCAACGTTAGATCTTCATGAAATACACACAGGCTTTTTAGACAACATCTTTAAGTTGAATGGGTTAGACAAAGTTTTTTTTAAAACTACAACTCACCAATCTCTAATATTAAAAGGTTGTGGTTTTGTAGGTAGCAAAAGAACTATTATTTTACTAGTGTAGAAGACAAGACAGTGTCTCATTGCTTCCTTTCCTAAAGCATTTCCCAGGTCTAACCATCCCAAACAGATCCAAAGTCAGATAATTTCAAATACCTGACTGTCAAGGATGAACGAATAAATGTGAAGACATTTATTAAGCATTTACTAAATGCATAGAATTGTGCTGAGTGCAGGGATACAAATGAAAAAGCAAAACTCACCCTGCTCTCAAGAATCTCATATTTTAATTCTGGGAGACAACACATAGAGAGGGTTTTAGTTGCAAGTCAGATTAAAGGTTCCAAAGCAGATGGTAATGTATCATCTTTAACATTATTTCTGCTGATGAAACCACATATCAAACATGGAGCCATTTGATAATGCTAAGGACTTAAGTGGCAAAAATGTTCTTTTCTTGGTCTTTAGTAGTTGCGAGGGTTTAAGAGTAAGGGAATCATTTATACAAGCATGAGCCAGGATGCATTTCCATGAGGATGGACGTCCTGCATTATGGTTGTCAGTGCTAGGTTGGTGGTCAGGGGTATTGTTATCCCTGGGAATAGGCTCTTGGACTCAGGGTCCTTGGCTGTCTCCATCTGTGTCTGAGGGGGTGGTGGTTGAAGTAGAGAAAAAGATGGGAAAAAAATGAGTCATAAACAGCTGACTCTCCTGCTCAGTATAGCCCAATTACTTGGACTTTAGTTGAATTTAATAAAATTCCAAACACATTTCCCAACCAGCCCTCGTGTTTCAGTCATCCATGTCCATCCCACCTGCTCAGTATGAGTATCAGAATTCTGCCAGCCACAGGAAGTGAATTTCCTGGAGCGTGTGGCTTAATCCTCTGATTCTTAGTTCCAAAGGTGTTGAAGCATGGTTAAGCACTTCTTGTCTCATAAAACCTTGCACAACCAGGGACACATATTTACCGAATGATTAATGAATGGATCTCAACCAGAAATGGTGTGAATGTAACCTGGTGTTCTTTTCAAGTGCTGACCCAACTCATCCTTCTCATAAAGAATAGAAAAGCAGTGGAGGGTAAAACCAGTGCAAAGCAAGTTTGGCAAGATATTCGATTAAAGTCATCCCAAGGGCCTTCAAGGATGAAATGGAAAGATGACTACAAAAAGAAGAAAAATGGAAAAGATTTGCAAAAACTATTACAACATATATATATTTTTTCAACAAGAATAATGTAACCACTGCCCTTAGATTTTAAATCACAACCCTTGAGGTATGTACTGGCAGATGAGGTAGAAATGGTACCAAAGGAAATAAAGAAGAGAGAAGCAGCAGGACTGGCTCAAGTATATATAGAGGAGATCTGTGATGGAGGCAGGATAACCATAAAGTCATTGAAGTGTTGATTTACAAGGCATCTTAAAAAAGGGGGGGAGATACCAAAGGCCTGGAGTGAGGGGAATCTCATACCTTATTGATAAAAAGTCATTAATTAAAAACATCAACAATGACCCATAGATGTGCCTACTCTCCCATCCATAAACAGTGATGATGAAGGTAGTCATCTATAGTCAGCATAGATTGAAGTATAATACTCAATGAAAGGATTCGAAGGGAGTAAGTGGACTTTCAAAAGCAATAGTCAACAATGAACCACACAACCATTTCACAATTAAATGAAAGATGAAGAGACCCTATGATTCTGTTGTTTTTGTGGATTAAAAAAATTGACTTGGTAGAACAAAACACTGCCTCACAGTGTCTTTTACAAAAAGATGTTTCCTATTCATATATCAAGATAATTTAAAATGGCTTTCAAGATATAACAACATAAATAACCTTATTCAATGATCCTTGCTAAGAAACATCCAGAGAGGCACAAAAGAAGGAGATATGTGCTTGTTCAAGGTATCTGCCACTGTGATCAAAGAGATGTAGCTTAGAATGCATGTTGAGGATTGATTCTGTCTGCATGGTGGGATCCTCCAGATGCAACAAGTACCAAGACACTTTGGAGCCTCCTGGAAGAAATATATTATCACTCAAATGAGTTTAGTCTACTTATACACACAGGGAAGACCAAATTGATGAAGAATGCTTATTGTTCTGATTTGAGCATGAAAAGAACTTGTCCAATTGCAAGCCTATCTGGGACAGACTATGCAAAGGCATGGTGGCAGAAGATAGAAATAGCAAGCAGGACAGAGTTGTATTCCCTCAGCTCCTGTGCCTCCAAATCTAGCATTCTTCCAAAGCACAAAGCTAGGCCGCGATTTACAGTCTTAGAAAGTTGTTTGGAATTGATTAGAAAAATGCAAATCAGGGGGCGGAGCCAAGATGGCAGCATAGGAGCAGTGACATATCGCAGCTCTCACATAGCCACCTGAAAATACCCATAAAATATGACTCTAAACTAATCCTAGAACTCCAAAATGCACACAAATATACTTTCCCCTAAAGTCAGCTCAGCTATGAGGAACCATATCAGCACTATGAACTGAAACCAGCCTGGTCTGAAGCCCTGGCTGAGCCCTAGGGGTGGCTGGATGGGAGGAGCCGAGGAGCCTCAGATTAGCGGCAGCTGTGAGCAGCGTTCAGAACTAGGTCAGTGGAGCTTGTGAAATCAGGGGAGAAAAGTGGTCTGGCTGAAAGGCCTCCAGGGCTGGAAAGTGAAAGGCAGAGGTTTTGCACCCACCTTCCCATTGCAGCTTCCACGCCCGCAGCCTGCAGACAGCAGGGGGACTAAGTGATCGTTCAGAGGCTGAATGCTCTCGCGTTAAGCGGCCTGGATCCGGATTGCGGTCTTGGGCCTCGGTCCTGGAGTCTTCATTATCCAGTGAGCTGGAAGTAGGAAAGGGACCCAGCACCTTCCTGAGAGCTATGGCAGCTGGGAGGACCCCAGCGATTTGGGACAGAGCTTTCCCTTCTGGAAGCAGAGCCCCACAGAGATTTAAAAAAAAAAATCATGGTCTGACAAACCATGAGTAAGAATAAGCATAAGAAGCAAAGTAAGAACAGCAACCAAACCCTAGATTCCTTCTTTGGGGAAAAGAAAGATCATGGCAAAGAGAGGGAGGAGGATACTTCAGCCAGAGCTCCCCCACCAGGGGCCTCCAATAAACATGAAGAATGCCTTAAAGC
>CM053581.1:425028466-425048971 GCA_028627135.1 Pseudochirops cupreus
GAAATATCTCCTTGAAAAAACCACTGACCTGGAAAACAGATCTAGGAGAGACAACTTAAAAATTATTGGACTACCAGAAAGCCATGATCAAAAATAGAACTTAGAAAGCATCTTTCAAGAAATTCTCAAGGAAAATTGCCCGGATGTTCCAGAACCAGAGGCCAAAATAGAACTTGAAAGAAAAATGCAAATCAAACAACAATACATCACAACTATCAGATTGGCTAACATGACAAAATAGGAAAATGATAAATATTGAAGAAGATGTTGAAAAATTGGAACAGTAATTCATTGCTGGTAGAGTTGAGAACTGATTCAACCACTCTAGAGAGCAATTTGGAACTATGCCCTTTATAAAAATCCACATACCCTTTGACCCAGCAATACCATTTCTAGGGTTTATCCCAAAGAGATCATTAAACTGGGGAAAAGACCCACATCTATAAATATATATATGCATATCTATTCATCTATCTATCTATCTATCTAATCAGCTCTTTTTATGGTGACCAAGAACTGGAAATTGAGGGGATGCCCATCAACTGTTGAATTGCTGACCAAGTTGTGGTATAAGAATGTAATGGAATACCATTGTGCTGTAAGAAATGATGAACAGGCAGACTTTAGAAAAACATGGAAAGACTTATATGAACTGATGCTGACTTCAATGAGCAGAACCAGGAGAACATCGTACACAGTAACAACCACATTGTATGATGACTGACTTTGATGTACTTAGCTCTTCTCAGCAATGCAAGGACCTGAAACAACTCTAAAAGGCTCATCATGGAAAATGCCATCCGCATCCAGAGAAAGAAATGTGAAGTCTTGAATGCAGATCGAAGTGTACTATTTCCTCTTTTTTGCTTTAGTTTAGTTTATGGTTCCTTCCATTCATTCGAATTCTTCTAAACAACACAACTAATGTGCAAATATGTCTAATAAGAATGCATATGTAGAGCCTATATCAGATTGCATGCCATCTTGGGGAGGGAGGCAGAGAAAATGTAAAACTTATGGAAGTAAATGTTGAAAACTAAAAATAAATAAATAAATTTAATTAATTTAAAAAAAAAAAGAAAGTTTTTTGGCAACACGATTTGTCCTAGAATTGATCAGAGACAAGATTTTAACCTAGGTCTCTATTTCCTCTAAGACTACAAGTAAATAACTGGTTGCAAATAGGCTGAACTGCTAAAGACATTCTATTCCAAAGTGACATAGCGGTTAGTCAATGAACCATGAAGCACCTACTATGTGCCAGGCATTGTACTAAGTGTTGGGGATTCAAAGAACGGTAAAAGACGTTTCTTGCTCCGAAGGAGCTCACAGTCTAAGTTTCACAATATGAAAACAAATATGTACAAACAAGCTACATAAAGGATAAACTGGAAATAATCAATCATTTGCAGCCTGTGCCTTCTGGTCCAGGTCAACCTAAATCCAAGGATAAGCGACTTAAAACAGGTGAGTCCTGCAACAGATTGATGATGAGAATTAAATACATGCTCTAGGTCAGCCAGAGGCAGGATGATATAGTCAAAAGAACACTGGATTTGGAGTCAGGAGCCTGGCTTTGAATCCTGGCTGTTATCCTTACCATCTGTGTGACCTGCAACAATTCCTCTGACTTCTCTGAGTTTCAATATTCTTATCTTTAAAATGGGGATGCTAAGACTTTTACAGTCTTTTTCATAGGGTTGTTGTGGGGAAAATGCTTTGTAAACTTAAAATGGTCCATAAAAGTGTGCTCAGGCAAGTGTTTTATCCTCTCCATCTGGAAGCTGCCCATGTGAAGGGAAACATGGGACATGGCAGGAAGAGGACCCAACGGGGTCCAGAATCACAATGATTTATATATCCTCTAGTTCTCTGATGCCAAAAGAGCTAGAAATTCTTGCTCTTAGGGAAAATGCATTTGGAATCAGAACAGAAGCAGAGGACATTCTAATAGTAGGTATAGTCATGACAAGAGAGTGAGCAACATATACCTCGGAGAGTATGACCTGTCCTGTAGGGATTAGGGGCCCCCAGGAGAAGAGCATCATGGTAAAGATACCTGTGCCAGGGTGAGCATACCTCACATTGGTACAAGTCAGTGTAGAGATAACTGTCACTGTGGGGAAGAAGTAAGAAGCCCAAATTGCCCCATGATAGTTAGAGCTTTGGCTACTTCCACTGAGCAGAGCATCCTGGTTATCTCTTTCTTACTCTATGGTATAGTAACTGATGAAACTCCCATTTTGAGAATCAAAACTTAGTAGAAGCCCAGGCCAATTTAGGGACTGGTATATGAAGCTATCACAAAGAGGAAAGACTTTGGTCTATATTACTGAGGCCAGCAAAATAAAGCAGAGACAGAAAGAAGACCAAATGAACGTGGAAATCTCCCTCTCTTCAAAATAGTTTTGTTGATGTCATAATTTCAGCCCCCTCTCCTCACCTCTTTCGTTTTCAAGGAGCCTACTGACTACAAAGTGCACAGAAATAATTTCAGTTCAGGATTTCTATAGTAATTATTTGTGGTTTTCTTCAGGCAAAAAAGAACCATAACTCCTCTTTGGTATGTGCCCTTCTTCCTTCAGCCCTTAATTCCCTGTATCTAATTAGATTCTGTTGATTCCCAAGTCTGTAAGGCCTCTGACTGTAACAATGTAGCCTAGGAGAGAAAAAGGCAATATTCTTTTTATTTTCCTTATTTTAACAGTCCCATTGGTGGTTCACTTTCTTTTCTTTTATATTCTGGCTAATAGCTCTAGGCAGGCACAAATGACTAGCATTGGGGGACCTTCACATGATATTCTTACCCTTTCCAAACCAGATCAGCCCCTAGGCATCTCAGAGGGTTTAACATGAAAAGCAGGGAAGGAACAGATTTTCTAAGGGGAAGAAGTAGGAGCTAATTCCCTGAGATGAGTTTTTTGAGAACACCAGGACCCAGTGGGCTGTGTAGTGATCCTGACTTTATCCATCCCCTGCCCAGTCGATCTGCACATAATAAGGCAGGAAAGGCTCCATCTGGCTTAGCCAAAATGTCTGAATGATTCAGGAGGAAAGTGAGTTTCCCCTTATTTTCCAAAAGATGATGAGAACAGAAGAAGAGGAGACAATATATGCGAGAAAATTCATACAGTCATTAAAGACAACAAGGACAAATGAAAGGCATACACACACACACACGCACGCACGCACGCACGCACGCACGCACACTCACTCACTCACTCACTCATAGCAGGTTCTATAGATTTTGACTCCTGGAATGCTTTTTACCTCTTGAGCTCTGCTTGATCATGCCTTTGTTTTTTTCAATGTTCTTTTTGCTCACTCATTTCAGTAACACCACCAATGGAATATTTATCATCAACCTGCTTTGTGGTTATATTTCTTCATAGTAACGATTGCAGTGATTGTCATAGCTTGCATTTACATTGTGCTTTGTAATTACAAAGAACTCTGAATAGATGTAACACTACATTTCATGGCGTTTCCCATAAAGACTAGAGATGCCACTGCTGTATCTCTAAGAGGGAATTGAATGTTTGGGATTTAATTTAATTGTAATTCTAGAAAGAGCCAACTTTTATAGTTGAAAGAGAAAGAAAGGCATAGAGAGAAAGGACTAAGAGAACAACTTTCTTGATAGACTAAGTGAGTTAACCATCATCTATTGGAATGAAGAAATATTTTGAGAGAACTAATTTTAATTCTCATCATCTGGAGAAAAATATGGAAAAAATTCTTGGGAGATTTTGCCTGCCATTCTGAGAGAGTCGGTCAGTAGTCACGGTTAATAGCTAGAGATAGTCCTGGCTATGATCTTTCTCACATGTGATACATTGTTGAAATATCAAAATATGTCTTAGCATTATCTGTTATTGTTAATAAATTATAAAGCCAGTAACATTAATATTTAATTAAACCGATGAAACTAAGGATATAGAAAAATGGAGAGACAGACAAAGAGAGAGACAGAGAGAGACACAGACAGAGACAGACCAAGATGAAAGCACAAATGAGAGAAAGCAGTTTCTCCAGTTTATTTGTAAACTGGATTTCGGACTTCATTGATCATTGCAAAAACAGCCATTTATGAGGCAATATATGTATATATCATCTTGATTACCTTAGAAAAAATGAGAATCAATAAATAAGCCAGTAGCAAGAAGAAAGGAATACAGGTAAGCATGGTTGTTAAATTATAGTGGGTACCCAAACCTATATGGGCTACATACGGGATATTCATTCCTAAAACTTGTTATAAACTGGGGCTTACTCTGGAATACTTTCTTTCACATAGATACTTCCTCTCTCACCAAACCATTGTGGTTTATAGATCATAAACACAAAGTGCCTAACCATGCCACTGATGAGTAATGTCATTAATTCATCCATTTTATTTGATACACAGCAATTGCAATTACTGTTGTTTCCTTGATTGTTACTGTATATGCTGAGTGTTAACTAATTAGTTTAGCATTACCAAATTTAATAAATTACTAAAAATTTTAATTACTAAATTTAGCATTACTATATTGCTAAAAATAATTTTAATGTTATGACTATCTGAAAAAAATGGAGTATGACATGCTTAAATGTTGTTAGTGAGCATAAAGACATACAGAAGTCATGATCTTAGGGCTCAATCTTGACTGTGACAACTAACACTTTTCACTTGATTTCATAGCCCTACCGAATAAAAATATCCTTACTGGACATATGGGACACTAAGACAGCAGAGTCAAAGAGACCCATCTGCACAGCAGATTAGTTAACTGATCTGACATGCTCCATGTTAGGCTCTGGAAATGACCAAGGTGAAAGGCAGGTGTGCCCAGGGCAAGAGAACTCACAGCTTCTTGTTATAGCAACTGATTTATAGCTGAGCTCTAAGGGCTAGTAACTGGTGGACTGGGGGCAGTTGGAAGCTGGACATTTATAACAAAGTATATAGTGAACTCTGAGTGTACGGAGGATAGAGACTCAGTGTTAGGTTTGAGTTACTATATAGCTATGTAAGTAACTTGACCATGGGTCACTGCAGCCAGTGAACAGCAGGGTCTTAGTTGGTGCATGTATGTGTCTTGGGTGTGGAACCCTAGGGAATTTGAGAGCGTGTTTTGGGGTTTTGTGTAGGGATTTTTGGAGGGCTCAAGGTCTGAGAATCAAAGTAGCACATCAAGGCAGGTATCTACCCTTCATCAAGTTGGTGAAGATGTGAGATAAAAGAACTAGTTTGTTGTTTAGCTATACTGAAGAGTACATGAAAGAGCACAGGGAAGGGAAGAGAACAGACATACATTATGTGCCTATTTTGTGTGAGGCACTATATTAAGCAATTTACAAATATTATATCATTTGATCCTTACAACAATGCTGGGAGGTAGATGCTATTATTGATCCCTGTTTTACAGTTGTGGAAACTGAAGCAGACAGAAGTTAAATGACTTGCCCAAGGTCACACAGCTAGTATGTATCTTAGGCCACATATGGACTAAAGACTTCCTGACTTCAGATCCAATACTCTATTCACTGTGACACCTGGTTGCATATGCAATAAAGCTGGAAAGGCAGATTGAAGCCAGGATGTAGTAAGTGCTTTAATCTGTGAATGCCTGGCTAGGGACTTTGGGCAGTGTGGAACCACTGGAAATTTCAGAGCAGTGAGGAAAACTGTTTCTATAGTAGGCTTCTACACAAATCTGTTAAATTAATTCAACATACATTTCAATAGTAAGTGACTTCAATACAAACCAGTCAAACCCTATAGCAAACTCTGAGTCAAGGTGATTTAACCAACCAAATAAGGAGATCCAGCTAGGCAGTCAGCCTGGCCATCACATACAGAAGTGCAGAATCCTGAACCTGTGGCAGATTTCAGTAGGAAAGGATTCATAATGCTGCAGTCAAACACTGGCTGCTAAAAACAGCTCAGGGCCTACAAATAGAATGATCTTTCAAGCTTGCTAAGGCTCTGTGGTGGAGAGGTGAGCATTACTTCTCTGAGAGAGAATTCTACTATTTGCATTCCCGTCTTGCCCAGTCATACTGCTTGTCTACTTCCCTGTTCTTCATCTCTCTGTCTGTCTGTCTGTCTGTCTCTCTCTCTCTCTGTCTCTCTGTCTCTCTGTCTCTCTGTCTCTGTCTCTGTCTCTGTCTCTCTCTCTCTCTCTCACTCTCCCCTCCTGTCTCATGTAACACTTTGGGTTTGGAAACCTAGTGAAGCATCCATGTGTCTTCTCCTCACCCCACCATAAATAGACTGATAGTTTCTCTCATGGACAGTTTTAGTCAAGAGCCATGTGGTGTGTATAGAGAGCAAGTGAAATTTACTTCTCAAAGCAAGATTTTGATTTAAAGAAGAGAAAGGAATGAGAACATAACAGGAAGCCTGAAGAAGATGAAGGGCAGGTATATTTCAAGAGGGAAAATGGTGATATTATTTTCAAATACTCTAAAGTTTTCAAAGTGCTTTACTCACAATCAGCCCTGTGGGGAATAGAGTTCAAATAAGAACAACTCCATTTTACAGGTTCAACTATGTTTTGAATATAGTTCTGGTGACAGAACAAGACTGTTTTCCACCAGGATAGCTAAATACAGAGAGTCTCATCACCAATTGACCAGCCATTTATTGATGAATTCTTTGGCCATAGTAACCACTGTAACCAAGAAAAATATATTGTCCTATCTGGCCCCCTTCAGCTTCAATGGTGATGATGACCGTATGAACAAAAAAGGAGGTAGAGTCTGTTAAGAATCACACAGTTTTTAGACTTTCACAAAATTTTGCTTGGCTACTGGTACTATAATGAGATGCCCATCCAATGACTAGTGACTAGATATATAGCTGGAAGAGCTGAATCATGCATATCTTCATATTCCTACTATGAATAGACCAGAAGAAGGAAGGACATTGTAACTAAATGCAAGGGTGGCTCACAGGTACTACTTTGCAAGAAAAAAGAATAGAATTAGTCTTATCATAAAAGCATCAAGAACCATGATCTTATGAGGTGTCTGGTTATTTTGTATTGCAATGCTCATTATAAATATTGGCAAAAGACATGGAAGTAATTGCATCTAATTGTGATACATGAATATAGAACTAGTGCTATGCCATAAGAAATGACAAAGAATTATAAAGAAAAGCATGGGAAAGTATGTACAGGAAGAAATAAGTAGAAACAAGAAAACAATATACACAATGACTGAAATAATATAAATGGAAAGGAAAAAATCCCTGAAAAAAAGATGAACAAATGCACTTCTCTCCTTTCTTTGCAAGGGTGGGGAACTATGGGTGTAGAATGTTAAATATATTGTCAATCTTTATAAGTTTACCAAAGAGTTGTAGACTATATAGATACTGGACATAGTGGGCAGCAAATACTACAAAAGATGAAACTGATTCTAGACAGGGAAAGATTCATTATTAATAAGAGAGTTATCCCTGAACCTGCTGTGCAGTGTCAGACTATTAACTTGTTAGAGCAAATATAAGAATTAGCATAAAGCTAGAAGAAAGAATTACAGTCAGAAAAATATATGGCTGACAATGGAAATGACTCAATCCTTATCTATTCAGGCAATTTATCTACAGTAGACTTTTCAGGACTCCCTAAATATTGGTGTTTCCTTTACAAATTACTTTATTTTCTATATCTATCTATCTATACATACACACACACATACATATATATATATACATTTATATATATGTAGTATGTATTGTCAAATTATCTTATGTTTATCACACAAACTCTATTACCATAGTAGATCATAAGTTTCTTTATAAGCTTCAAGGGTCTACTTTATTCTTTCTTTGTATATCTAGAAGATGAAGTGCTGGGCTTGAAAACAGGGAGACCTGGGTTCAATCCTAGCTCTGATTGATACTTACTGGCTATGTGATCATAGGGAATAATTTAACTTCTCTGAGTATCAAGTAACTTTAAGAGCATAAATTATAGACACTGATGTGCATCAGTGAAGGGACTTTCCATACTGATAACTGGGGCCTTGACATATTGGTGTTTCCCTTGCACATAGAAGAAACTTGATGTCTTTTGAATTGAAGAGTTAGACATATCACAGAATTATAGTTTTGGAACTCTAAGAGGTTTGGGAGCTCATCCAGTCCATTTTTATTGTAGGTAGCACAGTAGAAGGAACACCATAGTTGAAGAGCTCAGAAGACCTGAATTTCAATGTTGTCTCTGATGCTTGGTCTGTGACCTTGGACAGTTACTTAATAACCTTCTCAGGTTAACTGAGGAGGATGGAACAGAGACACCTTCCAGTTCTAGATTTATGACTCTACTGATGAATATGGTAAAATGACTTGTACAAGGTAACATGGATAACAAAACAACACAACTGAGATTCTTGCTAGGGGCAATTTGAATTCAGTCCTGTCTTAGAGGGAGGGAGACAGACTAGATCAGATATATCAAACACAGAGTGCTGGCTGAATACTGCCTGAACAAGATAAAAATGTAATTGGGAAATATTTAACAAAATAAATAAAAATACAATAAAACAAAGATAATGTTAGCATGCAGTTTTCTAAATCAATATGAGGCAGCTGGAATCCTTCTTATGTATCGTTTAGTGGTGCCTCTTTCTCTTTGAGTTTGACATCACTGGCCTCAGTGATCTCTCACAGTCTGAAAATTCTATGATTCTCTAGAGGGAAATGTTATATACTTCTGTGGTCCTTGGTTTTGTGACAGAGTTCCTTTTAAACTTTTAGAAGTAATATGGTATTGGGTTTCAAATGGAAATTTCAGTCTTTTACCCAAGATCTTCACTGTTTTATGTAGGGAAAGGTATCATCAGAAACCCCATGTGTTTTGAATTATGGCAGGAGATATTTAAATGAAGCACATTATGTGGGGTGGGGGAGTTGCTAGCAGGTAGAATGGGTGGACAGGGAAATTCTTCAACACCCAGAGAATAATCTTTTCATCTATTATTTCCTGTACTCATCTTAATCACATGTCAATGCATCTATAAATTATCTTGTCACATAACAGCTTGCAGGAATAATGAAAGCTGTCACTTTAAATAAAAGTTTAAATTAATTTAAAAAGAAGAGGTGGGGGTTGAGGGTGGGAGGAGAAAAAAACATCTTTGGAACTACTCTGGTGGCTCATTCTGGCTTTGAATGGCCTGAGGCTTATTAGAAGAGCAACCTAAATTCAATTCAATCAAGCAAATATTTATTTTCTTCTGTCAGAACTGTATCCTCACTATCCCCTAAGAAACACCCTCATTCCTGCCTCCCATAGCTCATGACCTAGCTCATGTTCTCCCATTGTCACCTATAATATCCTTCCTTTTCCTATGTGCTTGTGCAAATTTTATCTCAGGTCCACCTCAAGTTTCACTTCCTCCAGTCCTCCACGTCAATGAGCTATCTCTTCCTCTCTATCTCTGATGTGATATCCCATAACCCTGATCGTCTCTACCATCCATGTCAGCACCTATCTATATAGTGCTTGGTTATGTCTCCTGCCTCCTTGACTAGTCTGTAAATTCCTTGATGACAAAAGAACCATGTCCAAAACTTGTTTTTTGGTATTCTCCACATTGATTAGCATAAGGCTGGCACATGGTAGATATTCAGTAAATACTTGCATTTTAGTAAGGGTTTCTAGAAGATGAAAATTTGGATGAATCTGAAGGAATCAAACCAAATTATTTGTTGTTTCTACAATTTGTTCTTTAACTTACCCATTCTTTATAATTAAGTTATTTAGTTTCAAGTTGATTTTTGTTTTTTTTTTTTTGCTTTTTGGAGGGCAATTGGGGTTAAATGATTTGCCCAAAGTCACCCGGCTAGTTTTTGTGTCAAGTGTCTGAGGCCAGATTTGAACTCAGGTCCTCCTGACTCCAAGACAGTGCTCTATTCACTGTGCCACCTAGCCGCCCTGATTTTTGATACTTTAAATGGCCCTTTATTTAATATAATTTATTGCACTGTGGTCAGTAAAAGATGCATTTAATATTTCAGCTTTTCTGCATTTGTTTTTAAGGTTTTATGCCCTAAGACATGATGAGTTTTTGTAAAGGTGCCATGTACAGCCGATATATATTTGCATCTCCTTGTTATTCCCATTCAATAATACCTAGAGGTCTATTATGCCTAACTTTTCAAAAATTCTATTCAGGTCTGTAATTTCTTTCTTGTTTATTTTTTAGTTAGCTTTATCTAGTGCTGAAAGGGATATACTTAGGTGTCCCCCATTATTATAATTTTACTGTATATTTTTCCTCATATTTCATTTAACTTTTCCTTTAAATATTTAGAAAGTATGCCATTCAGTATATAGTTAAATATCAAAGGTAGTTCATTGTCGATGGTAACCTTTAGCAAAATGTACTTTTCTTCTTTGTCTCTTTTAATTAAGTTTATTTTTGTTGTTGCTTTGTTTGAAATTATAATAGCTACTCTGCTTTTTTTTTTTTAAGTTTCAACTGAGCCACAATAGATTCTGTTCCAACTCCTTATTTTAACATTGTCAGTCTTTCTATTTCAAGTGTGTTTTCTCGAACATATTGTTTAATTCTGCTTTATAATCCATTCTGCAACCCTCTTCCATTTTATGTATGAATTTACAGTTATGATAGTTAATTGTGTATTTCCTTTTATCCTTCATTTTATTAACTCCGTTTTCTTCTCCATACTCCCCACTCCTTCTTCATTACAATTTCTTTTTCTTTCTTTTGTTTTAACCCCCTCTTCACAGTCCCCTCTATAAATGTAAGGGTTTGGGATTTTTTTTTTTTTGCTTAATTCTAAGCCTTCTCTCAATTTACCTTCCCTCTTTTACCTTAATTTCTCATCTTATTCCTTCCTATATTTCCACTGAGTTGGATGTGTAACCACACCAAACTCTTTGTGTGTGCTCATGTGCATTTTGCTTTTTTTTGACTGGCTTAGATGACAGTGACATTCAAGTGATGCCTGTTTGGCATCCCCAACTCCCTCTGAATTTGTATAGACTTATACTTTCACGCTTTAATTAGATATGTCTCTCATCCTTCCTCGTAATTTCCCCCTAAGTGTATCCTTTCCACCTTTTTCTTTCTTTTAACATTATCAGAACGTAAAAAGTCATTTCTAGGTCTTCTGTCTAATTTGACATACCATGTTCCTTCTATGACATATATAGAATGTATAACCAATACACACACACATATATATAAAATCTTGATAACTAAACCAGAGAGAGACAAAACAGAGAAAGAAATCTATCAAGAAATGTCCCTAATGAACACCGATGCAAAATTTTTAAAGAAGACATTAGCGAAGAGACCACAGCGTACTACAAAGAATATAAACCATGACCTGGTTTGATTTATACCGAGAATGCAGGGATGGCTTACTGTTAGGAGGGGAAAAAAAAGATAGAAAGAAAGGATTACAGAAGCCCCCTATCACATAAAAATGGCTAAGCAAAACAAATTCACACCTTGGCCGTGTCTCAAATGCATTTTTAAAAATTCTGCATATTAGTCCACAATCCTCATGAGATGGACAACATTCTTCATTTCAGTCCTCCTAAACAGTCAATTGTTTAGTTGATGACAGTTCTTAGGTCTTTCAGAATTATTTGTTTGTTTAAAAAATTGATATTAAGACAGAGTGTTCTCCTTGTTCTGTTGACTTACCTCTGTATCAATTCATGTTCAAGTCTTTCCATGTCTCTTTGAAAACCTTTTTCCTTATTTCTTAGATTATAATATTTCTTTGCGCTCATATACCAAAATTTTTTCAGCTATTTCCCCCAACTGACAGACTGCACTCTATACAAGCAGTTATTTCTTAGCACATACTTATACACAGACACAAAGTGTCTCGAAAGTCTTAGTGCAGTTTAAATTTAAAAAAAAATAACTTCAGAGGAATAAATACTCCAAACTTACAAAAATGATATTTGAAATAATTAAAATTTCAAAAATATTCACATTTTTCATATTAAACTTCAACATACCCACTATCTTGTTATACATTGGTCTAGTTAGTCTTTCACTTTGTAAGACATTTTTTATCAGGTTCTATACAGTGATATTTATGATCCTCACTTTATGACTATCCAAGACTTCAGGTTTTGATGCACATTTGACAGTTTTGATGTGACCTCTTCTCCAAGAAATAGAGCAGATCAGGTGACTGGGGTGGCCAAGTTAGAAGATCTCCTCTTCTGCTGTACTTGTCTGAGAAAGCATCACTTAGAAACTGCCACTGTCACACATATAATACAAAATGACAGGGTACCCCAAACTTGTTAAAATCAAAAATTTTATTATGCAAAATTCACAAAACTAAATACGTTTAAATTAATTAAGCTTTCAAACAATGTTTTTGTAAGTTTGCAGCCTTTTTACTTCTGAAGTTATTAAAGCTTAAAAGTGCATTCAGGTTTTTGGGACACATTGCACGCATGCAAGCTTATTTTAGGAGTATTTGGACCGATATAATATTTATGTTTTAATGGCAGATTCTGGAATACAGAAAAACTTTTAAGACCCAAAGGAATGAAACCTTTCTACCTACTGGTAGAAATTCAAGCATTGTGACATGCTGAAAAAGGATCTCCTGTGAGGCAAGTAGTTTCTGGCTTTTGGCATCTATCTCCTCCCAAATGTAGCCTCAACACTCTTCTAAAGACAGTCTCTCTTCCTCTCCTAAACTTTTCCTCAATCAAAGGCAACCTCTCTCCCCTTTATCAATCTTCTACTTCAGGTCCATCTGCTCTAGGTTTATCTGTAAATGACATTTCCCACTACATATGGTTAATCCTCAATCTAATCAGCTTTGGCAATGACAAATCCTACCTCCCTCGAGGTGCTGGGATAATGTATTAAATAGCACTAATGATGATTTTCTTTTATGTGACAAAATCAAGTACACATACTTCAATTTTTCTAACCCCTAGACATTTTTTACTCTAAGAAGCCTGCTTTCTTTGCCTTTCTTTTACTTTCACAGCAAGTTCTCAGACTGATCCCAGAGCCCATGCAGTGCCTTTCTTCACTTTCCCTTTACTATCGTCATCTCCTAAGATACTCTGTTGCTAACTTAAACACATTAAAGACAAAATCTTAACCATTTAAGTTTTGTGGAATAGGTTGCAGTTGTATAAATAACTCTCCTCTTTGTTGGGCTCAAGGAAGACTTTGGAAGAAATTTCTTCCCTCCACTCCAAAGGAACTGTCTTCTCTCTCTTCCCAAAGATTTTAGCAGGGACACATGAGAAAGGGGATTCTAATTAGAAATTAATGTTGGTTATTTATTTACCTGGACTGAGAAAGCTAGTAATGATGATAGACGATAATTAACCATGTCTTAATAGTCTGCCTTTGTCTGCCACTGTACATCTATATGGCTTAAAAGGTCTTTCTTCTCCAGGAAAAGGAAGCTACTGAGCCCAAAGCATTGGCTCCCAGGCTTCTTCTTGATGAGATCTTGCCCATGGTTCCAGCTACATTAGCTGAAGCTTTCTATACTTTCTATTTTGCCTCTTGAGATCTTGGATGCTGATTTACCTTGAGATGGCAACTTTTATGTGGCAGTCTGGGTAAAATCCTTTGGATTTACCCAGGAGTCCAGCTCTACTACTTCTCACTTATGACCTGGAACAAGTAGCTTTCTGTCTCTTCAAGTCGGTTTTCTTATCAGTAAAATGAGTTTGCACTAGATAACTTATAAAGTCAAGTCCACCAAATCTTATGAAGCATAATGCCACTTGGAATAGGATTAGCAGTCAAACCAAGGAATGATGAACATCCGGAGGTAGCACAGTGATGGGAAAGTAGGAAGATGCAATTTATTCTGGGAAGAAAGGATTCCCTGAAGTAGAGCCAGGACAAAAATATCATTAATGAAGAATAAGGGTCTAGAAAATGTGGTAGAATAGGCTTCCTGGAGGCTTATGAGGGAAGCTACTAGTAGATAGAGAATTGTAGTACCACTGAATTAAATAATTTTAGTTTTGGAAGAAACTCTTAGAAGGCCTGTAGACTGGCCTTTTGCTTCCAGGAAGAACCTCCTTTTAAATATTCGTCTTGTTTTTTTAATATATATTTTCTCTTCCCCCCCCCCCCAATTGCATATTAAAAGTATTCATCTTATTTTAAAATGTGTCCAAGGAAGGCAGTATCAGTGCTTCTCTTAGCTACCATTTCAGTATAACTCCCTTCTGATCTCTCATAAATCTTAGAATGATTCTTTGGTATCTTGAATTTGAAATTTTCTTAATGTAATCAATTTAAGACCATTTGCTCATCTTTCTTCAGTGGAAATAATCACCATTCTTCATTTTCTTTTGCATACATTAAGACAGATTTTTTCCACAGGCCCTTGGGCATACATAAGTCCTTAACATTTGCAGAATTGAACAAATTTTGTAATTCTCTCAATTTCTTCTGTAATTACAGAGTTCTCATAGGTCAACTACTCCAGCATGTTGTTGTTATTGTTGAGTCATTTCAGTCATGTCAGACTCTTCATGACCCCACTTGGGATTTTCTTGGTAAAGATACTGGAGTGGTTTGCCATTTCCTTCTCCAGCTCATTTTATAGATGAGGAACTGAGGGCAAACAGAATTAAGTGACTTGCCCCAGGGTCACGCAGCTAGTAAGTGTCTGAGGTTGGATTTGAACTCAGGAAGATAAGCCTTTCTTGACTCTAAGCCAGCCACTGTGCCACTCAGCTGCCCCACTCCAACATAAACCTGAGTAAAGAATCTGTAACATCCGTGACCCATGCCCATCCAGCCTATTCCTGCTTCGAGAATGAAGGACCAACAACAATGAGAGGCATCTATCTAGTCAGGAAGAAGCCTGAGGCAACTCATTTTATCCCAGTTCCTTCAGTGATCTCATATGGAAGGAAGCAGTAAAGTACAATAAAATAGTGTAGGATCTGGAGTTAAAAAACTTGGTTTGCATCCTAATTCTGCTACTTCCTCAGCACATCACCGAATCTGCCAAGATCTCAGCTCCTTATGTGTGAAATGAGAGATGTGGCTGAAGTCCCTATGATCCCATGACATTCTCTGTCTTAAGGCTGGGTTATATAGGATGAAGCTAGGTTGGGTCGTCACTGTCGGACAAGGAAGTAACAAAGGTAAGGGTAGAAGCTGGCTGGTTCACTTCTGAAGTAAATATCAAAGGTTATTGTATCTTGCTAGACCCAAAGCCAACCCCTTTTTCATACTCCTTAATGTTGACCTGTGGTCATGGTAAAATGAACAACCTTTGCTAAAATAGAAGCCACAAAAGGCCAGGTAGAGAAGGGATGAGGCAAATACACTAGGACATAAAAAATGAAAATGCAAAAGAATAAAATAAAGAAGTAGTAGTAGCAGCTATAGACAGAGCTGGAGTAGTTTTTTCATTCCCTTAGAATGAGTCTTGTAAGAATTAGTAAGCTTATAGCAGCACTTTTTGTGTCAGCAGAAAAATTTCTTTGGGATTGGGGAAGGGTTAATAAATTGCGGCATATGAATGTAGCAGTATGTTATAATGTCAAAAGAATATGAATACAGAGAAGCATGGAAAGATTTATATGAACTAATACAGAGTAAAGTGAGCAGAGCTAAGAAAACAATTTACACAATGACTACGATGATGGAAAAGGAAAGAATCACCCCTACAAAACAATCAAAAGCAAATGGTGCAAAAATTGGAAAGAAAAAGTCTGGCTCCAAAGAAGAGCTCTGAGAAGACTTTTTGGTAAAGTTGGGAGGTCCACGTGTGCAGAACTTTGCATGGTTTTTTTTTTCAGATTTTTAAAATATATTGATCCATTGGCACATGGAAGAATATTGAAACTTTTATTTACATTATTTTTTATCTAAAAATAAGAATGAGATTATGTTCTTACTAATATTTAATATCAATGTAAAGGTGTTTATTCCCACCTCCACTAATGTCACCACAGAAAGCCTAGACTTCATGACTGACTCATTCACTACAAGTACAAATTTGGCATAACAAGTCCTTAATCACCTTGGGATGAGTGAAGTGCTTTGATCATTAGATAAAGACAGAAATATCTTATGACTGACTGAAAAAAGGCAAAGCTCTGAGCATATTTGTATAAAATAGCAAGCTAGTAGGGAGACTGGGTATTCCAGCCATAGGTCAGTCTAGTTAGGGGAGCAGCTCCAAGCAACTTTGAGAGGGTGTCATTTGTGGGGAGAGGGCAGAATTCCTTCCCCTCCCTAGGCAACCAGGAGAATTTGGGAGATCCACCAAAGCTACAAGAGATTCTACCAGGGACCGGGAGTTTGTTAGAGGAGCCAGAAACGATGTCCCCAGAATAACAATGGCTGACAATGACATCTGCACCAGAAGCTGAGACAAACTAGATAGACACATTAAGGAAGGGCAACTGTAGTACTATGTAAGTGCATCCAACCTAGGAGTCCAGTAGGGACTACACCTAAGGGGGGAACTTCATGAAGATGCCACAAAGGGAGAAAAGGACTTCTAGCAATCAGGAACTCAGAATTTATCCGTTGCCACCTAAGTGACCAAAATGTAGGTTATACCTGGCCATAATACTTATTCTGCCTCTCCTGGGTCAACCTTATCTAGTTAATAAACCTCTATAACCATTAGACAGTCTGCCTAAATATTTATGTTCTATCTGACGACAAGATGGGCTGGCAAAAATGGCAGAATCTGCTTCCACCCAGATCCATTTAGGCTTTGGTGGCTTACTCTTCTTTATAAAAAGTCATAAGATCTGCTTGTATGTGAATATAAATAAAGCTTCCTTTTCTCTTTATATTCACATACAAGCAGATGTCATGACTTAAAGACTTCTCTGCTCAGGGAGGTCAGGCAGTTAGCATATGGATGCTATTGCCTACAAAGTCACATATACATATATCCATGTGTCATTGAGTTCACTAAGGAAAAGAGGGAACTAATTTTCCTAAGGGAAATTGACAGGAACAAAATACACTAACTTCTCCTGGCCACTCCAACATAATCTGACATAATATGGTAGATATAAGATTGCTATTATCTATCTATCTATCTATCTGAGCCTTGATTTTGTGTGTGTGTGTGTGTGTGTGTGTGTGTGTGTATGTGTGTTAACATGGAAAGTACCTCTTTCTTCCTTGCTTGTTGCCCCCTTAAGATGGGGCCCTTGGTGCCTGAAGCAACAGGTGGACCTCAGGGCAATTAACATATCTCCCCACATCTGTTGCATAGCTGTGCACATCCATTCACCCTATCACATACACATGCCCAAAGTGAAGGGGCATGGTGCCAAATGCTACTGCTTCATTTTCCTAGAATTTCCAAATGACCTAATATGAGAGCCTCTTGGATGATGTTTGGAATTTACACTCCCTCTTCCCCCACCCTGAAGCTGCCCATGGCATTTTAGGACAGCTCTAATGATAAGAAAGTTCTTAAATTGGGTTGAAGTCTGCCTCCTTCTGCTCCAGTTCTGTCCTTTGAGGCCAAACGTCCAATCTTGCATCTAAAATGTAACCCTTTCACATATTTGAAGACCATGATTTGGGTTCAACCTCTATATCTTATGGCACAGTTTTGAATCAACTCATTATTCAGCCCCCTCTTCTACCCTCCCACCCCTTTAGGATGTGGTTGTTCATTTGTTTCAGTCCTGTCCAACTCTTTGTGATATTGTTAGGGTTTTCTTGGCAAAGATACTGGAGTGGTTTGCCATTTCCTTCTCCAGCTCATTTTACTGAGAAAAATAGGGTAAAGTGACTTACCCAGGGTCCCACAGCTAGTAAGTGTCTGAGGCTAGATTTGAATTCAAATCTTCCTGGCTCCAGGAGGGGTATTCTATTAACTGTGCCATCTAGCTGCCCCCACCTCTTTAGGTTGGGAACTCCCATTTGATGGAAAATTGTATTCACAATTTAGAGAATATAAATGCAAGCAGACTCTATGTTGACCTTGCATTGTAAAGGGTATTAAGAAAATCTCCAGGTGAGAAGGGATGAAAGTTCACAGCTATCACCAACATTTCTGCATTTTCTTCTTTACCCAGTGCTAGAAACAGTGTCTCTTTCTGGTGGTCTAAGTCACTCCCATAGCTACTACCACATTTGACTACTAGGATCCTGATTAAGGTGTGGAAAAATCCCTTTTCTCCTAAGTAAAGCTAAGAGATGTTTAGAATTTTTAAAAATGAAACATTTTTAACTAAGAAATTACTAAAGAAAAATAAAAAATTAAAAAATATAGAAATAGCTATACAGTTATTGATCAAGAGATACAAGGATACTTTGAGGTCTACAGGGCTTCTTAAACTTTTTCCACTCAAGACCCCAGCCCTTCTTAAACCCCATAGGATCACAACCCACAGTTTAAAAAGTGTTGATTATTCCAGTACAACTCCCTCCTTTTAAAGTTGAGCAAGCTGATGCCCCCAAAAAGTAAGTGACTGGCCCACAGCCATACAGAGAGAGGATTCAAATTCAGGTCCTCTGACTCCAAATTCAGCATTCTTTCCTCTGTACTGCACTGAGTCCCTATTAAGCACCTACTTTGTATCAGACACTGTACTGGGCCCTGGAGATACAATGATTAAAATAAAATAGTCACTTTCTACAAGGAGTTTAAATTCCATTAAGAAATGACATATGTCCTTAAACATAAAGAGAAAATACAGAAAGTAGGTACAAGGTAAATGTGGGTGGAGGAAGTTGCCAGCACAAGTGGGGATCCGGAAAGGCCTTGTATAAACAGAGAACTGAAGGAAGCCAGGGATTCTAAGAGGTGGAAATGGCAGGGTGCGGGGTGGAAGGATGGTGGGGGGAGGAGGGGTTAGCAGTGCATTCCAGGAATGAGGGTCAGTCTGTACAAAGGCCCAGAAATGGGAGATGGAATGTAGTTTGTTTAGCAGGTCGACCAGTTTGGCTGGACTGCAGAATGCATAAAGGGGAACAATGTGTAATAAGCCTAGGAAGATAGGCTGGAACCAGATGGTGGAGGATTTTAAATGACAAACTGATGAGTTTGTATTTGATCTTAGAAGTAATAGAAAGTTGCTGTTTGAGCAAGTGAATACATGTCCAGATAAGGACTTTAAGAAGATGACTGACAGCTATTTACCTAATGGATGGGAAAGAGGAGAGTCTTGGGTCAGGGAGACCAGTGAAGGGGTTATTAAAAGTCAACAAGCCTTTACTGCTATATGCCAGTGTGTGTGCCAAGTACTTGAATTCAATTAAATTCAACAAATATTTATTAGGTGCCAATTATATACAAAAGTCTAGCTAAGAAGTAATGAGAATTCTAAATGTAGGGCGTGGCTATCTAAGTAGGAAAGGACGGATACAAATCACCTTTTGGAGAAAGAATCAATAAGATTTGGCAACTGACTGTATCTGGTAGGTGAGGTTGAGTAAAGAATGGATGATTGTAAACTTTGGTGCCCAGAGGAAAAGTGGCACACATCCTCAACAGAATTATGGAATTTAGGAAGAAGGTGGATTTTGGGGGGAAAGAGATTAAGTATTGCTTTGGTCAAATTGAACTTGAAATGTCTACGTGACACCTTTTCCAGCTCATTTTACAGATGATGAAACTGAGACAAACAGGGTTAAGTGACTTACCCAGGGTCACACAGCTTACCTGGAATTTTGCAATTGGAGATGTGATACTGGAATCAAGAAAGGATGTTTCTAGAACATAGATTTCTTAGACTTGGAGTCAAAAGCCTTGGGTGTAAGTCCTAATTCTGATACTAGCACTGTATGACTTGAGGTAAGTAACTTAAGTTCTCTACATCTCACATGCATCATCTGTAAAGCAGTTGATAATCAATAAAAATTTATTAGGCATCTACTCTGTGCCAGGCACTGTGATTAAGCACTAAGGATATAAGAAAAACAGTCTCTGCCCTCAAGGCACTTACAATCTAATAGGGGAAGACAACACACAAAAGGAATATAAAAAGAGTATAACATATATATATATATATATATATATATATATATATATATATATAAATGAATGTAATACCTATATTATCTACTTTTCAGGATTGTTATAAAGAAAGCACTTTGTAAACCTTGAAGTGTTACAGAAATTGTTATTATTGTCAATTACAATTAATGGTTAGCCACCAAGGGGCTTTACTGGTATAGCTAATGAAGCACCTTTTCTTGATTCCTTATCTTTTATATCAGCCATATTTGTGACTCTAATATTTTTATGAGGATCTCTCTAAGAGATCAAGATAGTCACATCTGTAGAACATCCATGGTAGGCGGTGTGATATAGTGAAAAGAATACTAGATCCAGAGTTAAGGATTCTGTGTTTCAACCTCTGCTATTATTTGCTTCCTGTGTGAACTTGAGCAAGGCACTTTTCCTGTGGACTTGTTTTCTTATTTGTAAAATGAGAGGGGTTTAGTAGATAATCTTGAAGGTTTTTTTTATTTTCAGTTAAGTTTAATAAATGTTTTGTCCTGGTTTCTGCAGCTACAAAGGTC
>CM053581.1:425049071-425094345 GCA_028627135.1 Pseudochirops cupreus
GGGGGGGGGGAGGAGGCACAGCTAGTGCAAAGATTGAAGATGGACTGTCTAGTTCAGGGAATAGCTCATTGTCCAGAGTGTGTTAAGGGGCATAATGGGAAATAAGTTTGGACAGATGGGCTAGAGGCAGGCTATGAAAGGCCTTAAATGCTAGGTGGAGAAGTTCCCAGTTATAAACTCAATGACCCTAGGATTAGGGTTTTACTTTTGCTAGTACTAATGGGACCTGAATCTTACACTTATATCTGGACGTGTTTTCTCTTAGGCCCCAGGCTACACTATTACATTTATATCATGGTTCCTTTGGTCCTAAACAGACTTGCATGAGTCTCAGGATATGGAAGAGACTTTCCTAGCTGACCTCCAAAGATGGATTTTCCTGGATTTCAGACTATCCTACAGTGGTGTTTGTTTGTTTTCTCTTTCTGGAAGGTCTCTATGGCTGCAGAATCTTTGGCCTCTTTCTCTCTCTCACCACATCTAATTACCTGTTATATATTTCCTATTCACTTTTTGAAGCTGGTCCTACCCTCCACTTATATATTGAGCTGGCACCAAGAGCTATTCTTAGAAGACATGTGACCTCAATTGTAGGCACAATTTTCTTTTTTTTCCCCCCTAATTTTTCTCTAAAGTCTATCTACACTATAGCTTCAGAGGAAAAAGATCTGAGTTCACATCCTCACTTTGCTGTGTGACTTCCAAATCTCGGTTTCCTAATCTATAAAATGAAGGGACTGGACTGGATGACTTTGAAGGAATCATCCAACTCTAAATCCCACAATCTTAAAAACCTCTGTCAGCTTCTTTCAGAATCCATAATTCTCTCCTCTTCCAGTTGCAGAGATTAATATGTCTTTGTGGTCCATTAAATTCCTACTTCCTGCCCCAGGGATGATGACATTTGAACATTACTCTCATTTACACTAGTCAAAAGAAGGAAGAATACATATACATATATACACACACGGAGTGGTGTACAAACATCAATTTCACTCAACAGGAAAATAGGAGGGAAATGGGTAAAGGAGGGAAGGAGAATTAAAGGAAGGATAGATTAAGTAAGGGATTAGTCCTACTAAAACAAATTCTACAGCAAGCATGTACAAAAATATTTATAACTCTTTTTGGGATGGCAATGAATGGGAATCTAAGGGAATGCTCAAAAACTGGGGAATGAATGAGCAAGTTTTAGTATATTAATGTGATGGAATCCTATTGTACTATTGTACTCTTGTCATCATAATGGATCAACCATGATTCTAAAACACTCATGATGAAACATGCTACCCCTCTACTGAAAGAGATGTGAAAGACTCAGAATGCAGAATGAGATCAATATGGTGGTGGTGGTGGTGGGGGGACATGGTAAATGTAGAAATTTGATTTCTTTGTAATATTGTATTTATAATGGAATTTTCCCCTCATGTTCTCAATTGGGGGTAGGGGTATGGCACATAGGCTGATGAGAAGACAGATCTTAGCTCATTAAAATATTTTTAAAATAACGAAAAGCAGCGATGATAGGAACAGAAATTAACCATTACTTTATATATAGGCAACTGAAATGAACTTTTTGAAAGCAGATGGAACTAATAAGCTTGACTTAAAAGGTTAGCTCCATTTGGGTTGTTGGTCATCTTTTCGTTTGTACATATGACTACTTGTGCATCCTGATTATATGTGATAATTTTTCGTAACCACCTTTTCCCTCTGTCCTCCTCCATGTAAATGCTTCTTCTCTCTTCCTTCTGTTCTTTTCTTAAAAAGATCAAGACACGGAGTGCAGCTAGGTGGTGCAGTGAATACAGCACTAGCCCTGGAGTCAGGAGGACCCGAGTTCAAATCCAGTTTCAGACACTTGACTCTTACTAGCTGTGTGACCTTGGACAAGTCCCTTAATCCCAAGTGCCTTGCCTTCTTCCCTTTAAAATAAAAGATCAAGACATAACAGAACCACTTTGTCTAACTGGACTTTCTCTATTGACCCCTGATGATGATAGGGTTTAGAAGAGATACGTATGTCATCTCTCACATATGCATATAAGGAGTTTGTCCTTGTTTAGTCCTTTTCATTTTTCATTCATCTTAACCTTTTTCTGCTTCTCTTCACTCCTTTGTTTGAACTTCAAAGTCTCTTTGAAGCTCTGCTCTTTTTTATCAGGAATGCTTGAAATTAAAAATCTATTTTTTCTCCTGTAACATTATAATCCATTTTTCTGTCTAAGTTGTTCTTGGCTGTAAGCACATATCCTTTGCTTTCTGAAATATATTCCAAGTTCTCCACTCTTTTATAGTAGAAGCTCAAAATCATTTATGATCGTGATTGCAACTCCTTTTTTTTTTCTGGTTGCTTACAATATTTTTTCTTTGAATTAGAAGTTGGATTTTGGCAATGATGTTCCTGGGAGATTTCATTTTGAGTTTTTTTCTTCATTTCAGGAGGTGACTAATGAATTCTCTCTGTTTCTAATTTGCACTTTGGTTTTAAGAGATCTGGACAGTTTTAATTTAAAATATAAATCTAGACTCCTTTTTTTTGTTTTTGGCATTCAAAAAGTTCAACCATCTTATTTTTTTCAGCTTGATCTGTTTTCTATGTTAGGTATTTTTGCTGTGAGGCACCTTACATTTTGCTATTTTTTCAGTTTTTCAACTTTGTCATACTATTTCCTGTTATCTAATAGAGTAATTTCCTTCAATTTTGTCATTCTAATTTTCAGGGAGATTTTTGCTTGGGCAAAGGAAAGTTTTGATCCTCTTCTGTCAAATTGTTAATTCCCTTCCATCTTCTTCTTCCATGGCTCTAATTTCTTTTCCTCAAATGCTTTCATTACATTTATTAACAAAAAAATTAACATTCTATTTAAGATTCTTGCTTCATTTTTTTCCAGGAATTCTAGTTGAGCTTGTACCCAAGCTGTTTGTTTTTTCTTTGAAGCTTTGCTTGTAGATGTTTTGAAGTAATTTTCTTCTTCTGCATTTGTGTCTCGATCTTCCTTGACACTTTTTCTAGATTGCTTCATCACAATTCATTCTGGTGCATTGTATAGATCTGTTTGGAGAAGTCATGGATGGAAACTCAGCTACATTGTTTTCTTCTACTCTGTCATATTAGCTCTGCTCCCCCCGCTCCCCCCATCACTGTCTTAAAAAATAAGAGTCAATATGGTGTCTTGTAAAGAGTTTCTGGATTTGGAGTCAGAGAAGTGACAAAGTCACTTAATCTTTGTGAGCCTCAGTTTCCTCATTTGTCCAACTGAGATACCACTACCTATACTACCCTTTTAATAGGACTATTGTAAGGATCAACTGATATAACACATCCAAAGTGCTTTGTTAAAGTTGCAATTTCAATAAAATAGATACTGCATCATATTAAAAAACACGCAGAAGATGACAAAAGAAGGTTCCGAGGCAGTCACAGACAAACAGGCCAGGTTTAAAACTGTGCTGAATTTATTATGCAATTTTGAAAACAAATGCGATGCATAACAAGGATTTGTAGCTTCATATACAATCCTCATTTTCTATTCTTTATATGGGGAGATGCACATGTTTGTCATTGTCAAGTTCAGAATAACTAAACAATTAAAAAAATAAAGTTATATGTAAATGTGAGCTATTTTGTTAATTTCTTTGGGGCAATGAAAAATATTATGGTATTTTCTTGCTTTCTTTTTAAAATATGGCTAATATGGAAATATGTTTTGCATGATTTCACATTAATAACTGATATATTGCCTGCCTTCTCAGCTGGGTTGGGGGTAGAATGGAGGGGGAGAATTTGGAACTCAAAATTTTAAAAGAAAAGAATGTCAAAAAAAAATAATGAATTAAAATGTAAGAGAAAGGAAAATAAATGATAGAGTTTACCATGATTTTGTTTATATGTTTGCTCCATTGGAAAGGAAGGTAACAAGAAGGACAGGATTTGGAAGACCTGGGTTGAAATCCTGCCTTTAACACTGCCTTGCAATATGACCTAGGGCAAGGTACTTCACTTGTGAGACTTTCAGAAATGTTTGACCTAATGGCCTCAAAGTTTCATTGTCTGGCTAGAGTCTCAGAGCTAGAGATTTGCATAGCTAGTTAACAATAAATGCTTTAATTTATATAGCACATTAAAGGTCACAAAGCACTTTTCTCACTTTTACTATTAGCCTTTCATAGATGAGGGAACTGAAGCATAGCAAGGTTAAGTGATTTGTCCATGGTCAATGAGATTTTAAACCCAATTCTCTCTCCTGCCCCCCCCCCCCCCCAGGCTTTCATCCCCATTCTATCATTTATTTTCTTTTCTCATATTTTAATTCATTATTTATTTTTTAATATTCTTTTCTTTTAAAATTTTGTGTTCCAAATTCTATCCCTCCCTACTACCCCCAACCCAGTTGAGAAGACAATATATCAATTATTAATGTGAAATCATGCAAAACATCTTTCCGTATTAGCCGTACTTTTTTTTAAAAAGCAAGAAAAATAAAGAAAATGAGAAAATTGTACTTCAATTTGCATCTGAACTCCATCAGTTCTTTCTCTGGAGGTGGACAGCATTTTTGATCATTAGTTCTTTGGAATTATCATTTTATTTCTGAAAACAGCTAGGTCATTCACACGTGATTATCATACAATATTGCTGCTACTACGTACAACGTTCTCCTGCTTCTCTTCGCTTTACATCAGTTCATGTAAGTGTTTCCAGGTTTTTCGGAGAGCATCCTGCCTATCATTTCTTATAGCACAACAGTATTCCATCACAATCATACAGCACAACTTGGTCAGCCATTCATTCCTCAATTGATGGGCATCTCTTCAACATACAATTCTTTGCCACCATAAAAAGAACTTTTAAAAATATTTTTTATACATAGAGGTCCTTTTCTTTTTCCTTTGATCTCTTTGGAATAGAGACTTAGTAGTGGTATTACTGAAACCCAGTTCTTTTGACAATGAACTTTCCTGACTCCAAGTCCAGTGCTCATCCTTCTACACTGTATTGATTCTGTAGATAATGGCAAAGACAAAAACATGTGACTTGAAAATGCTTTGAAAAGTAGAACTCTCTATATAAGGGCAAGGTGCTATAACTTTGTACCATAAGATCAACTACTTTTACATTTTTGACAATCCTTGTTGAGCCCTTTCCTGCTTTCTGTAGCATGTCCAAGGTCAAGAGGGCTCTAACAGTAGGTATTCAATTAGAAGGGGGAATATAGTAAATATGGCATATGAGGAAAGGTCATGGTAGAAGAATCAAAAGACCATTGTTTAAGCCCCAGATCTTCCACTGTTTGGTCAATAATATTGATGAGTTATTTCCCCTCTCTAAGTGTCAATTTCCTTATATAAAATGAGGGATGAGAAGGGGTTGTTAACTGTTTTTGTGTCGTGGACCTGTATGGCTCTGTGGTGGAGCCTATTCACCCCTTCTGAGCATAATACTTCTAGATTTATTCAATAAAAAACAAAGGATTACAAAAGAAATCAAGTATACTATATTTATACAGACACATATTTATACAGACACATATACACACACACACACACACACACAAAATTCATGAATTCCAAGTTAACAACCCTTGAACTAGAGGGCTCAGCAGCCTCTATCTTGGTGTAGTTACTAAATGTTAGGAGACTTCCACAGAGCAACGGGTGCTAGGCTTTGCCCTGCAGCAAGTCCACTTGTTCTTTCACCTTTCTCTAAAGAGCTAGTGTCTTACCCCAAGCTACATTTTCTGCTTCATTTAAGAGGACACCCTCTGCTGGGTGACACTTAATTGGGGGCCCTCCCTTCTCATTAGGAGCCTCAGCTATTCATGGAAGCTGTCGATACCCGGTTCAGTGTGGCTCTGAGGCACAGTGTGCCATTTTCACATTATGCTTACTCAATGTGTATTTATCCAAATGAAGCCTGGCTTAGGGTCCAGTGGAGGGTGAGGAGGTATTGTGACTATTTTCCTGGGTTACTGGGCTCTGAGCTCTGGATTCTGAATTTTCAGTCTATATGAATAGTCATAGAATGATGGATATTGCTGCTTTTTTTTTTGGCAAGGATTATTTGTTTTCTTTTTTTTATTCAATTTTAATTTAAGTTCCTCTCCTTCTACTTTCTCCACCATTGAGAAAGCAAGAAATATATTTCTCCATTAGCCATGTTCTCAGGAATAAAAAAAAAGAAAAAGAAAGCCAAAAAACCCCATGCTTCAATCTACATTCTGAGTACATCAATTCTCTCTCTGGAAGTGGGGATAGCGTTTTTCATCATAAATCCTTTGGAACTGTGGTAGATCACTGTATTTATCAGAGTTACTAAGCCTTTCACAGTTGATTTTCTTTACAATATTACTCCTAGTTCTGCTCAATTCACTTTGCATCAGTTCATATAAATCTTCCCAGTTTTTTATGAAATCACTCTCTTCATCATTTTTTATAGCTTAATAATGTTCCATCATACTCATTTACCATAACTTGTTCAGCTATTCCCCAACTAATGGGCATCACCTCAGTTTCCAATACTTTGCCTACAAAAAAAGAGCTGCTATAATATTTTAGTACATATGGGGTCTTTGTTTTCTTTTTGAAAGAAGCAACATTACTGAGGCCAAATGCAATTAAAAGGAGACTTCTTGACTTCTCCATGTATACTAAACAGACACACTCACTGTGTAGCTTTGACTAAGTCATCACCCCTCTCTAGGTCTCAATTTATTCATTTATGAAATGAATGGGAATGGCTTTGGGGATCATCTCATTCTCTTCCTTCATTTTACAGATGGGGAAATGGACACCCAGAGAGGGGAAATGACTTGTCAATGTCACTACCAAACAATTAATGGAAGATCTGGGATTTGAACATAGGTCTTCTGACTCTTCTACCAGAGTTTTTTTTCCCCAAGTATGCTATGTTTACTATGCTTCTACAATCAGGGCCCTACAACTACTGACTATAAGGATCTTGATTCTGATAGAGACATGCTCCAGAGAATAGGAAAAGGGCCCAGAAAGTGCTGTCAAGGATGTAGCCATTGCTGACCTTACAACACAAAGTCATCCTTTTGTTAAATTCTGTGCCTAAAACTTTCAGCAGCTTATAATGCTACTTATTACAATAAACACTGCATTAACATCCATACATATGACCCAAAGCAGAAGACCCTTCCAAGGAGTACATAACAGAATACCATAAGCAGAAGCACACAGGGAAACCTGCCCAGGTAAACAGGTTCTCCAGACACACAGTGCTATGCCATCATGTGGTACATCTGGCTCCTCTTCCTTCCAATAACATCAGTTTTACAATTCCAGTATAAGGACTCATTTGGGCATACCAGTTCAGAAGCCTGGGTTCTTCTTGATTTTTATAAACTGTCTTTAGGTAGAAGCAGAGTGGGAAAGAGGCTATTGGCTTTGTGAAGACTTTCATCAGCTGCTGCTGCCTTTTTGACCATACAACGCACCTTTTCTATCTCCTGATCAGGGTAGGATTGCTAAATTCAGAATATGCTCAAGGAAGAGACTCCATGAGGTCACTTAATCCACACCTAGCCATCAGGAAGGTTAAACACCAATACTGCTCTATGAGTCTGGCCTGCCCCCACAGCATATATGAGCAAGAAGCCAAATAGATCAGCACTCCTAGTAAAATGGTATCCTGAGAATTTACTCACTTGCTGAGAGGAGTTCATACAATTGTTGCATACGATAAATCAAAAGGATTTTAAAATGCTGGTATCTCTTGGACATCCAGCAGTGTTGGAGACAAATTCTCCAATAAGAAGTGGGAAATTACCTTAAGATACAATGAAATATATGTCTTGGCCTTGTGCCCAGACACAATGGCTTGTCAGAAATACACCATTACACAAATTCACAATGTACATTTGCATATTGAATGCTGAATTTTCCCTACCAGATGACAAGGCACCTTCAAAGTGCCCAGGCAGGTGGGAAGCTAACAGGAGCCTATTGCACTTCTAGGAAGGGATGGGCTTTGCTGCCAAATTCCTATCATGAGCAAATGCTAATAAAAAAGAAATTAGAAAAATTAAGTTATTATATGGGTACATAAGGGCTAATTATCAGATGGAAATAGTAACTATGATAACTAAGAAAAAACAATCATTAGTTAAGAATAATCCAACTTTAAAAACCACACTCACTTGTATGGTGTGTGTGTGTGTGTACCTTTTTAAAAAAATTATTATGGTCTAACGTCGGGGAAAATGTTGACTTTGGAATTATAGGAAATCTCCAGAATGTAAGATAAGAATATCTTTTTCACTTTAAAATATGGTTCACATACCAGATGACACTGTATGAATATAAAAATTTAAAAAAGCAGAGTTAGTGAAATTACCAAATTGGGAGAAGTCCTTTAGGGCAGGGTCCAAGTCATCTATGTAGTATATAAATGTTAATTCCTAAATATTAATTCACATTTAATCAAAAGATCATAGATCTGGAACTTGAAGGGACCTTAGATGCCATCTTTCCAGCTCTTTCATTTTAAAGATACAGAAACCAAGACCCAAGATTAAGTGACTTATCCACAGTCATGCAGGTAAGTCATTATCAAAAATAGGATTTAAATCCAGGTCCTCTGGTTTCCAGAGCCAGTGTTCTTTCTACTGGACATATAGTCCAACTCATCAAGGAAAATTTTGAGTAGCTGTATGACCATCAGCGAATCACTTTATCTCTCTGGGTCTCAGTTTCCCAATCTGCTAAATGAGAAAGTTGTCACTGATGATCTCAAAGGCAGAGCCAGGGTAAGGGATTTATCTCTTATGGACAAATTTCAAAATCTAGCCTCTTCATTTGAAAATTATGTTTCTTGTGTATTAAGGTCCATTAAAAATAACAGCTAACATTTATGTAAGGAGCTTGGCATATGCTATTACCATTGCCCTTCACAACAAACCTCAGTTTGATGATAAGGAAGATAAGATATGAAGAGGTTAAGTGAGTTGCCCATGGTCACATGGCCTGACTCTGACTCAGTAAATGTCTGAGGCAGGATTTGAAGTCTGGTTTTCCTCATCTGAAGTCCAACGCTCTTTCCAATGTACCATGATACCTCTCAGAAATGTTTAACCTTCACTACAATATATGGAACTTGATTTGCCACACAATAAACAGCCTTCTGCAGTGGGTATTATAATAAGGTATCTCAAATATATGTATTAGTAAAAGGTAATATTCAGGGCTCATGCCCTGCTATATATTGCCTCTTACACTGCTGATATAGTTTGCCTAACCCTAGAGCCAGGTCTGCTCTAATGCCTCTTCTTACCTCTAGTTCTAGGATTCTATGAAATAGTTTACACAGAAGGAGTTATGTAGGTCCATTAAAAGAATTATTGTCAATCAGTTGGTCAATAAGCATCTATTAGGTACTATTTCTGGCACGGAGATACAAGTACAAAGAATAAAATAAGGAGATTAATTTCTAAAGGGAGAGACAATAAATCTAGGTAGAAATGTAAGCAGAATAATTATAAAAAATAAATACAGATATATTCAAAATAGTCAAATACATGATAGTTTGGGAGACAGAACACTAAACATTTCTTAAACACAATAGTGTTTGAGCTGTTTAAGGAAGAAAAAACTCAATGAGGCAGAGATGAGGAGAGAGGACATTGCAGGCAAGTGAGATGGCCACTACAAAGGCTTGGATATAGAACATGAAATGCTGCCTCTAAAGAACAGAGGGAAGGCCAGTGTGGATGAATTGCAGTGCTCGGGAGTAGGAGTAATGTCCAAAGAGGCTAGAAAAATAGGTTGGGCTCACGTAAAGAGGTGGTAATGCTGAGTCAGTTATTTACAAAGTAACACTAAGCTTAGAATTATTTTCATCCATTTGGAAGGACAATCAGATTGGGATGGTGTAAATACCACCTCTGACAGCGATGAAATCTATAGAGTCTTTCACAACACCTTTTATCAGAGGAAGAAGAAGTCTATGGGATGGAGGGGGTATTCTAACAAAGTTAGGAGGTGCTTCATGGTTTTGTGGGAAAAAAAATCCCATACAAGCCCATAAACTGAGTCAAGAAAATCAGATTCCAAGCCAGCTCTCCTCCTAACATGCCATGTGAACTTAGGCAAATTGCCTGGGTCTTGGTTTTCTTCACCTATAAAATGAAGGGATTGGGTTCAATAATCTATTGAGATATTTTCTAGGTCTAGCTTTGTTTTTTTTTTGCTTTTTGGAAGGCAACTGGGGTTTAAGTGACTTGCTCAAGGTCACACAGCTGTGTCTGAGGCTGAAATTGAACTTAGGTCTTCCTGACTCCAGGGCCAGTGCTCTATTCACTGTGCCACCTAGACACCCTCAAGGTCTAGCATTCTATGATTTTATAAAATGGCTGAACATAAAGGACCTGTAGTCTTGATAATTTATTAATAATATATATTTGAAAAGGTAGCTAGGGCAGATGTGGAAATTAAATCCTTTGTAAAAGCTTGGCCTCCATTTCTGGCAAAAGAAGAAATGTTTGCCATTAAACCAAAACAGGAAAATTCTTTCAGTGCCTAACACAAAGTAGTCACGTGGTAAATATTTGGGGATTCATATGTTGTTTGAGCATAAGAAGAAATACACAGCTTGAATTGAAAATGGCTTTACTCTATAAGTCTCATATGGTAGAAGATACACTAGACTAAGAAGCAAGAGGAAGGTCTGGATTCTGGTCTGAGCACTGTCACTAATGAGAGGTTTGTCCTTTGACATGTCCCATCTTTTCTCTGGGGCTTAGTTTCCTCATCTATAAAATAACTGGATGTATTATACCAGTGGTTCTCAACCTTCCTAATGCCGCAACCCTTTCATACTCATATGTGGGCGTATCTGCATGTGGGTGGATCTGCCTGGAGACAGGGGGTCGTGACCCACAGGTTGAGAACCACTGTATTAGATGATCTTTAAGGGCTTTTCCATCTCTAAGACTCTAGTTCTGTTGGACTGATATTTGATACCATAAGCTCCTATTTTTGTTTTCTAAGCTTCCTTTATGACTCAAATTACAGCCTGTGATGAGAATAAGGAATCATTCCCTCTGGGAATAGAGTCTTGATTTTCATGAAATCATTAGTACTATGGCTTTTGCATCCTTTAAAAAACCAGGAGGTGTTCAAAGTCCATATTTACCCTCCTTCCCCAGGTTTCACTCTTTGGCTCCATGGAAAAAGAAATATGCTCTGGACTCTTGCTACATTGCATGAGTGACCAGTAGCTCCTGACTGGTCCTTTTGTTCCTGTTGGGGGAGGGTTTCTGCTAAAGATTACTGGCCACTTGATTAGGAGGAAATTCCCACTCAGCAGTTTTAAAGGGAGAACTAGCTTTGGTCCTTTCTCTCTGTTACCTTTTTTTGAATGTATGGTTTAGGACTCTGATAGCTCTCCCTCTGACTTCTGAGAAAGTGTGGGGGGAATTCTTGCTATCCTCTCTCATTTCTACCCAGCATCATTTGTGGTGGCTATACACATGGAACAGGAAGAATGTGTTTGTCTATGTGAGCCTGACCCTGGATGACAAGTCTCCCTAGCTGTCTCTTCTGCTTTTGTCTCTCCCTGAGCACAAGTGACTGAACAGTTATCCTGAGATAACTGTTTGCTACTTCATATGCTCAGGTCTAGAGTCATTAGGAAGTTCAGATGCTGGTTGCCATTGACAGAGACTTCCTGAAGCTGCACTATCCTTAGAAGAAAAGATGATTAGCTCCATTAGGAGAATGGGCCATTCATGTTTGCTTGGGCAAAAGACAGGAACTCTGAGTGAATTGTTAAGGGTGGTAGGAAGGTGAAATGAATTTTTAAATCAATCCTACAAAGTGTTTCATATTCAAAGTATTCTTGGGAGATTATATCAGGAGTAATAGACTAATATTATATGTTTTAAGTACTTGTCAATGCATGCTTTTGAGTTTTTTCTGTTTTATGCATTTCTTCTGTGGCTGAAGAAACAAATAATCATCCTTTACCTGTTATCTATGACTTCATGTATTGAGTAATTTTTCTGGATGGAATTCTATGCCAAACGTAAGCTTTGGTTAAGCAGGTTTTTTTTGGAATAATTCCAGCTGGGAGAATAATGAGCCAGTAAATGTGAGAAAAAGCCTGATCCCTTCTCTTTTGGGTTGGCCTTGACTAGGAATGAAACCAGTCTGCTTGATTTCAAAACAGGAGTTTCCTATGGAAGAGATCAAGCCTGGTCTTCAGGTCTTGGAATATGAGGGGCTGAATCACCAAGTGCTTAATTCAGTTTTGAAGGCTCCCCACATCTATTAAGCCCTTTTGGGTAGACTCTAGAAATGAGTCAGTCTTTAGTATTATTCTATTTTTGGGTTAAGATCCCATCTTTTGAAGGTCTTTGAAACATCAATATCAGGATTTCTGATCACCTGTATTTTGTGATTGAGAACTACAACAGCATATTCACAGTCACCACCGGTGCTGTGAATATTGTGTTGGCACTACAATATATTCCACAGACTCACCCCTCATTACAGCTGGAACCCTCTTAGGATAATTATTTCCTCTTAGGATAATAATAGGCAATGTGATGTAGTGATTTAAACACTGGACTTGGGGTCAGAATATTGGAATTTGAATATGAGCTTTGCTATTTACAACTAGGATGATCTTGATCAAGTCACTTCAATTTTCTCAAAATTGAGAAAGTTGAACCAAGTGATCTCTAAAGCCCTTTTGAGCTCCAAAATCCTGTGCAGTGAAATAGAGGTTATTAAAAACACAATGTCATAAGGGCATGCTCTTTGTAGAATTATCCTTATAACAACTCCAAATATGCCAGAACAAACAAACACATTGCTATGAGTTGTGCTCTACTTTGTTTAGACTGTAAAGGGAGTTTCATATGGTCTTTAGAATTCTTTGCTATATTATTTTTCTGTGATATGCAAGGCTCTCTAGTGAGAGAGATATGCCAAAGTGAAAAATCAACTCTTGGCTATTCATTGGACAAGTGATAGAGCGCTCAGAGAAGCTGCTTACTTTTTCCTTAGTTTCATCTTCTTTTCTCTAATCTAAATTCTACTTTTTTTCTCTTTTGTCTTCATTACATTTTTGTTCCCCTCCCTCTTTCATATATACCTACAAAAAGTTTAAAGTTTGGCAACAGATTTATAGTTAGCTGCAAATCAAAACAACTCCGAGGTTGTAACTCTAACCTAGCGAATTGGAAAAGCTGACAAAAGATGGGAATGGATGTTGGAGTTGTGCATTATTGATGAAGCTGTCAATAAGTAAACTATTTTGGAAAGCAATTTGGGAATTCTATAAATAAAGTGATTAAAATGTCCACAACTTTTGACCCAGAGATTTGCTTACATATCAAGGAGGTCATTGACAAGAAGAAAGTCCCTATGTACACCAAAATATAAAAATATATAGTAACACATTTTGTCGTAGCAAAAATTTGGAAACAAAATTTTCTATTGATTGAGGGATGATAAAATAAATTGTGATACATGAATGTTCATCTTTTTCTATTTTTCATCTTTAAAAATATCATATGGGATGGTTCTCTGAGAGCCAGAAGAATACTGGGAGAAATTCTACTGGCGTAAAAACAAAAGATATCAAAATTTTATTTTAAAAAAGAGAGATTTTGAAGTTTATAAACAACAACAACATAGAGAATTAGTCAGCCTTAGCTAAGACATGTTTAAGAGGAGGAATAGGGCAGCTAGGTGGTGCAGCGAATAGAGCACTGGCCCTGGAGCCAGGAGGACTTGGAGTTCAAATCCAATCTCAGACACTTAACACTTACTACCTGTGTGACCTTGGGCAAGTCACTTGACCTTATCGTCCTGCTTTCCCCCCTCCAAAAAGACAAAAAAAAGAGGAGAGAATGCCTTTTCTATGAAGGCAGGTAGACCATTGTTTCTATTGGGAAAATATCTACCATCAGAAGAAAAACAGAATGCACATATCCAGGATGGATTAAACTATCAGTGCATGATGGAAACTTAGGCTCATAGGGGTTTAGAGTGGAAAGATACTTTACAGATAATTTAGTCCAATTGAGAAAGTTGAGACCCAGAAAGGTTAAGGAACTTCTCTATGGTTACAGTGTTCTTTCTAATATACCATATGCCTCAGTAAAAGTGGCACAGAGAAGGCTCTAGGGGTCAAAATGGATATTGTTTCGAGTTAATATGCTCCAAGAACATTGTGCCTAGCATAATGCTTCACTCATAGTAAATATAGCGTATCTCTTGAAGAGTGAAGTTAATAAGAATTTATTAAGTACCTACTAAGTGCCAGGTGAAAGTCTCCTCCGCAACCCTGACTTTTCCAGAACAAAAGTTCTCAGTTTCTTCAAATTATCCTCAAATGCAATGGACTCAGGCCCCTTCACCATCCTTGTAATTGTCTTCTTGATGCTCTCCAGCTTACCAGTGTCCCTCCTAGACAGAGGCTCCCAGAACTGAGTCCAATCCTACAGACATGGTCTGGTCAGGGCAGTGTACTATCATCTTCTTATTCCTGAGAGCCATGCCTCTACTGCAACTCAAGATAATAGTAGCTTTGCAGGATTGTTATACTGATGATTCATGAAGCCTACAATCCACTAAAGTGGCCAGATTTTTCGGAAGGGAAACAAACTGTTATCTGACTATGCCAGTCTTCCCCAACCCCCACAATGTACTTGCGAACTTGTTTTTTTTTAATCCAAAAGTAAGACTTCATATTTATAGTTTTGGCTAGGTGGTATAGTTGATAGAGCACTAGGCTAAGAAGACGAGTTCAAATCCTGCCTGAGACACCAGACGTATGTGTACGTGTGTGTGTGTGTGTGTGTGCGTGTGTGTGTGTGTGTGAGTGTGTGTGTGTGTGTGTGTGTGTGTGTGTGTGTGTGTGAGATCTGGGCAAGACAATTAACCCTCAGTTTCCTCATCTCTAAAATGAGCATAATGCGATCATCTACTTTACAAGATTTATGGGAGGATCAAATGAGACAATTCATGTAAAATACTTTGTAAAAATGAATGTACTGCAACAAATGTTAACTATTATTATCACTATGATTACCATTGAATTTCTTTTTTAAAATAATATTTTACTTTCCCCGATTATATCCAAAAACAATTTAAACCTCTTTTTGGGGGCTAAGTTTTTCCTTTCTCTCCTGTCCCCTCCCAGAGATGGTAAGCAATCTGATATAGGTTTATACATGCCTAATCATGTAAAATGTATTTCCATGTTAGTCATTTTGTGGAAGAAAACTCATACAAAAAAATGAAAGAGGGAAAGAAAGTGAAAAATAGTATGCTTCAGTCTGTATTCAGACTCCCATCAATTGTTTCTCTGGGTGTAGATAGCATTTTTCATCCTGAATCCTTTGGGATTGTCTTGGATCACTATATTGCTGAGAATGGCTAAATCATTCACAGTTGTTCATTGTACAATACTGCTATTACTATGTACAACGTTCTCCTGGTTCTGCTCACTTCACATTTCACAAGTTCATTTAAGTCTTTATAGGTTTTTCTGAAATCATGCTGCTTGTCATCTTATGAGATTCAACCCAATGGGCTAGTTTTTCAAGATCATTTGGGATCCTAATTATCATCAGATCATACCAACGTCTCCTGGTAGAACTCAAACAATGGAGTATGAGTTCCTACCAAATGGTGAAGACTTTCAACTATGAGTCTGATGACAGATCATAAATGCACAACACACAGAGAGACATTTATAAATATATTTTTCATGAACAAGTCTAAATTAAGTTCAGAGAAGATCATTTTCAGAAGATCAGTTAGAAAATGATTTCTTTTTTGGCTATAGAAAATCATGGACATTTTACAAATGTGTAGAGAAATTGTAGTCTGCGTGCACTGAATGAAATAAATGGAATTTCAGAACTTTTAAAGTTACTGATATATTATTCCAGATGGGACAGTGAGAATTACCCTACTCAAGTTACCCTATGATATTATTGACTTATTTCCCTTTCCTTGGCAGAGGAATTTATATTTTCTGTTTGAAACTTTTGTAGATTTAGCTAGAAGTCCCAGCTAAATTTGCCTTTCTTTGGGCACTAATACCAACAGTTAGGGAGAGGAGCATATTTCTAAGGCAGAAAAGAACAGCAGTTTTGAGGCCTTAGTAAGCTATATAGAGGCTGAAGGAACAGTGATGGGATAAGAAAAAAAGAAAATTCTTAATTTAGATTATACAATCAAGTTGACTCTTCTTCACCTATAGAAAGGACATCATCACATGTTCTGAGATAGTCCCCTTTCTCTTTTCATTCCATCCAATCCAATAAGCACTTGTTAATCCTACTATGTTCCTAGCACTATGTTAGGTGCTGGGAATACAAGACAAAAAAGAAGCAACAGTACCTTTCATCAAGGAGCTTATATTGTATTAGGCAAAAATAATACATGTACAGATATAAGTGGATAGAGACTGGACCCGGATTTAATTGATTCAGGGAGCTAATGGGTGAGAACCTTCCTTCTACCAAAGCAGATCAGCACCATTCTCTGAAACTTCTGATCTTAGAGAGTTTCCTAGAGCATTGAGAGGTTAAGTGATTTACCCAGTCATACACCTAGTATGAATCAGAGGTAGAATCTGAACCCAGATTTTCCTAGTTTCAAGGACTGCTCTCTATTCACTATACTATACTTCCTCTTTGTGTAAATATAAAGTAAACACAAAATATTTGTTGTTGTTACTGTTCAGTCACTTCCGGCTCTTGGTGAGCCATCTGTGATTTTCTTAGCAAATATACAGGAATGGTTTGCTATTTCCTTCTCACGCTCATTTTACAGATGAGGAAACTGAGGCAAACAAGGTAGAGCGCCCTGCCCAGGGTCACACAGCTACTAAGTATCTGAGGTCAGATTTGAACTCATGAAGATGAGTCTTCCTGATTCCAGGCCCAGTACTCTATCTGCTGTACCCCCCAGCTGCCCCCCAAAATATATATATATACAAATAAATGCAAAATATGAGGGAAAAGTACAAAACTAATACGAAGGGAATTCTGTCAACATCAGAACGGGAATTCAGGGGCACAATGTGGAAGAGGAGCCTAGAAGTACCCGAGGAGTATAGTTCTTCCCTATACACTTTGGCAGCTGGTTAAATGTTAGGAGCACCCCTATGTAACGGAACTGGGCAAGTGCTGTTGTCTTGGCTATGAATCTCAAACACAAAAGTTTCCAAAGTCACCAACAGATGGGTTGTTTGGGAACAGCACTTGAAAAGAGGCAAAACAATGTTTCCCATTTACATAGCACTTATAAAGTACTTTCCTCGCAACATCCAATGAGGAAGGTAGTCAAAGTATTATTGTGCCTGTTTTAGAGATGTGAAATGATGCAGAAAGTAGCTAGCCCGAGGCCATGCTGATAATAAGTTCTGGAGATGGGATTCAAGCAAGTGACTGACTCCATAGAACGCTTTCCATTATGCCAAAAAACAAAAACAAAAGGAACAAATAAAAGCCCCCCACAACCTCAAAATTTTGATGAGCTTTTTCCCCCCCAGAAATTAACTGTACCCATATTTTAAAAATTTCCTTAAAAATACTCTTGTCCTATTCTGAAGTTATTATTTGAAGCAAGGAGAGATCAGCCAAGGAATACCTGGGACAAAATTCTATGCCAAGTTTAGAATTTTTCTGATTTTTGTTTCCATGGTGCTGAACGTTCCCTGGCATAGATATAAGGAAGACCCCTATATCTGGCTCTCTTCTCTCTCCTCCAATCTTCATAGTTTCAACCATAAAAGGATTCAGACACAAAGCAAGTTATGTTAGAAAGGTATTGGATGGATCACTAATAAACCAGGTATATGAGAAAGGTAACCATGTGAGTAGGTTTGGGTAAATCACTTTCTCTGAGCCTCAGTTTCCTAATCTGTAAAATCAAAGGATTAAACTAGACAGTCTGTAAGATCTATTCTAGTTTTTATAATCCACGAATCTAGAAAAGCAAAAGAAAGAGGATCAGAACTCTACTTTTCAAATGAAAGAACATAAAGCAACTTTAAAAGCATGTTACTTTTTTCCCCCTTTTTTCCAACTCCCCGGATTCACTAGGGTAGCTAGGTAACACAATAAATTGATAGCGCAGCAATAGGCTGAATTTAGTCTAGTAGAACTGAGTTCAGATCTGACTCAGATGCTTCCTCCCTGTAAGACCTTGGGAAGTCAGTTAACCTTGTCTACCTCAGTTTCTTCCTCTATAAAATGAGAATAATAAGAGCACCTGCCACTCATAGTTGTGAGATAAAATGAGATAACATTTATAGAGCACTTTGCACACCTTAAAAAGCCATGTAAATGCCAGTTATTACCACTATTACTATTATTCTCAAATAAACTGTTCACTTAGGAAGTAGATTCACTTAGGAATTTTTCTATAATCTCCACGACCCTGATATAGGCACAAAATGTTCACTTCTATTTAGAGTGGGCCATTTCTATAAGGAATAATGAAGACAGATGAAAATAATTTTTAACAGTGCAAAACCTTACAGTTTGTGCTCCACTTGAAAAAAAAATTCAGAAGAAACTGAATCCTAACTCTAATAGCACTACTCCCAAGGAATTTCCTAGTTCTAACTTTCCTTTCTCATTATTTCCTCCTCCCCAATATTGTCAACCTTCAATCAGCACCATGGAAACACTCAGATAAAGTCCAGGGTAAATCCTGGACCATAATCCCACTGTTGATTGAGATTATCTTTGGAATAAGACCCCTTATACATCCCTAAGATTGAACTAAACTTCTGGATCTTCCATCAGGATGACATTAAGCTGACAAGGGTGGAGATTACAAGTCCATACAGCATGTACAAGTGTAGCCATGGCTGAGTTCTTGGGAGTTTGGAGGATGAGGAGCCATTTAGCCTATTATGGTTGGTTCCCAACCACTTCAAGAACAGTTTCATGATTTGCCTTAATGAAGAAAGGACATTCAATTTAGTAGCCCTAGAGTGATAATATCTGGAGATCTACTTGGCCAGCCCCTCCTGTTATCAGTACAGGGAAGAGACTTGGTCAAGGTCTTGTAGCAGCTAGCCATTAGTAGCAGAGTTAGGATTAGAAGTCTTCTCAAGAACGCACAGTTATAAGACAACTCTACAAGTCTCAGGATGGAAGGAGATACCTACATTCAGAGAAAGATCTAGAAAGAACAGAGTTTAAATGGAGACTGAAGCAATCTACATGCTATCGTTCTTTTTCTTTTTGGTTCTCTTTCTTTTTTCCCATTGTTCACTCCATTGGTTACAACCCTTCTATACAACCAGACTAATGTCCAATGTGAAAGTAACTGCAGATCCTATACTTGATTGCATGCTGCCATGGGAGGAAGGGAGAGTAGAGGGAGGAGAGAAAATTTGAAACTCAAGGGATTGTGGAACTGAATCTTGTAAACTAAAAGTAAATGAACAAATCAATTTAAAAAAAAATAAAATACAACATAGAAAATGTTAAAAAAAAAAAAAGTCTGAATCCTTTGACTCTTGTATATCATTGTGTTCTGCCTCCCCATTTCCTCCCAGTCTCAACTGATTAGATTTATAGTGCTTTGATCAAAGCACCTAAAACAGCTACTTAGGGGTTTGGTCTTTGATACCAAGCAATCAGGTAACTACTTTTCTTCTCTCCTTTCCCTCTAAGGGAAGAAAAATGCTGTTCCTAGGATATAGACCTTACATGGAAGGAAAGTGCCTTTTAGAGGTTATACTTGGGGATTTGCCATGGTCTCAGCATACCATCCATCTTATTTGCTATAATGAGGGCATTCCTTTTCTCCCAAGTGGGGCTCCCAGATAGGTTGTCCCTACCACTTATGTCTTTATCTCTACAAATAATAAATGCAGAGAGCATGAGCAGGAGAAAGTTAATTATTATTATTACAGCTTTAATTCTAACATTGCTCACTGGCAGGGACCTTTCACACCAGCTTTCAGCCTCATGTACCAATAAGTAGTATCCCCTTAGATCCTGTTGCAATGAGGGCTTTTCTGACATAGAATGGGGTAGTTTCCTTCAATGGGGTTGAAAAGGACAATGGCTTAAGCAGTCAGGCAACCAGCATTCATTAAGAACTTACATTGTAGGGGCAGGTCATCTGAAGGACATTTTCAGGTCATATCCAGAATGAACTTGGCAGTCCAGAGATAAAGTAGTCATGGGTTGTTCATTAAACCAGGGATATCCCATGGTGATTGCCTGAAATGGCAGTTAACTACATTCCATGAAGATGATAGCAGAGAGTTATGTTGGATAGAAATCTCTCCCATTCATTCCTTTCTCTTCACTCACTTCAGCTGCCCTAGTTTGGATCCTCATCTTGTCTCACTTGAAAGGGTCTATCTTCTGTCTTCTAGCTTATCTCTTAGTTGACTGTGCAATCATGACTCAGTTATTAAAAAGCTTTCAATGGCACTCCATTGCCTACCAAATACTGTATAAACTAGTGATCCTGACATTCAAGGCTTTCCGTGATCTAACTCCAGCTTACCTTTCCACCCTCATTTCTTACAATTCCCTTTTATCTACTCTATGTTCCAGCCTGAGACTCAGAGTTATTAAAAGATAGCTCCTCGGGAAACAACAAATAAACATGTTAGGTAGACTAAATAAATGTCTTATATGGATACGTAAATACACATACTGCAGTATAGTGTAGTGGATAAAGAACTGCTCTGAAAACCAGAAAGACTTGCTTTCAGATCCTGTATCTGATACACAGTAGCTGTGAGAACCTGAAAAAAAAAAACCACTTAACTTCTTAGCACTCTGACACAGAAATATCAAGACACTACCCAAAAACACAACCTATAAAACTTCTGAACGTGCCCTGAACCAGTTTGTAATTGGGAAATATTTAATAAAATTCAATAAAACATAGATAATGTTAATATTTGGTTTTCTAAGTCAACATGTGGCCTACAAGGATCCTGTTGTGTAGTTTAACAGTCCCCATTTCTATTTAAGTTTGACATTGACCACTTCTCTAAGGAACTCTCTAAGACTGCAGAGAAGGGAACTTCCCTATCTAAGAGCTTCCTATATAGCAATGAAATGCCTGGTCTATGTATGCATGAGTAAATGGGTAAGAGGTGGTCATGGTGATGCCCTTTTCTGATCTGACCAATTTTATTAATAGAATGTGATAGAAACAAAGAAAGTTGTATGAGAAAAAAACTGAACAAAACAGCTCCTCAGAACAAAAGTACCCAAAGGCAAAGAGAGCAAAAATACCCTGTTTCCCATTGTCTAAGTTGTAGATGACTGATATGAGGAATTTAAGATTACAACATAATAAACTCTGGTACCTCAATTTGGTGGCTATGGTACTATACAATATCGCTCATTGTCATGGCTGACAGAAATGTGGATTTTGGTTTCTCACCGTGAGTGAAAAGTCATTTATCAAGTGCTTACTCTGGCCCAAGCACTATGCTAAATGCTGGGATTAGAAATACAAAATCAAAGACAGTCCTTTGTTTATATTCTTACATTCCAATGTAAAACAACAATCAATGGGAAACACAAAGGAGAGCAGTGACCAGAAAGGAGAACTTTGGGCTAGAATGCCAGATTCATACTAAGTGGGGCCATAGGGATGGACAGAACAGACTCATCCAGCAGCAAAGGCAGAGTGGTTGTGATCATGGTTCACAGACCTTGTTGGGGGTGGGAGGAGATGAGGAAAGGGTCCATGTGCAGCAAGAAGGGGAGCAGATTGTGAAGGAGGTGGGCAGAGAAGGGGATATGAAGTAAAAATTTTAGGACCTTTCCTGAAATTGTGTTCCAGGAAAAGTAGTTACTAATCTGGAGAGCAAGGAGAATAAGTTCTTCCAGGATATGGTCTCTGATAAGGGCAGCAAGCAGGTTGTTGAGAAAGGAGTAAGAAAGAGCTGAGTCATTTCATGTAAGAAACTTGGCTTTGAAGCAGTGGGGCTGATCAAGACCAGACCTCCAAGTGTGAAGACAGGATCTCAAAGTAAGTCTGAAAAGAGTCCTCATACCTGGGCCACAGATAGACCTTAGAACCTACACTGTCATCTGCTGCTTATAAGAGTTGATTGGAGGAAATTTTTGATGCTTGAAATTGCTGATGGGAGTAAAAGTTTTGCTCCTTAGAAGAAGTGATTGGAAGAAAAAGCTTTGCTATTTGGAAAAAAATGACAGAAAAGGAAAGGTTCAGCTCTACCTTTATACTTTCCTGCACTTCCAGCTATTGCCTTAGAACTCTAAGTCCACCAAGGGATCTTGGAAAAGCTCTGCAGTACCCAGGCTGAGAGTTCTATTTTACTGGACGTTTAACATTACCTCTGTATCCCAGAAGAATAATACCTAGTAGCCAGCAAAGAAGTGGCTTTGTCCAGCAGGACAGTTCAAAGGTCCAAAAGAAAAGCAACCCTATCCATCAGTGAACCACAGTGCAGACTGTTTCTGGAGACAAAGGACATTAAAGTCCACAGGCCAGGGTTTTGAGTTGCCTGGTACATATGTGTTTGCACTGGTGGCAGAGTGAGTGTGTCCTAGGTATTCATGGTTGGAATGTTATACTTTAATAGTTTTTGCTTTGCCCTTATGTGTGTGCAAGACAGATAGATATAGATTCTGAATCTGTAATTTTGGCACTGGGAACTGAATATGAAAACTCATGTCAGACCAGTAACATGTGTAACTCATAGACCCAGGGCACTGAGATGACATGATTTTCTACTGGTCACTCAGCCAGTATTTGTCAGCAACAGGACTTTTGGCCAGATGTTCCTAGCTCCAGGCCCATGCTACCTTGCATGATTATCTTTTAAATGTTATGTTGTTGTTGCTATAATTAGTAAAAATACATTCTCTTAAAGGTGTTATTGAATTCATGGGTTACCATGGAAAATGGTTACCTAGGGGCCAGTCTATTGATAACCACCCTCATTTAAATTTACTAAGCTGGTCCTTGGACAGCAGATTTAGCCATTGGCCAGGACCATTCTCACAAGCTTTCTAGCTGGAGAGAATTTGCCAGAGCCTGCAGTCTACAAGTGTAGCCTTTAAGAAACCAGGGTCATCTCTCTATTTCAGTGAATAGCCTTTTGCATTAATGTATTTTCTCAACCAAAATATTCTAATAATATAACTTATGCAAGAATCTTCATAATTTTTTTCATTAAAAAAGTCTTTTTATACTTCCCAAACTGAGAACTTTGATCTAGCTAAACTGAACCATTATTCACTTCCTGCTCCCATCTTGCTCTCTTCCATTGCCATGCCTTTGCTTACAAAGTTTCCCAGGCCTAGAGTATCATTTGCTAAAGTTCCTCTCTTTCTTCAAAACCTAAATCAAGTGGTACCTCTTCAAAGCCTTCTCTGCCCTACCTCCAAGACCAAAAAAACAGATAAAGTGATCTTTCCCTCTTTAAAATTCTCAAAACATTCTATAAGTACCTCTTCTTTGTATTTATTTCACTTTCCCTTGTATCACAGATATTTGTGTAAATGTCCTTTACTCCATTAAATTGTAAGCTTGTTGAGCTCAAGGCCAGAGCCTATTTTTATATTACCAGCACCTTGGACAGTGTTTTCACATAGCAATTGCTTAACACTTATGGAACTGAATTGAGTAATCTATGCAGAATCCCAATATTGGGAAAAATTTTCAGAGGTCATCAGGTCCAAACTATACCTGAATAGAAATCTCTTCTAAAATATCCCTGACAAGTAATCAGGCTGAGAGAGTGTGGTGTAATAGACAAAGAGCTCACCTTTACAGTCGGGAAGACTGGATACCTTATCAAATTCATTCATTCAACAAGCAATTATTAATCACCTGTGCTCAAGGAACTGTGCCAGGCATGGGAAATTCAAAGACAAAAGCAAAATCCAGTCACTACCATCAAGGAAGGAGCATACATTCTACTGGGAAAATATATAAACAAGTAATTTTTTTTAAATGCAAAGTAATTTTGAGGAGAGAAAGCACTAATAAAGGAGAGTTCAGGAAAGGCTTTCTGTAGGAGGTATTACCTGAGTTGAACCTTGAAAGCAGCTAGGGGCTCCGAGAAGCAGATAAGGAGGGAGGGAAGTTTAGGGGATGAGAAAAGTTTTCTAGCTCTAAAAATACTTTGTGATTTCAAGAGTACACTCCATATTCCCTCCCTGCATCAAATGGTCCTTTCCCTCCCTGACCTTCCTAGGGAGAGAAGCTGACATCAACAACCCCTAGATACAGAAAAGCGTGTGTACGACATGCAGCCATATGGGCAGCATGCATGAAACAGACACTAAGCTACATTCCAGTGGGAAGCGCAAAGACAAGCTGCCACTCTTCAGAGGCAGCCACCTGCCTCCTGTTTCCTTTACACCTTTTCCATAGTCCTAGCTCCTCTGTCCTCCAGGTCCTCTGAAAGCAAGCCTCTCAAGGTTAAAAGCTTTTTCCACTTGTGCTCAAGTATGAGGTGGAAAACACAGGAAGGGATACAAATGGTTACTCAAGATTTTGCTAAAAGGCTGAAGACTCTAAATAAAGACTTCTTGATTATTAGCTCAGGACAGCCTATCATCACTGTTTCATGGACAAATTGTATTGCATGTCAGAGCACACTGAAGATGCACAATAATTTATCAGTCAGAACATAGAAAATTGTACAGTATGGAGCGTCTTTGCCGATCCACGCATTTTTACTCTGCATTTACTCCTTCGCTTCTGGCTTAAAGGGACACTGCCAATAGAGACCCCATATTTAGGCTGTGGTTTTAAAAAACCTTTTTACAAAAATCTAATATGAATAGAAATGTTGGGGGTGGGGTTGGGTGACAAAATTTTTTTTAAATGAAAACTATTTTTCATGCTCTTTCCCCTCCCCTGACTTTTTTTTTCACCATTCCATAAATGGTTGCCTAAACCCAAAACTGAGCCCTAAGTATATATAACTATAGTCTGGAATGACAAGACAGAAGGGTGGCCTTTTTAGGGGAAATGGGAGAAGAAATTAAAGAAGAAAATGCAGCTTAGGTGATAGATGTGAGTTTAGACAGAAAAAATGCCTTGTCTGGGTGTTTATGTATTTTTCCAGTATGCCTCAGGCCCATAAAAGTGACAATATGCAGAGAGTTCAACAAATCATAGACTTGGGACTGGAGGGAGGGGTCTTGGAGGCCAGTTAGTTCAATTCCCTTGTTTTACAGAGAAGGAAACTGAGTCCTGGGGAAGTTAAATGATTTGCTCAGAGTTAGTCATTAAAATTGGGAAGGACATTAGAGGTCAGTTAGTATAAAACCTTATTCCTTTTTACTGATGAGGAAATAGATCCAAAGGGGTCACCTGGCTTCCCCAAGGTCATTCTCTTTATTAGGGAAAGAGCTGCTGGAATTTTCTCCCTCCTCATCCCTTCTTCCAGGTTTCCTTAAAGTTCCAGCTAAAATCTCACGTTTTAGAGGAAGCTTTTCCCTATCCCCTTTAATCTTTTCTGTATCAATTTTTTCCTATTTATCCTGTATATGATATAGCTTGTTTGTACATATTTGTCACACGCGGTCACCCTCACTAAACAGTGAGCTCCCGGAGGATGAAGCCCGTGTTTTCTTTATTTTTATCCCCAGCACTTGGCACAGTGTTTGGCACATAGTAGGGGCTTAATGAATGGTTAGTGACAAATGACTGAACCCAAGTCTCTTGACTTCTAGTCCAGGACACTTTCTATTACTATCTCTCAATCACATCTTTAATCCTCATTAGTAGCAAAACACAAATTGTTTATTGATTTGAGTGTATGGGCAGGAAGCAATCTGCAAAGGTGATGTTAGAATATAAGTTACTTGATGGCTGGGCTGGCATCCAGCACTTGTAGGCCTGGGAACAAGTGTGAATCAGCAGCTGGACTGTCTGGGTGGTTCTAATTCATTTCCTCTGTCACTATGTTTGTCCTCTCACTGCATGGGTCACATTTAAAGACCTGAGCCAGGCCCCCTTGCCTAGGATATGATAACATCATAATGCAACGGCTCTGCTGAGAAACCTCCTAGATTTTGCCACCTCTGGAATAAATTGTACTCACGAACAGAATTAGAGGGGGAAGGGGAAGAGATAAAAAAAGCAACCCAAGTTCATGAAACCCAATGTTAAGAGTTTAAGGGGTTCTGGTGACAGCCCATTTAATTTCTCCTTTTGTTGGCTTGGTCCCAGCCTTCCCCTCTTATCTAGCCCCCTCCTAGAACACCAGAGCAGCTGGGAAGCCATCCCATCCCTAATTATTACCCCTGGGCTGCCAAAATGGAGGCCCCACCATAGAGGAGGATGGCAGCTGAGCATAGAACGTGACAACACCAGCAGCAGGTGGGCCTCTACAGAAAAGGCCAGATTACTGTCTCTGTGATTACTGTCATCCATCTCAAGCCAGGAAGGCAGAGAGAGGAGTATGCACAGTCTTGGCCACCTGCTTTTCTGTCTCTGTATGCTGCTATAATTCCTCATGCTTAGAAGGGAGGGAAGGATGCCCAGACTATAGAATATGACCATACTGCAGAGAAATAACGTGTGCTCTCTGAACCATTACAGATCATTTAGTCTATCTCAATTAAAGCAATTACCAGGTGTAAAAAACTGATTTCTCCATGTGTACTTTGGGGTAGAATTATATTAATTCTATTACAGGGAAAGGCAAAATGCCATAGGAGAAAGAAAGCAGGACTCCGAGACAGAAGAATTAGTCTCAGATTCCAATTCTGACATTTACTAGCTGGGTGACCACAGTTAAATCATATTGATTCTCTGAGACTCAGTTTCGTCCTCCAGAAAATAAGAGAATAATATTTGTGCTACCCACTTCACAGGGTTGTTGTGAGGAAAATACTTTTCAAGCCTAAAAGTGAATTATTGGTATTATTACTTTAGCTTTAGATAGATATCATAGACATGCTTCTTTTATTTCCCTGGATATGTGCAGGGACTTGGAGGGGAGGCAGAGATAGAGCAAGGAGCATATCCATTAAAGGGGTGGAAGCAAAGCAACTGAGTCAGGCAGATGGGAGGGATTTGAGGGACACACTTCCTCAGGCATGCTCCCCTAGCTTCAAGCAAACAGTATTGAAATCCAGACTAGGAAGCAGATAACTCATCACTTACACTTATAAGACAAAGGGCTGTCTGTATCACAACGTGTTTTTAATAAGTAATGCTTGACATTTCTGAAGTAACTTATCAATGTTTATAGATTTTTCATTTTCCCCTTGTAAATAATAAATCCTTGCTAAAACAGCAATTGGTTTGGGACTCTGAAAGGAAAAGGAGTATAGAAAATAACCATTTATTCTAGTGGGCAATAAGGGACAGAGACAGATTTTGAACTCAAGTCGTCAGTAGGTGGACAGATAATGGATATGAGTCAGGAAGACCTAAGTTCAAATATGGCCTCACACACTTACTAGATATGGGACCCTGGTGCCAGTCACTTAATCACTGCCTCAGTTTCCTTATCTGTAAAATTGGGATAATAATAACACCTACCTCCCAAGGCTGTTGTGAGGATTAAATGAGATGGCAGTTGTAAAGTGCTTTGGACATTGCCTAACACATGGTAAATGTTATATGTCACCTTATTACTATTGAAATCTAGTTTCCACTACACCAACCTGCAGAAATTGATTTCAACTCCATATAAGGGAAACTTCTTCAACAATTAGGTTGCCCAAAAGCAGAATGGATGGTTTAGGCGTAGTGGTTCTCAACCTTCCTAATGCCACGACCCTTTAACACAGTTCCTCATGTTGTGGTGACCCCAACCATCAAATTATTTTCGTTGCTACTTCATAACTGTAATTTTGCTACTCTTATGAATCATAATGTAAATATCTGATATGTAGGATGTATTTTTATTTTTACAAATTGAACATAACCCACAGGTTGAGAATCGCTGGTTTAGGGAATGAGGCCACCAATCTCTGTAATGTTTTTAAATGAAGCTAGCTGATTGCTTGTGCCAGGTGTTGTAAAAGGGTTTCTTGCTCAGATACAAGCTGAATCAGATGGTTTCCAAGGCCTCTTATCGCACTTAGGTCCTATGAGATGCAAAATCTGACTTTTAAAAGTTGCTTTAGCCTGGGGATGACTGTAGAGTTTCTGGAGGTATCACAGATTCAGGAGGACTAAAAACATTGATGAATTTTGCCACTCCGTTTAGCCCTAAGTTATCATGAGTGAAGTTGACACCAATGAAAGTCATGCATATTTATCGACTATAGGACATCGATTGACCTGGTAGTTATGTATAGTTTTTGCTAATAGGCTTTTTTTTTTGCTAATAAACATATAGTAATATAAAAAACAACCTGTGTTTATTTTATTCACATATGCAGACACTTTTTTATTACTATCAATCAGCAAATATTACTAAGTGCCAGGACCAACTCTATATCAAGTATTAGGTTAGATGCTGGGGTCCTTGAAGTGCCTCCTGCCTCTAAGCACATTATTTTACTTGCACATCCTACACCAACTCAATCTAATAAAGGATCATGTTGCAAACAGAAATGCTAGATTTGGCATCAGAAGTTCTAGGTTCAAATTCTAGTTCTACCATCAGTGTGACCTTGAGCAAATCATTTAATCTCTATGGGTTTTAATTCGCCCATTTGTCAAATGAAGCATTGGATAAAATGACCTCTAAGTATCTTCTCCCTTTATATTCCTTAATATAAGCTTAATAAATTAGGCTGTTTTTCTTTCATTCTTTCTTCCTTCCTTCCTTCCTTCCTTCCTTCCTTGCTTCATTTTTGTTTTGTACTGAGAGATCAATAATTGCTCCCCCTGCCCAAGCCTCTAGTTCATTTTGATAACTTAAAATCAGTGCAAAGAAGGGGTGGCTAGGTGTTGCAGTGAATAGAGCACCAGCTCTGGAGTCAGGAGGACCTGAATTCAAATGCGGCCTCAGATACTTAACACTTATTAGCCATGTGACTGTGGGCAAGTCACTTAACCCCAGTTGCCCTGCCTTCCACCTTCAGAAAAAAAAAAGCACACAAAAAAATGAGTGCAAACAGCAACTGTTTTCTGTTCTGGCCAAAAACTCTAAGGGTCTTCCCCTTTTTGTGATGGTAAACTAAGCCATCTTTTGTCTCAATTCTTCCCTTGTCCTTAGGCATTGAAAGGGCACTGCCTCAGACAAACTTGGGAAAGACTTTAGTTTAGAAAGGCCAATGTCACCTGCTGCATCCTGAGGCATCTCCAGTTGTCTTAACTTTTGTCTTGCCATTGTACTTCCTGACTCTGGTAGAGAAAGTGAGGCTGATGACTTTGCACAATCCTGCCTCACTTAAATCCAATTCACATGCAAGTCAAGACATCGCCCTCATGATATCATTGGTCCTCTCTGAGAAAGAAAGATGAATCACGAGAGTGAAGGTTTATAGAATCTGCTCTAAACCCAAAGAGAAGCTGAAATGATTTAATTCTAGGGATGAGGTAAGTCGAAAATGTTATCTTCCTTTATTTCATGTTGCCCTAGATTTAATTTCCATTTCCAAGTCAGATAGCAGCATTTCTTCAAATTTTAATCACCAGGTTACATTTAAAAGTACCATTCCTACTTAAACCAAACGGCTTGGTACAGTTCAAGTTATACAATTAGCCACCAATAATATTAACACTTCATATAATACTTTAAAATTTAAAAAGCACTTTACATACATTATCTTGCATAAGACTTTTGACAACCCTGTCAGGTAAGGTACTGCTATATCATTGCCCCCATTTTACAGAGAAGTAAACCAAGGCTCAGAAAATTTAAGTGTCTTTCCCATAGTCACACATCTAGTAACTGTCAAAGGCAGGATCTGAACTCAATTATTACAGGCTTCAAATCTAGCACATTATCCACTACATCATGCACAATGGATCCAAGGATAATCAATAGTACTTAAGTCATAGAATGTTAGCATTATAAGAGATCTTAGACATTTTTCAATCCAACTCCCTCATCTTTTTGTTTTGGTTTTGTTTTTCCAGTTGAGGCATGGGGGCTAGACCTGTAGTTTAATTAGTATAAAAATTCCTTCCCCTAAATCAGACTGGAAACTCTTTATAACTTATAGTCTTAGAGAGTTGCCTGGGGGACTGAAAAACTGACAGCTAGCATGGGTCACATGAAAGTATTCCTGACTGAGACTAGCTCTCTATCTATTATTCAACTCTGTCCCTCATCCCTTTATCCTCTAGGTGAGGAAATGGAAAATGGACTATAAATCTAATACTCCAGTAGTTCAAAGGATCCATGATCTCCGTGATGATGATACTACCTCTAGTGACATAGACTGTAATACATCCATACTTTCCCTTCCCATGAGAGTATTAACCATGTTAGCCTTCCTCCATGTCTCTAAGCATCACACAGAAACAAATGGAGCAAGCATGCTGTCGTTGGCTATCTGTTCCTCTCAGTATGTGATCAACCATTTCTTTCTTTAGTCATACATTTCTTTGATGACATCCTTTGTCCCATCTCTGCATAATTCTCATTTGTAATGTGCTGCAGTTTGCTGTGGACCTGTCCATTGATCTTTAGGTGATCCTCAACTTCAGTTCTTTAGCAATTCTAAGCATTTCATGGCTTTAGAATTACAGTCAAGCCATGTCTATCTGCAAACTAGGTGGTACAGTGGATACAGTGCTAGGCTGTAATGGCGATGGGAAGCTGACCATCTTTCCTGCCTCCTAATAGGCTGGATATAATCACATGGAATGTGTGGTGGGAGGAGTTTGCTGAAGGATGGAGCAGAGTCCACAGGAAGCTGGAAGTCAGAGCAGCTAGATGGTGGGAGAGAGAGGATAGCAAGCAAGCAGACAGATTTGGAAATGTTTGTTTGTGAGAAGGCTAAAGGATGGTGTGGCTCCCTGCTGTGCTATGGTGTATTTACTTCTCTGTTGCTATGATGGATTTGGATTTCTAGTTTTGGGATTCGGTTTTCTGGTATATGAATAAATGATTTGCTTCTGTCTTCTATATGGAGCGGCTGTTATATTTTGTGATTCAGAATTGAGCTGGCATATTCTTGGTTGCTGTCAATGCTGTGAATATTGCATTGGTGCTACAAAGGCCTATAGTCAGGAAGACCTTCCTGAGTTCAAATCTGGCCTCAGATACCAAGGTAGCTGTGTGACCCTGGGTAAGTTATTTAACCCTGTTTGCCTCAGTTCCTCATCTGTAAAATGAGCTGAAGAAAGAAACAGCAAACATTCCAGTGTTTTTGCCAAGAAAAATCCCAAATGGGGTCACTAAGAGTCAGAAATGATTGAAACAACTCAACAGCAACAGCAATAACAACCTGTCTATAAATCAGAAATCTAATGAATTCTATGAAAGAATGTTCCCTCCCATCATTTACTATTTGACCTGGTTCACGTAACCTTTAGGATACTGTTCAGAAGACACTATTCCTTTTCCTAATGAGTGAGCATTCTCAAGGATTTCAGTGCTTTGTAGAGTTCTGTGCACCCTGTGGGTGCTCGACACACATGAAACTTAGATAGATATTCAGACCATGTTTCTTCTGAGGACTTCCTTGTCACTTACTGAAACCTGAAACAACCCTCCAAGTACAAGTAAAACAAGCCCTGACCCTAGTCAAAGCATGATATTAAAAACTAAAACAAAACAGGGACCAGTTTTGCCCTTTACTTACATTGACAAAGCTGGTAACAATGCTAACATGTTTTTCCTGTTACCATCTTTTTTTTAGAGTGGGAGTCTGACTGTTAAACTGTGGCTATGGAGCTTATTCCAATGAGGATGCACAGAACAAGACCTAGGAGTAGGTAGGAAGTCTGTTACACTGTAGAAACATGAGCTTAATCCTGACTGTGTATGTCAGGAGCTAAGAGCTAGAAAACACACTTTGGGAAACTAGGTGGTGTAATGGATAAGAATGGTGAGTAGGAGTCAGGAAGACCTTAGTTCAAATTTCTACTGACTGTGTGACCCTGAATAAGTCATTTAATCTCTTATTGACTCAGCCTCCTCAGCTGGAAAAATGAGAATAATAAAACCTCACAAGGTTGTAGAGAGGATCAAATGACATATTTGTAAATTGCCAAGCATAAAGTAGGTGATAAATAAATACTTGCTCCCTTCCTCCCCTTCTTTCTTGTCCATATTCCCTCCTTTTGGCAAACCCAGGAAAATTAAATGTTGTATACATTTGCCTTTTATGAGAAATTAAGTAGCTCTTCTTTAGGAACAAAAGCCAGATCAGTCCTTTGGAGAACACTCAGCAGGACACTTCTGTTCTAAGAAAACCTGGATTAAGTGCCTGCTCCTCAGATTTCAGTCCTTTGATTTTTTTCCCAGCCAGAAGTGATTCCTTCTTCCTTACCTGCCTATTCTCTCAACCCTCCCTGACCTATGCAATTATCATATTCTAACTTGTTTTATAGAACTGGAAAGGACCTGAGAACTTGTAAAAGGCTCATCCCACTCCCAGACTCCTTGAGGGGAGGGACAAAGCCATTTTTCACCTTTGTTTGCCCAGTGCCTACCACAGTGCCCTGCACACTTGCAGGTGTCTAGAGAGAGGTCTGTTCAACTGAATTGAATCTATCAATCACAGCAACCAGATTGTGGCTGGCTTCATCACATCAGACCGCTCTAAGAATAATCTCAGCAACACACTAAATAGAAAGTTACAGGGTAAGAAAAGATTCTGTTGTTTTTTTTTAAAGAAAAGTTATTTATCTCCTTGTACCCTCAATTTTTTACATTCATATTATTTATAAAAATGAAGAAGTATACCATATAGGTTTCAAAGAACATTGACTTTAATTATCTTATTTGATCCTCATCAATCAACAAACATTTATTATGTACTTATTGTATGCCAGGCACTGTGTTAAGTGTTGGAGATACAAAGAAAAGAAAAATGTGATCCCTACCATCAAAAAGCTCACCTTTCAGTGGGGCAAATGACATTCAAGTAACAATGTACATATAAAATAGATCCAGTGTAAATGCAAGGGTAATCTCAGAGGAAAGGCACTAGCAATGTCTGTGGGAGGCCGGGGAGGTTTGGAGAAAGACTGCTTGTACTCTATGTTTGATCCTGTAGTTACTGTAATAGGGAGCCACTAGACTTTATTGAGTGGGGGATGGAGTGCAGGTAACATAGTGAGATCTGAACTTTAGTAAAATCATTTTGGAAGATAAGTGAAGAATGGAATAGACCAGGGAGAGATTTGAGGCAGGGAGAGCAACCAGAAAGCTCTTGTAATAGTCTAGGAATCAGGCTATAAGAATAGAGAAGATGAGTTTTATGAAGATGCATGAGACCTCAGGAGAACAGTCAATGGTGGATAGAAAGATCAACAAACCATCTACATAAAGATGATCTTTAAAGATATGGGGGTGATAAGATTACTAAGCAAGATAATATAGAAGAAGAGAGGTGAGCCCAAAACAGAATATTGACAAGATGAAGACCCATCAAAAGAGACTGAGAAAGAGCAGGTAAAAGGAGAGCAGAGAGAGGACAGGGTCATGAAAACTTAGGGAGGAGAGACTATTAAAGAGGAGATAGTGATAAACACTGTCAAAGGCTACAGCTAGATTAAAAGTATGAGGACTGAGAAAAGGCCATTAGATTTGGCAATTAAGAGATCATTCATGTCTTTGGAGACAACAGTTTCATTTGAATGAGGTCAAAAGCCCCCCCCCCCCACATGTGTACAACCCACAGAAATGGGGTTCATTTCTGACAATGGTACACAACCTGTACTTGTTTGATTAAGATAGGGTATGCCTTCACTACAGTAACTGGCATTGTGAAAAGCAGGTAAGCAACTCCAAGGAGAAAGAGTACAAGTTAACAGATGAAATGTTTTTCTCCATACAATTCTAGTTTGTAAATGACACAAAGCTGAGAGGGAAAGCCATATGGATAACAGAGTCAAGATCCAAAAAGGTCTTGATAGGCTAAAGCACTGAGTTGAATCTACTAAGGTAAAAAAAAAATATATATATATATATATATATATATATATATATATGTATATATGTATGTGTGTATACGTTTGTGTATACACATATATATAGATAAATATTACATATATAATCTTACACTAAGATTTCAAAAATTAAGTATGAGATGGGAGAGGTATGATTAGCAAGATCTGGGAATGTGAGCTAGTAGTGTGATTAGCAACCAAAAAAACCCCAAACCTAATGCCATCTTGGGCTTCATTAAAAGAGACCTAACTTCCAGGAATAAGGATGTGATTGTCCCTTTGTTGGACTATATCTGGAATATTCTGTTCAGTTCTGGGCACCACAGATTAAGAATGACATAGCTAAGCTAGTGAACATCCAATCTAGGGCAGCCAAGATGATAAAGAATGTTGAAACATATGAGAATCAGTTAATGAAAATGATACACTTATCTTGGAGAAGAAATGTCTAAAGGAGTGGGGGGACATATGAAATAAAGGACTGTCATGTACAAGAGTGATTACACATTTTGACTTGGCCCCAAATGACAGAACCAGAAGAGATAAGAATAGCATTTTATCTAATTTAAGTTTGATAAAAGGAAAAAAAAAATCTTCCTTAAAATTGGTTATCCAAAGAACACATGATTGCATTGGCAGAGAATGATTCCCTTTTATTGGAGTTCTTCAAGTAAAGGATGGATTATCACTTTGTAGGTATGTTATAGTACAAATTCCTATTAAAATATAGACTGAACTAGATTGGTACTGACATATTTCCCAACTCTAAATTTCTATGGTTGATGTAAAATCAATTAATTGTCCAGGCAAGTGATGATTAGAGCTTAAAATAGGATGATGGTCACGTGAATGGAGAGAGAGGGTAAGATATGAGCGATGTTGCAGTTAGAATGGACAGGACCTAGCAACTAATTCAATAAAATGGGTGAAGGACAGAGAAGAACTAAAGATGACTCTGAAGTTTTAGATCTGGGTAACTAGAAGGAAGATCAACAAAAATGAGGGGCAGGGGAAGGTTTAAGGAGGAAGATGATACAGGATATCTAATAGACAGATGGAAGCCTGGCATTTAGGAGAAAAATGAGAAAAGTTGAATTTTGAACATTAAAAAAATATTTTATGCACATTAACTTAAAACTCAGGAGAATAATTTTTAATTAAATCATTTCAGTGTCAAATTAAATGGTGTTAGTGCCTCTGTTTTAGGTATATTCAATATACATTGAAGACATCAGATAGAGACATGATATATGGAGTAGGGACCCAGAGAAGAAGAGAGTGTATTGGATCAAAGATACAGGTTCTAGCTTTGGCAAGAAGAAAAGACATGGAGGGGGTGCCTCCTCTGAGATAGAAGGAAAGCATGAGTGATGTTACAGAAAGACTAAAGGTTGTGAAGGAGGATGGCTTGCATCTGATGGTCTCAAACTTCTTAGTGAAGTAGTCTAGAGATGGTGTCCTATGCTGAGAATAACAAGGCTGGGGATGAAGTCTAGGGGATTTTAGGGTAATGGAAAAGCTTTGAAAAAGTCATTGTTGGGAAAGTGATAAGAAGTAAATCAAGAAATGAACAAAAGACTCTTAGTTCTAGAGTTGTAAGGGCCTTTAGCAGTCACCTAATTCACTTCCTTCATATGAAGAAGCGAGGGCTTAGAGAGTTTAGGGAGTTGCCCAAGGTCACAGAACGACACTGTCAGAATTTGGACAAGTTTTTGAGTCTCTGTGCCCATTGCTTTTTCCCTTGAATTACAATATGCAAAGATGAGAGAGGTGAGGCATAAATCAACAGTGGAAATATATGCCAGTTTATTGACAGAGGAACTCTGGATCAAATAATACCTTTTCTCTGTCTGCAGAAGATACAAAGTGTGACAAGCTGACCTCATGTTGCTATAGGGACCAGAATCTTTGCCAAGCAACATGGTAACTGAATCTGATATGTGCCATGCACACAGTCTGTTCGCATCTCCAGGCCTACTTGTTGGGAGAGGTGTGAGAGAAAGGTCTGTACGTGAGGGAGGAGAGATATGTTATATTAAAGCAATAAACCGAAAACTTGAGTAAATGAGTTTCTATTTAAATTGATGCAGTATCAGAGTCAGATGCTATTAGCAGCTATAGATAGAACTTGGTGTCTTCAGTGTACATTGTATTTTTATACTGTTGAGAATATTTCCAAATTTCTAGAGTTCAATCTATGGTTTTCTAGGACATACAGTTTTCATGTATGTCAATCAGTTTAGTATGAATGTAGCAAGGTATGTTCTGAACAAAGAACTCTTCCCAGAATTCAGAAAGAGAAAACAGATCAAAGATCCGTTTTCATGCCTGAGACAAAGGATTGTTGCACCTTTGAGCAGTTAAAATGTTAAAACAAACCAAAAAACTGAAAGAGAACTAGAAGTGTGACCAGGTGACATAAGGAAATGATGTCATTTCCTATCTCCAGAGAATCTAAGAATGGACAACCATTTGTCTGGACTTGTGGGAGAACCATTCTGCCCTGGAATTAAAGGGATAAATTTATAAGCTGTTCAGAGAGTAGAAAACATAGCCTTCTCAATAGGCTGGGTCCTCGGGGATACTAGAATTATAGTCTCAATATTGTTTCTATATAATCTTACATGTTCTAGAAAACTTATGTGTAAGTTTGTACCAGTTAAAGGAATCTGTGAAATCCCTGATTAGATATCACATTCCCACAGCTTCCAGCAATTTGAAAAAGAAAGAAATTGTTATCTATCACTCAATAGCTCGCCATTTGGGCTTAAGGAGACTGTCCAGTCCTGGGGAGGTGACCCAAGATATCATTCATATTTGGCTTATTATGCCAAAGTATTAACGCCAGAATTTACTCTAGGAAAAAAATTTTACATGTGTTCTGAGTTGGGCCTGACTCAGGCCAGTCCTCTGCTAATTTAGGTGTGATAAATGAGACAAATGAGACTTTTGTAGGTCACTCAAACAGTAAACAAAAGATTTCCTTAGAAAATTTCTCCCAAACACTCCTCTCTTCCAAACTTCCTTATTTCTGTTGAAGGTACCACCGACCTTCCGCATCATGATGTTGATATTATCTTCAAACCCTTTCTCTCATCTCACCTATCTAATCCATTGCCAAATCTTGCCATTTCTACTACCAAATCATGTCTCACTTCCAAAGCCTTTCTTGACTCAGACAGCAGAAGGATATTTATTTAATTTTTAGTTTTTAACACTCACTTCCATAAGATTATGAGTTCCAAATTCTCTCCCCATCTCTCCCCTCCATCCACCCCAAGACAGTGTGTAATTTGTAAAGAAGAATTAGAACCAATGGGAGAAACCATGAGAAAGAAGAAACAAAAAGAGAGAGAGACAGAGAGACGGAGACAGAGACAGAGAGAGAAAATAATATGCTTCCATTTGCATCCAGACTCCAAAGTACTTTCTCTAGATGTGGATAACATTTTCCATTATGAGTCTTTTGGCATTGTCTTAGATCTTGCTAAGAAGAGGTAAGTCTATCAAAGTTAGTCATTGCATGATGTGGCTGTTATTGTGTACAATGCTCTCTTTGTTCTGGTTACTTCACTCAGCATCAGTTCATAAAAGTCTTTCCAGGTTTCTCCAAAGTCTGCCGGCTCATCATTTCTTATAGCATAATAGCATTCCATCACATTTATGTACCACTACTTGTTCAGCAATTCCCCAACTGATGGACATTCCCTCAATTTCCAATTCTTTGCCACTACAAAAAGAGGTGCTATAAATATTTTTATACATGTGAGTCCTGTTCCCATTTGTATGATCTCTTCGGGATACAGACCTAAAAGTGGTATTGCTGTGTCAAAGGCTATGTACATTTTTAGAGCCCTTTGGGGTTCCAAATTGCTGTTGAGAATGGTTAGATTAGTTCATAACTCTACCACCAATGCATTAGTGTTCCAAGTTTCCCACATCTTCTCCAGCATTTATAATTTTCCTGTTTTGTCATGTTAGCCAATCTGATAGGTGTGATATGATACCTCAGAGTTGTTTTGATTTGCATTTCTCTAATCAGTAGTGATTTAGAGCATTTTTTTTTCATATGACTATAGATAACTTTAATTTAGAAGAAAGATATTTAACAATGATTGAAGACATTCTCATCCTGGTATCCACATCCTGCCCAACAACTGTGAATGTTCTCCCAAGGCTATTTCCTGGATCCTCTTCTCTTTTCTCTATACTTGCATTCCTGGATCCCATGGGTTTAATTAATATATCCATGCAGCTGACTCACAGATCTGTATATATGGCCCCTGTCTCTCCCCTGAGCTCCAGTCTTGCATCACCAACTGCCTATTTCATTCTGGTTGACCCGGAGCCACCTCAAACTCAACATGTCTAAAATAGAACTTATTATCTTTCCCCTAAACTCTCCTCTTTTCCAAACTTCCTTATCTCTGTTGAAGGCACTACCATCCATCCATCCTCTCAGGTTCATAATCTTGACATTATTCTCAAATCCTCTCTCTCATTCTACATATCCAATCTGTTGCCAAATCTTGCCTTTTCTACTACCACATCATTTTTCACTTCTAAACCCCCTTCTCTACTCAAATAGTCACCCCTGCCAAATTGATTTTTCTTAAGCAAAGATCTGCTCATGTCACTACTAACTCAACAAATTCCAGGGACACCTTATATTGACTCTAGGATAAAACATAAATTCTTCTGTTTAGCTTTTAAATCCCATCACAACCTAGCCAAAACCTATCTTTATAGCCTCCTTGTATGTTATTCCCTTCTCCCATACTCTATGATACAAGCTAACTGGTCCATCTATTTCAGCAGTCCATTTCTGTGGCTTTGCATTGACCATCCTCCCATGCCAGGAATGGACTTTACCAAGTTCTTCTATTGGCTCTAAATCTACCTCCATAAAACTTCCACCCATTACTCCTAGCTCCCTGGGGCTAAGCAAAATAACTCTAACCCTTCTTCATGTACTTGAAGACAATATGTTCCCGCTTCTTGTCTAGGCTAAACATCCTATTTCTTCAACAGTTCTTGTATGGCCATTTACCATCCTGGTTGCACACCTCTAGTTATGCTTTAATTTGCCAATGCCATTCTTAAAATGTGGCAATCAGAATGAAGCAATAACTCCAAAGTACAGGGACTACATTATCTCCCTCGTTTTGCACACTGCTTCTGTTAATTCAGCCTAAGCCTCACATCAGGCTTTTTGGCTACCATGTTACACTGTTGACTCATATTTGAGTCAACTAATCCAAATGACTCAATGATAAGTCTGTGCAAGTATTCCATAAATTCAATCAAATATTCAAAGCAGACAGGGCACCCATCAAGCAGGTCATGAAAATAGAGCACATTCCAATAGAGGCATTGTGGAATAATTATGGGACCTGGAGTCAGGAGGCATCTGGGTTTAAATCAAAGATTAATAACTTCACTTACCCACTCAGGGCCTCAATTTCCTTATAACACAAGTACAATGAAGTCTGTACTACCTACTTCACAGAGTTGCGTGCAATAGAAATACGATCCTTAACCTCTAAACAAATTTATGCCACGAATAAATCTAGATAGGTACATGACATTTACTAGAGACGGTAATAAAGTAAAATAAAAGATTTGGAATGGGTTGTGGAAAAGGATTGGATTGGGTCAGAACTGGCTATTAAAAGCTAATATCAGGGCTGGCTAGGTGGCACAGTGAATAGAGTACCAGCCCTGGAGTCAGGAGGACCTGAGTTCAAATGTGATCTCAGACACTTAATACTTACTAGCTGTGTGACCTTGGGCAAGTCACTTAACCCCAATTTCCCAGATTTCCCTCTCCAAAAAGGAAAAAAAAAAAGCTAACATCTATATTTGTCTTTAAGGCAACCAAAACGCTTTATATATGTGTATATTTTATCATCTGACCCTCACTAATGCCCTGTTAGATAGGTGCTAATAAAAAGGGGGATAGAATTCAAATAGTGCTTTGAAGATTTTACATATGAAAACTTATAATATTTCAATATCCTTCGCAGATTGTAATGTTGCTGAGTCTAAGGTGGTTCAGTGGAAGGACTGAACCCTCCTGCATAAGTAGTCTACTAAGGGGACTTTTCTTTTAGTAACTTCTACACACAGCTGTGGCAAATCAGCCAAACAGAGTCCTAGGCAGGAGAGGAGAGCTTCATCTGGCTTGGCTCCTGTGGTGAAGGACGGTTATCATCCGTCTTGCCCCACCTTTCTTTTGTTTGTGTCTCTCAGCTCATCATTTCCACTGGCTTTACTCTAAGTGCCCAATATGATGGCATGGAATATCACATGCTCACTCTTGATAAGAAGAGACAGATCAGTTTGGCTCAGTGACAGTTTTGCACCTTTAAACCATTATCACACATGATTAACAACATGTTAGAGTCACCAGTCCATTTTGATGAAGGAATTTCTCTCTCTAGAGTGAGAAACTGTCTTTTATAATTCAATTCATGCCAGGAAAGAAGGCACCCATCTTCCTATATCCACTTGGCCCTGATGTTGCTGCTAAGCTCCAAGTTGGAGCCAGGTTCTACAAAATTAAACAATCTGATACTGCATGCAATACTATCATTTGTGTCTCTTCTGTCTTCATTTAAGCCATCATCATATAGCCGCAATCACGACCCAAATAGTACAGAAAGGAAATCAGGAATGAAATGAAATAAACAGAAATAGAAAAGTGAGATAACCTTTACTCCTAATGAGGTCACATTCTAATAGAGAAAGGGAATGAAAATAATCATGGGCTGATCCTATATACAACCAAAAAAAAGCTTTCAGACTGTAGCGGAAAACAATTCTCCTTTCCCAATCAATTTATTTAGCACTTCTTTGTATATTCGGGAATCTCTGGGTCCTGAAAGTGAATACTACTACAACAACAACTACTACTACTACTCCTCCTACTCCTCCTACTACGACTACTATCACCACCACCACCACCACCACCACCACCACCACCACCACCACTACTACTATCATTATTACTACTACAACAATGACTGCTACTATTATTAATAATAACAACAATGACAACAATAATAATACATGGTTCTTGCCTCCAAGTTGTTTGTAGTCTATTAGTTAACATGGGGATAAATTTTAGAATGAGGAAGGGCCGAAGTGTATGTTTCCGATTCTTAGTACAACAGCAATTCAGAGCTAAGAGAGGTCAGTGTGTACTTAAGGGGTTAGAAGAGTCGAGGATAAGGTGGGCTGTACCTTGAAGAACATAGGTAAGAGGAAGAGAAGATGGGAATCACTGAATAAGCAAAGGTAGAGCTGTCCTAATCCCAAAAAGCCTTTAGATCAAAGTCCCATTACCACTATAAGCAATTGCTGATAATAGGATCCAGTTAAAAGTCTCACCCCTTCATTTTTCAGATGAGGAAAATGAGTCCCAGAAACAAGAATTTGCTTGTTGAAGATCACAAGTAGCAGAGCCAGGATCCAAATGCAAGTCCTCTGCTTTCAAATCTGGTGCTATTTTCACTATACCAACATATACTATCTGTATATTCTTTAATGTCTGAATCAGCCATTAGAACCATCCCTTATCAAACTTTCCATTGACCAGTGCCTCTTACCATCTAAGTCAATCATTCCTAATTCTGTAGCCTCAGCCCCCCCAACCTATCTCCCCACCCAGGGTAGTGAGTCCCAAATACCTAATAAAATAAAGTCTGATTGCTAAAGTGAAGCATCTATTCTTTGCAGCTGTGGATGTCTAGACCACATGTATCAGAGAAGGGGAAGGGAATAACCATTTATATAACACCTGCTATAACACAACAACCCTGCAATGTATGAGTTATTATGATCCCTGTTTTATGGTTCAGGAAACTGTGACAAACAAGTGAAATGACTGGCCCAGGGTCACACAGCTACATTTTTCTCTTATGAGATAATCAAGAATAATAAAGTTCAATAAACCTGAAAACAGAAATTACTTAGGAAAGAACTATCTATTTAGAAATAAAGAATTCTGAGAAAATTAGGAAGGAGTCTGGGGGAAATTAGGCTAAAATCAACAGCTTACACTATACAACAAATTCCAAATGGACATGCAACCTATATATTAAAGATCATGCCATGAAAAAATTAGAAGAGTACCTCCTATAGCTATGGGCAGGAGATGTATTGATAACCAAACAAGGGTTAGAGACAATTACAAAAGATGAAACAGATTATTTTGATTGTATGAAATTGAAAAGCTTTCATTACTAGACCCCAAGGAGGTTGCTGATAAAAAAGAAAGTTTCCATATATACCAAAATATTTATAGCAATATTTTTTTCCAACAGCAAAGAACTGAAAACAAAATAAATGTCCATTAATTGGGGAATGACTAAATTAATTGTAGTACATAAATGTAATGGAATGTTACTGTGCAATGAATATGATTACTACAGAGGAGCATGGAAAGACTTATACAACTGATGAATAGTGAAATAATAAGCAGAACCAGGAAAAAAATATACAATTACTACAAAAATGTTAATTACTACAACAGAAATGTACAATAACTACAAAACAAAAAAAACGAATGTTCCAAAATTACAAAGAACAAACATGGTTCCAAAGAGGGGATATGAGAAGACTCCTCTCCTCACTCCTTTATAGAGGTGGGATTCCATGGGAACATTGCATATATAGTCAGGGTTGTGTTTTTTTTTTAATTTATGACAATGTTAAAACAAAATATATCAATGAAATTCATTTTGTTTTGAAAAAGGATGCCAACATACAAGGGGACATGCTTTCTTCCTATGGGAACTACTGTCCCCACATTTTGCATCATGATTCAACACTGATCTGGGCTGTTACTGGTCTCCATAGATCAGTCTCCCTCTGCTCTCCCTCACTCCCTCCCCCACCGCCACACACTCTTTGTGACAAGGGCAAGAACTGAACTCTGTTCAGGATAGACCACCGCTTCTCCTATCACAAATATGTGATATCTTAGAGGGCTGTCTTTTACCACTACTGCCCTACACCTTCAATTGTTTTGCCCTAAGTGACAGAATTCTTCTCTTGGCCTCAGATAACATCCCATTGTAGCTCATACCCTCTTGGGACCTCCTTAGAAGATCTTAAAAACAATCTAGTCCCACCCTTCTTTTTACAGAGTGAGATTATGAAATCTAGAGAGGTTAAATGATTTGCCTAAGGTCAAGAGGTAGGTAATAAATAGCAGGACCAAGATTTGAATCCATATCCTTTGATTCCAAAGATTTTTGCCACAAAACATGGCATCCACTCATCTAAAACAAGCGTGGTAATTTAGATTGATCTCAAGGGTCCATCCTGGCTCTCAACAGTATGTTCCCAGAAAATCTTTGACTGAACCATTCAGGATCAATGTTTTTATTTGTGCAGATTTCCTGAAGAGTTTCTCTAATCCCTCTTGGTTCATTTATGAAACATCACTGTTCAGTTCATTTTAATATCTAACTGCAGTACTTCACTGAAGAGTCTAAGCTTCTTTCCATATCCAATAGAGACTGGTTAGAGGTGGTTAATTATTAACTTCTATATAATAACCTTTCATCAACTTGAAGCCTGTTACTAGGTCACCTGTCAGGCTTCTCTGTTAATAGACTAAATAATCCCCATTTCTTTACCTGTTCCTCAGAGGCCCTATTTCCCAACTCATTAATCATTTCCATGTTCTCTTTTAAACCTGCTTTAAGTTTTCCACACTCCTCCTAACTTGTCTTTGTTCCTGTTTCCATTTCTTGCCTTGAACAGTTTGTATTTTAAGAGATTAAAAAAAAGTCCCACCACCAAAAGAATCTGAAGGCTATTTTGACAAGATTAATTTAAGAAACCTCCTAGCAGCATCTAAGCAATCAGGGAATGAGGGCACATTGCATAACAAAGTCTAAGGAAGGTACGATATGATAAACACTCTGCCATACCCATGGAAACAACACTCCAAAGTTTTCTTCATGTTTACCTAAGCAGTAAGTTGAGGCTACATGGTTTGAAAGTCATCAATTTTTCCAATACAAAGTCAAAGCAGAATATTTAGCTTTTCCAGTTGATAGCAGGAACAAAAACATAGTGCAGATTGGTATAATAAAAAAGGGAGGAAAATGAAATAGATGCACAGGTGGGGTCAGTGGGGACAACTGCAATATAGCACTTGATCAGAGGTGGAAATTAATGTGAGAGACATTTGTTTTTTCTTATAAAGAGATGCAAAAAAAATCTTCAAATATGAAATGGCCAAGTCAAACAGTTAGTGAGAAAGGAAGAAAAAAGGGGAAGAGATAGACAGTAAAAGGAGACTAAAAAGGAGGGACAAAGTTCAGCAAGTTTGATACATGTTTTCTAAAGTATAAGATGGAAAACGGGAATATGGAATGACTGATGAAGATTCAACAATGACAAAAAGCACATGGTTTGATGGTTCATATAAAATTGGTTGTGATCAAAGTTGGTAGCAAAGCTTACCTAGGGCAACAACAACACACACACATACATAAAGCAGTTGGTGAATAGTAATTACATTTCAAAACTATACATAAAGGAGACATCCAGTGTGCTCCATTTATATCCATGCAATGTCAAGAGAACTAGAGGAAAGTTCCCAGAATGTTGGGGGGATGTCCTGTGGACAATTTATGGGACAACATGGTTAAGAATAGCTTAGGATTGTTGAGCACAGGTGAGTTGTGATCTGTATTGTTGAAAGAATGCCCACATCACAGATAGAGACAGAAGCAGACACTAGATCCCCCCAAACCATGAATAACTGATTAAGAAACTGAGGATTCACGGAGTGGGATGAATGAAATTCAGATATTTGGACAGGTATGGAATCTTTGCAAAATTATCTTTTCTCAAGCAATGAAAAACTAGACTATAGAAATATATCAAGAGCTACCTTGTGGGGGGGTGGAGCCAAGATGGCGGCGTAGCAGCAGCAACATATCGCAGCTCTCACATAGCCACCCCAAAATACCCATAAAATAGGACTCTAAACCAATCCTAGAACTCCAAAACGCACACAAAGATACTTCCCACAAAAGTCAGCTTGGCTACGAGGAAACATATCAGCACTGTGAACAGAAACCAGCCTGGCCTGAAGCTGCGGCTGTGCCCTGGGGGCGGCTGGACGGGAGGAGCAGAGGAGTGGATTAGCGGCAGCTGCGAGCAGCGTTCAGAACTAGGTCAGTGGGAATTGCGGGGAGAAAAGCATCTGGCTGAAAGGCCTCCAGAGCAGAAAAGCAAAAGGCAG
>CM053581.1:425094845-425110382 GCA_028627135.1 Pseudochirops cupreus
CTTCCCTGCTGTGTTTTCTCCCTTTTTAAGAATCCAGGCCTAAGAATTCTCCTCCCTTTGGTTCAATCCAATGATATGATCCAATACCTAATTATGTTGGTTAGTCTCTTTATTCATTAATTAGTGATCCTGAACAGCTGAGGAAAAGATTACTCACCTTGAACACATAGGAAGTGTGTGCTCAAGAAAGATGGCCTTTAAAAAGGAAATAACTCTTGTGTATACAATAAGAACCCATCTAAAACCTCTGTCCAAAATTAGATCCATTTTTTTTGTTTAAGCAGTTCAAGAAAAGAAAAAGCGAGCTTAATTTACCTCCCTTTCATCCAACATGCCAACTCCTGTTTTCCACATATTTGAATGCTATAATGACTTTTCTTAACAGAAAGTGAGTATAAGTTGCCTTGGAGGAAGGCAATTCTCTCTTTGAGACTTTCTTGAAACAAGAAAGCATAGAAGATCTGATGAATAAACAGGACAGCTGTGATATAGTAGAAGGAATACTATGAGTCAGAGTGCTTAGGCTCTATTCCTGACCCTACCTGTCACTACCTGTGTGCCCCATTGTAAGTCTCTAAATGAACAGAAATGGCAAGTGAGATAAAAATGATTTTGTCATTAGTTTTCTCATCTATTAGATAAGATCTGCCCCAATGATGCACGAGAAGATGTGATCTCATACATATGGGTATCCCCTCCACTGCTACAGATTGCAGCCCATTCGTGATTGCAGAAAGATCAATTTTGATACTTCATTATGACAGGCAGGTAACTCTGGATTCTCAAAGGGTACGTCAAAAAGAGATAAGTTATGCCAGAGTTTATTTTGCTAAAAAGGCCTTTAGTGAAAGGCTGAATTTTCTGTCCAAGGATCAAACAAGTTATAAGAACATGCTCCACACCAGTAGGTGACGGATTCTTTGACCATAGAAACCCATTTTATATATGAAGTTTTTGAAGATTGTAAAGAGGTATATTAACAGTAACAATAATGATAGTGGTGACTGAGAAAGTTTAAATTCTATATAGACCCTGTTCTCAAGGAGCTTATAGTCTAATAAGAAGATAAAACATCAAAACAGGAAGCTTAAAAATAATATAATAATAATAATAATAATTGACAGTGTTTGGGGTTGTTTTTGCTTTTTGGAGGGGGGAAGGCAGGGCAGTTGGGATTAAGTGACTTGCCCAAGGTCACACGGCTAGTTTTATGTTAAGTGTCTGAGGCTGGATTTGAACTCAGGTCTTCCTGACTCCAGGGCCAGTGCTCTATTCACTGAGCCACCTAGCCACCCCTGACAGAGTATTTTAAAGTCCACAAAGTTTTTATATGAATTACCTTATTCATAACATGAATGAAAGTTGCCTTCAACTATCTGAAGGGATGTTATGCGGATGAGGGATTTGCCTTTTTCTACTTGGTACCAGAGAACAGAATTAGGATTAATGGGGTGAAATTTAGGTCTCAGGTAAGGAAAAGCTTTCTGTTTTTCAAGGTCCCTGAATCTCATGACTTCTCTTTCACTTCACCTCTGCCACACATTTCAATATCATCCAAAATTATTCTACTTGCATCATCAAACATTCTGAAATTCCGTTTTTCCAGCCATCATCTCCTACTAGTTCATCTTCCCTCTATGCCTTAGTCCTCCTAACCCTATTCTTTATCCCTACTTCTAGTCTTACCATGCTATAGTGATTCCCAAGACCCTGACTCTCAATTTATATTTTTTCTTTCTGAATCTTAACCCTATAGTTAAACAATTCAACTACATGGTCCTATATTCTTGAATCCTTCACCCCTAGTGCTGGCCTCATTCATACCTTGCCATCCTTAATCTTTTCTGAGCAGTAGTCCTAAATCATCAACTGCCTATTGGACATTTCAAACTAGATGTCCTAAAGGCACCCAAACTCAATATAAATGAAGCAACTCATTATCTTTCCTCCAAAATGTACCCTACTTTGAAACTTTATTTCTCTCAAGGACACCACCATCATTTAAGTCACCCATTGAACAAGAATATGGTATTTGCATAGTAGTCCATTAGGGAACCAGTCCTTTTTTCCAAAATGAGGTGAGCAAAGATCCTGGGGGAGAGAGAATGAGTAGGAATTGGGGGAAGAATGGAAGAGGGAGGATAGGGTCCTACTGATTTAAGACTATGAGGATTTACTGGTCTATTTTAGAGGATGGACTCCAACTCTGCCTTCTATCAATCACTTGGCTAACTCATACACACACACAAGGCAGGCATGATTTGGGATGATCCTTTTTGTATGATTTGGGTTGGATTAATTCAAGGAATTTCTTTTCTTTCTTTCTTTCTTTTTTTTTTTTGCTTTTTGGAGGGCAATTGGAGTTAAGTGACTTGCCCAAGGTCACATGGCTAGGTTTTGTGTTAAGTGTCAGAGGCCACATTTGAACTCAGGTCCTCCTGACTCCAGGGCTCGTGCTCTATTCACTGTGCCACCTAGCTGCCCCAGTAATTTCTTATAAAGAAGTGACTATTCCTGAGGGATTATAATTGAGAAATTACCTCGAGACATACTTCTAACTTCAGGGAACACCAAGAAACAACACCAAAAGAGAAAATTATTACGATAAGAGAAAGGCATATGAAAAACATTATCTAGCAGGAGCTACTTACTCAAGACCCACAATGCAGACCCTATGACATGTTGTACTCCTTAAATCTGATAGCATTATACAGTGTCAGTCTTCCCCACTAGCTTCCTGGCAAAGTCTAGATAAGGAGACAGAATTATATGGCTCCAGGGGCAGTAATGTGCCATTCCATAGATAAGCCTCATATTTCCACAAAACAAAAGCACTATTTGTGAGTTGCTCTTGAGAAAAGGATACCTTAACAAAGCCTTGAAATTAATGTAAGGAAAGGGTCAAAACCATCCCACCCCATTTTGGCCTCACACCTTAACTAGGTGAGAACAAATCAAGCAATTAAAAATCTTAGACTAAATCTGAACAATCTTTCAAAGCCTTTGATGAAGTATGATACCAAAAAGGTTTATTCCAATTGTCTGTGGAACTCTGTTACATCTTCTGGGTTCTGTATGAAAGCATCAGGTTAGCTAGAGATGGGAAACTTTTTTAGAAAATGGACCATAGAGCTTTCCAAGCAAGCCCAGACTCTGGCCAGGTTTCCTTCTCCTCCTCTACAACCTTTGCTTTGACTGGAGGAAGACCTTCCAGCTTGGATATCCCATCTTGCTTTGAATATGTGCTAGATGGTATTCCTAGATCATTTGGTGGCAGTATCCGCATCACTAGAATCCAAGGACAGAGTGCACTATGGTTCTACAGAAAGCCCATAAAAGAGACTGTACCATGTCTAAGGGGAACTTCTTAAGTATCCTCACAATTCAGAGAAAAAGACTTCTAGTAATCAGGAGCTATACGTTATCCCTTTGCCACCTGGGTTCTCCAAGTTTGAGCCCACTTTCCCTGGATTCTATATGTACTGGTGGGAAAGTGTGGTACAGATGCAATAAGGGGTGAATATTTTGTAACGACTGTTCTTATCATTCCAACTTAGTAAATACTCCTTTCTAAAAGCTACTTAAAGCTCGATGACTAAATGGTTCTCAATTGATAATCTTGAAGGGAAACACACTCATGGGGGCTTCAGCCATAACATTAGGGATACTCCTAGAATCCTGAGGGAGAAATATAGCCAGCCTAACTGTGAGTACTACATTCATAAGTAGGAAGGAGTTGGCATACAAATGTCTCAGAGCGTACATGGACTACATAAGTGACTATAAGGGCCAGTATTTAGGGGGCTACAACCCTGGCCAGAAAGGGTTCTTGGATCCTATTCTTGATTCTGCAACTGATAATGTAGGAGACCCTAGGGTAGGTATATCTCTTTGATGCCTCAGCTACCTAATTTAATAATTATATGGACCTCAGTTTCCTTACCTGTAAAATGGTGACTTCTAGGATCCTTTTCAATTTTGGATTCTAAGATCTTATAAACTAGGAAGGTGGAGGGAAGGAACAGGGAATTATATTTCCTGAAGTCAAAATAATATAGAAATAACGATATGATTTCCTATACTCAGACTTGTAGAAGAGAACAAAATAAGGTGTTAACTGCAAAGAAGTTCTAGTCAAAGGGCAAGATAGAAAAAAATGATGGGAGGGTCAAGTCCTCCTATGAAATGGTACTCCCTAAATGAATTTTACTTCTTTTTTATAGAAGCCTAATCTTTGAGCTCCATTACCTTACTACTTAAGGAGAGGAGGAAAGGAGAGGGTAGAGAAGAAGGAAGAAGGTGAATGTCAACTAATGTGTCTTCATAAACATAAAAGTCAAGATATAGCTCCCAAGAAAGGTTTTTCATCATCTTTCTTTCTTTGCCATATCTTCTCTCAAATCACCCCTACTCTTTCTCCCCCTCCCTTCTTAAATGGTTTTTTAACATAAAGTATGCTGTATTTTGTCAAAAAGCTTTTTTCTGTACTTATTAATATAATCATAAGAATTTTTATTGTTATTTTTCTGGGCTACTACACTTTTCCTTTTCCTTATGATGACTCACTTTGGATTTATGGTATAAATCCAATCTGGTTATACTGACTAATTTTTGAATAAAGTTTCCGCAGCCTCTTTGCTAATTTTTTATTAAATATTTTTGCATAGTCTTTAGAGATAATAGTGTACATAATTTTTTTTCATCTTTTTTTCTCTCCCTGACTTGTGTCTCAAGACCACATTTGTCTTATGCAAGGAGTTTGGTAGGATGCTTCCTTTCTCTGTGTTTAAAGAAATATACCTCTGAGGTTAATTCTTTGAATGTCTGCTGGAATGTACCCATGTGGGCCTGTTTTTCCCCCTTTGGGAGTTCATTTATGGCTTTTTCATTTTCTTTGATTGAGATAAGATTGTTTAAATTTTTCTATTTCTAGTTCTTTTAATCTGGGTATCTTGTATACCCAGGGAGTACTTCAAGAATAAGGGGTCAGTGAGTTGATCTTTAGTTATTTTATTTCTATAAGATTGACCTAATGACAGATTATTTTATTTTTATTCTACCGGTCATTTTTGAGGGTTTTTTTTTTTTGTATTTGAAGGCTTTTATATTATTTTAGGGGGTAAGATGGGGGAGTTGCCCCTTAGGCTATTTATTTCTCACTCTTTCTTTCTCTCCACAATTTTCCCTTCCAACTCATTAGAAATTGCAACAGTAAATGTATAGTTATTTATTTAGTTGGATAATTCAGGATTATAATACTTAGTTGCCCATCTAACAACTGTCCATTTCTGCAGAGCTAGAAATTGAACCAATAGGTAAAAAGCACTAATAGACAGATTAAACTTTCTAATAGTTACATCTGCTTCTTAAAGCAGGGAGGTCCTCGTTGATGGAAGTGTTGAAGTAGGGAATACATAGCTATTGGTAAAAGATATTGTAGAGAACAGTCCTTTATGCGTAGGAAGTTGGATTATGTTACTTTAAAGCCAAACCTCTACTTCTTAGGTAACTCTGTAACCTAAACAAAAGTTTACTTAATCTCAGTTTCTTAAACTTTTTTTAAAAGTTATTTTAAAGTTTCTTAAACTTTAAAAATGGGGACACCAAAGAAGTTGGGAGGCTCAAATAATATAGTGTATATAAAGAGCTTAATCAATTATGAAGTACACTACAAACTTAGGTCACAATGACGATATCTAGAGCTTTCAGGATCTCCAATTTCATATTGCTTCCATCCTATTTAATGTAATTTTGGCCCACATGTACTGTGACTGCCTCTCCTTCACTGAATCCTTGTCCTTTGTCTGGGCCTGGAGAGAAGACTGGGCATTTGGGGGAGTGGAGAGCAGAAGAGAGGCATGTCCAGGTATGAAATCATTGAGCAAAGAAAAACCTAATTAGGTCAACAATGTGAATACTTACTCTGTAGCTGCAATCATGTGACAAAGTCTGGGTCATTTAGTGGCTCGCTATTGCCCCAAGTATCAACATGCATTTCTCACTTTAGCTTAAGCTCAACCCTTCCTTTTCAATCAAACTGCCTTAGTTGCTATTACCCAGACTTATTATTCTATCTCCGATCTCCATGCTTTTGTATGGGTGGTCTACCATGATTAGAATATATTCCTTTTAACTAATATGTAAATGTTTTATATGATTACATACCAATATTTCATATCAGAGTACTTACTGTCTCAGAGAGAAAAGGAGAGAAGAAGGAATAGAATTTGGAACTCAAAATTTAACAAGGAATGTTAAAAATTATTTTTTACATATAATTGTGGAAAAAATTTTAAAAAATTTAAAATAAGGAAAAAAGGATATACTTCTTTCCCATTTCTACCTCTTAGAAAACCTAGTTTTTTTTAAGGTTCAACTGATTTGCCACCTATAAGAAGCATTTCATGATCCCCCTTGTTATTAGTGTGTTCTGATTCATATTATCAATGGTTTATATGTTCCATCTTTTTAGATGAATGCTAAGTTTCTTGAAGGCAGGTATTTTTCATTTTGTTTTGCTTTTATATTCCCAGCACCCACACAGCCTTATGACCAAAATAGGCACTTAAATAATTGTTCTGTGGGATTGGTCTCATGTCCTTGGTCTGAAGAATTTTCAGACAACCTATGAACTCTAACAGACAAGAAGGAAAGGGGACTGATATTTTTCTGGGACCTGTTCCGTCACTTGGGGCAGAGAATAAGGCTGGTGAACAATAAATTCCCCTGCATGGGAGGAGGTTTTGAGGTTCAACTTACAGGGGATCTCTCAATGAAGGAGGAGAGAGATATGAACATTAGGAAAATATAAAGAAATTACCAATGATTTCATAAGGATGAAAATTCAGTTAAAAAAACTTGGAGCAAAGATAAATTGGCATTGAAAATATAAAAACAGAAAGGAAGGTGACCTTCAGCTCGTCCTCATGAGTCCAAATATCTCTTACTATATATTACAAGACAAAGGAAAATGAAACCACATCTGATAAGGAAGAGGATCCTATGGATTCCCAAGAAAGCATGGAACCACAGCAGGGCATTCCTACCTGGTTCAAAAGAGAGTTAAGAATCATTAAAGCAGAATTTATGGCTTACACAGCAGACATAATTGATACTACACCTAGTAAAATAGAAAATGTAAAGCCAATGTTGAATGGATTATGGAAAGATAGGCACACTGATGATGGCAGTATGAATCAATACAATCATTTTGAAAGACAATTTGACATCATGGAAATAAAGTGACTAAAAGATCCATATCTTCTGATCCCAAGATTCTACTAGTAGGTTTATACATCAAAGAAGTTATTGATAAGAAGAAAGTCCCTATTTATACCAGAATATTTATAGCGATATTTTCTCTGGTAGCAAAGAATTGAAAACAAAAAAGATGTCCATCAATTGGGGAATGCCCAAACAGATCGTGGTAGGTGAATGTAATGGAATATTATTGTGCCATAGAAAATGATGCGTATGATAAACACAGAGAAGCATAGAAACATCTATCTGAACTGATGCAGAGTGAAGTAAACAGAGTCATGAAAACAATATATCCAATGATTGCAACAACACCAAAAAAAAGAAAGGAAAGGACAACGCCAAGAAAAAGAAAAAGAAAAAGAAAAGAATGTTGTGAAAAATAAGCATGACCTCAAAGAAGAGATACAACAAGATGTCCCTACCCCTCTTTTTGATGAAACTGGAGGTCCATGAGAGTGGCAAATTGCATATATTTTCATACTTTTTTAATGTATTGATTTTCTTATCTGTTTTTTTTTCTCTTCTTCCTCCTTCCTTTTTTGTTTTTCTCTTTAAAAAAGTATTTGTTATATGGGATGACTCTCTAGGAAGGGTGAAAGGGAGGCATCCTGAGAGAAATTCTGGTGATGTACAAAACAAAATACATCAATAAAAATTTATTTACATTGAAAAACGAACAAAAAAATACTCTGTACAGACTGAGAAATCCTGGACACATAGAAGGAAGAGATGACTTCCTAACAGTCACAAATTGGTGATGACAGATCCTCTTTCATGTGAATATATGGGGCTCTGTCTCCCAGGTCCTTGAAAGCCAAGCAGAGGGAAACCCAAAATTACATTCAGCATCCCAAGCATTTGCAGCTTCCTTATAAGCATAACCAAGTTTTAAATACAGTGTTTCTTTATACGTGCTGATTGTTTACTTAATATCATTGTCCCACACTTCTGGATTCATGTTTTATTATTCATGATTATTTATAGCCTATTCCCAGGTGCTTGCCTCTCTATAATGATATAGTATCATATACCTCAACAGAAAATGATTTCAAAGATGTGTTAATCACTTCTACATATGGATTATGTTCCTAAGAGGCAAGAAGCTGTATGATTTGAATTGCAAGCTTGAATCCTTTAGAAATTCTCCAGATCCCTAGATTTATAGGATATGCCTCAAGGCTAGTAAGACACAAATAAATTAATAAATAATTATTGTACTAATGACAATAATAATAATATGGAGAAGGAGGAGGAGAAGAATGTGACAGTTTGGGTAGCTTGCCCAGATGAAGGGTATGAATTTGCAGTCTTAGATTCCAGCTGGTTGGAAGGCCTTGAAGGATGTGTCTTTTCATGTGATCTGTCCAGGCACCTCACCACCTACAGGCATTTCATGTTAATAAATAATCACACCACTGGCGGTTGGCCTAGTTCCTGTGTTGCCTTTAAGTCAGGAGAAGGGCTTATTTACAACTGAGAGTGAGCCTGCTAGAAAGTCATTTCACTGATGTCCCAAGGACAGTTTTCTATAGCACGGTAGTGGCTCTGCATGGTTTCAGATTCAGAAATTTGGAAGCCAACACAAAGATTCCCTGCTGCACTGCATCTGTTGGATCAGATGAACTAAGGCCAGCTGTCCCTGTGCAGGTGGGTCCAAGTTCTCAGCTTCCTCAATGCTGGGCCCGAATCCTGGAAGGCCTGTGTGCTCATCGTTGTTAGTACTAAGGAAGCCCAGAAGTATGCAAGTGCTCCCCTGGATTCCAGGTTAGAAAGAAAACCCTTTAAGTTACTTCGAAAGTATAAGGTTGGAATAGAAAATACCTAATAATCAATAATAAAAATAATTCGTTTACACAGTCTCATTTACACAGTACTTTGCTCCCAACTCCATGAGGTAGGTGGAGTAAGTATTATTTTCCTACACTTTGGAGAGAAATTCAGTTCAATAAACATTCACTGAGTGCTTTCTCTCTGCTAGTCACTGTATTAAACGCTGGGAGTGCAAAAAGAGGCAAAAGCCTGTCCTTGTCCTCAAAGAACTTACAGTCTAAAGGAAACAGACTCAGAGAGGTTACTTACGTACAGTCTGCCACGTACTTGTTCATGCCATGCTTCTGTCTGCCATGCACATGAGATCAGTAGTCTCCAAAGTGTAAGCCATGACTTGACCCCAAAGGGTGTATGATTCACCCAATATCAGAGTGAAAAGATGAGTCAACTGCATTTGCCAATCATGGGGTTTGTTTCTAACACAACTATACTTAACCTTATTTACCACTCTGCTCCCTTCTTCCTTTAGCTGTCAACCTCTCCCCTTCCATCTGGGCTGGACATTAGCCCCTCAGCAGAGTTACATCTTAATCTCACTGCCACAGCTGTGCAGGTACTATTAAATCATTCCCACTCCATTCTAGCATATCCACCCCTGGTTCTTTAGTGTACCTTAGGACTGCAGCAGGCACCCCTTGGGGACTCTGTGCTCTGGAGGAGAGGTAAGTGAGAAAGAGCTTCTCTGTCCACTTTTCATTTTAGATGGGACAGAGTAAGTTGCACAGGCTAAGGAGGCAGAGTTGGGTTGTGATCTTCAGTGCAGCTCACATGACCTTATCTTTTGCCACTTCCAAATCCAATCCTCTTCCAATCTTTCCCATTACTGTTGAAAGCTCTACTCTACTTCCAGTCACACAGATTCACAACTTTGTTGTCTTCTTCAACCTATCACTCTCCTTGACTCTGCATATCCATTATTTAAACGTTTTTTTTAACATTAATGTATTGATTTTCTTATCTATTTTTTTCTCTTCTTCCTCCTTCCTTTTTTGTTTTTCTCTTTAAAAAAGTATTTGTTATATGGGATGACTCTATAGGAAGGGTGAAAGGGAGGCATCCTGAGAGAAATTCTGGTGATGTACAAAACAAAATACATCAATGGCACACTGATGATGGCAGTATGAATCAATACAATCATTTTGAAAGACAATTTGAAATCATGGAAATAAAGAGACTAAAAGATCCACATTTTTTGATCCCAAGATTCTACTAGTAGGCTTATACATCAAAGAGGGTATTGATAAGAAGAAAGTCCCTATTTATACCAGAATATAGTTGCCAAATACACATACTTGTCTGAAAGCTTTCCAGATCAGTAGGATTTAGCAGACCTTGGGCTCCCACTGATGCCTTTGACAGGCTAAGCCCCCTTCCATTACGTAATGATCTAACTACTGTGGGTATCAGTATCAAAATGCCTTGTGTTGATCCAATACCTTAACTTCAAGTCTCTTTGAGGGATAGGCAGAATACTTTGCTAAACACTTAACTCTTTGTTGTGAATCAACAGGATTTTCACCCATTTGAGTTTTTGCAACCCCACTCCCAAAACCTTATTATTGTTTCTGCCTTCACAACATTTGTCATATTTATCTCCTTCTGCCTGCTCATCCAGCCACCATGCTCTTTCAAACTCTCATCATTTCTCCTATGGACTGCTGCAATAGTCTCCTAATTGGTCTCCCTTCCTCAGGTCTCCATTTTCTCCAATCTGTCCTTCACATGGTTCCTCATTGCATACCGGGCCATCTCCAGTTGTCCTGACCCATATCCGGCCATTGGACCCAGATGACTCCAGAAGAAAAAGTGAGGCTGGTGACTGCAATCCATCCCTCACTTAAATCCAATTCACTTCCATGTCATGGCATGACCTCCCTGATATCATGGTCCTTTTTGAGAACAAAGGACAAACAGAAATCCTTCACACAGTTGTGAAAGTGATTTTGATGAAGTACGGGTCTGACTATATCATTTTCCTACTTGGTAAATTTCAGTGACTGCCTATTGACTATAGTATAAAAATTATTTCATCTTTATCTCATCCTTTTAAATTTCTATTTTTGTGTAAGTTTTATAATGTTTATAAATATCAAAATAATACATTTATATAGTTATAAATAAGTAAATATATATTGAAATATATCCTCAAAAAGTTTTTATTAATCAAAACATTTTGGAGGCCACTAGACCAGGAAAGTATTCCTTCCAATTTTCACGTTCAAAGGTTTTTTCTTATTTGACTACTTTATTTCAATACCTTTGAAAGTTTTAAAGAGCCCCTTATTTCTTATCCTTCATAAGAATGTTAGTACTGTAATATTATACAACTCCTTCTAATTGCTCAAACAAATGTACATTTCTAGGTTTCTCTGAACCCTTAAGTTTATATTTCAAAGTTTCTAATTAGCTCTGGTCTTTTCATTAGAAATATTTGAAAGTCCTCTATTCCATTAAAGATCAATTTTCTTCCCTGTAGGATTATACTCAGTTTTGAAGGGCAAGCTATTTTTGGTTATAAGCCTGTATCTTTTGCCTTTTGGAATACTTTTATTCCAAGATCTCCTCTTGTTTTCAGTAGAAGCTGCCAGGTCTTATATGTTGATCCTGACCGTTTTCCTTGGTATTTGAACTGATAATTTATGGCTATTTACAGTATTTTTCCCTTGGCCAAGGAGCTCTGGATTTTGGCTATGACATTTCTAGAACTTTTTCTTTTGAGATTCCTTTCAGGAGGTAATAGGTGGATTATTTCTTTCTTTACTTTGCCCTCCAATTATAATAGATCCGGGGAGTTTTTGCTTATAATTTCTTGAAAAATAGTGTACAGATTTTTTTAAAATCACGGATCTCAGGAAGTTCCATAGTTCCTAAATTGTCTCTCCTTGATATGTTTTCCAGGACTATTGTTTACATTTATTTTTTCAGTCTTTTGATTTTCTTCTCTTATTTATTGCTACTTAAAGGAGTCACTGGTTTTTGTTCAGTATATTCTAGTTTTTAAAGAGTTCATTCTTGGTTAAGGTTTATTGCTTTTTTCCCCTCTAAGCTACTTATTCTCCTTCCAATTATTTCCTACATGACTATAGTTTTATTTTTACCTCTTGCTTCAATTTTTCTAGGTATTCATGCAGTCTTTGTGGAAAATCTTTTTTTCTCTTTGAATCTCTGCTTGCAGTTATTATGGACATATTTGAAAAAAAATGATACTGGATGGTGTTTTCTTTGATTTACTCATTTTTCCAGTTCCTGAGTTGGAGCTTTGCTCCAGGGCTAGGATTCTCTCCCTGCTGTATTTCTTTACTTCTGGTCTGCCCTTCTTGATTTCACTCTGGTTCCCCTAACTTCTTGTAATGACTTCCACCTTCTAGCGTTCATTCAGCTTCCCTCAGTCTTTGAGGTCCGGAGTACCAGATCTTCAAGGCTTTCTCTGGTATCATAGAATAGAGTGTTAGGGACCTCAAAGCTCCTGAGTCTGAGCTACCTGAGTGTCACCTCTGTAGCCTTGAATGGTCACTACCCTGCTGGTCACTATAAGCTGCTTCTCCTTGGGGCTTCCAAGGTCCCTACTCTGAAGGTTTCTGACCACCATGGAGCTTTTTCAGCGGACCCCTCCTCCACTCTTTCTGTCAAAGAGAAATAACTTTGCAGGCTACACTTATCCAGGAATCTCTGATTAGTCTGGGAAGTGCTGGTGCTGTCTTTCTGAGGGGCAAAGGGATGATCCTCTTTCTTCTTGGCCCTGGGCTGCTGGCTGATGTTTGTGAAGTTCCAGAGCAGAAGAAGTCACTACTTGTTTCTCATTGTATTTCTTGATTATAATTTGGTCTGGGGTGAACATTAGGGTTTTGCTATAGTAAGTATACAGGAACTGGGCATCCACTCTACTGATCAGGCAGCCATCTTGCAGGCAGTCATCTCTGTCTTTGTGATAATACTAACTTTGCTCCCAAATTAAGGAAGGAGAGTAGCCACAACCTTATAATGAACCAAGGAGCTAATGTTTGTTCTGGATGATCCATGGAGCTGGCTGAGGCTATGACTCCTCCATTCTCCCAGTGGTAGCCTCATTCTTGATGGAAAGCAAAGCTAAGGTGTGCATCTTAAGCACCCTTTTAAATCTCAGAGAATCTCTGTCATATGGCACTAATTCCATCACAAATGCAGACCGGGTGTCAAAGGGGATTTATGTGTGTTTCACACAGCTGGTCAGGACCTTGCTGGGATGAGCCAGCTTCTGCTTCCTTTCCAGAAAACTGTGCATAAGGGAGAGTCCCAGACTCTGGGATTTAGCAGAAGGAAGACAGAAGAATTCCATACAAATTCAAGATAATATATAGTGTACCTCAGATCCTTCTTTAAAGGTTGTGCCTCACAGTCCCAGATAAGCTACGACCTGCTAAATTATTTCCCACATTGCCTTTTAAAAATAAGCCATTTTAGGTTTAGGTTAATCTTTAACATGATTAACAGGGAGATTACAGAATTGTCCTTTGAAGACCAAGACTTAAATTTCTGGGGGGTGGCCAATCAAACCTCTTATTTTGTAAGTCAGAAAAGGAAGGTTGTGAGCATAAACAAATGAATGACATTAAACATTCCCCCCTTGAAACACTTTCTTCTAACTTTAACTATGTTTCCAGAATGACCTTGCTGTGTTTTGAGCGCTAGTTCTGCTCTTATACAAAGCCATGTAGATGGGAGTTTTGTTAAGTAAGAAAAGTGAAGTTCTGGCAATGGGCGTGTTCAAGGAGAAGTTGGGTGATTGAAGATGGGATTCAAGATGAGATTCACACCTCAGATAGAGAACAGATTAACAATGAAGTCATTTCTGACAAATTTTGTGATAAACATTTATTGATGATAAGATAGGTTCCTACAAAATCTAATAGCTCTTGTAATAGTTGATCAAGCAATCCCAAAACCAAAATCCTTTTGACAAAATAGGTATTTCTGATGATAGTCTCAGAATATACTGTATGATCCCGTTTTGATCTTGGGACCTTAAAGGACACACTTCTGAGGGATGATTTTGGGTTGGGGCAAGAGGCAATGATGCTTCAAGTGTGGGTCATATTAGATGATGCCCAAAGTCCTTTTCAACACTGAAATTCTATGATTCTGTGATCAATATTCATTGAGTGCTTATTGTACTAGGTATCGATAGAACTGCAAAGAAACATAATCTTAAAACCTTAAGTGTCTTTTTTTTTATACAAAAGTTTATAACTATTTTTTGACCCTTATAATACCTAAAAATCTTTGACCTTTTCAATGCAGAAACTATGCTCTGGGCCTTTGGCAACACTTTTCCACCTCAATGCCCAGAACAGAATTATCTGTTGTATTTATTAATAATAATTGTAGTAGTAATAATAATACATATTATTTTAATAAACTGGAGAAACCTCTTTTCCCATAAGCAGTTACTCTATGTATCAAACTCCCCAATCTCCTTTGTTTTACCAAATTTGCTAGTTATATTATTTATCATCATTGTAAAAATGTAGCAAAAATATAGATAATTACTGACAATTATTTAAAATATACCAGGTTGAGAAAAATTACAGCAAACTACCTCTAACCATTACTACAACTAGACTTTTATAAAAAAAAATCCTCAGTTTCTTTACAAGCGTTAAAATCGTTCTCTGAAAAAAGTTCTATCCATCCTGTCTCTATATCACACAGTCTCTCTCTTCTGCCACGTCTTCAGGATGACCACAAACTACCTATCTCTCGATAATCTATCGACTTTTTAAAAAAGTAACTCTCTTTGTGTGTGTGTGTGTGTGTGTGTGTGTGTGTGTGTGTGTGTGTGTGTGTGTGTGAAGAGGCTACTGAAACTGGTGTGGCATGATAATTTAAGGTTTATGAAGTGTTTTTCTCATAACAATCCCGTGAGGTAGCTAGTACAAGAATTTGCAGGAGCAGGGGGAGCAGAACACAGATTTTTAGATTTTTAATTTCATCAGTGTAATGAATTTCCAAAAAGTTTTCTCTCTTCTTATTCAGACTGACACTTGGGTAGGTCACCTGTAATTTAGAGTCTTAGAGATTTTTTGTAAGGGGACTCAGAGATTAAGATACTTTCCCTTAACCTAGTATGTGTCAGAGGCAGAACTTGAACCCAGCTCTTCTCAACTACAAAGTTGACCCTCTATCCACTATATTCTGCTTCCTAATAGTGCAAGTATAGCAAGTGGCTCATTTCCTGCCATGGACTTTCTTCCTCTCAACCTGCACTCACAGTAACAGTTTGGGTCTGCAAAGGGAAATGGTTAGTACATCTTTTCTCTCTGCTACAGGTATGTCTGTGGAGGGCTACCCTTACCAAGAGCAGCTACTAATCATTAGCTCCTGAACTCTTTTTGGTCTGATTCTCTTTAACACATTAGTTAGCTAACTCAATTGAGATTTAACAAAAGCAAGAATAAAAATTATAGAACA
>CM053581.1:425110882-425168795 GCA_028627135.1 Pseudochirops cupreus
ATATACATATTTTTTTACATGCAACTGGGAAATGGGATATGCAGGCACTGGGGTAGGGAGATCCATCTTGCCCTACCAGAAAGCCAGAGGGGTGATGGGGGAGGATATAGGAGAGAGCAGACTGGGGGAGGGGGTATGCAGTGGGATTGCTGTTCTGGGGTGGTGGGTAGAAGAAGGACGGGGAGAAAATTTGTAACTCAAAATCTCCTTGAAATGAATGATATAAACTAAAAATAAACAAAAGTTAATCTTTTAAAAAAAAAGAGCTGAGACAGAATTCAAACTCAGGCCTTCCTGACTTCAGGTCCAACACTCTATCCTTCTACCTGCCCAGGCTCTTTTGAGAGCTCTGATTCAATCCAGCAAGCATTTTTTAAGTGCACACTATATGTAGAAGCCTTGGAAAAGGAAGAGATAGCTGGTAAGTCAGCTCTTTTCCTGCACAAATATACAGAAGTCTTTTCTCAAGTAGCAGATGAGGACTTTTAGGGAAGAGAGAAAAGGATCCTACCTGAAGGGTAAATGGGCTTCTATTTATACACTAAGTTTTCATTTATGTTTTCTACCAAGCACAAAATTTCCACTTTAAATCTTCCTCTCCCAGCAAACAGACTATTCTTGCCTGTCTGAGTCATGTATTTTCTGAATATCCAGACCTGAGTGACTGGGTAGTTGAAAACTTCAGGTTCATAAAACTGTCCAGTTACTAAAAATAGGAATTATATACCTGGGACCAGAAATAGGACAGAGATAAACACAGCTCCTGAAATTTCTGCCCATATGGCAACATATGCAAACCAAAATTAAGGATACAGCAAAATTAGGCCTTTTCTGATTGCATTCTGGTTGGGTTTTTTTAATTAGAAAATCCCCTAAATTAGCATAGAGAAGAGGTTCATAGCAGTTCCAGGGAAAAGAAACTTCTCCAGCCCTGCAGTGTGCTTTGAAGAATTTTTTTTAGGATTCAACTCAGATCAGAATGCTTAAAAAAAACAACAACTTGACACTAAGAATTCAAATAGAAACACCAATCAGGTTTACAGAGTGGATTTGTATTTCCTTCCAAAGTCCTCTGAGAGTAACCCCTATTAAAATGACTGTTGAGGGGCCTTTTTAGACATGGGGAAGGAAAAGATGAATTCACAGAATTTTAACCTGGAAGGCACCTTTGAAATCTTCTAGCCCTTAATTCAATTGATGAAGAAGATGAGGCCTAGAGAGGTTACATTACTTGCCCAAAGTTATACATGTAGTAAAAACCAAGATTGGAACTCCAAATTCAGTGCCTTCTCTATCATATTCCATATTCAGTTCTACTTGTGTTAAATGCAGTAGTCTCTTTCATCACTTATATGTGGACTTTAATTGGGGAAAAAAATACACTAATTCTAAGAAAGACTTAGGCATTAGAAAGAACTTGAAATGGCCTTACTGGCCTTCCGCGCAAAAATACTCAAGGCCAACTGTACACTGGTAAAGTTTGGAGCAAGAATCCCAGGATGTCAAATGACTTTTGTTCATTTCTATAGGTAGACATCACAATTTATTCTTCATAAAGGTTCCCATACCTTCAGAAACTGGAGGCCTAAGAGCTTGGAAAAATATGAGAACAATTCCTTTTTTTTAAGCACAAGGGAAAAATATAAAGAGCTGCTCTGGGATTTATCAAAATGGCGGTAGAGTAGAGTGGGCATTGAAAGAAGAATGAGGAGAACTACATTCAAATCCTGACTCTGCTCATTTTTATTTGTTCTGTGATCCAGGGCAGAATCATTTTGCTTTTCTGTATACAGGTTTCCTCATCTGCAAAATGATTGTGTTGTAGATCATCTAAATCCTATAATCCTATGGTAAATTGCTCCCAATTAACACACTTGTATTTCACTCTCCTACCACTGCATTTCTTTGTTCACCTCAGGCCATTCTCATCTAATGTAACTGGTATGAAGCAGGTGATCTTAGGGAACAGTCATCTCTGGAAAACTGTCTTCAGGAGAAAGGAAACAATTCTTGGCATAATAAATTGCAGCTGCATGTTTTCACTAGTGCGGTTAGTACCCAATGACTTCTGGCAGGTGGAAGACAAGGTGGCTGTGGACCCAGATCACAGGGCTTAGGGACATAAATCATTGAGACAACTTGATAAAACCCAGGCCTGTCTCTGCAGTAACTAAAGATGAGCCTGGGAGTGGTGAGGGAGAAGCTTATGGGTCATTTTCAGGAGAAGGCTGGCAACCAGCCACCACAAATTCTTACACAGATTGCAGAGGAGTCTTTGAATTGGTTACTCAGATATTTTAATTACATTTTCATTCAAGTAATTAACTTAGGGTCAGACTTGGCACCACATTTTAAGAAGGACACTGATGAGATAGAATTTGCCTGGAAGAGGTAGCCCTGGATAGTGAGGGTTCAAAGCTCCTAATAGAGAACATCTACAAAATGAGGGAATATTAACCCTTTACTAGGGGTATGATTTTTATTAGATACAATAATTCACAAAGTAAAGGACAGAGGGGCTACAATCTGTATTGGTGGAAGAAGGACCCTCTTATCAAAACTATGGACACTGGACTTTCTGCTGAGCACCAACTCTAGAGATAATACAGTGTTACAGAGTTCGAGGAGCAAAGCCATAAGACATAATATTTGTCCTCTAGGATCTTGAAATTGGTCAAGAAGATGCAAGCAACACACATGAAATAAGTACAAAAATGACACAGAAATTGTGGTGGGAAAGAATGTACAGAGTGAGATAAACATAGAGACCTTTCAGGCTCGCCAGTATTCACATCATTTCACTATGTACTAAAACACGGACACAGTCAAGCTGTCCAAGATAAATAACATGCCGTCTGTTTTCATAACTGGTCAAGAACGTTGAACTACATTGACTTTCCCAGTCAGGATTTAAGGTCAAGGGAGAAACAAGGGTTGAGAGGAAGAGAAAATTAAAAAAAAAAAAAAACAACCAAAAAACCATAGTTTAGACTGCCACTATAGCTACTAATCTAAATCACAGATTTGGGGAAATAAACTCCCTGAGACCACAAGCTTGGCCTTTTAGCAGACCCTACTTACCTTTTTAAATTTTTTTTTAAGATAACCATCCTTTGAGCTCTAACGGTTTATATAGGCCTCTCTAGATGAGCCAGTGTCTCAACAAAACAGATTTTTAAAATTATTGTTAGAAGAAATTTTAATAACTCTAATGAGAGACATAATGACAATAGAGGACTGCCTTGGAGAGCTGGGGAGACCTGGGTTCAAGTTCTGCCTTTGATATACATTAATTGCATGAACAGGGGTAATTCACTGAACCTCTGAGTGCCCACAGACACATTTCTAAGACCAGAAGTCAAAGAGGAGTTGTTGATGTCCATTCATAAAGAAAGTTTCTACATCAAGAATTCCTTACACCAATGAAATCATATACTCAAACCCAAATGAAATTCTGTTTGTGTATTCACATGTGATATGTGTGTTTGTGTGTGTGCATGTGTGTATGTGTGTATATGTATGTGTGTGAGAGACAGAGAGAGAAACAGAGAGAGAGAGAGAGAGAGAGAGAGCCTATTCATATAACCAATTTGGAAAGCAGCTCTGCCCACTGTAGAAATCCATTGATCCTACTCTCATAAGCTAGAAATGGAATGACTTTTAGGAGACTATTTTACCACAGGATGCACTGGGTTGCTCTCTTCACCTTGATCTGGACAAAGTTTTTCTGTGAGCTGCCAGGTCACTGAGACACATACAGATGCAGAAGTAACAACAGATAGAATCCTAGATTTGAATCAGAAAGACCTGGGTTTAAATTCTGCCTTTGATGGTCACTCCCTGTGGGACTGAGGTAAGTTGCTCAACCACTCTGAGTATTAGACAGCTCTCTAAGACTTATCTTCTTAATGACAGACAGCTGCACCCAGGTCCCCGAGGCTAGAGGCAGCTCCCACACTGTCACACTCAGTCACAGACATAGTAATGACCAGGTGATGCTGACTGATTTTTTTACGCCCTCCTGTTTCACAGAATCATAGAATGCAAGAGCACGGTGGGGCCTGAGGGAGGGAATGTGGTGCAACGGACTGCCGTGGTACAGGACTTGGGCAAACGGAATTCAAGTCCTGTTTGTCAAGCCGGCTCAGTCGTTTTTCAGTCGTGTCTGATTCTCTGTGACCCCACTGGGTGTTTTCCTGGCAGAGATTCTGGAGGAGTTTGCCATTTCCTTCTCCAGCTCATTTCACAGATGAGGAAACTGAGGCAAACAGGGTTATGGGACTTGTTCACTTACAATTAGTAAGTGTCTGAGGCTGGATTTGAACTCATGAAGATGAGTCTGCTTGATTCCAAGCCCAGTGCCCAATCCACTGTGCCACCTAGCTGCCTCATTCAAGTCCAGGCCTGGTCATTCAATTTGCTCTGTGGCCTTGGATGTTACTTCATCTTCCTGGGCCTCAGTATCTCCGTCTGCAAATGAGAGGGTCAGACTAGATCAGGGCTTCCTATACTTTTTCTACTCACAACCCCTTTTCACATTTCAGCAGCATTCCTTGGTCTTGCATGGTGTGATGGCATGTGCAGTGCAAAAGTGTACATGTTTTGTGTTCACAACCAGCGAAGCTGCATGATGCAGCATCAGCAAGTGCTGCCAGAAACACCTCAGATTCATTACACATTTGATTTTTAAATAATTTTTTGGTCATTGCACATTCAGAAACTTTTTACTGGTGCCAACTTTTCATGACCCCGTATGGGGTTGTGACTCACAGTTTAAGCACTAGACTAGATGATCTCTGAGCTGCCTTCCAACTCTTACAGTCTATAATTTTAAATTATTTACTCCAATCTTCTAATTTTACAGGGCAGGAAACTGAGGACAGAAGACAATAAGCAACTAAAATAATATAATTAGCGGCCAAAAAAACAAAAGTTTAGGCTATAATTCCCCTGCCTTCTAGGCCAATGCTTAACCCTTAAATCTTATTACCTATATATATGTGTACATATACATGTATACATACATACATACATACAGATAGATAGGTAGATAGATAGATAGATAGATAGATAGATAGATAGATAGATAGATAGATGGGTGTGTATGTGTCTTGGGCAGCTCAGTGGTATAGTGGATAGAATGCCAGGCCTGGAGTCAGAAGGACCTGAGTTCAAATCTAACCTCAGATACTTTCTAGCTGCTGTGTGACCCTGGGTAAGTCAGTCAGTCCTGTTTGCCTCAGTTTCCTCATCTGTAAAATGAGCTCGGGAAGGAAATGGCAAACTATTCCACTATCTTTACCAAGAAAACCCCAAATGTAGTCATGAAGAGTTAGATATAACTGAAATGACTGAACAACAACAAGATCTATAGGACTGGCCTTTGAATCATGTCTAATAATAACAATCACTCATTTATACAGTATTTTAAGTATACAAAGTGCTTTCCTTATCACTCTATGAGTTGTGATGTCAGCTCAGTTAGGTGATGTGGCAGGGTGGCTTGCAATCACCACACAGCTAATAAGTGTCAGACTTGGAACACAAACCCAGGTCTCTCATCTATGCCACACCGACACTATTAGAAAATGTAAGGGAACTGAAAAATAATTAGGAAACCACTGGAGAAAAAATTATGTCAACTACTGCAAGTTATCCAGTTAGTATCACAGCTGATGAAACTGGCTTATTTACACTGAAACAATGCTTACTTTTTTGGCAAGTCTTACAGACTTGATGTAACAGTTGTAGTTTAATTGATTGGAACTTAAAATTAGCCCTTTATAAAAAAGAAAAATTTATTTAATTATGAATGGATAAAATCTTGTGCCTAACAAGAAAAAGGACATTTAATTGGCCCACTATAGATTATAGAATAGGCTCAAGAATGCCGCTAAAATTTTAGCAAACATCAAATTAGCTCCCAATTATGCTTGTAAGTTTCCATACTGGATTGAGTACAAAAAATAATCACCATTCAATCTACAAGATCCAATTTACTATTTTTGTTTGTGATACCAAATATCCTAATATTAGATAAACTTAATAAAATATCAGTGTATTGATAGCAATGTTGCATTAAACAAAAATATTCTGGGAACACACAGAAAAAACTAGCTACATATATAGTTCTGGTAGAAAAGCAAAAGCAACATGAGATGATGCTATGATCTTAACGAAACATAGAAAAATAGGATGCATGGTTATCTCAAAGTGAGGTTATTCCATCTACACAACAAAGACAGGGAGACCAACAACATCTCAAGAAACTGTACTCCATGAAACACACTGAGAGTCGGTACCCAGCATTCCAAGGGATAGGACCTTTAAACTCTCGCTAACACACTTCCAAAGAAGGCAGAATCAGACCCACACTGGGCAAAGTGACTTGCTAAGCACCTTCTTCTATATCTGATTCTGAAATATATTTAGATCTTACCATTCAAATTTTTTCTAATATGCCAAATTGTTTTGTATCACCGCACCAACTTTTGAAAATACCACTTTTTAAATTTTATTTTTATTATTTTAATACCTCTTAATAAAAGTTAATAAATTCCGGATTAAAAAAATAATAAATCTCATCTCCACACTAGTTCTTCCTAATTCTAGCCTTGGTTTCACAAGAGCAAATGTTGGGATTTGTCACACCATCAGGAAATGTTCATCTTCGCCATAGATGATTATTATAAATCTTATTATTGCCAATCTTGTATTAAAGTCCTACTCAGAATGGAATGGAAGGACCATGGCAATGGAGCACAAGTGTATAGTCAAAAGACTAATTGAATCAAATTTGGAAAGGCTTATCACCAAGATTAACACAGGGAACTCTCAGATGAGGAAATTCCCTTTACCAATCCAGGTTAGTACCTTTTCTGGAATTTATAATCTTAGAGAATTATCGAGAGCAGAGGTATCAAACATGTGGCCCATAGCTTATGACATTCCTAAATGCAGCACAAATATGATTAAACCGTAATTTGGAAATATTTAAGAATATTAAAAAATACTGTAAAACAGATAATATTGCACTTTAAAACTGTCAATATGGAGCCCTCAGGGATCCTTACATATGGATTAGTGGCCCCCACTTCTATTTGATTTTGACACCACTGATCTAGAGTATGGAGAATTGAAATGATTTGCTGGAGTCCCACAGTCAATACAGCCAGTATGTGTTAGAGGCAAAATTTAACTGAGAGAGCCTGGCTCTGAGACCAGTTTTCATTCACTAAGCTCTACTCACTGTAACAGAAACAATATCAATAAATACAGCTAAATGTGGCTTTCAGATTAAAGATGGAGCCAAGTCAAAACATCTTATTAATCATTTGATATACATAAATTACATCAGGCTACATGGCTCCACTAAAAAATACATTTAACAGCTCCTTCGTCTCATGGAATCTTCCTCCAATGATGTAAAAATGTCATTTGTGTAAGTATAAAATACTTTAAATGCACACAAAGTCTTACAGGTCTTCTGTAAGTATGAGATTCTTAATATCTACTGGAATAGTCGTGAAGATGCTGCTCTCAATGAATCTATAAAACATGAGCTTTTATTACAAAGCTCTGATCAAGTTACAAAAAGCAATCATTTGACTCACCTATAGAATAGTCTGAGGAACATGAAATATAAAGCAATAAAGGCTAAGAGAGTGTCTCGTCCTTGGACCATTTCTATCTGAAACCCTTCAGAAAAGATGAGAATAAGAGAATGACGACAACAGTAACATTAACAATAACAGTAAGAGAAATGCCAGTTGTGCAAAGTAAGAGAATGTTAGCAGAGTAACGTATAGCGGAGATAGGGAGGCAACATTGTACCGTGGAAAGAACACTTGCTCTGGAGACAAGGTTCAAATCTTGCCACTGACCCTTGATATCTATACAACCTTGAGCAAGTAATTTTAACCACTCTGAGCCTCAATTTCCTTATTCGTAAAATGGGGAGGACTCGATGGTGTATGAGGTTTCTCTAAGTTCTAAATCTATGATCCTATGACTTTGTGTGTCCTGAGACCATTACAGTAGGCATAAAGGCCTGGAAGTAGCTAGCCCTGAAATATCAACCATGATGTTTTTCAGATGATCTGGTGATGACAATGATTGGGTTAGCCCATTGGCCAATGTGATGCAAGTGCTGCTATGGATCTAAGAAAGCAATGAGTTAGCACAGGGCTGTAAAATGGTCCTATTCTGAACCACAGGAATCAGCAGTGTCATCTTAACACAGAAGATGGTGGAATGAATGGTGCCCCTTTGTTTTCTGGTCCAAGAAGACAATATACATCAGAAAAAATTAAAAATATCAAGAGCAGGGATGTGCAGGAGCCAAATGCCAATTTTTCAGTGTAAGCATTTATACCTCAGAAATGTGCAAATCCTATAAAGCAGTGTTCGATTTACTATTTTAGTTATTGTTTAGACTTGAGAAAGTGATGAAGAAAATGCCAGTAGTGTAGATAAGACTTAAAAGTGTGTCATGGGTAAATTTTTTCCTGGAAAGCCAGTTGTTAAACATTTACCAGAACACCCCTGCCCAATACCCTTCTTTTTGGAAATGTGTTAGCACAAATGATGCAGACTATTAGAGTGGGAAAACCACAAAAGCACACAAAATGGAATAAAGAGATGAATGCTTTTATTATGTGCCAGTACTAAAGCATAAAAATTTGGAAAATGATCTTATCAGTTAGAGGCAAGGACTTCATATTGGTTTTTTGTCAGCCACATCCAGTATGAAGTTGTACACCAATGTACTGTACATCAATGCAGCGCAATTATAAGAAACTTATTCCTAAACCCAATATAGATGAAAGAGTAAAAAATTAAGAAGAAATTTAAATCTAAAGAATCTGAAAGCATAAAAAACTACACATAACACAAACTCTAGTATTGATACCTAATAATGAAACACATTAAACGATAGTAATGTCTTGAATGATTCTGAAATGGAAATGGGCATACTTAGAATATAATTTCAGAAAGCCTTTACTGAATTTGACAGCATGAAACTCACTAATAGACCAATTATACCCCAACAGTCATTCAAGGAAGCTAATATCTGCTTTAACCATTCTTCCATAATATTACAGAGAGTGTAAAAAAAAATTTCAGGAACTGCACACAATAGTATATGTTGTGAATTTTGCCACTGTAAGAACTGTAGGAGGAAAGAACTGTCTAGGAATACTCCTAACAACAAGCTTCAAATACCACCAGAGTGGAATCAGCTTAAGAAAACTCTTGAAGACCCACATGCTGAAAGACATTGGAAGATAATATCAATATCTTACAGCTAAGTACAATAGAAAACTTGAATATCATCTGACCTGATCAAAGTCAATGAAAAGGAAACACATAATCGAATCTAGAATACAAAGAGTATTAAAAAATATGGATTGCCTTAATCAGCAATTGAAAACAAAAGTCAAAAGGTTAAGGCAACACAAGGAGTTGAAGCTCGGCAAAGATGAAAATAAATAATTCAACATCAATCAAAAACTTTATTACAGGAGCTTGAAAAACAAATCAATCAGAGGAGAGAGAGAGAGAACCCCTGAAGAAATAGGATGTGGACAATTTCTGGGTGTCTGTATGATTGATTGCAAGTGCAACACAATGAAAACACAAGTTGGATCAAAGCCAAAACAGAAAGCCTGCACACAGTTAATGAAATGAATGATAGCACAGTTGTGTAAAATGAAGTGACTGAAACTCCAAGCTTCTCTGCAAAACTGAAAAATGGTGAGGCCAGATAAGATCTATAATTATTGGTTCAAACATTCACAGTATTGCACGAATTATTGGCAACGCACTCTACCAGTTTCCTCTCAGATACAAGCCTGGTGCCATTTTTTTTAAAGTAAAAGCTTTATGTATCTGTTACCAAAAGTTGAGAACCTTAACGAACTCTCCAAATACAGGAAAATGACATGTTTAGGAATTTCATGCAAAACATTCACAGCCTGTATCACTAAAAGAAAAAATTCTAAAATCACACACACAAATATAAATACAGGGTGTCCCAAAAGTCTTGATGCAGTTTCAAGTTACCAAAGCTTAAAACTGCACCAAGACTTTGGGGATATCCTGTATATTGACTGGGAAGAAAAAAATGAGGTGCCCAAAAGTTCCAGGGGTATAAAGAGAAACTTGCAGTGATTATTGAGCAAGTCAGATGAAAGCACTGTAACATTTATACTGCCACCATTGCATTTACATAGCACTTGTAAGGTTTACAAGGCATTTTACAACCATTGTCTCGTTTTACCCTCACTACAACTCCGTGTGGTTGGTGCTGTTATTAACCCCATTTTACAGAAGAGGACCTGAGGCAGACCAAGGTCAAGTGACCTACCCAGAGTCATACAGCTATTAAGTATCTAAGGCTATATTTGAACACAGATCTTCCTGACTGCAGATCCAGTGCTCTAGCTACTGTAACCTACTTGTAACCTAGCCTTATTGCAAGGCCTTTTATTTCATTCCTCATTCATTATTTATTCCAGTATTACAAATTCCATAATAACTAGTGTCAAGTATGAGAATGCTTGGTGTCCAAATGACAAACTTTTAATAAAAACATGCCACCGCTGAGAACAATATTAAGAAAATTGATTTAAAATATGGCAATTTTTCAGAGACATAAGTTTTTTTAAGCCCCTTCAAATCTACTGTCATTTCTCCTCAAGAGAACTATAGCTTTCAAGATAAAGAAAACATCAAACTAAAATATCTTATTAATCATTGAGGTATATGAATGACATAAAGCTATCTGTGAATACAAAGAAGGGGGGGGAACAGAGCTTGCTCTTAAGGAGCTTACACTTTAGTAGGGTAGATAACATAGTTATTTAACTACATACACAGAAGATATATACAGACCATCTTAAAGTAATCTGGAAAGGGAAAGCTTATTTCCAATTGGGGTAACTTGGAAAGTCCTCCAAGGTGGGATTTGAACAAGTCATGGCAGAAACTAGGGAAACTAGGAGGTGGAGATGAGGGTACAGAACATTCCAAGATGGAAGACAGCCATGGAGGAGGAAGATGGGCTACCATATTGGAGGAGCTACAAGTAGGCCGGGTTGGAAAGTAGGGGAAAATTATAAGATCTTTAAATACCAAACAGAAAACTATATATTTGATCCTGGAGGTAGTAGTTAGCCGCTGGAGTTCACTGAGCAGAGAGCTGGAGGAGGGTGACCTTAGAATAGACTTAAGCTTTAGGAAAATGACCTTGAGTGTACGTTGACTTGACATCAAGAGACTAGCTAAAGGACTTTTGTAGTAGTATAGACAAAGGTGAGGAAGGTCAGAATTAGGGTGGTGGCTGTGTATGTGGAGAGAAGGAAAATGTTGTAAAGATAGAAACAAGATTTGGTAATGAGGGGCTGAGACTGAGGAGCTGACAATAACACTAAGATTGTGAGCCTGAGTGGATGGGAGGATGGTGGTGTCCTCAATAGTAGTACGGAAACTCATCTTGTTGTACCATCTTGTTGTGTAGATAAAAATAAAGCATCAATAAAGAGAAATGAAAATAAGACAGCCAATAAGCTGGACTCCATTTCATTCTGATTACCATAGAGAGAAAATCAGTGAGATCTCAAAGGCATGTTGTTCACCGCTTCTTCATTCTGCTACTGTACTAAGAGAACCTTAAAGTGCGAATACTACTGATAACTAAAAGCACAATTAAAGACTATGCATTAATGATAACTAAAAAACAACTCCTTGTAATTTAAAGTGATATAATAAATGTATATGAATTGTCAAACAATTCCCTACTACGAGGTTAGCCCATCAGTTTTTCTTCAGCTCCTTTCCAATTTTAATAAAAATAAAATGTCATATGCCTGTGAGATCAGAGTTTCTTTGGAAAATGTTTGGCCAAACACTCCGTTTCATTGGCAATCACTTTTGGAGTCGCTGTTACTTTCTCCAAAGAGGCTCTGACTACTGACATGCATGAGGCAGGCCTTCTGTCTTATTCCGAGGGCCCAGACTCAGATATCTGCACATACTCACAGCTGTAGCCAGACCTCATATCCTCATGTGATCCTCACTGCCCAAGGGTTCAAAGAAGCTGTCAACTTCAAAAGAAACTAAAAGGTGCTTCCAAAGAAGTGAAATGAGAAACTGCTAATGTCGGAAGTGGTTTCATTACCACTGTGCCCGACCTGGAATAAGGAATAGAGTGGCACTGAGTGAAATGCCAGAGAACCTAGATCAAAACCCAAGCTCTGCTATGGGTGACCCTGGGCTAGGGATTTCCCTTCAGTTTCTTCATGTGTGAAATGAAGGAGTGGGATTCAATCATCTCTAAGGTCCCTTTTGGTATTAGACCCAAGATCTGATGACTTTCTTCCAGCTCTAAATCCTATAATTCAGGCAGAGAACTCTGTTGTACAGGAATGGTGAGGGGTAAATGACCAAACTGAAAAGCCTCCTGTTTCCTAAGATAATTTAACAAACCTGGGCTGACTGTCACGGAGACTGCTTACTTTCTTGGTTGGTCAGGAATCATTTCTATGTTAGTAGAGGCAAAAAAAAAACCAATTAGTTCTTGAGGCGTAATCTACCAGACTGGACAGTTCCTTCACTCCAATCTCCCAATCCCCTACCTATAGAGTTTGAAGAAACATTTTCATGAATAATTACATGTTTTCACCCTTCCTGCAAGTGGGCCCTAGAAAGGAGCCAGTTGAGGATTTTACATCAAGCCAAGTTAGTAAACTTTCATTGTAATATACTAGGATTCCAATCTCTCTTGTTGTTCAACCATTTAGTCAACCTTCGTGACCCTGTGGACCATAGCATGCCAGTACTGTCCATGGAGTTTTCTTAGCAAAGATAGTAGAGTGGTTTGCCATTTCCTTCTCCCATGGATTAAGGTAAATAGAAGTTAAATGACTTGTCCAGGGTCACATTGCAAATAAGCCCAGGTTTAAAATCAAGTCTTCCTGACTACAGATCCAGTGCTCTATCCCTCTGCCCCCTAACTACCTAGAAAGGGTTTGAACATGGACCAGTTGAGAAATTGTCTGTGAGGGCATAACTAAGTTTGGAGAGGATCATTCCTGATTGGCTGCCAGGTAATGACATTTTCAGTTGCAGCAATTCTCAAAGACCCAGGCAGTGTAGTATAAATGAAAGAGTACTGGGCTTTGAGGCAGGGGAGATCTGGGTTTGAAACCTTTCTCCAGCATTTATTAGCTATATGGTTATGGGGAAGAAGCAAACTTGCATCTCAGTTTCTTCATCTATAAAATGGACATAAACAATACTTGTAATACATACCACCAGCATTGTCGTGGGACACACATGAGACAAACTGCTTTTCTAAACTTAGGATGAATCATGTAACCTACTTAAGCCCCGGTTTTTTCTTCTTCTTTTTTTTTTCTAAAATGGGGATAATTTTCCCTACCTCAGAGCTAGGAGACAATACTTGGAAAACAATTTGTAAATAATATCATGCTATCTAGATGTCAGCTATGATTATTATTCTATAGACACAGAGGGGTTGTGATTTGCATCCTGGTAGGGGAGTGTCTACATTGATGTAATAACAGGTGATAGAAGTCTTAAAGCAAACTAGGGAGCACATGGGCTTTAAGCACAATAGGATTTTAGATAGGAGAGAGATCAATGTTTGCTGCAGTAGATAAGAAAGGTCCATAGAAGAGGTCAAACTTTAGCTGGACCCTAAGAGATGAATAGAACAGAATGTGAAAGGAGGAGTAGAATGAGAAAGAAGGAGTGGAGTGAGAAAGGTATTTTGGGTGGGAACATAAAAAGTGTGGAATCAAGAAGAACTGTGGTGGTGTAAAGAAAAGAACAGGGTATTTATGAGGGGGCCAGAAGATTCAGATAGTACATGAAATTTGAATATTTAAAGAGTTGTCAAGTAGAAGAAACTAATTTTGCATGGCCCTAGAGGATAGAACTAGGAATGATGGCTGGAAGATGCAGAAGCAGATACAGTTTCAGTGCAGAGAAAAACTTCCTAACCATTAGAGTTATGCAAAGGGAGAACAGGCTGCCTCAGGGGGTCATGGGTTTCCCAGCACTAAAGATTGTCAAGCACAGGAAGATCACCTGGGTGGGTGAGTGGGGGGATATTGTAGAGAAGGTTTTCAGTTAGGTACAGGTTGTCATAGAGGGCTTCAGAGGTCCCCTCTCAAACTCCAAGATTCTGTGATTCTCATTTAGCTCTGACACTACCTTACCATGTGACATTAGGCAAAATACCTCCCCTCTATGTGATCCACTCTCCCCCTCCATAAAATGAGGAGGTTGAATAAGATGATATCCAAGGACTCTCCCAACTCAATAATCTATAATTCTAAGAATAGAGTATGGTATGTATAGAGCCACTAAGGCAATATATCTGACTGGGGTTGGGGGAGGCTAATCATTGTTTAACATGGATATGACAGTTCCACCATATATGAACTAAACACTAAGAAGCTTTAAAGGATGTTCTGGCTTTGTCATGTGGAGATGCCTGGAGAAATTTTCTGAGAAGTCAGTATTCTGGGACTCAGAAGAAAGGTCTGCATGAATAACAGGTCAGTTTGTCCCCTAGAGAGAATACTTGGAGTCATGGATGGAAAGCTGACCTCAAAGTCAGGGAGACCTTGGTTCAAAATATATCTCTGACCCATTCTAGCACTTCTGACCCACACTAACTGTGTGACCGCAGGCAAATTACTTAACTTCTCAATGCTTAGACAGCAGTCTAAGATGATAAATTAGGGAGGTACTATTGGTTGAATTAATTTCCTCTCCAGGGAGTTCCCTATACCAATGAAATCATTGGTCCAAGTTGTTACTCCTTGTCTTCAGAGAAAGGAATGTAGCTAACACACCTTGATTTCATTTAAACCCCATAGTGGTCTAGAAGGTTTTTGCCCTCTCAAATTAACCAAAACAACTTCTGAAGTAAATCTGAGTTGACTCATAATGGAAGAAAAAGTTACCATGAAATTTTATTAAATTATTCCTAGCTTTAGCTCTTCACAGCCTGAATTCATCTCTACAACCAGCATGCCCCCTTTCCCCATGGTGTTCCTACAGTGGATAGGGAGAGAGGATCCATTGGAAGAATTCAGTTTCATAAGTAGCAGGAACTGCTGTTTCCCTCTCCCTCAAAGTACTTCCATGCCACTGCCCACTAGATAAGTTTCTTGTCATCTATAGATTCAGCAACCTGATTCCCCACAAATTTCATATTTTGTAGCCATTCCAACCTTTCAGCATCTGAACATCTAGGTCTAACCTTACAAGTAAGTGGAGTAGCCAATTATAGTGTTACTTTAAATGGTTCTCTAAAAGCGCACTTGCACCCAAAGAGAATCTTAATTTTTTTTTAAATATGCCTTTGAGATTTTCCCCATGGATTGATTATTAAAACACAAATAAGCCCTGAAAGATAAGGAAGGGAGAAAGGAAGGAAGGAAGGAAGGAAGGAAGGAAGGAAGGAAGGAAGGAAGGAAGGAAAGAAAAGAGAAGGCAAGGAAAGACGGAAAGAAGGAAGAGAAAGAAAGAGGAGGGAATGAAGAAAGGGAAAGAGAAACAAATGAAGGAGGGAGGGAAGTAAAAAAAGAAGAAAGGAAAGAAGGAAAAAGAAAGAAAGGAAGGGAGGAAGGAAGGAAGGAAAGAGAAAAAGAAAGAAAGAAAAAGGGGAAGGAGTGAAGGAGAAAGGGAGAGAGGGAGGAAGGAGGGAGGGAAGGAAGGAAGGAAAGAAAAGAAGGCACATATACTTATGAATTACATGTCATATGACATGAAAAGAAGGGTTGCTGAGCCTGAATCAGCATGACAAACAGCACTTCCTAAATTCTAAGCTCCCCCACTACCTCTTCTCTCAGATGCACACACATGTCAAAAGTTGATGTATTACATCCTATTTGTTTCCTTATCATATATTTTTCATGATCTTTTGAGCCTAAAAACAGATCTGACCCACTTCCTACCTCAGAAAGAATGGCAGAGTGAAAAGCAGCTCAATCTTCAGGGTCCTGAAAATACTCTGACTCTAGCAGGTGTGCTCTTGAAGAGAAATGTTCAAATTTTCCGAAGGAAGGTAATGGTGGTGGTGGTCAGTGTGTGTGAGGGGGGGTGGGGGGTGGGATAGCCTCTTGACAGGCCTCAGAACTGTCCTGGGGACAAAATCTTGGATACATATTTCTCTTATTTTGACAGGATAGAATAAAGATGGGTCAAATATTTTGGTCAAATGCCAGACTACCTTGCAGGGATTTTTTAGGGCTCAGGACACAACTGTTTGCCCACCTATCCAGTAAAATGTGCCCTCTCCCTCCCCTCAAAAAGGGTGAAGTACAAAAGTTGAAATTTCTTTAGAAATTTGAGTTTTATGGTAAGTCCACCCAAAAATTCAAATTCTAACATGGATGAATCCTCTTGAGACAATCTACACAGTCCAAATTCACCAGACAAATCACAACACCAAGACCAGTGATCTTGCTAGTACAATATTATGACAAATGAAGGAATAAATGCATTGAGAAGTCAGACCACGTTCAGCTTGAAGAACATAGAGACTCATAAAACCTAGAAATACAACTGTCTTGGCCGTGAAGGGGGGGAATGAATAATATGTGGAGTTAAGAGTCTCCTTGAAAAGACGAGTCACTAATCTCTTGGTTCTCAGTCTGCTCACCAGCCCTGCCCTTCGCTGGCAGTAAATGTCCCCTGAACACACAAAGAATAAACACTATCATGTAGGACCCAAGGTGGCTGGAGCACCTCTGACTCTTCAGGGCTCAAAAGATGAGAACTTTGGTTCTCTAAGGTTCCTAGGGACTAACAAGAATAACAATAACAAACGTTTATATTGTATTTTAAGGTTAAGAGAGCTTTAAGTACATCATCTCATTTGATGCTCTTGAACCCTGTGAAGAAGTAGGTGAAATGATCCCCATTTTACAGAAGAGAATGCTGAGGAGGTAAATGATTTGCTCAGGACCACAAAACCACAAAGTGTCTGACTCAGACCAGTGTGTGCACAAGCAAAGCCAGAAACAATTACAGAGAAGACACTGATTTTAACAACAATAATATTTGTGGGGAAACTGAGCACTAGGGATTCAGTCTTCAGAGCATGGGGTGGGAGAAGGTAGGGGTTGATGCCATCCCATGTGGGTGAACAACTTCTGAAAGTAGGTGACCATAAGCAATGGAAGGACCTGGGCAAATATTCGGTGACTATTTCCTATTGTATACTATTGTACGGTTAAGAAGTCCTTTAATTGACTGTTGAACCAGAACTGGGAATGCATACAAAAGTCTCCAATGGGTAGGAATGGAATCACTCTCTTACATGGTGGTGATCAAAGGAAGAAATGTAAGCCTCCTGAAGGCTTCTCTACCGGGCTGCCATGTGGCCCATGAAAGTATGGCCCTGATGTTTCTTCATTCGTAGTGTGTTTATTCTTTCCTGATCTTGGGTGAAGAAGTATTGGAAATGGCAGTGATTTTGTCAGCTACAAAAGGGCAGAAGAGCCACCAAAGAAGTCTAACAGCAAATTAATGGTACACTTTAAGGTTAAAAAAGTGTCTTATATACATCACCTCATCTGATCATTTGATCCTTGCAACAATCCTACGGGTAGGTAACCCAGGTATCATTATTCCAAATGAGTATCAGGTAGGTAACCCAGGTATCATTATTCCAAATTACAAATGAGTAAATTAAGGGTGAAAGAGTTTAAGGAATTTGCCTGTAAATACATGGCTATTAAATGCCTGAGGTAGAATTCAAACTCGGATTCTCTGACTTCAAATACATACAGGTAGGACCCATCTACACCTCATTCTTCTGAGACATGAGCAAAAGAGTTTCAACTCCTTCATCTGAAGTTCAAGTTTATGCACATTTGGTGTCACCCTATTTTTGCATTTAAGAAATGACTCCCCTAATTAAGCTTAATCTGCATTAATAAAATTTTCTCTATCACTTTGTCCAGACAACCCACAAGACAACAAATCAATCTGTGATTTTTAGTGCTTGTTGATTTCCAATGTGTAAATGCTCACACTGAAATTTTAACAATAGGCTAGTGAACCTGTTACACGCTGGCTCCTGCACTTCCGTAGCCATATCATATTCCTACCCTCCATATACTCTGTCTTATAGCCAAACCATAACATTCTCTGTCCTCTGAAGTTCCCTTCCTTGTCCCCAAGGCTTAGAATGTCCTCATTCCTCACTGAAATCCTACCATTTAAAGCCAAATTCTTATGTCCACTTCTCCGTGGAGTCTTCCCAGACCACAGTCAACACTAACATCTTTCAAGCAACAAAAACCCCACAAACTTCTTAAGTGGTTACTATTTGCCAGACACCGTGCTAAGCACTGGGGATATAAAGAAAAGTAACAACAAGACTTGCCTTCAAGGAGCTTACATTCTAATGAAGGAGACAACGTCCAAAAAAACTTTCTACCACATTATGGAATTGTTGTATATAATAATGTTCAGCATTTATCTCTAGTCTCTAGCTGTCTATTAGACAGCTGCAACTGGATGTCCCATAAAAATTGGAAATACAACACGTCCAAAGCAGATCTCTGAATGTCCCCAAAACTTTCCCTCTATTACTCTCAGGGGTGTTGCCATCCTCCTAGGTACCCAGGCTCACAACCTTGGGGTTATCTTTGTCTCCTCATTTTTGTTCTCCTCCCCCATCCAATGTGTGGCCAAGTCCCGTCCTGCCTCCTTCACAAAATCTCCTATGTTTCCCTCTTTCCTGTGACACAGCCACCACCCTGGTGCATTCCTCATCACCTCATGCTTCGACTATTGCAATAGCTTCCTGGTTGATCTCTCTGCCTCTCTCCCCACTCCACTCTATTCTCTACTCCCCTACCAAAGGAATCTTTCTAAAGTGTACATCTAGCCATGTCATTCCCATACTTATAAACTCCAGTGGTTCATTATTATCTCCCAGATCAAATATGAAATCCTCTGTATAGCTTTTAAAGCCCTTTACACACTGTCAGCTTTCTATCTTTCTAGTTCTGTTATAGTTTAGTCCTTACCACGTAATCAACAATCCTGGGACACTGACTTTCTTGTAGTCTTTCCACATGATATTCCATATTTATTCACTGGCTAGCCCTCATACCTGGAATGTTCTCTATCCTGGATTTCCTAGATTCTTTCAATACTCAGTTCAAATTGCACCTTCTGCAAGAAGCCTTTCCTAGTCCTACCTTTGCTATTACCTTTCCTCTGAGATTACCTGTGTATATCTATAATATGCATAATTATTTGCATTTTATTTCCCCCATTATAATGTGAGCTTCTTGAGGGCAGGGGCTGTTTTTGTTTTTTGGGTTTTTTTTTTAACCTTTATGTGTATCCCCAGTTTAGAGTCATGTATTGTGACAGTAATGAAATTTGAAGTTCCTTTTGTATTGCTAAGCTAAGAGGTACTTAGCACCTAATTCAGATTAAGCCTCTGTTAAAGAAACAGAAGGTATGAACTCCTGTCTCCTGTTGTTAATGTAACAGGAAGGGGCTGAACAGGGAGGCGCAATACTGTTTATAAGGAAAAACCCAGAGAGAGAGAGTCAGAATTTCTTGGGACAAGGATCTGGAGGCAGAAGCTGCTGCCCTGGAGAAAGAGAGAATTTCTCTCAGCATCATCTGGAGGCTGGGCTGCTACTGCTGGACTAAGAATTGAGAAGAAAAATGAGAATTGGTAACTGAGACAGATCTTCTTGAAAGCAAACTCCGTGCAGGCAGAAACTGCTGCCGCCGGGAGGCTGAAGAGGAGCCCAGGAGGCTAAAGAGGAAAGCCCCTCCCAAGTTTGAGAGAATGATTTTGATTTTGAAAACCTGGATGGAGAGATTTTGATTTTGGGGAACCAGCTGAAACTTCTGATGAGTCCAAGGGCCAGCCAGAGCTGCAAAATGACTTGAGGAAGCATGACTGTGAGGAATTTAAGACTTTGTGGCTTTGTTAAGCCTTGTCTTCCCAGGAACAGAGACCGTGAAGGATTTGAGATGGACTGGGCACTGTGGGCTCCAATGTGGAGCAGGAACTGCACAGAAAGCTGGACAAAGCTGGGAGCTGTCTGCCTTTAAACCCAGGCGACAGTGAATCCAGGTAGGATCTGGGACCATGGAAGGGGATCCAGGGAATTCGAGAAACCACCTCGAGTCAAGCTGAAAGAAGACTTTACTTGGATACTGTGTACTGTCTGGGAAATTGTACATTTATTATGGACCTAGGGGTGGAGGGTCTGTGTATTTTCTGATGATGAATAGTGAATGATGAAGGATGATTGATTGACTAAATGATTGTACTTAGTGATTGATGACTGAATAAGTAATTGATGAGTGGAAGACTGACTATTGTACTTTGTGTTGGATTAAAAAATTTTTTAATGCTTGAGTTACTAAATGATTATTCTTTGTTCAAAACTTTGTGACCACTGTAGTGGAAACTATGTGGCCATTTTCTGTGATAAGTTGTAACATTGTGAATGCTGTACTTTGATTAACTGTGAATGTTTTGCTTTGATTTGTTATGGAATAGGGTGTTCACTATACTGTGTAATCAGAACCTTAAAAGCTGTTCACAGTAGCATTCTGATGAAAAAGCTGCTAGTGCTTGGCTTTACAAGTATATAGTAAATATTTAATAGTTGACTCATATTGTATGATGCCCTTACTAGATCTATGAAAATCTTTCATCTTAATATCTCTGTCATTTAATATCTATATCACAAAGCATATTGCTCTATAAACAATATGCACTTATAAGATGTTGAATGAGTGAAGTGAATCTTTCAACTTGGCTACAGTATCAAATGGGAGGTAGAGAAAACCAATTTAGTCACTCCAGGGAACAAATGAACCAACCAAATTTTAAGAGTCTGAGGAATACTAACACAGGCATCTGTTCCCTTTCCCTTTAAAATAAAGAACAGGGGCTCCATCTTGGAAGACAGAAGAGGGCTGCTTCCTAAGGAGATCTGGCACACAAAGGGCCAGAAATGCAGAGGAGTCTAGAGCTGATTGTTGGGAACAAAAGAAAAGAAAAGGTGAATGTAAGCAGCCAAGCCTCTCTTGGCTGGGGTGGAATGGCTTTGCCCAACACCTTTAATTTTCAATCATGTGGCACTGTAAATATGTGATTACAATTAGTAACCTCAGCCAACCTTCAGCCCTTGAACACCTGCTACTAAAGCTTCCATGAGAATCCACAGCCCTTCTTTTGGCTCAGGTGTTATAAGAGGAACCCTGAGCATCACTCCCACTCCAATCCCTACATCATGACTGGGTGTCAAGAACATTCTTTCTAATATAAGTGAGTTCCACCCAACCAATCAGCAATTAAATATGCCAGGCATTGGGGAAAAAAAAAGACAGAAATGAAACCAACATGGCCCTCAAGCTATAGTCTCAGTATGCACACATACAATTCTTATATAAAAATGTACAAAATAAATGTATGGTAATTTCAAGGGAGAAGGCACTAGCAGTTGAAGGGGATCATGGAAGATCTCAGGTATGATGTGGTGTATAAGTTTTGGAGGAAACAAGGGATTCTATGAGGGGGAAACAGTATTCTAGATATTGGGAATAGAATAGATATTGGGACAGTATTCCAGGTATTGGGAAAACCTGGAATCGGGAGGTAGTTTATTTTACACATAATACTTCACACTCTTGCTCTGGAGATCAAGAAATTTTTCAATTTTTTAAATTTAAATTTAATTTTTAATTAATTTTAATTAATAGCTATTAAACTATCTGTGCAGAAGAGAGATAGAAGATAGTGTGAGGAATAACCAGAAGGCCATTCTGATTGAATCACAGAGGCTGCGTATGTGAAAGGGGATAATGGATAGTAAGTTTGGAGACATTGGTTGCAGTCACATTGTTGTGAAGAGTGTTAAAATGTCAGAGGTGTTGGTATGTGATCCCAGAGGTAATAAGGAGAAGTGGCTTTTATAGAACAAGGAGAGTGGCATGGTCAGAATGTCACTTTGGCAACCATGGATACACAGGACAGAACTGGAAGGAACATTCAAAGTTGTTTATTCTAACCAGCTCATTTTATAGATGAGGAAATTGGAGCCCAGGGTGGAGCTTTGAATCCAGCTTCTCTGCCTCCAAATCCAATTCTCTCTCCTCTGCATCATGTTGCCTCTCAATAAATCAGCAAAAATGTATTGAATACTATGTACCAGGCAATGTGCTGCAGTCACCAGGGAAACATTGTAAAAGCAAGGCAGTCCCTTGGCTCAAGGAGCTGGTATTCTATCTATTAGGGATTTAAAATATGGTCACAGATGAATAAATAAGAGGATCTGTGCACAATAAATACACCATAATTGGGGCAATCAGAAAAACGTCTTTTGAAGGAAATAGGAGATGAGCTGAACCTTGAGGAGAGCTGGAGGCATCTTAAGAGGTGGAAGTTCAGGAGAAGGGAGAGCATCTTTGACTGCCTGTGTAAGGCCCAGAGACAGAATGTCATGTACAACTAAATCCTGATTAGTGCAAATATTGAATCCAGTCAAGTGGCAGTCACTTTATTTGATTATGAACTAAATATTTCCATTGAGCTGGAACCAATTATCAGAGCTTACATAATGTTAACTTCAAATAGTGTGAATTTGAATATTAAACCACTTCACACGAAGCATTTTTTTTTTGGTACTAATTAGGACCGAGGGCACAGGGAATGACAAGCTGACCAATTTGGCTGGGCTGTAGAGTCCAGGGGGGAGAATAATATGTAATGAGCCTGAAAAGATAGGCTAGAATCAGATTGTGAAAGGCTTGAAAAGCCAATCCCCTAAAGGTAATAAAGAGTCACTGCAGCTTCTTGAGTAGAGGGATGACAAGGTTATGTTTATGCATCAGGAATGTCAATCTGCCATAAGTGTGAAGGATGGACTGGCAAGCACAGAGAACGTATGCAGGGAGGCCTCCTGGGAAGCTTTAACAATACAGATGAGAGGTGATGTGGGGCCTGAACTAGCATAGTCATGGTGGGATTAGGGAGAAAGGTAAAGATGGGAGAAACTGAGGAGAGGAATTAAGAAGATTTGGCAAGTGATTGGAATAAATGTCCACACCTGTACTGAATAATTATACTTGATTGCAAATACACATTGCTCATTGATTTTAGGCAAGCCACTGCTACTCTCTGAACCTCAGTTTTCTCATCCATAAAATAAGAAGTTTGGCCTAGATGATTTTCAAGCTTCTTTCTAATTTTAGATCCTTTTACCACAGAAAAATATTCATTATGATATACCTTTCTTAAAGGGAAGCACCGCATGTAAGCAGCCTGATGATGGTCCAGAGGAGTGAGAGAAAAGAAATGGCTTAAGAAGGAGAAAGAAGGTTGTGATTCTGAAAGATGTCTGTTTCTTGGCCCTTTACCCTCTAAATTCAGAATTGGGGGAGCAGGAAAACTAACACTCTGCTGATAACCAACTTTCCATTTTCCCCTTACCTAACTTCAAATCAGACTAGTTAGAACCCTCTTCCAAAGTTCATTAAAGCCACAGGCAAGGTGTATCACAGGAAAAGGCAGAGAGAGGACCTGAGTGATTAATCACTGCTACATTCTGCTAATTATAATAATTGCCATTTAATGATTTGTGTATATTTCTCATTCTGAGAGTGCATAGTGGCCTGATGGAACAAGACATTGCAGTTTCTCAATCCAATAAATATGTGGAAAATAAATGAAACAGCCAATAGGTAAATGATCAAAGAATATGAACATACAAAACAAAGAAAACACTTAAATTATAGACAACTATGTGGATAAAATGGTCCAAATCGCTAATAATAAAAGAAGTGCAAATTAAAACAATTCCGAGGTTCTACCTTCTACCTCCCAGATTGACAGAGATGACAAAAAGGAAAATGACCATTGTTGGAATGGTTGTGGGTGGGCAGGCATAATAATATACTGTTGACAGAATTTTGAACTGGTCCAACCAATGTGGAGAGCAATTTGGAACTGTACCCCCAAACACACTAAATTGTACCCTCTGACCCAGCAATGCCACTACTAGGCATATACCTTCTAAAGAAATCAAAGACAGAGTGAAAATGAATTGGCACAAAAATATTTATAACAGCATGTTGTTGTGGTTTTCACAGCAAAAAAAGTAGAAACAAAGTAGTTATCTGTCAGTTGAGAAAGGGCTGAAGAAATTGGTATATAGAATATTATTGTATTGTAAAAAATTATGGATATGACCATTTCTGAGGAACCTGGGAAGATTTATATGAACTCATGCAAGGTGAAATCAACAGAACCAGAACAATTCACAGAAATGTCCATAATAGTGTAAAGGAATACAATTTTGGAAAACTTCAGAGCTCTGATCCAGAAAGTGATCGATTGTGGCTTCAGAAAATTAAGGATGAAGCCCACTGCCCACCTCTTGACAGACAAATAAGGGACTAGTGGCACAAAATGAATCATACATTTTCAGACAGTCAAATGTGTTGATTTGTTTTGCTTGTCTATAGTGATTACAAGGGGTAGTTTCTATGTAGGGGGGAAGGTTTGGTAGCAATTGGGTATTGATGGTAATTTTTTTTTAAAAGAAATAAAAGAGCATTAATGAAACATTAAAATTATGTGGAAGAGAGAAGAAGGAAGATCAGAAGGTGAGACAGATAAGTTAGGAAGTTATGATATTACAATATTAAATTTAATGTATATGTGCACACAAATATATATATATATATATATATATTTATATATACACACACTTATACATAAATGTATGTAACCTCTGGAAAGCCACTGTTCAACTGAATTTGAAGACAAGGGTCTTGTATAGTTTGTCGCTGGGTAAGGAAGAGTCATAGTGGCTTCTGGTTTAGGTTGAGATGGAAAGCTGAGACAACCTTAGAGAGCTTTCAGTCTCCTTAGGGGCCCTTTCTTCGAGAAGGGAAAGCTGAAAATGAGAATCCCAAGCTCTTGCCCCAGGACAAAGATAACCCTCTAGTGAGAGCCCCCTGGGAGCGCACTAAGTAGCTGGTGCCAAGATCAGAATAACTCTGGCCAGGACTTCCTCAAGTCCCTGGGAAGAGAGTTGCATTTTTCCTGAAATAATGAAATGACTCAAGCATAAGGAATTGAAACATCCAACTCTATCCTGCTGCCTTGACTAGAGGCATGAGCTGAATTATTTGGGAACCACAGCTGATCTGTTATTTCCTTCTGGGAAGGGAGTAGGTAAATTCCCTAGAGGGTGATAGTAAAGCACTCTGGGTATCCTTTTACTCCCACCTCCATTTTTATATAGGAAGATCAATTTAAAATGATTGTCAGAGAATAGCCTCAAAAAGCAATTGTGAAAGAACAGCCTGAGGTTGTATATGATTTAGAATTTAAAGGGGCCTTGAACATGCTTAGAATCCAGGATCTTCATTTTGCACACACGAGGAGACTGAGGTCCAGAGATAGCAAGTGACCTGCTTAAGGTCACACAGGTTGTCTGCCCCTAGAGCCAGCATTCTCTCCCCTCTAACCCAGAGATGGCCCTGGAAGGGCAGTGCCACCTCAGACGTGGTGGTTGGTTTGTCCATACAGGTTCATACTTGGTGGAACTCACCTTCTTTCTCCTTCTCTTCCTCTTATCCCTGTCTAGTCTGCTCTGTCCCTGGGAAAAGAAAACGCTCTATTTATGGTTTAGAGCCATACTATCTGCCGAGACTTCACCTTCTCCTTGTCCCCCTTCCCTACATTCTGTGCTACCCCTACACCATGCCAATGGTAGTTTTATTGGGCTTCTGAAGGATGACAGATAGTCAGAGAGATATTGACCACAGAGATGGCAGGATTAATAACTAAGACACTAAAGAATAGGGAACAACTGGGTGTGAGTGATGGGAGAAGGTTTGTGTTTCCTGGGAAGAGCTAATATGTTTCCTGGATGGTTCTGTGGGAAAGTGGTTTCATTCCTGAATGATTCATGGTGGATGCATACAACAAGCCTGCTTTGGCAAAGGGGACCCTGTGAGAAGGTTTTAATAAAACATGATGACCCTCAACTGAGCAGGTTACAGAGCTATTAAAACATCACAAGATATGGGCATTTTTTTTTTAAAGAGGCATGAGAACCTATGAATCCTAAGCTCCCAGGGAAAATGTGGAGGCAGGAGTTTTTGAAAGAATAGTCAGGAGTCAGGGTATCAGTCTTCAGGAAAACCTCACTGTGATAAGAAAGGAATAATACCCCAGTGCCTCTCTTCTTCCACTCCCAAGAGCAAGGTGGGCATGTAGGCACCATCCTGGTAGGGCTGCAAATACCCCCAACCATGTCCCAGAGATTTCTTTGCTCCCCTCACCCTTCTCAGCAGCCATTTAGTCCCCTTTCTTTTATAGAATCTCTGAATGTATGAATGATTCCTTTGCCCTGCCCTACCCTGCCCACAATATTCTTTATAGATGTAGAGCTGAAACTGACCTTGGAAGTCATCTAGTCCAGTCACCTTCATTTTTTAGGAAAGAAAACTAAAACACAGATAAGTGAAATTCACACAATAGAGTTGGGATTTGAACTCAGGTCAGGAACTAGGAAATTCTGGGAACCTAGAAACCAACTTTCTCAGTTACCAGGAGGTCTGTTTTCTCTTGCTCTTCCTCCAAATTGCCAACATAATGGTCATTTGTTGCTGACAGTGATTTTTCATCAGGGATTGATTGGATTACCATCCTATGGCACAGCCAGGAGAATTAACACCTGCTGGGGGAAGATATTTCCCTGGCAGTTGACTTAAAATCATCCTTTTAATGATGACATTAGCAAGAAGAGTAAAATGCTTCTCCTGTCTTGCCACCACCTCTCAGGTCTCTAATTCTGATGTAAAGTGGTAACAAAACCCCTTTCTAATTATGTGGACACCAATGCCAAAATGAGATTATCTGAGAGATGGTGAGGGGGCTGGGAATCTTGAGGTCTCTTTAATAATATAGAAATGCTTTTAAACTTGATGGGAAGTAGATGGGTCTGGCTGCGACAGCTCTTTCCATTCATAGCTATTTTATTTGTTACACTGACAATAGCAATCTTCCAACTGCCAACCCCAGAACAAATGGTTTAATAAATAGGAATTATCTTGGGGTTCTCAGACTCCCTTTGACATTTCCTTCACCAGCTCTAGTTCTTTTGAATGAAAGAGGGCATCATATTAAGTATGATCATTGCTACAGAGAACTTCGATTGAACCAGAAAATAGATATTGGACAGCTAGGTGACACAGTGGTAAGTCTTCTGGGCTTGGCATCAGTAAGACCTGAATTCAAATTTTGCCTCAGACATTTACTAGCTGTGAGAACCTGGACAAGCTACTTCACCTTTTTCAGTCTCAGTTTCTTCAACTGTAAGATGGGGACAATAATAGCACCTAGCTACCAAGGTGATGGTTCCACTGTTCCCTGCCATCATCAGACCTCATCCAGAATATTTTGTTCTGTCCATACCACACTTAAAAAGGCATTGATAACGTGGAGAATATTCAAAAGAGGATAACCAGGATGGTGTAGGCCCTTGAGTCTATGCAGATCTGTTAAAAAGACAGGGCTGTTTTAGCTCAAATGGTTGTCTTCAAGTGTCTAAAGGACTGTGATGGGATTAAACTTGTTTTGTCCTGAGAGAGCAGAACCAGGTGAAGTTGCAAAGAGAGCAATTTAAGCCTTGGTATCAGGAAAAACTTCTTCACAATTAGAGCCATACAAAAGCGGAGCAGACTGCTTGACACATCCCCCTTCCTTCAGGATCTTTATGTGGATTTTTTCCTGTATAAATTCGACTTCATGGCCCCTGAGATCCCTTCCACTCTCAAATGTTTTCACTTAGTTTTCCCAACTAGGACCACACCTTTACAAAAGAGGGCCTTTGTTCCTAATCATCAGCACCTTGGCCCTGGCCCTCTGGGGGCTCACACCTATTACTAGGACTTAGCACAGCCTCCATAAGTACTCAGCTTAAGGACCAATAGCTGTCTAAGAGGTTTTTTCCCCTCTATTCTATCCCTCTGGAAACTTATTCTTCATACAACTGCAAGATTAATTTTCTCATACATAGTGCTGGTATGTTACTATTCTTCTAAAATATCTTCAGTGGCTCTTTTTTTGCCTGAGTAAAGTTCGAGCCTAGTATTTAAGGTGCTCCACAAAATGACTCCTTTTCCAGCCTTATCTCGGAACTCTCCCTGTTGTTGTTGATCAGTCTTATCTGACTCTTCGTGATCCCATTTGGGGTTTTCTTGGCAAAAATACTGGAGTGACTTTACCATTTCCTTCTCCAGCTCATCTTACAGATGAGGAAACTGAGGCGAACAGGATTATGTGACTTGCCCAGGGTCCACAGTAAGTGAGGCAAGATTTGAATTCAGGAAGTCTTCCTGACTTCAGGCCCAGCATTTTATCCACCTAGATGCCCCATAATACTCCACAGTCCATACTTTATCCTTCAGTCAATATGTGTTTCTCTTTATATCCAAAGTATGACCTGTACCTTTCTACTCCTATAGTTTTGGACATTGGTCCTAATGCCGGGAATGTCCTCTCTCTCCCTCCGTCTAATGAATTTCACCACTTCCTTTAAATCCCAACTCAAGTGTCACTGAACTTCATGAGACCCTCCCCAATTCCATACTTCCCACCCCCAAGTTAGTTAGTAATAGCCTTTGCCCCTACAGAATGCACACAGCACTCTAGAACATATAGAGCAACAAGGACTCTGATCACATCTTGTCTCCCCCAGTGCCCTGTATACAGTAGGGGCTTAAGAAATTATTGTTAAATGTGTTGCTTTAACTCTAAGGAATTTCTACCTGTTCAAAGATAACAGACATCAAGAAAAAAGATCCACCTGCTAGATTCAGATTCTACTGGAATAAATGACCACCTTCTTCAAGCCTAGGAAATTCTGCATCGACTCCGTGTCAATATTGCAAATGAACCAGTAAAACCAGAATTTACTTTAAACTGTAATAACAATCTACTCTCAATTATCTATGAGCTGATTCTCCTGCTTATAAATTAGATCAAATCTAATAAGATGGAACTTAATAAAGATCAATGTAAAGCTGGGTTTGAGAAACAACATCAGACATATAAGATGGGGGAGTGGTGGCTAAGATAATGCTTCATTTGAAAAAAAGATTTGGGAGTTATAGTAGACTGCTAGGTACATCTGAGTCAACCTTGGGAATGGCAGTCAAAGAAGCTAACATAGTCTTAGACTGCATTAAAAGAGGAGTAGTTAGTATTCAGGTCTAGGGAAGTAATAAACCTTCCGTTTCTCCCCTTTAGGAAGAACATGGATAAGTGGGCGAGAATGGGACTTTGAGTTCATGTCATAGGAGGACTGGTTGAAGGGTGGAAAAGAAGTAGGGAAAAGAAGACCTGGGAGGACACAATAGCTGTCTCCAAGTATTTGAAGGAGCGATTGATAGAAATTGCAAAGAGACAAATTTAGGATTCATGCTAAGGAGCCAGATAGAACTAGTTCACCAGAGTTGATTGTTAAATTTTCAGTGTGAGCATTTATAGCTTGGAAATCCCAAAATACTATAAATCAGGGCTTGATTTATTGCTTTGTTGTTTGTCTAGGTTTGAGAAAGTACTAATAATGCAGATTAAAATTAAAAGTATATGTAGCTTATTTTTTCCAGACACACGGTTGTTAAACATATACCAATGGGCCCCTTATTTAATGTTAGGAAAAACTTCCTAATCGTTAGAGCTATCTAAAAGTGGAATGGCCTAGCTCAGGAAGTAAGATGGTAGGTTCCTCCGTCACTGGAAGTTTCCAAGCAAAAGCTTTATATTGCAGAAGAGATTTTTTGTTCCAGTGTGGATAGGATACTTCCAACCACTATACAATATTCCGTGATTTTCCAAGTCCATGGTTTTTTCTTCTTTCTACTTTCATCAGCCTGTCTTTTGGCCATTTCCCTCCCAATTGACACCTCTACTAGACAGGAAAGGGAAATAAAAAAGCTAGTTCATTTTGCTTCTTCTAACTTTCAAATGCAGCTTGTTATAGCAGGCTATTTGAGACGTGTCTGACTGTGGTTCTCCAACCTTAAGTGCTGAGGCAGGGAAAAGATAAATAAAGCCCCTGAGAATCTCTAGGCTTAGATTTAGCTAATTTGTGGACAGTCAAATGGACAGATACTCCATTTTCTAGGACCTAGTTATTAGGAAGATTTTTTTCCTGACATCAAAGACACAAAAGCATCTTTTGTGTTAGAAGACTGGGTTTTGAAGTCTGGTGCTAGCCTTGCTAGTCACGTGACCTTGGACAAATCATTTCACACCTCTGCAAAATGGGGATAATAGTATCTGTAATTACTGCCCCACAGGATTCTTACATGTAAAGCATTTTTCAAACTGAGAAGCCCTATATAAATACCAGTGATTATTATGATACTTTACTTACAATTAAATTAATTCTGAGTTAAGAGTCATCAGTAGTAGCTGTTTCACTTAATAAATTCACCTGATATTTTGGAAACTTTCTCAGCCTGCTGTATGAAGGCTGTCTGGCCACTCCCCCACTGCCAAAGCCAAATAAGTGTTAAATGTTTTGTCAAGGAAGAATTGGCACTGGGATGCCAGGCCTGAGACCAATGCTGTGGTACCATAGAAAGAATATTGGGTTTGGAGTCAGAGATTCTCGTCCTGATCCAGGAATGTACTCTTCCTCCTCTTTGCCTATTGACTTTCACCTTACCCTTTAAATCCCAATTCAAGTATCACTAAACTCCATGAGGCCTTCCCTGATTCCACAGGATTCAAATACTGATGCTCGATTTAAGGTCTCTTCACATCTCCAAAGACCAAGTTGGGAAATTTAAATTACTCTACTTCCATCTGTTGGACTGCTAGGTTGGTTGCAGAGTGGACAGAATGCCAGGCCTGGAGACTCACTTTCATGAATTCAAATCTGGCCTCAGACACTTACTAGCTGTGTGACCCTGGGAAAGTCATTTAACACTGTTTGTCTCAGTTTCTTCATCTGTAAAATCAGCTGGAATGGCAAACCACTCCAGTATCTTTGCCAAGAAATCCCCAAATGGGTTCATGACGTGTCCAACATGACTAAAAATGACTGAACACTTCCACCTCCCTTCCTCCTTTTGCTCTGAGAACCATAATCAAGAATAATAGTTAATTCTTGGGTCATGGCAATACAGGAAGCAAAACCACCACTGCTTCTAGTAGGGCCGTGTCAACTGGCTCCACTTACAATCTCTGTGACTTCCTGAATCAAAACATTCTTTTTAGACAGTATTCTCTTCTATGTGTCTTTATTAGGATGTAAGCACCATGAGAGCAGACTGTCTGGCTTTCGTATTTGCTCATTCCTTTTGCCCCTTATTAGCTGTGTGACCCTGAGCAAGTCACTCAGTCCCATTGGATTATATTTCTCATTTGTATAATTAATCCAATATAATTGGACTAAACAGTTTTTAACGGCCCTTCTAGTTTTCCATCTATGATCCTTATAATACTAGGTCTAGGACTTGCAAGAAATTAGGCAAACCACGTAAGCCAGAGAACGCTTTCTCGAGTAAAATAATTAAAGCATATCTTCATTTTTTTAAAGGTCTTTTTAATGTTGTATGTCATCAGATTCATCACCTTTGAAGGCCTGGTGAAAATTTAATGGTTTGGTTCACTATCCTGAACTTCCTGATAGAGACAAGACCCACTAGGGCTATCACAGACCTATCCTCCTGAAATTTTTTTAAATCCTGGGGGAAATAGTATAATAGGTTCAGAGATGGAAGAGATCTCAAAGGTCAAGTAATCCACTATCTTCATTTTACAAATGAGGAAACTGAGGAAATGAAGAGATAAAAGATGAGATTTTAACTTTCATCCTTTTAATCTAGGGCCAGAGGGGGTTTTGTTTGTTTTTCTCTTCTAGAATATCTATTGAGTTGTTTCAGTTGTATCTGACTCTCCATGACCTCATTTGGGGCTTTCTTGGCAGAGGTAGTAGAGTGATTTGCCAGCTCACTGTACAGATAAAGAACTGAAACAAACAGAGGTTAAGTGGCTTACCCAGGGTCATACAACAAATTAAGTGTCTGAGGCCAAATTCGAACTCAGGCCCTCCTGATTCCAGGGCCAATGCTCTACCCACTTCTCCAGCTACTTGCACTTTTTATAGTAAAGTTCTACCTCTCCTAGAGTATCTCTCAACCTGTAAAAATGTATTAGTTGGCTACTATATGCCAGGTACTATAATAGGCACTGGAGATACAAACAGAGAAATGAAAATGTCCTTGAGAAACTTACGTTCTATAGGGGGAAACTGTGTGTACATAGATCAAAATTAGAATAAATTAGAATTAGAATAAAAATAATAAGACATGTCATATAATTAAAAGTATCCTAATTTAGACATGTTATTGACACTAAAAAATGAGAAATAGATAAAAAAAATAGGCTGTTATTTTTTTGTATTTCCTAATGCAACACTTGCTCTAAGGCACTTACCCCAACTCACACTGATGAGTCAGGTCCCCCCATCATGACTACTCCATCCCTTCAGGTTCTGGGGGCAACCCTAAGGGCTCAGGGGTTATTCTTTCTAGTGCTTTAGATCACCAGCCTGCCCAAGATTATCCATTGAGAATCAATTTAATCATCTAACCTCAGTTTCCTTATCCGTAAAATGAAGTGGAGAAGGAAATGGCAATCTTTGACAAGAAAATCCCCAACGAGGTCACGAAAACTTGGACACAACTGAAATGACTAAACAACAGCAAATGGATCTCTTCATTTCTTCCTTTCTCCTAAGCAGAAATGGAGTGAACATGCTTTTTTTTTTAATCACTCTGATTTGTGTGCTTTGATTTGTTGTTTTATGAAGGGAGTTCTGTGGCCGCATCAGTTTCTGAGATGGGCTGGGTGCCCAAGTCATTCAAAGCCAGTCTTGGGAGTTATTGGCCTGCTTCACTCGGATAATGGGAGTGGGTCGTGGCATTTGTCTCTGTGATAGATCTTCAGGTTTCATGAAAGAGACAGTTTAAGGGATTGGTGATCACAGAAATGAGGGTTTCTTCTAAATACTCAGTACCACGGGATCTCAGATCTCGAGTTGGAAGGGACCTCAGTCAGAGGTCGTCTAATCCAAACCCCTCATTTTACATATAAAGAAACTGACGTCAAAGGAAGTTAAGTGACTCGTCCCAGGTCACACAGGCAGTAACCATCAGAAGAGGAATGTGAACTCAAGACCTCTGACTCGAGAACCAGTACTCCTACCTCTGAACCATATACACACTGGGATTCCTCTTACCTTTGCTATTTAATTTGACTTGGAGATAACACTAGGTCCAGACTAGGACTGGAAAGCATTCCTTGTTTTTAAGGTCTATCACTTGGGTCATACCATACTATTCACTACAAGTTTTAGTGACTCCCTTTAAAACCTCCACCTCTTACATTTTATAATAGTGAGCTGCCTTTTTCATGTGTTTTTATGCTTAAAAATTTCTGTGACTGAAAAAAACAATTCATCACCTCATTGCTAATAATAAAATCAGCAATCATTACTCTCTTTCCAAACTTAGGTAGGCTGGCCTTTAAAAGCAAAAAACAAAGAAAATAAAACAAAACCAAAAAACCCCCAAACACTGGGCCCTTCCAGGAAGCCTTTCCAACAGGGTAGGGCCTGCCAAGGCTTCAAGGACCCAGGAAGGATCAGCATAGGAAAGGAAAATGAAAAGTATTGGTGCCATGGGTCTGTCAGGGTGGCTCGAGACAACAGTGACCTACTCTCTGTCAGCACATACTTATGTGGTACATGGGACATCAGGAGTTAACTACAAATAGTAATAGAACCAGACTTCTTCCAAGTGTGTTAGCTGAGAATGTGAAGCCTGGGAGGAAGCACTGATAGCCTAATCCCCATGACAGCTAACGGACAGTATCTAGTCTTCTATCTCTGCAACTGCCAAAAGTTCTTACAGGAATCAGGCCCTGAATCCTCTTCTTTTGTATGAGCTAATGAAGAAAGCCTACAGCTTCTGAACTCCTAAGAATTCTGGGGGGGAGTGGGGGTTTTCAAAGAAAACCAACATGGAAAGTGGAAAAACTGATGTGTTTGTAGCTAGGACAATCTAGATTCAAATCCAGCATTTGCTACTTACTGGCTCTAAGACCATTACTAAATATCTTTGAGCCTCAGCTTTCTCATTCGTGAAAGAGGAATAATATTTGCACTATCCACCTCACAGGGCTATTAAGAGAATTAAATGAGATAACATGTGTATACCACTTTGCAAACTTTTAAGTTCTATACACTTAGCTATTATTAATAATAGGGGACTAAATTATCTGGGGAGGTATTGGCAGTTTCCCCATATTTATTTTTCATGTCACTTGAAAAGATAGTATCTATTACCCTACCTAAAACTCCTCACTAGAAGGCAAACTTAACGGATCAGAAAAGAAGCTTCCAGGGTCTCTTCAGGTTCTGGAAGGAGAAATCAGGCACAAGATTCCTCCTAATCACAAGACACTCCAACTCTCATCTCTGGGTATTTTTTCTGGCTATCTCTCATGCCTGAAACACTCTTCTTCCCCAACTCTACCTACTGGTTTTCCTGGTTTCCTTTAAGTTTCAGCTAAAATCCTATTTTCTGCAGAAAGTATTTCCCAACCCCTATTAATTTTTACTGCATTCCCTCCTTCAGTGGTTTTCTATTTGTCTTACATATAGCTTCTCTATACATGTTTGTTTATTTGTCTCCCTGATTAGACTGTAAGATCCTTGAGAGCAAGAACTGTCCTTTGCCTCTTTTTGCATCCTTAGTGCTTAGCACAATGCCTGGCACATACTATTTGGTGCTTAATGTCTAATTGCACTTCAACAATAAGACACTAGTTATGGAATAATGTCATGGCCATGGTCATTCTTTAAAATCGATCTAGTCTATGCCACCAGCCTAGAATCCAATACGAGGACTGGCAAGGCCCTTAAAGCTCATCTCTTCCAAACCTCTCACTTTATAAAGGAGAATACTGAGGCTCAGGGAAGAAACATGATTTGCCCGAGGCCCCCCAGCAAGTTAATTTGTACCTAGGCTCAGACAGTCTAGCGCAATTGCAACTCTGCCACCCAAACTGTAGTGTTTCTATTTATCATGTATTACATCTTACTGAAAAATGATCACTATTGTGACAGGAGGGATACTAAACCGTCCTTATGGTAACAGAAAAATTCAGGTTTTCACCACCAAAGCATCTTGATAAAGAAATGGCAAATAAAAGGAATTTGGACTTGTATGAAAACTTATTTGAATTGATAGGGGATGGAACTGGATCTGTGATTTCAATGGATTAGAGAAGTCCTGGGTATAGAAACTCCTTCTCCTTCTATAGAATCTTCTCTGTAGCTTACTGCCTTAGAGAATTAGTTAGAGCCCAGAGACGTTGAAGACTTGTCCACCATCACAGTCAGTGTGTGTAAGAAGCAAGGCTTGAACTTCAGTCTTTCTAGATTGAAGGCCACCTTTCTAGCCACTGCACCACACTGCTTCTCTATGAGGTGACTGAGTGTAAGACCCAAGAGAACAATTTACACAGTGAAGTAAAGGAAAACGTATTGCTCATGTCTTAAAACTTATAACTCCCTTTATACCTACAGACTACCACTGCTCTGCAGAAAGAAGGAAATTAGATTTCATCAGTCTTCTGACCTCAAGATTCATAATAGTGCCGATTGGCATTCTGATATTTCACTATTATGTTCCTTTATATTATCGTGGTGATTGTAATAAATTATTCTCCTACTTCTGATTACACCATCATTTTAAGATTCAAATGTGGCCCTCGGAACATTTTAATAGTCCTGTGCATATCTTTGCTATGCTTCATTGGGTGATAAAAGAACATGGTTAATATCTGAAGGTGAAAGGTACTGTTGGAATGGGTTAGGTCACCTATTTATGTGAAATGGAAAACCATTCCCATACCTACCAACAACCTGTTTTCTGTTGTTCTCTACCTGTTGCCTTACTTCAGTATTATTTCTATGCATTATGGCAAAGCTGCTTGACTATGGAAGAAATACGGTAATGAGGTATCCAAGATTAGATAAAGTCAACTGCAGAAAAATAAGCTGAAGGAAGAAATCAGTACAATGTAATGGAGGGAGCAGGGGACTAGGGGGTGGGAGATCTCAGTTCAATTCCTAACTCTGTCACTAACAAGCTGTGTGAGCCTGGGTTAAGCATGTCCCCTTTCTGGCTTTTAGTTTCTCCATCTGCAAAATCATCTTCCTTTACAGACCTGTCATTCTATGATTCTAGGAACTGATGCTGGGATATACAGGAGAGCTGGAGCAGGGGAAGGAGAGACTCAATTAAAGATAGAGACCACCTTGCAGTTTTCAGAGTTGGGTGAGAAATAAAAAGACAAGGGGCTGAAGGCGAATGAATGTCTCGCTGCTTTCCTGGATCCCTGAGTGGGAGCTCTGCACAGCAGTCCTTTGAATGACTCAGGATGGGGCTAATGCAGGTGCAGTTATCATTCTGCAAACACAGAGCCACAGCTGACACAGCCCCAGTTAGAAGTTGTGTTAGACTGGATAAGACTGCAATGTCACATTGACAGATTAAGGTTCTCTTGCAACAGGAAGTACTTAAGCCCCAGGATATAAGTGCTGCTAATTAAACTGAATGTTTTAGTGTTCACTCACAGCATATACCCACTGCACCTCAAAACACACACACACACGCACACGCACACAGACACGTGTGCACATGCACACACACACACACACACACACACACACACACACACACACACACACCACCACCACTACCACCTGTTTAAAAAAATTCTTCACTATTTACTAGGGATTTACCCCCACTTAGAACCAACCATCCTGGCAAAAACAAACATATTGGCCATACCTCACAAGATAAATGGCAAGAGGAGGGAAATAGATTTCACTGTCAGTCCTCTGAAGTTGATTGGCCACAGCACTGATAAATGTGTTATCACTTTTTGTAGTACTTTTAAAAAACGTAGGTGCCTATAAATAAAGAGAATGACTGAACAAATTATGGTATCGGAACTTAATTGAATATTACTATTCAGTAAGAAATAACAAAAGGAATTCAGAGAAACCCAGGAAGGATTATATAGTGATCCAGAATGAAATGGACAGAACCAAGAAACTAGTTTACACAGTGACCACAATAATGTAAAGGAAACCAAGAAGTCACCCATGTCTAATAAAATACGGCTATCACCTATCTATGGTCCACTACTCCTCTGTCATGAGAAGGATACGTTTCACCATTAGTCCTCTGAAGTCAAAACTGGTCACTACATTGACCAGAGACGAGATGTCTTTCAATGTTGTTTTCTATTGCATAATTGTGATCATTGCATAAATTGTTCTCTTGTTTCTGTCTACATAAAAGTCTTCCTAATTTGATTCTATCCACTAATTATATTATATATCTATATATTATATTATAGATCTATAATTCTATTCTATATCACAAATATACTATCAACATGCATATGATATATACTATGTAATATATAGTATGTGTATATATGGCACAGTGGATAGAATATTGGATCTGGAGTCAGAAAGACTCATCTTCTGTAGTTCAAATCCAGCCTCAGACACTTACTAGCTGTATGACCCTGGGCAAGCCACTTAACCCTATTTGCTTCAATTCCTTATCTGTAAATTGAGCTGGGGAAGGAAATGGCAAACCATTTCAGTATCTTTGCCAAGAAAACCCCAGAAGGGATCATGAAGAGTCAGACATGACAGAAAAAGGACTAAACAACAACAAATACACTGTGTGTACATGTATGCATACATACATGTTCCTTTGGCTGTCTTTGACCTCCTTTGGCCTAGTAGTGGCATTGCTAAGTTAAAGGCTATGTATAGCTTAGTGACTTTTCTAGTATAATTCCAAATTGTCTTTCAGAACAATTCATCAATTCACAGTTCTGCCAAGAGTACTAATTTGCCTGTCTTTCCACTGCCCCTCCAATATTTACCACTTTGTTTTTTTGTTTTGTTTTTTACAATTTTATGGGCAAGAGGTGAAGTCTGAGACAATTTACCCTTTATCACCCAAACATCCATCCCTGTGCCAACTACTGTTGCTGGTCAAATCTGACTTTGTGCCAGTGTTTGGAAAGCATCTGTTTCATTTAAATGCACTTGACCATGACCTATTACTAGAGAAGCCCTGTTGTGTAGTGGATAGAGAGCTGAACCCAGAGTCAGAAAGACCTGGGCTCTAGGTCTTTGACACATACCAGCTGGGTGACCTCTCAGCGCCCCAGCCAACTGACACTCCAAATTGTTGTTTATGTGCGCTGGCAACTTTCCTCACTGGGGATTCCCTAGACTAATGAAATAACAGGGAGCAAAAAAAATTATTGAGTTGTATTGGTGCACGATGTGAATGACAAATGGAAAACCATAGAATTTTGGAATCAGAATGGATCTGAGTATTCATCTACTCCAAGCTCATTGTATAGAAGAGGATACTAAGAGCAAAAGCCATGAAATTATTTACCTAAGTTCATATATTGGTGGCAGAGCTAGGACTAGACGAAGGAAGGAAGGAAGGAAAGAAGGAAGGAAGGAAAGATGGAAGGAAGGATAGAAGACAGGGAAGAAGGTAAGGAGGGAGGGAGGAAAGGATAAAATAGTAGTTAGAACAGAATTATATTGGGAAATTTCATGATCACTGATTTAACATTAGGAAGGACCTTTGAGATTACCTAGTCCAACCCTTTATTTTAGAGATAAAGAACCTAAGACCCTGAGTTTAAGTGACCTGCCCAGGGTCCCAGAAGGAACAAATTGCAGAGCCAGGAGAGTCCAGGGCTCTAGTTCCAAATTTAGTGCTCCTTACACTGTACTATACTTATCAAGAGTTGTCCTGGGATCATTTATTGAATGATATCATCTCTAAAGTCCCTTTAAGCTATAAATTCTATGATTCAATCTGTTGGAGCTAGGGGAAAAGACATGATTTGCAATCTGAAGGAGTCTGTTGAACAGGATCTCTTTCTAAATTTTGTATGGAGCCTTCTTCAGCCACTTTTCCCCAGATCAGAGACCATGCCCTGAAGGACTTAACCCTTTCAGCTCTGAAACTCTCACCCTGGGGCCATAGAGGTCCTAACTGGAGAGTAGCTCGTGTGTGACCTACCATACCAAGACTCTTCCAGCTATATTTCACTTTACTCTACCACCTTTTTCTCAACAACCATCTTGACCCTACACATATACTTTCTCTCCCTCCCCTGCTTCTGGTTCTGTAGTCATAGTCTTATGAATCTTATAAAAGCTCCTCTTCCTGAGACTACAGCAAATTTTTTTCCCATTATTGTTTACCATGGACTTGTTCAGGGTATATTCCACAATCTACTCTATCCTCTACTTCCTTTTATGCACCCTGCCCTTCTGCAATTTAGTATAGCAAAATACACAAATTCAACTGTAATGAGGAATATGAGGCAGGGGTATAGGTGACTTCCACTGCTTGTTGCAACAGAATGCTGGGGTAAGGGCAGGGCAGAGAAGGAAATCCCTGAGTGGATCTCAAAGCACAAACCAATGAGCCAACTGGTAAGCCATAATGGAACATATAGGTCTGGTGAGGCGGGAATGCTGAATAGTAGGTATGAGTGTTTTCCATTGTTAATTCATAAGGCTATGAACTTCTTGCTTGTGGAACAGCATAATTGTTCTACTTCTCACATTTAAGTCCTTTTTTGGGTATGATGTTTTTTTGTAAGGGTTGTTTGTTTTATTGGTGAGTGGAGACTGGGGAAAATGTCTATTCCTCCATCATGTTGGTCATGGATGTGAAAGTCAACTATGATATTGGTAAAATTTCTTTAAAGAAAGGGGAATAGAATTTTGGTGAAGCTAGTAGTTTAACTATCATTCTGGGTTATTTAAATTTCTTTCTTTCTTTCTTTTTTTTTTTTTTGCTTTTTGGAGGAGGGAAGGTAGGGCAATTGGGGTTAAGTGACTTGCCCAAGGTCACACGGCTAGTTTTTTTGTGTTAAGTGTCTGAGGTCAGATTTGATCTCAGGTCCTCCTGACTCCAGGGCCAATGCTCTACTCACTTCACCACCTAGCTGCCCCTGAATTATTTAAATTTCATTGTTGGAGAAAGATGTGTGAAATAAACAAAGAAAAGCCTACAAGAACTTCTTTGCTGAAAGGCTGCTGGAGTTACCTATTAGCTTTGAAAAAGGCTTGAAGAAACATTTCCTGAAGATAACTGAGTTTAACTCTCATGATGTGAGGCAAGTGTCCTAAAGAGAATTCTTGAGAAGCTCTGGCTGACATACTAAGAGAACTGAATGGTGGCACAGCATTTTGAGAGTGGAAGAGAAGTCAACAATTGCAACTGTTGGTTAGAAGTGCCTCTGGTTAAAGGAAAAATGATAAATGTTGGAGAAGATGTGAGAAAATTGGAACACCAATGCATTGTTGGTGGAGTTTGTGAACTGATCCAACCATTCTGGAGAATAATTTGGAACTATGCCAAAAGACTATAAAACTGTGCATACACTCTGATCCAGCAATACCATTTCTGGGTCTATATCCAGAAGAGATTATGAAAAACGGAAAAGTACCTACATGTACAAAAATATTTCTAGCAGCTCTTTTTGTGGTGGCAAAGAATTGGAAATTGTTGGGATGCTCATCAACTGGGGAATGGCTGAACAAGTTGTGGTATATGAATGTAATGGAATACCACTGTTTTATAAGAAATGATGAGGAGGCAGATTTCAGAAAAACCTGGAAAGACTTACATGAATTGATGTCGAGTGAAGTGTAACAGCAACATTGTACAATGATCAACTATGATGGACTTAACTCTTCTCAGCAATACAATGGTCCAAGACAATTCCAAAAGTCTCATGATGGAAAATGCTATCCACATCCAGAGAAAGAACTATGGAGTCTGAATGCAGATCAAAGCATATTATTTTCACTTTTTTGTGTTTTTTTCTTTCTCATGGTTTTTCACTTTTTTTCTGATTCTTCTTTCACAACATGACTAACGTGGAAATATGTTTAATATGATTGTACATGCATAACCTCTATCAGATAGCTTGCTATCTTGGGGAGGAAGGAGGAATAGAGGAATACAGGGAGGCATAAAAATTTGGAACCCAAAATCGTACACAAATGAATGTTGAAAACTATGTTTATATATAATTGGAAAAATAAAATATGTACAAAAAAAGAAGTGCCTCTGGTTGTAATTTTTCTTACTGTAATGTACTTAACTGATTTTTAAGTTAATAAGACTAAGAAGTTTAAAAAAGAGAAAGATGAAACAAATTTAAAGGCAAAGAAGGGTTTCTATAATTTATTTTATAAACTGAGGAGGGAGTCAAAGACAAGTGACTACTGAGATTGTGCATTTCTATAAATTTATAAGGAAATACCAGAACATACCACTTATTGACAATCACTGAGGTAATAAGTCAAGCAGGAGGATAATTTTCTGTGGTTGTCAGCTAGTGAAGAAAATGAACTCAATATCTACCTAGGCTATAAATGGGGTAGTCATTTCAAAAATCCTGTTACACTACAGAATCAGAAAAAACATGGAAAACTGGCTTATGCCCTCTCACATCCTCAAATTCAAAGACTTATAATCATCAAGAACATACAATATTACTGATAAATTCATTAATTTATGAGGTTGCATGTATATAGGCTCACCTTCTCCACTTTTTCAACTTCCATTCCTTATTTCTGTTGAGCATCTCCTACCCCTCTCCAAAATGCATTTACTGTGAGTTGTGAGTTTTTAAGCCAATAAAATGTTGAGACCATACCCAGTAGCAATTCTCTAAGCCAATGGCAAATTTCTAAGTCTTTTTTTATGTCACTGCTTTTTGGCAATCTGGAAAAGCCTGTGGACCCCTTCTCAGGATAATGATTTTAAATACACAGAATTAGATATTTAAAGGTACAAAGGAAACCAATTATAGGAAATAAAGATGCAATTTTTTCCCATCCAAGTTAATAGATTCTTGGAAATCTATCTCTAGACCACTTGGATCCTGGACTCAGGTCAAGAATTCCTGCTCTAATACTTATTATATTCTCTGTGATTGCCAATAGCACTCACTGTCTCACTACCTTATTTTATCATTGGAACCCCTGCTCAAACAGAGAAAAGAATTCAGAGGGAATAAGAGAAAGGAGATAAGGAGCAGTGGGGAGACAGAGAAAAAAATCTGATGGCAGAGAGGGAAGGGTAGGATATGCTACATATGAACCAAAGAGAAACATTTAACAAGAACAAAAACGTCATTGGGAGGCTAGGAATACCATTTCCAGTTAAGATGTGTACGAAAGGGCCTGCTCCTTGGGTTCTAGCTTCTCCTCCTTGTATTATGATACATGTTTTACACTTATGGATTATCCCAGGTCTTTTAAAAGCCTAAAATTGTTCTAACGGCAGCAGGATCAAGTCACTGAACTATTCCTGAAGCAACCATTACTGAGATTGAGCTCCTCGGGTCCTAAATTAGAAAGTGAAGAGCAAAGAACAAAACAGACAAAAATACCATTCTTCTCATGTGGGAATATTTACGGAAGAGTTTATATATACTGAATGAATCTTATGTAAGAGTCAACATGTTCAAGGCGCTAAAAATAAGTCTGGGTACATTTTGGTGAGAGAAGTCTTGGTGTATTTAATTCTTCTGAAGAAAAGGGGTGTTTACAGGTGAGGCCAATAGGCTACTCCCTACGTCAGCTTTCCCAAAGAACAATGCCACCACAATGACAGCCAAAATGGTAGGACACCTTCCACTTAACAGAGACAAAAGATTCTGGATGGCAGAGTAGCAGATGGCTCTTGGGGAAGGACATGGTAAATTGAGAGAAACTTCTAGGAAACAATGGATACCACTGGAAGTAAGATGAGAAGAAGGTAAGGCACATGATTCAATAGTCAGCAATGTCTGATCTCTCCACAATGACCCCTGGAAAACTGTAACCATACCATTTCCACTCATCTGCCCCAACCCCCCAGACAATAGACAAACGTCCAAATGCTCCCCAGAGTCATTCGATGCTTGTAGAGAAGATGGTATGGACATTAACACAGCAAACTTTTATTCATTTGCTATTACCAAACCATTTCTTAGCATCTACCAACCCATACCACAGTCACATTCCATCTCACCACCCCTGGCAACTACTGATAAAAACCAGGCCAGCTGGTACATTAATCAGTTGGTGGTTACAGGTAAGAGATTCTAGAAAGAAATTAATTACATGTGGTCTACCACATTGGATCCTTAGTTCATATCAATTTATGAACACTCTGGAGCCACTAAAAATTACTCAACCCTTAGGTCAGGAGTTTCTTTACCAACAAGAATCCTAATACAAATATTTTACCATTTAGCAAATTAAAGCTGTGGTTGTTTTTTTTTTTAATTACCTAAGGAAGAAGTTGGAATGGTAACCATGGAATTTTATAGTTGGAAGGAATCATCTACATCAGCCTTTTAATATATTTAATTTAATTTAATATATGAGGGAAAATATAAATGATATATATTTAATATATGAGGAAAATAAGGCACAAGAAAACTAAAGTAAATTTCTCAGTCATACAATTAGTGAGGATCAGAGCCTGGGTTCAAATACAGGACGACTGAGTCTAAATATACTAACTTTTTTTGGACAGAGAGATAGAGAGAGACGCAGAGGCAGAGACACAGAGATGGTATTTTTTTTTCAAAAATTACTCAACAAGAACAGAATACAAACTGAACGCCAAAATATTTACATTTTTTAAATTGACTATTTCACACAGCATGAGTATCTGGTTAAAAGAGAAAATACTGCTACTTCTAAAATTCCTTTACTTACCTGAAGGCAGGGCTCTCTTTAACATTCTTTAGGCTTATCAAACCCACTTCTAAATACTATAATCATCCTTAGGTAAAATTCTGAAGTCAGTAAAGCTGAACTTTGGGACTGCCTCTATTGAATTTCTGTTCTCCTTCATGGTTCTCAGTCCCAAATCTATTTTGAGCTCCAAATTTTTCTTAATTCAGTGATTCAAATTCCCGAAAAGATATTGACTGATCAAGTTAATATACTGTATTAAGGTCTATCTCCACCCCTACTGCCTACATTCACTGTACCTTCTTTGCTGTTTAATCCTTTCAAGATAAGAAGGATTGGTGCAGCAGTTCTCAACCTGTGGGTTGCGACCCCTTTGGAGGTTGAATCACCCTTTCATAGGGATCACAGGGGTGGCCTAAGACCATGGGAAAGCACATATTTCCAATGGTTTTAGGAACCAAGACACTGCTCCTCTATCTGTCTCCGGGCAGGTCCACCCACATGCCCATACGCCCGTATATGAGTATTAAAGCATCCCGGCATTAGGAAGGTTGAGAACCACTGGATTAGTGGAACTTCTGAGGTCCCTTCCAATTCTTAGAATATGTGATACTATCAGATAGTGATAGAGCCAGAATTCAAAGTTTTCACACCTTAGTTTATGCTTCTTTAGGTAAAAGCATCAGACCTTTTATTTTTACCTCCAGGCCTGTAAAAATTTGAGGCAATTTTAAAAAATAAGCATTTAATATATTTTAGAGCTATTCATAGAGTCCCGCACATAGTAGGTACTCAATAAATGTTGAATAAATGAGTGACTTAGGGAATCATAAACTCATTAGAGAATACTAAATAAAAATGTACATACATTCATAGAAGTGTATGAATTTATGGATTCCTACACCAAGGGCTCCTGGGATATAGAGGTTAGACCACTTTCACTTTCTTAAGACTATACCTAATTGTAGTAGTCATAGAATCAGCTAGAGACCTGGCTTTAGGCAAAGAAGTTATACTCATCAGGGGAGTTGAGATCCTTTTCACAGAATCTGAAAGACCAAAGGAACTTCAGACCATAGGCCACCATAATTTACCAGAGTGGTCATTCAGTCACTACTCAAAAAATTTCTAAGGAGGGAAAACACCAAATCTATCAGAATAGCCCAATCCACTTTGAATGGCTCTAATTTTTAGGGTGTTTTTTCCTGAAATTTCTATTCATTGCTCCTGGTTTTTTCCTCTGGAACCAACCAGAGCAAGTCTAATCCTGAAAACACATGATGACCAGTCCTTCAAGTACAGCTATTATGTCTTGTGCCCCTTCTATTCTGCAGGCTAAAAATCCTTAGTTTCTTTAACAAATTCTTCTAGATCCTTCCTCCTACTGGTCGTGCTCTGAACGCAGATCACAATGGCCCCTCCCAACGGAGACCTCTTGCATGTTGATATTGAACCAGGAAAGACTTCTTTTTGAGTTAGGCCATCCAACCAGTTCTAAATTCATCTGGTCTACATCTCTCTATCTTCTTCATAATAATGACAAGAGATCTTTTGAAAAGATTAAATCCTTTGCTTAAACTCTAAGTGAACTACATCTTTAAGCACACCCTTCCCATACCCGTTTAGTAATTCCAACAAAAGTAGGAAAGAAAGTCAGTCTGGCAGTGTCTACTGTTAACCAAGACGTGCTGCCTCACTGTTGTCGTTGCTTCACTTTCTAGTTGTTCACCAGCCCTCCTTCGGTGATCCATTCTAGAGTTTCCCCAGGAATGTACCAAGTTCAATGTTCTACAGTTGGTGGTTTTGGTTCTCTTTCCTTTTTTTGGGACAACATAAAGTTATCGCTAAGGCAAGTCAAGAAGTTAATAGACATTTTGCCTTTAGCCAAGAGAATCCCGATAGGTGTCAGGATAAAGTCCTCCATTAGTGCTATATCCCTGCCACCTGCAGGGTTAAGTGACTTGCCTAGGGTCACACAGCTAGTAAGTGTCTAAGGTCATATTTGAATTCAGGTCCTCCTGACTCCAAGTCTGGCACTCTATACACTGTGCCACCTAGCTGTCCTCCCTAGCACATAGTAGGTCCTTAATAAATGCTTACAGATTGCTTGATTTGATCCCTCAATAAACTCCAGTGGCTCCCTATTGCTTTAAGGACCAAACAGCAGCTCTTTCACTTGATCTTTAAAGCCCTTCACAACCTATACTCACACTATCTTTCCAGCTTTACCCAAACCTTCTTGCTGTTGTTCTCATATACAATATTCCATCTCCCATCTCCAGGACTTTGCCCTGGCTGTTCCCCCCATGTCTGGAATGTACTCCCTTCTCACCTCTGCCTCTTAGACTCTTTAATTTCCTTCAGCACCCAGCTCAAGTGTAATTTTTTCTTTTTAACTGTTGCCTACAATAGGGGAGACACACCTATTTTGTTTTTCAAATAGGAAGCATTTTTAAATTAATTTGTCCTTCCTACTACCGCCATCCCATTGAACTTAGACAAATGTGAATTCACTGAATTTTTTCAAATGAATTTTTAGAATCTTTCAACACACATATACATAGTCTGGCTCAAGTGCCATTTTCTATATGAAGCCTGTCGTGATTCTCCCAAAAGTTAGTGTCTTCTTCCAAAATATTATCTTGTATTTATTTTGTTCATATTTATTTATATACTTGTTGTGCTAGCCAAATGTTTCACTTTTTTGTCTTTATAATACAAAAGCTTAAGCACAGTGCCTGGCCTATAACACGGACTTAATAAATGCTTGTTGATTACTCAGTTTGCTCATGATTGCATAGCTAGTAAGCCTCAGAGATCAGATGTGAACCCAGGGCTTACTGACTCCAGACCAAACACTCTATCTACAATGCCTTACTGCCTTTACATAAATAGCATAGGTGCGAAAATGGAGACTCATGAAAGTGAAGGGATTTCCCCAAGGTCATAAAAGTGGTGAGTAATCAAACTGCGTTCCACCCTACATCCTCTTACTCCAGTCTAGCATTCATTCCATTGCAGAAGAGCAGAACCTTGATCAGCGCTGCAGGAAGTACCCAGTACTAGGGATTTCCACAAGAATCTAAAAATGCCTATTGGGCATCCACCCACCAGCATATGCTGAGAATAAGCCATGGGTGGGAACTACAGTGAAAGGCCACTGTTCTAAAGCGAGGATTCCTAATTTTTTGTATGTCATGGACCCCTTTGGCAGTCAGGTGAAGCCTCAGAAAAATGTGGGTTTTTCTTCTGAAATGACAAATTTCAGTTCGTTATTGTTCAGTTGTGTCCAACTCCTCATGATCCCATTTGGGGTTTTCTTGGCAATTTCCTTGTCCATCTCATTTTACAAATGAGGAAACCAAGGCAAACAGGGTTAAGTGACTTGTCTGGGGTCACACAGCTGGTAAGTGTTTGAGGCCATATTTGAACTCAGGAAGATAAGTCTTTCTGACTCTAGACCTAGCAATATATCCTCTGCAGCACCTAGCTGTCTGAAATTTCAGTTAGAATTTAGTAAAATTAAAATTAAAGGTATATATTTTCTCTTTTCAGGCTTGTAGATCCACCAAAACCTGTTCCTGGGTCCATGTATCCCAGGTTAAGAACCCCTGGTCTAGTGGACCAAGGTCAAGGCTTGGAGTAAAAAGCTGTCAGTTTAGTAAGGCTCTGCTATGTACTGCCCTCAGGCCTTGCGAACAGAGCACAGCATTTCTCTGTGTCTTGGTTTTCTCCTCTCTAAAATGAAGACAATAACACTTGCACTACTTGCCTTACAAGCAGGAAGGAAAACACTTTGTACATCTATTTAAACACAACTTATGCTTGTATTATCAGGAATTTATTTCAAACATTCCCCCTAAATTTGGCATATATAAAATGCTAAAAGTGGCCTGTAATTGATGGGTTTTTGCAGTATATACTTAAATACTTTTTCCTTTCAAAGAGATCACATTTTAGGAGTGCAACCTATACTCACTAAGAGTGGCCTATATTGGGAACAATAAAATTATTACTAGAGCACCTACGTCTGTGTCTTTTCCTGTGTACTTTCTCAGCCTCCATCATTCTCAAACATCCTGTTGCTACTATGAAGCTCAATTCTAATGACAGCTTTTTGGTTGTCCCAATTTTATATATTTTTTAATATTTTATTTTTTTGGATTTCAGATTTCTTTTCATACTTAAAATATAAAATCTATTTTAAATTCTCTGGAAGTACAATAGACATTCTCCAGTAGATAAAGAGCCAAAAGATAGTTTTCAAAAGAACTGCAATCAACCACCAATTGAAAAATGCTCCAAAACACTCACTGTAAAAATACTAATTAAAACAAAAAATTTCTAGATTTTATATTTCTTGATTTCCTTCTTGTGAAAGAGATGAATCTCTCTCTTAAAGTGTGGCCACCTAATACATTCTTCTGATAGCTACCCTTGATTTCTATTTACTCCTTCCTGCCCTCATAGTCAGACACAGCAGGAATTTGTAAAGGTGAGCTGAGGAGAGAGTTAAGAGCTGGTAAGCCCATGTCCCATCTTCACTGATTTCTTAGCAAGTTGCTGGTTTTCCTATGGAGCCTATGACATTTCTTATTAAGCCTAATAAATGCTGCTTGCTGGAGATACAAAAATGAAACAGCCCCTGACTTCAAGGAAGGCAGATACCACACATACATACACAACACATCTAAAGACATGCAAAGTAGATACAATGTAATATCAAGAGAAAAAGTATTAATAGCTGAGGATATCAGAAAAGGCAGCTCTCAGGTGGCTTTGAAGAGATGCTGTAAGGTATTCTGGAATGGAATGGATTGCATTCTAGCTTGGGCAAAGGCACTGAGGGAGGAGACAGCTTGCAAGTTAGTTTGACCAGAAAGGAGAGTGTATGAAAGGGAAAAATATGAAACAAGACTGAGCCTGGATGGGAACACCATCTTGTATGGAGTTTGAAACATCAGACTGGAAATTTGCATTTTCTCTTAAAGGCGATGTGAACCAATGGGAGAATTCATATCCCCAGGGAGAGCCCTAGGCAAAATGTGTTTGTTTCCCAGACCAGTGATTTCAGCTGGAACTCCCTCTGCCAATGTAAATGGACTCCTGCTCAAAAGCTGACAGCTTCAGATAACTGCCTGGGGACAATGATTGGTTAAGCAATTTTCCTAGGATCAAATAACCAGCAAGCAGAAAGAGCAGAACTAGAACCCAAATCTTCCTGACTCAGAGGCTTCCTGGCTCTGGCTCTGGCTGTCTGACACCAAGCCACGCTGTCTACCTAGCTAAATAGGAAACATTTTTCTACTGTGGCAAACACGTTCTGAGGAACGACCACTCCTCCCAACGTCTCAAGATTCTCCATATACTATGAGTTGGGTTTATCAGGTCCTTGAAAAGAACGATCTGATAAACGTAAGATTTTCGCAATCTGTTGTTACACCAACAAGGAGTAGTTGCATTTTAGAAGAAGGATGAAGTTTTAAAAAAAATAGCTTGAGCTCCAAACATTCTTTCAAGAAAAAAAAGGAAACTGATTTTTTTGTTATTCTGAACTTAACAAACTCAACAAACATGAGCATTTCTGTATACAAAGGCCAGAAAAGAGGATTGTATATGAAAATTATCTCAATTATGCAGAGCTTGGATTTTTTACTATATGATAAATTCAACACGTTAGTTCCAAAGCTGTCTTACTTGTTTACACTTCCTTCTGTTCTCTTCTGCGCACTAAAAATTTTTTCATTGATGTTCTCTACTTTCTTTTCAACATCTATCTTTTCACCAGCAGCTTTCATCCTTACCTGTGTTACAACAGCACCACCATGATCCAATGCCTGATAAATTACAAAATCTGCCAAATGGTCACGTTTTCCATTTTGGGGGGATTGAGTTTCTTAGTTCTTCATAGACTTATTTCCTTTGGTTCAGGCTAATCCACGAAGACGTTATCTATAATCACTGATTCAGAGAGGGCAATGTTAGTGTCCCGGGTCTCTTGGGCAAAAATTTCCTGAGCTTGAGCAGTAACGCATCTGAAATTGCTGCTTCCTGACCATTAGAGCAGAGTGGCTATCATGTTACCACACCATTAGCACAGACAGGCTTCTGTGCACACACTCGTCATTTGTCAACATTTTCTTCCTGCTACTGTGCCCATTTTCCCCATCTTTATTCTGAGTCGCGGGGCACAAGTTATCTATTTTTGTGCTATTCACTGAGCAGCCTCGTTTTTCTAAACAATCTTGCATTTGACACTCCTTTCGTTCTTCTCTCTCTTTCTGCTCAAGTTCACTCTGTACTCCCGTAAGAAACCAGAGTGAGTCACAGGAAAGGCAAAGGAAAAAGGTGTCATGGAATCAAACATCAAAAAGCTACCCACTGTTTGAGGTACGATGTCAATAGGTGAGTACATCTCTAAGTGCCCACCAGTGTCCCTGTTCTCCTTTCACTTCGTGTATCTTTGGTTTTCTCAACCCGATGGTTAAATTCCTCAAAGGGCAAAGCCACTTTGTAATTAACTAGCTATATTGTTCCTGTTCTTGTTAGCTGTATAGTGACTACTATGTGCCAGGCTAAGGGTTTTACAAACAATATCTCATTTGGGCCTCACCATAATATTAGGAGGTAGATGCTATTATCGTCCCAATTTTACAGTTAAGGAAACTGAGGCTGACAGCTCCACCCAGACTCAGAAAATCTTTATGGGATGCTATTTTTCAGTAATAAGAAGCCAAATGGAGAGATGGCTAGTTCAGCCCAATTATTCTTGCCAAACTAGGCAACCTGGCGGCTCCAGTTTCTCCTTGGTTGCATTACCTGCTTATTAGATGAGGGAGGTTATCTTCATCTACTTGTCTGGGTCACAGTGACCAAGATGGGCTAAGCCTAGCAGACCTCCAAGGCACCCTGAATGTACTATGTATTATATTAATTATTTGATCCATCAGCAGATTAATCAGCAGCTGTCCCTGAAGTTGTTCATCTGGCTCCAAGAACAAACTGTACAAAGTTTGACAAACAGCCAATCAGATCAACTAGTCCTTCCCCCTACCACAAATCTGCAACTATGCTGGCGTCATCTTGTACTCAGTCACAAAGAGGAGTCCAATTCTTCTCCTGCTCTTGGTAGGAAACTTCAGGAACTCTTTTTGGCTGACAGTGGCTCTTTAATGTACTCTAGCAGGAAATGCTGTGGGATGATTCCTAGATGATAGTAACCTTCTTGGATTAAAAGAAACATTTACCTTATAACCAGGGAGAAATTTAGGCACAAGGAAAATCACACAAATTAAACCTCCTGCACTAAGCTTTCTCTCACTACCCCAGCTCACACTAGTTTCTCCTGTCTCTGAACTTAGGTTGCATTTCTAGTACATAGCACATTGTAGATCGTTTAATTATGCCTTAATTGCTGTCTAGATGTTGCTTCTGTCAACAGTGAGAGGAAGTTGAAAGTGTATTGGCTTTCTCCTTGGAAGTTCTATGATTACATTTTGGTTCCATCACTTGTTTGGGGCAAGTCATTCCACATCCCTAAGCCTCAGTTTCCTCATATGTAAAATATCTTAGGTCCCTTCCAGGTCTATTCGGTCATTTTAGTTGTGTCCAACTCTTTGTAACCCCATTTGGCATTTTCTTGGCAAAGATACTGGTCTAAACCCATGATCTTAGTTGGATCGCAAGTCCTTTGATAGCTTGTTGTGAGAAAAGTGTGTCATTATGAGCATTAATTATAACATAACAAATTTTAATTTATGAAAAATATATAATAATAATAACATAACAACAAAAAGAAGATGTATTGTTCTGTCCCTATTTCCAAACTTGTTGCAGTCCTCTTGCTGCCCAGGTGGACAGAGAGACTTAGAGGGGGCTGATGGTGGCCCAGTGGTTCTCCCTAACATTGCTTTTAGATGTTAATTTTATTCCAAATGACTAAATAAGACTGGACCTATGGGAAACTCCATGAGTTCCTCCATGAGCCTCTGAAAAAGGAAGCTTATCTGCCTCTGTCTCTTCTATGATTAAAACACAGCACATAGCAGAGCCCTCTGGTTTTAGGCTCACAAGCAGCAATGCCAAATTAACAGTGTACCTTTGAAAATGAAGCTAGAGCAACTTTATGGTCTGAATTTGCCTCTTCTGTAGGCCCACCCAGGAGTCTTAAAGAAGCCTTTTCTCTCTCAGTATCTTGAGAGAGAAAGAGGGGTTAATAAGAATGCTGACTGGCCCATTTTCTGGTAGTCACAAGGAAGTATTCCAAAAGGAACAATCATGATTTACAAAGAAAATGCAGCCTGAAAATGTTGCAATAAGCTCTGTCATTCTGAAATATCCTCTAACTTTTGTCAGAGTCAAATCCTAGGTACCTAAGTTGTGTGATGTTACCATGACAAATGTTAATATAACCACATTTCTGGGCAAAACAAAATTTAAAAATCCCTAGACTCTAGCATTGCATTTACAAATAACTTAATTTGAAATAATCAAAACAGTTGCAAGACGATTAGTTACCTCCCCCTCCTCTCTTTTCCCACCCATGGTGCCTGACAAGAATAGCTGGGAGAGGAGAGTTTGCCATTCTGTAAGCCTGTCAGCAGGTGGTGTACTCATTTCCTACATTGGTTAGCTCCAGTAAATTACTGTGGAGTAAAGCAGGACTCCTGCCTTTAACAAATGTCATGATACCAAGGGGACCTAGTTTTTGCTATTGCTATCGGATTTTGAGGCTTTTTTAGTTAATTGGTATATTAAATTTCAAAAGACAGAACAGCATAGGAGAAAGAACATTGGACCCAAATTCAAAAGACCTAGGTTTAGTCTCTCATTTGCTGTTTACTTACTACATGACTTCAAGCAACTCCCTTCATTTCATTGAACCTTGATTTCCTCATAGGTAAAGTAAGCAAACTGGATTAAATGAACCCCTCCAGGCTTCTTCTTGCTCTAAAATTCTACAATCCCCCTGTTTTGTAATTCAGAATGGTGTAAGAGTAATAGCCTGTATAGAATATTTGCAAATGTATTTTAATAAATAAAAGCACATGGAGGCTTATTCTGTCATTCTCCATCCAAAATACAACTACGGAATAAAGGCTAGGAGGATAGTGTTACTGACAGCTAGTGCCTCCTGGGAGGTGAGAAGCCTTCAAAACTTCAGCGCACAGGGAAAGACTCATAAGTACTGCATCAAAATTAGACATGGGATGGTAGGAAAAGGTCCCTGAGTCCCCAAGCCTGTCAAATGAGCTCTGGTAGCTTTCTCTTTTTCACTTTTGAGGGAAAGCACCATTTATAAGCACAACTTAACCCCTACCAACAAAAAGGAATGAGTGAGGATGAGAAGCTGAGATGAACAAGTAGGGAAGAGCTGTTAAATTCTGGCTTCTGCAGTCTGAATAGAGTAGTGTATAGGACAGAGACAGAAGAGAGACAACAACAGACTAAAAAAGGGTATGTACAGTGCAGAGTTCTGGCCATTGTAGGCTGTGAGTGATTCAGACTGTACCAGATGTTAAGAGGAGGTCTGCTCACTGTCTGGAATGGTTATTTTTCTAAAGGCTCAGATACAAGTCTACTTGCTTTCCCTGACATAGTAAGACTGCTCATTCTTTAAGCCTTGTGAATTTATGTGCTTATAAGAGTTGTTGCTGCTGTTGATCAACATGAGTAAATTTATAATTGAAAGGATATGCTTCCATACCATTGCCTCTCTACTTTTCCCTCTGACCAGACCCCAATTATTCTTTCTTATACTTTCTCTCTTTTTAATAAGTCCCCATTTATTATTCACTATCCAAGACTGAAGTTTGTGTTGCTACTGTCTACTTGCTCCTTAACTCTACCATACTACTTAACCACTCCCCTTCTTTCCTTTCCCTCTCCCTGACTATTTCACTGATGATTTTAATGTCTTTCTACACTAATCTCCTAGTTTATGTGCATAGTAGTTTAATTCTCCTTTACCTAAGACAAAATTGAGGTTCAGGTACTGTCCATTCTCCTTACCTCTTCTTCCATGTTTGTTTGCTCTTTTTCTCACACAATTCAATGATAAGAAACAGTAAGTTCCATCCTATTTCCCCCCTTTCTTTCCTAGAATATATTTTTTCACTCCTTTTTCTCCATCTTATGACCATCAGAATAGAACAAAACTACCCTCAAACCCTCTATTTGCCATATTAACTCCCCACTGTGATCATTGAAAATATGAGAGCTCTGAAGAGATATTTTTCTCTCAGTATAAGAATGTAAGTATCTCATCATCATTTAGTCCTTTCAATTGCTCAAATGGATTTACCTTTCTAGGCTGCTCTTAACTACTCTTTGAATTTCAATGTTTCTACTTAGCTCTGGTCTTATAAGGAATTCTTGCAAATTAGCTATTCCATTAAAAGTACATTTTCCTCCTCACATTACACTCAGTCTTGTGGGGTCAGTTATTCTCGGCTGTAAGTTTTTCATTTTTGCCTTTTAGAATACTGTATTCCAATATTTTCTCTTCTTTAAAGTAGTAACTGTCAAGTTTTGTGTGACCCTGACTGGTTGCTTAGTATTTGATCTTTTTTCTTTCTGGCTGCTTGCAGTATATTTTCTTTGTCCTGAAAACTCTGGATTTTGCCTCTGATATTTATGGAGGCTTTTAATTAGGAGTGTCTTTAAGGAAGCGAACAAATATGTTCTTTCTCTTTTCACTTTGCCCTCTGATTCTAATAAATCTGTGTAGTTTTCATTTATGATTTCTTAAAATGTGGTATCCAATCTTTAAAAAAAAATTTGTCAATGTTTTAGAGGGCCTGATGACCCTTAAATTATCACTTGTTTTCCATGCTTTTTTTTTGGTTAATAGATATCATATGTTTTCTGACATTTGTTCAACGTTTTGATTTTGTTCTAATACTTCTTGTTTCATGGGATCATTGAGTTTTGTTCAATCTTTTCTAATTTTCAGGGATTCCATTTCTTAAATAAGGTTTTCTATCTTCTGTTCATCTTATTTATTCTCCTTCCAAGTCTTTCTTCCAAAACTCTTATTTTACTTAAAATTTTTTAAAATTGCTTTTAAAAAATCAAGCTCTTGCTTGGTTTCTTCCAGGTACTTTTGTTTTTTCTTTGGCCAAGATATTTTTCCCCCACTGAGGCTTGTTTCTAGTTGTGGTAATTATTCTCTTCTTATCGGTAGATCTCATGGATATCTATTGACCCATATTATTTCTTTATAGTGAAATGTATCTTCTTTTGTTTGCTCATACCTCCAGCATCAGTCCCTAAATTGGTGCTCTGTTTCAGGGCCAAACTCTGTACTCTCCTGTATGCTTGGATATAATGGCAAGGTTCTCTTTGGCACTGACCTCTATTACTTGGACTCTTATCACTGGCTTTCTGCTACATCTCTCCTCTGAGGGCTCACAGGTTTCAGTCCCACCTCACAGAAAGTCTGGGTTCAAAATACTTAGGTTTTTAGGACCCTCTAGAGATTCTTAAGTCAGATTGCTATGGAACTCTAGCTGGGATGGTGCTAGTTGGAGTAAAGAAATTGTGTCTGTGGTCAAATTGCTGCAGGTTTCTGACTCCCCTAAAGAATCTCCACCTAAAGGTCTCCAGACTTCCTGGCTCCTAGATACAGAGTAGTATAGGCATACCTTGTTTTATTGCACTTTACTTTATCGTGCTTTGCAGATATTGAGGTTTTTTTGGTTTGGGTTGTTTTTTTTTTTTAATAAATTGAAGGTTTGTAGCAACCCTGCATGAAGCAAGTCTTCTATTAGCACCATTTTTCCTCCAATACCATGTGCTCACATTGTGTCACATTTTAGTAATTCTCATGATATTCCAAACTTTTTCATTATAATTATATCTGTTATGGCGATCTGTTTTGGGGCAGCACAAACTGCATATAAGACTGTGAACTTAATCAGTAAATATCATGTGTGTTCTGACTGCTCCACTGACCACCTATTCTTCTTCTCTCTCCTTTTCCTCCAGTCTTCCTAGTCCCTAAGCACAATGATACTGAAATTAGGCCAATTAATAATCCTAAAACAGTCTCTTAAGTATTCAGTTGAAGGAAGAATTCAATCTATGCAGCAAACTTCATCGTTGTCTGAATTTAAGAAATTGCCACAGTCACCCCAGCCTTCAGCAACCACCACTCTTATAAGTCAGTAGCCACCAACATCAAAGCAAGACCTTCACCAGCAAAAAGTTTAGGACATGTTGAAAGCTCAGATGATGGTTAGCATTTTTAAGTAAAAAATATTTTTAATTAAAGTATTTATAGTTTAGACATAAAACTATTACACATTTAGTAGACTATAATATAGTATAAACATAACTTTTATATATACTAGGAAACCAAAAAATTCACATGACTTGCTTTATTGCAAAACTTCCTTTATTTATTATTGTGGTCTGGAACCAAACCTACAATTATCTCCAAGGTATGCCTGTACAGGCTTAAGAAACACCTGGGCTGAGGGCACAGGATCAATCGAATAGGAAGGGATGATATTTAAAAGGTGAAATTGAGAGGTGAGAGAAGAATATAATGAGATGAGATAGGGAGAGACAATGGGGTAAGTTATCTCAAAAAGAAGAGGCAAGGGAAAACTGTTAAAATCGATGGGGAAGAATGGGAAGGCAAAAGGGAATGGGTCAACCTTACTTTCATTGAATTTGGCTTAGGGAGGGAACAAAATGACACACTAAATTGGGTATCTTACCTACAGGAGAGTAGGGGGGAAGGGGATGAGGGATGATGGAGGTGAGGGCAGGTTGGGGGGGAGGGTTGTTAGAAGCACACACTTTTGTAAAGGGACAGGGTCAAAGTAGAGAATAGAACAAGTGGGGGGAGGGATAGGAGAGAGGGAAATATAGTCAGTCTTTCACAATATATTCACTATGGAAATGTTTTGTGTAACTACATAAGTACAACCTATATTGAACTGTTTATCTTCCCAGTAAAGGTGGGTGATAAGGGAGGAAGGAAAAGAATCTGGAACTCAAAGTTTTAAAATCAAATGTTTAAAAATATATACATTACTATTATTATTATTATCATTATTTACGTGCAACTGAGAAATAAGATATACAGGCACTGGGGTATGGAGATCCATCTTGCCCTACCAGAAAGTTGGAAGGGACATGGGGGAGGATATAGGAGAGAGCAGTTTGGCAGAGGGGGTATACAGTGGTATCGCTGTTTTGGGTTGGTGGGTAGGGGAAAGATGGAGAGAAAATTTGTGACTCAAAATCTTGTGGAAATGAATGATGTAAACTAAAAATAAACATTAAATTTAATTTTAAAAAACTTAACACTTGTTAAGACATTAAAAAAAAGAAACACCTGGGCTACAGAGTACTATAGGCTTCAGAAACCCCCGAGTCTTTCAGACTCTGGCCTCCCTGGGGTGTCATAATTACAATACATTCTGATATTGTCACTGAGTCTATGGACAGACTGCTATAAATTTCAGAACTCACTGGAGCATCCTTATCTGCTCATTCCAGACTTCTTGCTCCTCAGATAGAATTCCCCTGGGTTATTTCTTGTCCAATCTCTGGCAGTCTTGCTGCTTAGCTTACAGGTAAGCAAGCCTTACCTGTATTCACAATGGCCTCCCTGGCTGGGGGTAGGGTGGGTGGTATCAATTGAGTAGTACAGTAACTAGATAGCTGTACTTGGAGTCAGGAAGATCTGAGTTCTGAATCCTGACTCACACACTTACTAGCTATGTGGTCCTGGACAAGTCACTTAATTTCTTTCACCCTTATTTCCTCATCTGTAAAATGGGGGGAGGGGGGGAAAGAGAGGGAATAGCACCAATCTTACAGGATTTTTGTGAATATCAAATGTGAAAACATAGGTAAAATGGTCTTCAAACCTTTACATGTTGTATAAATGATTATCACTACTACTACTACTACTACTACTACTACTACTA
>CM053581.1:425174747-425197630 GCA_028627135.1 Pseudochirops cupreus
TTCCAGAAGGGAAAGCTCTGTCCCAAATCGCTGGGGTCCTCCTGGCTGCCGTAGCTCTCAGGAAGATGCTGGGACTCTTCCTACTTACTTCCAGCTGACTGGATAATGAAGACTGCAAGACCGAGGCCCAAGATGGCGATCTGGATCCAGGCTGCTCAACGCGAGAGCACTGGCCTCAGAAAAATTGCTTAGTCCCCCTGCTGTCTGCAGGATGCAGGCGGGAAGCTGCAATGCAGAGGCGGGTGCAAAACCTCTGCCTTTCACTTTTCCACTCTGGAGGCCTTTCGGCCAGACTGCTTTACTCTCCTAAATTCGCAAGGCCCACTGACCTAGTTCTGAAAGCTGCTTGCAGCTGCTGCTAATCCGCTCACCAGAGAGGCTCCTCTGCTCCTCCCGTCCAGCCACCCCCAGGGCATAGCCGCGGCTTCAGGCCAGGCTGGTTTCAGTTCCCAATGCTGATATGGTTCCTTGTAGCTGAGCTGACTTTAGTGGGAAGTATCTTTGTGTGCGTTTTGGAGTTCTAGGATTGGTTTAGAGTTCTATTTTATGGGTATTTTGGGGTGGCTATGTGAGAGCTGCGATATGTTGCTGCTGCTATGCCACCATCTTGGCTCCGCCCCCCTCTCCACATTTTTCTACCGCTTTGCAGACTCACTTACTTCTGAAGAAACAAAAAACTTGAAGTTTCAGGGACAGGGTAAAGGAGAACCTGGGAAGGAGAAACACTGATATAAAATCAGTGCAAGAGACTATAGGACACAGATCATTCTAGACCACTAAAATGGGACAATAAATTGTTTTTTTCTCGCCATAGAAATCCAGTTGTGTCTCTAAATGTGGTTGGTGGGTGGGGGTGGAATATAGAGTGCATAAGTAAGTGTTTCTGCCATCTCAAAGTCCTTGACTTATTTTCTCATACTCTCTGAATTAACTCTGAAGTCCTAGGAGATTGTTTTTTTTTTCCTTTTACTGGAAAACCCAAAGGAGCCTAACTCATGTGTCTATCAAAGAGCAGTGAACCAACACATTCTTTCATGATCTGTTTACATTGTATGTTCCTTGAAGTTCCTTCTTCTGGCTGTTGGTTTTTCACTCGATAATACACATATAGTGAGCAGTCCCTCTTCTCACTCTGCTCACCTTGTAGCCTGAAGAAGAGCATAGCTACTAAATCCAAAGTCTGGGGTTGGAATGTGGGGAATCTTTGTGATCAGCTTCCAGGGAACATTTCCCTGGGGCCAGGCCAAAGGATAAGGGAAACACTTCTTTCCCCAGGGATAGAGCTAAGACTCTACCTTCCTCCACGTTCCATTGTCCCATACATTTTTTCTGACAGTCAGCAGGGAAAATATTGAGCCCTTGGTCCCATGGAAACTGAGAGATGATAAAATATATGTTGCTAGGTGACATCTTGGACAGAAAAGATATACTAGAGAGTTAGTCGCTGCACTTGGGAAACCATGGGTTTCTCCCCACTTCTATGACACAAAACTTGAGAACTGAGTTGGGTATTAATCCTGAGTGCATCCTTCCCCAGGAATATGTCTTAGTGTCTCTAAATTCTCTATGGAATTGAGAATGTTCCCCCAAAGCAAAATAATAGATACTACTTTGCAAATTAGCCAACCAACAGATATTTTAGGACCTGAAATTTATAAATTCGTGGATGCCTTGGAGTTCACAAAGAGAAGAAATGGTCCCTGCCCTCCAGGAGATTACAATCTAGTTGGAAGACACAATCTATATGTATAAAGTTAATTCAGAAATTACATTTGAAAATAATTGTTTCAGATTAGTAGTCCTGATAGGAAATACCAGAAGAATTTAAAGGAAGGAGAGATTTCTTTGGGCTAGGGAAGTAAATCAAAGAGCTAGGATTTAAACCATGCTCCTCTGATTATGTCAAATCTAACACTCTCTCCTTCACCACCCCCAATACTCCATCACTAAAGGAGGACATTTCATTTCACAGACTTGTTATTTGGTGACTTCCCCATCATCAGTCCATGGCTAGAGATACTCTTGAAGGGAGAGCAGTGCAGAATATAAGGTCTTTAGGACTACAGGAGAATTAGCTCCAGTACTATTTCTAATTTTCAAAGGCAGTGAGGCATTAACTGGGAGTTGGGAAGACCAAGATTCATATACTACTTGACACTTCCTGGCTATGTTAATTTCTCAAAGTCTCAGTTTTCTCATCTGAAAAAGGAAGCCAATAATATCACTAATACATATCTCACAGGATTTTTGTTAGTCTTTAATAAGTTGATGTATGTAAGTGCTACTTATTATCATCAATTGAGTTTAATCTCAATCAGAGAGATTGTTGTTAAACCAGACTAGAAAGATTCAATTAAGTTGCCTAAGGATAGTTGCACTGGACAGAGTTTATATCAAATAGCCTTCCACTTGAACTTCATTTACTATTGAACCTTTTGTTTCCATTAGTCCTTTACATCTGTCATGGTTCCAATTGTAAAATGACTAATTCCTTTGGCCCAACCATTGCATAATACAGTTTGGGCCGATGGAAGGAAAGTTGCTTTGTAATTACTACTGAACGCATTTGGCCTTATACTGCTCTTAGATGCAGAAGAGGTGGTCTGAGAACAGGGCTGGTCATTGAGTCAGAAGACACCCATTCTAGTCCTAGCTCCAGAATTTATTAGGTATGTTACCTGGGCTAGTCACTTGACCAAGGTGAGCCTCAATTGTCTTATACGTAAAGTAGTGATCAACGTTGGTCCCATTTTCCCCACAGGGCTGTCGTGAGGGTGAAATGAGACAATATCTGAGAAAATGTTTAAAAACTGTGACACAGTATGCAAATGTAAGATGTTCTTACTCTTGTAGGATAATAATAAGATAGTTGTAAGCTGAGGATAATGACACACCCACTTTATAAACGGTTAAGGGACTGAGAAGCGGTGACTGTTATTATCCCTTAAGTTTGACAGACTGCCCTCCTTTTAACCACCCTGTGAGGTGGGCAGTGCATGTGTTATTATTATCCCTGAAAACAGAGGCCCACAACAGTGAGTCATATGACAGCTAGGGCTGTATTCAAATCAGTGCTTTAACCAATGAGTCTTGCATGAATGTATTTTCAGACGGTGAGCTTTGGTGGTGTCTTGATCTCAGTGTGTAAATATTCAATCAGCGGAAGAAAGAAAGTCCAAAAAAGGACTGGTTTATACTGAGGGGCCACTCTCATCTGGCCACAGTCAGCGGCCTCTTCACATCAGCTTTGATATTATACACAACTCTTCACTCCAGGGTAAAGTGGGGAGGGAACAAAAAAGGGGGGGCACTGGTGCTGAGGGGTAGGGTTGTGGAGGGGAGGGAGAAAATTAAAAACAACCTCCCAGAGCAGGAGCATTGGGAACTAGGAAGCAGGGTTGAAGGTCTCTGCAGTGATTCCCATTCTCTCCTTTCATATATTACTTAATATACAGCGGTAAACACTAACAAGACAGATGAGTTCTGAATGTCAAGGCTAACTCTGTATGTGATAGAAGTCTGGTTTTCCTTTGGAGAGTGTTCTGAAAACTCTCCACTTGGAGCAAATGCCAACCAGATGAGAGCTGAAGGACTGCGTCATCTCTTCCATTACAGCCTTTCCTCTCGTCCTGTGCTCCTCACCCTCCCCACTTAACTTCATTTTCTTCTTCCTTTGCCCTCTCTTGGGACATCCCTGTAGCCTAATGCAGCCTATGACATCTTCAGGAAGACTGTCTTTTCTGTGAATCAGGTGTTACTTCTGCCTTTGGATTCACTATTTCCTTGTGCCACCATTCTTGCTTGAAAATTTTAAATCCATGTCTTTGAAGTAGCTTATTCTTATATTTAACTAATATTTGGGAAGACCATAATTAGCTAAGATACTCCGTAGGAATAAGTTAGGCATCTCAGGAAGCTATACAAACTCTTCTTGGACACTCATCTGCTGTAATATAGCCTATGTAATAAAATAAATAATAAATAAAAGAGAGTACAACATGAGATAGCATAGTGTCATGGAAGTCAGGAAGATCAGGGTTCAAGTACCAACTTCTAATCCATACTGGCTGTGACTCTGGTCAACTCTTTAAAACTGCACATTGCAGAAAAGGAGCTAATCTGCTCTGGGGGAGGGAGTTTCCTGGCCTATGAAGTCCTGTACCAATGAAAGCATGGGTCTATTCTCTCAGCAACTAAAGCAGACAGTTGTCTAGAACCACTCTTAATGATTCTTGATTTGGAAACTCTATAGCCTTCTCTTGGTTACTTATTTCATAATTTAATGTCCCTTTCTGTCAAGTTCATTAATTCTTAAATACATCTCTTTTGCTATAATTAAATTTAATTCCCTTTGGTTTTGTACCTTGTGGAACTAGAAAAGGGAAGGCAGTGTGATTTAAAGGAACAAATGCTGGATTTGGAGTCAGATGATGGATTTTGAATCATGGCTCTGCCACTTACTACTTTTGTGACCATAGTCAAATCATTTAACCTTTCTGAGCCTCAGTTGTTTCAGCTGTAAAATGGGGTTGAGTGTTCTTTGCTAGATATATAGTATCATAGGTGAACAGACCTTATAGGTTATACCTCTCACTGGCCTGGTAGGCAGCACAAGATTTATTATCCCCACTTAACCAATAGGTAAGCAGAGTGAGACTTAATGAGTTTAAGTGACTTGCTCAGTGTCACACAGCTGCTAAGTAAGTGACTGAGCTAAGATTGGAACCCAGGTGTCCCAACTCCATTGTACTTTCAACTAAGACCACCCCTCCATGGGAGGAGATGAAGTACTCAGAACTGTGTGAATTAAGCCAGATCTTCCACCTCCTCAGACTGGCTGTTCTCCTGATCACGTTAGCGAGTACTTTTGCATTTAGGCTCTGACTCTGTCCTTCTTTATTTTAGCCCAGTGTTTCCAATTACCTCACCTGCACAGGAATGGAAGTTTAGGGTGCTGAAACAGATGGTTGTCTAGTTTCCCCCTTATTCTGGCATTCCCATGATCCTCTGTGCTCTTCACATATACAATAGGGACAGCTGATACTCAGTTCCATGATGGGGGAGGGTGTCATCTACCCCTGCACCTTGGAGATTATCTAAGGGGTATTCTCTCATTGTTCACTAACCACTTGCCTCTGATGGGGAGAAGAGGCTGAAAGGAGAGGTGGAGCTCTAATTAGTCCGTTTTGTTATTTGTTCCTGTGAAAGGTTTGGGATTTATTTGACTGAGGTAAAGGTTGAAATGACAGGTGTCCCCATGAGCAAACTTTAGAGTTCTACCTGAATGGGAATTGCTATTATTATTTCAAGCAGCAATATTTACTTCTTGTGTGATCCTATTCAGGTCATTTCACCTTTGTGAGACTCAGTTTCCTCATCTATAAAATGAGATTAATGATATTTACACTACCTTCCACACAAGATTGTCATGAAGAAAGAACCTCAGAAAGTGTACATTATATAAATGTAAGAAGCTTTAAGCAAAACACACACATGTATTACACATATATAATATACAAACACATATGCATATACATATGTATGTGTATATACACGTACAAGTTTATACATGCATATATGTATGTGGGTCTATGTACACACAGATACCTTAATTTGCCAGAGACAAATTAGGGGAAATTGTTCATATCATTTAAAAATTCTTTGAAGAAAAACAAAAACAAATAAAAGGTGGGGAGAGGGAGGTGAGAACTTATTGCATGATTCCTAAAGTAGTTAAAGCATTCATTTCATAAAAATCAGTTTATACACTTCCTTCAAAGACCTGTGATTGTGAAAAATGTTGTAATTTAGACTTGTGGGTAAGATGGCGACATAAAAGGGCCCAGTTCCCTAAACAACCATCCCAGCAAATATTTAAAAGGAAACCAGATCAAACAGTGATCAGTAAGGCTAAAGAGAAACATCAGTAATCTCCTGTCTCTAGTTTACAACTAGGGAAGAGGACAGTCAGAAGCCTGTAGGTTTTCTGTGGGAGACTCAGCAATGTGATTGGAAATTATTCCAGTCTTTGGTAAATGGTACTCAAAGTCAGTGGGATCTCAGCTCTGGCCTGTCAGAATAGTTGTGAATGATAGAGCCAACCACGGGGAGATTACTGCTAAGGAAGATTGGGGCCAGGTAGTGTGTGAAAATCTGAAGGCCCTATTAGAAGCCTGAAACTTGTGTTGGAGCCATAGCAAGAGATAAGGTCAGGACAGCACCCAGACGGTCTGAATACCAGCAGACGTGAGATCAACAGCAGATATCTAGTTGAAATCTGTCAGGGGCACAAAGAGAATGAAATTGAGGCGGGGTCAAGGACAGCACTCATCTTGGGCCATCAGGTGATACAGGCCAAAGGTGGGGGTTGTGGCAGAGTGCAGGGCCTAGTTCCTGCCTCTAGAACTCTAAAGGGGTAGCAGAATCCAAAGAAGACATAACCAAGCATGGCTTGCCCTCCCCTTCCAAGGAGGGAAGGGACTGGGAGCAGAGTCTGGCTTAGACACAAAGGCCCAATCCAGGAATTAAGACTGGAGATATAAGTAAGCAGAGAAAATTTTGAATAAAATGAAGAAATACTGTAGGTTAAGAGAAGCTCAAGAAGTAAGAAAAGAGTAATGCTGTAATAAATTCAAATGGAGCATTAAAAATTCATTTGGGCAAAATACCCTAAAAATGGAAGAAATGAATCAAGAGGCTTTTATAAATGAAAATTAGAACTCTTCAGGAAAAAAAAAATGAAAGGAGAAATAAATAATTTAGAATTTAAGGTAGAAAACCATACCCAATTAATAGACTTCTGAAAAATAGAAAAAAAAACAGATTGAACTCAATGGTTTAATAAGACAAGAAGTAATAGAACAAAATTTTAAAAAACTGGAAAATTTGAAAGCTATATGATATTTATCTTGGAAAAAAAAACTGACTTGGAAAACATGTCAAGGCGATATAACTTGAGAATCATCAGACTCTTTGAAAACCATGACCAAAAACCAAATAAACAAACAAAAATACTGAACACTATATTTCAAGAAATCATTTTAGATAAAAGCTGTTCAGAACTAATAGAACTTTAGGGTAAAGTACAAGAAGGAAGAAGTACACAGACCACTTCTGGAAAGAAACTCTAAATTGAAAACATCCATGAATAACGTTAATCAATATCCACAACTCCCAGTTTAAATAAAAAAGTAATGCAAGTAGCCAGAAAGAAAGAGTTCAAGTACTAAGGAATCAAAGTTAGGATTACATGAAACTATTTTTCACTTACTAAAAAGAATAAAATAAAATATAATATTCCAATATAAAATAAAATAAAATATAAAAATAAAATAAAAATTTGTAACAAAGAATGACTTATACTGAAGAAACTGGATATAAATTCTACAGGAGGAATAAGACAGAAGACTTCTAAGCACCACTGATTTAAAAAAACAACAACAACAAAGCTCGATAGAAACACTAGCTCAGGAAAGAGAAGCCTAGGAAAGCAAATGCATTCAAAGAATTGGGAAGTGCTAAATGATAACGAATTACTTACATTCTAATAAGGGGAAAGAAACAAAGGTTCCTTCATCATCCTGCTGCCTTCAAGGGTCACAGAGGGAGTAAAGAAAGACAAAATGCAAGTTTTTGGTTTTTCCTGTTTTGTTCATTTTAATAAAGGAAAGAAAAGAAAGGGTGCAAGGAATATACCAGGAAAAAATGAGGAGGAAGAGCTAGCGACTTACTATTTCCTATAATTGAGGGTGCACCAGAAGGTTGTAGAAACCTGGAGGAAGCTTGGGGATAATGGGAAGGTTGGTCTTATCTGAGTTGGTTAAAGGATTAAATGCACACATAAAACAAAGAGTTCGGTATAGAAATATACTTGCAATAACAAAATTATTGCTGTCTAAGTAGTTAACTGGAGGAAAAAAAACTGTAAAAAATTTCCTCAATAAAAGGATGATATATAAGATGTGTAGGAAAGTGGTGAAAATATATAAGAACAAGAGCTGCTCCTCAATAGATAAATGGTCAAAGGATATCAACAAACGATTTTCAAAATAATGTGAATGAAATGAGCTGAACCCAAAGAACAGTTTCAACTATTCTTAGTTAGAAAGGAGGGCCTGTATTGGGGGTGGATGAAGGGCACAGCATTGTTCCAGGGAGTGGGTGGATAGTGATGGTAACCCAGAAAAATGAAGAAAAGAAACAAAAGGGAATCAATGAAATGTTTAAAAATCCACAGAGAGGAATTTCAGAAACGGACACAGACAAGCAGTGCATTGTTGATGCAATTGTGTTAAATTTAATATGTACAATTTGTTCAATTTAATATGTAGAAACCGAGCTGTAAGTAATAGAGTTTCACAGTCACGATCTGTTGCTTCTGTTCATTGGCTATGTCAGTATGTTTATATTTGTTGCTGTTTATTAAGGTAATAAAAAAGAAAATTAAACAAAATAAAATGTGCCGCTTATATTAGTGAAAAGGAAGTCACGGATTTCTGTGTGGGCTTTCATTACATACATACACACTTTGTGTGTGTGTGTGTGTGTGTGTGTGTGTGTGTATCTATGTCTATATCTATACATAGATAGATAGATAGATATATGTATGTGTGTGTATGTGTTTATATACATCCTATACTCCAAGAATAGACTATTTAGCAATTGGTACACTCAAGGGAGTCAAAATTATCTTTTAAGTAAAGAGAAATTATTTGACTTAGCTGTCTCAGATCTGGGGAAGGTAGGCAGGAAATAACTATTTTGCCAAATTTTATTAGTACTGTTGGCTATCAAGACTGAGTGGCATTGCAGAAAGAGTGCTGGATTTAGAGTTAGAGAACCTGGGTTCAAATGTAGAGTCTAACATTTGTGTGACTTTGGGCAAGTTACTTTGTTGGGATTTGCTTTCCTCATAAAATGAGAAGAGGTCCCTTTCAGCTCTGAATCAATGGTCTTAGGTTGTAAAATTTGATATTCCATAAACTTAAAAGAGATTTTGGCACTGAGAGCAATGGAACGAATTGCAATCCAAAAAAGTACTGGATCCAGTCCCTGGCTCCAGGGGTGACTTGCTGTGTGACCTTGGGCGAGTCACTTTATCTCTGTGTGCTATTTTCTCCATATGCAAAGTGAAGATAATATCACTTACCACCTACCTGCTTCACTGAGGTGTTGTGAGGGTGAGAATAACTCAGGATTTTATAGCAGAAATGAAAGCTGGTTGTTTGGAAAGCACCCACTCCCTTCCTATATTGGGAGGTATTGTAAAAATCTCTACTTTGGTGTGCTACCACATCAAGTATACAAACATTGTGTGAAGGGGAACTGAAAATTCCGGGATTTAGCGCTCCTTCCACTGTCCTTGTCCTAATATGCCAAATGAAGATGGAAACACATAATTGATTCAAAGAGACAGTGGATACAGATGGCCTCAATCAAAGAGAGGGGAAAGTGATAATCAGTCAAAAGCTGTCTCCTCAGTTAGAACTCTAAGCAGATGGATGAGACAGGTTAGGGATGAGGACTTCAGAATTTGCTCCATGGGTGATAATTGTCTGATTATCATTATATAACAGACTGCAAGTGATAGATTCTCAAGTCCATTCTTTTCTCAGCAGGACTACATTTAATTCGTCTGTAAAATGGGAATGTTAGCTTCTATGGTACTTCTCCACAGAGTTGTGATTCCCAAATGAATAAGATATGTGCAGTGTTCTGTAAACTTTAAGGTATAGGCTGTCTTTTCTGTTTTCTCTTTCTCCTCTTTCTCTTCCTCCTCTTCGCTCTCCCTTTCCTCCTCCTTTTGATCCTCCTTCTCCTTCATCTCCTTCCACCTCTCCCTTCCTTCTCCCTCTCTCTTCATTCCCCTTTCTCCTCCTGCTCCTGAAGTTTTTTTTCCCTAATCTTATTAGAAATGAAGATTTGTCACCACCATTTAAGTAAAATTCAGAGGAATGCAGGGATAAAAGAGTCAAAGATATTAGTGGAACCCAGATAATTCTTAGGGTAGGACGGAAAGGGTAAGCACATTTGGAACCCATCTATGCACATTTGGCCCAACCTGGAAGATGATTAAAATGGAAAATTAATGCCTTATCATTAAGACATTAAGGCAGTTAGTTAAAAGAAAGAGTTATACGTGGTCTATATAAAGGCTTTTTGATTCCAGTACATTTAGAAGCCTGCGTTATTGGTGATCCGTGTCTAATCTCTAGAAAGCTTGTTACCCCAGGAAATACTCAAGGTTGAACTTCTGCTTAAGACTGGGAGACAGTCTAGATTAGGAACTGAACAGGAAAGTTAAATTTGGAAGAGCCTCATTTTACTACAAATTTGTTTAATTTTAGATTTTGTTTCAAAACTAAGGTAGAACAAGCAGCCATGATGCCTGCTGGATAGAGAGCTAGCCTCCAAGTCAGGAACACTTGGGTTTAAGTCCTACCTCAGACACATACTGGCTGTGTGACTCTGGGCCAGTTAACTTAACCTTTCATTGTCTCAAGCAATTCCCTCAATACGACTGTAATGCCCTCTCTGAATTGGTAGGGGAGTTTCTTTACCAAGAGTTGTCTACATCAATAAAATCCTATGTCTGGACCCCTAAAAATGAGATATGAGCATTGAGGAAGCTGTGTTGTATAGATAGTACCCAGAATATTGCACTTGTATTCACGTTCCCAGTCTACAACTGTGGGACTTTGAATAGCTCACTTAATATCTCTGAACTTCCAGTTCCTCATTAGTAAGATGGAAATGATAATACCAGTTCTCTTTTTCATAGTGGATAGACAGTGCTATTAAAAATAAGCATTGGAATTGTAAATTCCTGGGTGAAGAAACTATCTCTTCCTGTGTAGCTCAACATCTTTCTTTGCAACTTAAGAGTCTTAGAAAGGGCTCTAGCGCTCTCTATCCAGCAGGTATCATGACCTACGTTTCCTACTTAGTTTAAAGGAGAATCTAAGATGTCAGATGATTTGTTCACTGTCACATAGACAGTGTGTGTCAGTGGTAAGATCAAATCCCAGGCCTTGGGCTTTGAGACCAGCCCTCTCCCCACTATGCCATGCTATTTCTAGGGATCAAATGAAATAATGACTGAACAAGTATTCTATCACCATAAAGCACTTTACAATTCTATTTTTTGGGGCTTTTTTTTTTGGATGGCAAGTAGGGTTAAGCAACTTGCTCAAGGTCACATGGCTAGTAAGTGTGTCAAGTGTCTGAGGCCAGATTTGAACTCACCTGACTCCAGGGCCAGTGCTCTATTCACTGTGCCACCTAGCTGTCCCAAACTATATAGTGCTTTTGTTTTTTTGGAGGGGCAGTTGGGGTTAAGTGATTTCCCCCAGGTCACATGGCTAGTTTTGTGTTAAGTGTCTGAGGCCACATTTGAACTCAGGTCCTCTAACTCCAGGGTCAGTGCTCTATTCACTCTGCCACCTAGCCACCTACAATTTTATTTTTTTCAGAGTAGTCATTTCTATAGTAACTTCAAGAGAAAATATAGTATAGTAAAGAGTCCAGAACTTGGGGGCAGGAGACCTAACATAACTCTGTGCCTCAATTTCTATATTTAAAAATGAACTAGATGTTTGACTCAAGCACAAATCCCCAAATTAGAAATTGATGCTGGAGATATGAATAAATAGCAGAAAATGTTGAATACAATAAAGAAATACCTTGAATTAAGAGATGCCCAGAGGAAAAGAGGGACTCCATAGCAAATCCAAGTAGGACTTCAGGGAAAAAAATGTCCTGGCCAAAGCATTGTAAGAACATCTAGAAGAAAGAAAACAAGACATACTAAATGGAATAGCAAGGGAAGACCATGTGGCAAGGAGAATTAATGCCTTAGAACAGATGGTAATAAACCTTAAATAAGAATTGAACATCCTAAAAATTAGAATGGACCATACAGAAAATGACTCAGTGAAACAAGAAATATTAAGACGAAATCAAAAGACTGAATGAAGAAGTAAATTAATATAATATTGAAGGCAATTGAAATAGAAAACATTTTCAAGGGAAGATAAGCTAAGATTAATTGTATTGCTTAAAAATCATGACCTCCCTCCCCTCAAAAGCCTGAATACTACAGTTCAAGAAATCGGAAATGAAAACTGCTTATATCTCTTAGAATCAGAGGTCAAAGGTAAAAATATAAAGAATCAATATGTCATCTCCCAAAAGAAAAAAATGCTACAAGCAGCCAAGAGAATGCTAACAATTGAGGAAAATCAATAAAGAATTTTTATGGAAGGTGGTACCTGGGCTCAGTTTAATTGGAATCTACTACTTAAAAATTCCAAGAGGTAAAACATAGGAGATAGTTGGAGTGAAGACACAGAGCACAGAGATAATGAGATTGTAATGGTAATGGAATTTAAAGATCCCCCTGTATTGGCTTGGTTTTCCAGTTGAGTGTTGAAACCCAGAGCTTCTGAATCCCACTTGTGGGATGTACTTGTTGACATGAAGAGAGAGGGCTGAACTGGGTGGAGCTGGTGTGGTGGATTTAGAGAGAGGCCCAAGCAGAGAGAGGCCAGAACTTTTAGGGAGCAGCATCATGAAGGCAGAGGAAGAGAGGAGAATTGCCAGGGGCCAAAGCTGCTGAGAGAGAGAGAGAGAGAGAGAGAGAGAGAGAGAGAGAGAGAGAGAGAACTGCCAGCCAAAGCCTCCCAGACTGCAGAGGGCCAGTTGGAGCTGTCCAGGACTTTTGAGAGCTGCCACCTGGAGCTGCCAAGAACTGAGGAGGCTTGACTGTGGTGCTGGTATTTTTTTCTGTCTGTTTTGATGTTGTTTTGCCAGATTCATCTTCTGGTGAAGGACGGTGCTGTTGTTGCAGAGGTCCTGGAACGTTGCTATTGGTTCAGAAGCCCTAAAGGAGGATTTTCTTGTATGTTTACAGAAATCCTGGAAGACGGTCTTGCTGATGTTTTCAGGGGTCCTGAGACTGTTCTGCAGGCAGAAAGTGAATTGATGAAGACACTGGCAATGTATATTGTGGCTTTGTTAAGCTTTGTCTCCCCAGGAACAGAGATTGCTGAGAACTTTCCTTGAGTCAAGATGAAGAAAAGACCTCTCCTTGGTTATTGAATGCTGTGATGATATCTTAACCTTGTTGTGGCTGAGGGGTAGATGGCCTTTCTGCTCTCTGTTGTCCCTTTGAGAGGGTTCTTGGTGATGATGGATGGTATTGTAATTCAGTTGTGATCCAGGGGGTGGAAAACTTTTGACTTTTATATTTTGTGACTGACCAATACTTTGCTGATGATTGGAAACTAATCTCCAGTGGAATAGAGAGATTGTGATTGACAAAATGAATGTACTGCCCAGGGGTAGAGTAATTGAGAATTTACTAGATGACTGAGTTACCCTATATTTTGATCTTGTTTTTCTGTGAATGTTTTGCCTTAATCTGTCACTAAATAAAGAGTTTGCTATGCTCGTCATCCAAATCTTGGAAGTTGCCTTTGCTTGGCATTACAGAGAAGTGATACAAAATTTAGGAGATATAAGGAAGCCAGTTTTTCTGGATCATAAAAAATGAGGAAACTGATTAGGAGTCTATTTGGAATATTTTAGTCAATAGGTAACATGGATACCCTGGGTATTGGCTAGTTAGGTAGAGAGAAGGGGATAGATGAAAGAGATATTGTGGAGGTAGAGTACACATTGGATCTGATGGAGTGAAGAAGAGTGAAGAGATGAGGAGAAACAGGTTTGAAAGTAGGGAATTAATTTCCATTTTGGACATGTCAAATTTGAGATGCTGATAAGACACCTTATAAAGATGTCCTAAAACTATAGGCAGTTGACAATATAAAACTGGAGTTTGGGAAGGAGATTAGCGCTGACTTTGGGTGTCATTTTTATAGAGGTGATAATTTAATTCATGGAAATTGAAAGGATCATCAGAACATAGATGAAGGAGAGGACAAATGTGTGGGGGTGTGGGGAGAGAGAGAGGGGATAGGGAGAGAGAATGGGAGAGAAGGAGATGGAGGGAAGGGGAAGGAGGGAAGGAGAGAGGGAGAAAGAGAGAGCCATATAGGACACACACAGAGAACAGGAGATGGATGAGATCTAGGCAATAAACTTGGAAGGGGAGAAGACTGAGGCAGGGAGAGCAATTAGGAGGTTATTGTACTAGTCTAGGTGAAAGGCATTAAGGGCTTTTACTCAAATTGCAGCTTTGTGGGCAGAAGGAAGGGGACAGATGTGAGAAATGTTGTAGAGGGAAAAGCAACAAGATTTGACAACTAATTGGATATGTGACTTGAATGAGGCAAGAGTGACACCAAGGTTGCGAACCTAGGTGATAGGAAAGATGGTGATACCTTTTGTTAGAAAAAGGAAGTTTCAGAAAAGGAATGGGTTTTGGGGGGAAATAATGAGTTCCGTTTTGCATATGTTGAGTTTGAGATTTTTATGGGACATCCAGTTTAAAATATCTAATAGGCAGTTGATGATGTGGCACTGGAGTTGAAGAGAGATATTAGGATTCAATTCATAGATCTCTGAATCACCAGCACAGAGAGGATGATAATGCAATGAATGATCTGTGATGTAGGTGTAAAGCAAGGGGGGAAACTCTTCATCACCAGCCTCCTTCCCTAGATAAGAGCCCTACCATGGGCACTTGTCATAGAAATCAGGTGATTTGTGGCTTAAAGCATGGGTACTCTTGGGGAGAGGCAAGTTCCCAATGGCACCTGAATGGTTGGGCTTGGCTCATTTTCAAAGGATTCATCAGGCTGTTTGCAGAAATCATTTGTCTATTTGGGGCAGCTTTTTACTTTTCAGCTACATTTTTGTTGCTACTTATCTTGTTTCACTTAGGGCTTGTATGACCCTTGGGAGGCTTGACTTCCCCACACCAATGCTTCTAACAGTCAAGCCATATGCTCTGCAAAGGCAACTTTTAAATTTCTCTTCAAGTAATATCCATTCTTAAAAACCACAGAATTTAAAACATAATATAAGGAAGCGATGAAATACATGTGCATGTCAAGAAACCTAATACTCAGCTGACGGAGAATTAACTAAAGGTGGGGAAGTCTGCTCAGTGTGGTCGGCTCTGGTCATTCTCAGATGTTCTCAGTCAGCCTGATGTTAGAAGCACAGATACAACTACTGCTGTTGGAAAATGAAACTGTATCAAAATGAGTGCTTTCCCGATTAATCCATACAGCACTGTAACTTTAAGAGATAGATAGGAATTCAAAAGGCTGAGAATATGAAGAAGCATGTTCCAAAGATGGGGAACACTATGAACAAAGGTACATGGTGCCTTTGACAGTACAATGTATGTTTAGTGTGGACTATGTGTTAAAGAGAAATATGTGATAGGGCTGGAAAGGTAGGGTAGCATCCAAATGTGGATGGCTTTGAATGCCAGGCAAAAGTATCTGAATTTTATTTTGTTAGAAATTAGAAGCTGGGGTGGCTAGGTAGCGCAGTGAATAGAGCAGGAGTCAGTGAAAAGAGTCAGGAGGACCTGAGTTCAAATGCGGCCTCAGACATTTAACAGAAAAACTAGCCGTGTGACCTTGGGCAATTCACTTAACCCCAATTACCCTGCCCTCCCCCCTCCAAAAAGCAAAAAAATAAAATAAAATAAATTTAGAAGCCATGGTAGGGGAGGGAGAGGAAAGAGAATAATTTTCTATATAGCGCCTACCCTGTACCAGGCATTGTGCTAAGCACTTTACAAATATTACCTCATTTGATCTTTATAATAACCTTGGTACTACTATTATTATAGTAGGTGCTACTATTATTCCTCATTTTCCAGCTGAGGAAACTGATTAGGTCAGAGGTTAAGTGACTTGCCCAGAGTCAAACAGTTAGTAAGTTATAAGTCCAAACCCAGTGTTCTATCCACTGCATGACCACTTCATTTGTTTAGGGAGGCTTATCATCAAACAAGTTCCTTTCCTTCTGCCCTAAGTTCCTTGGTTTTAGTAAGGAAGGAGCCAATTTAAGCCCTGCAGGTTGGGAGGAGACAGGTACCTTGGAAATACAAAGGCTGTTCTTGGTAAGCAAACTCTAGTTCAGCCGTCCTCAAACCTGTGGATCACAACCCCTTTGGGGGTCGAACGACTCTTTCACAGGGGTCACAGGGGTCGCTTAAGACCATCAGAAAACACATATTTCCGATGGTCTTAGGAACCGAGACACCGCTCCTCTATCCCTCTCCAGGTGGGTCCACCCACATGCAGATACGCCCACATATGAGTATTAAAGGGTTGCGGTATTAGGAGGGTTGAGAAACACTGCTCTAGTTCCTAGCAAATCCATCAGACTAAAAGGTAGTTTCAGAACCAACACAGAATTTTTTTTCCTTCTTTTCACCTTCTCCAGGACAGTTGTTTTGGGCTGTCCCTTCTTGTGATATGTAGTTATAAAACTAAAGAATGTGCTATTCAATCATTTCAGTTGTGTCTCTGACTCTTCATGACCCCATTTGGGTTTGGGTTTGGTTTTTTGTTGTTGTTTTTTTTTGCAAAGATACTGGAGTGGTTTGTAATTTTCTTCTCCAGCTCATTTTACAGATGAGGAACCAAGGCAAACGGGGTTAAGTGACTTACCTACAGTCACAGAGCTAGTAAGTCAGATTTAAAATATTGACTTCAGTACCTGCACTCTATTCACTGCACCACCTAGCTGCCTCTAACTAAAGAATACCTGATCATATTCAGATGAATAAATGACTCCCAGAACCATACTTGGTCATTCTTTCATCTATCACAAAAACAATTGAGGTTGTTGGAAGTGATAGCAGAGAAGATAGAATAAAGTCAGGTGTAATTGCACATCAGTAACAGGACCCTGTAGTTGGTGATGGCCCAGGGTTCAGTAAGGAATTAGTGCCTTGTAGTATGACACAGACTTGCAGCACGCCAAGAGGCATGGGGTAGCAGTCTCTAGACCAACTAAAGGAGGGCATATTGATGTTGATGTCCTGGGGAAAAGACACAATTGCCCCCACCTTAGTTGTCTTTCAGATGATTTTCTGTGAATAGTAGGGAAACCAATGTTCTTCCCAATTTACAATTTGAAGCTCCCTGTGTTTCTGAGAGCCATTGTCCTAATGGGAAATTTCTAGATCCTTCTATATTGTTTCCCTTTGCTGTGTTGTCCCCTCAGTTCTTCCTTTAGAAAGGCAGTTGCCAATATCCAATGCTTTGGAATTAAAATATTAAAAGCCCATAATTAATGCAATCAGGTTATCCAGAGTAATTTTCCTGAAGTTCTAGGTTCAGATTTTTTTTATTCTCAATACCCCTTATGCATCTCTGTCACTTGTTCTGTGCCAGTATATCAGGATACGGTGAATGATCAGCATGGCCTGTTGCCACACCCTCTGGGAATCCAGTTTTACTAATTGACAAGGAAGGGGTTACCATAGCGAACATTCTGCTTTAAATTTGATGATCCGTTTAGCTTTACCATTCCCTTCATTAGCAGTTGGGCACAGGGTTAGCTTTTTGTATGGAGGCATTCTTCCTCTGCTGGAATTACCCTCTTCCACCCAGTGCCTCTACCCTGAGCTTTTTCTCTGGCTTTGTTGTCTGACATTTGAGTCCTTTTGACCTCTACAAATCTCTCCAATCTTCCAACCATTTGACTCACTTTTCTCTTGACTACTTCTTAAGCCTCTGGATTTCTCCTTTAAATATGAGTTCCAGGATGAATTTCTGATAGGGATGAGCTCATTCATACCCTTAAGTGACCTAGTGAATTAAGCAACAAAACTAGAGATTCCAGGACAGTGAGTTCAGATACCAATTTGACTGTTGGCTTGTTGGGAGTCACTAGGCAAATGATACACATTGTCAAAGAACTCTTTAGTAAAGTAGGCAGGATGATGCTGATTTTTCTTGGTGGTAGGAAAATAGTAAATGATCTTATATGTAGCAAGTAGCTAGGAGAATGTCAGGACAAGGAGAGGAAGAAATAGGTGTTAAAGGATCAACTGGTAGTTTTAGGACCAAATTTAAGAATGCTGTGGAGAGTCCCAAACTGCTACTGTCCCTGAGGTCTTCTGATTCTAAGTCTGATGCTCTTTGTAGCACCCTCTGTTGTTTGGGTTGGAGGTCCACTCAAGCATGTGATGGCCCCTGGAAGGGATGGGAGCCTTATTGAGGCTTCTGCCAACCATGCTGGAATCAGTCTCCTTGTATTCTGTATCCTATTTAGTCCCAGTGGATACTCGCTTCCTCTTTTGCTGCTCCCCTCCTTCCAGTGGACCTGTATCTGCCTTCTAAATTCCTGGACCAGAATTTAGTAAGCTAGATACACTAAGCCTGGGGCATGTGGCACACTCCTCCTTTCAAAGATATTCCCCATGCGTGTCTCCTTCCAGAATTGCTGTGATAAAGGCATCCCAATCTACCCCCCTTGCTTCAGGTTTTGGAAGCTTATATCCTGGGTTGGAAGCTCCAATGGTTATTCCTGTTTCTCTTCAGCAAGGATAAGGAGAAAGGGATATGTCTAAGCTCTTCCAATTACTGCAGCAAGAACTGGGGAAAACACATGGGGATTTTTTGAGTCTGTCTTTTAACACCTGTATCATAGTTGGACTTCCAGTTTTGATGTGCCCTCGTTGGGTGAGCCTGAAGAAATGATTTAAGTTTTCTGAGTCTCAGTTTTCACCCTTGTAAAATGGGCCTAATTATCCCTTTCCGAACTATTTCACAGGGTTGGTTGTAAGGAAAGTACTTTATAATCCTTAAGTGCTCCATTTTTTCTGTAGGCCTGGACATTCTTTCCCTTAGCTTTGCCCAGGGCATCACTATACCTTGAATATAAGCTAGTGAAGTGAGCGATTTCATCCTTTCTTCTTCCTAGGAGATTCTCAGGGGTTCAACTCCTTGTTGCAATGGAAAGAACCAAGAACTGGAAATCAAAGTATGGATTCTAGTCCTGGCTTTACCATGAACTAGCCTTCTCTAGGTGTTGAGTTTTCTAATCTCGGATTAGGTGATCCCTCAGGTTCCTCCTAGGCTTAAAATGTAGCCTTCTGGCTTGCTTTCAGTGCCTCTGAAGGATCCTGCGTTATTTATCTCGGCATCTTTGCTCTCAGCCTCACACTGCTATCCGTGCAGTAATGACATCAAAACATCCACATTGTATTTCAACAGTCTGATGAGATAAATGCCTCATCCATGGGAGCTGTGGACACAGAGTAGCAATTCTCCTTTCCTGCTATCAGAACACATGCCATGCCAAAGAACAAATGGGGCACATGGATTGCCATGTGTGCACCATTAGGCAAAAATTCATCCCCCCCTCTTTTTTTCCTTCCCAAGCCTTCTCACATTTTCCTTTCCTCTTCCCCAAGATAATTCTTCTGGTCTTATTGCCTTTTTGAAATGTGCCAGGTGATTTGGAGTCAAAAGAGAGCTGAGCCTAATGTATCAATTACTGGCCAGGTCCTAAAAGTCATTATGTTCAGAGCGTGCGTGCGTGTGTGTGTGTGTGTGTGTGTGTGTGTGTGTGTGTGTCCAGTGTGGTGGAAGAAAGATTGGGTTTCTGTCAGGTCTCAGCACCTGCTGCACCTCAGCCCTCATGCTCCCTCTCTCATGTCCCTGCTACATTGTGGGCTCAGGCACTAGGCAGAATTTTGCAGGTGTTCCCCAGGGCAGGTACAGGTTGGCACTGACAGAGTTCGCACGGCATTCTCATGCTCCTCCTTCCCCCCATTTTCCTTTCTGGGCACAGGAGACTGAAGGGGGTTAATAGACTTTGGAGGAAGGTAGGGTGGTATAATGGAAAGCCAGTGGATTCTTTGTCATAATCTCTCCATCCTTAGAAATTTCAGAAACCTCAAGTCTCTGATATGTTGGAAAGAGCTTGGAACTAAGAGGCAAGGAACTTAGGTTATTGTCCTGGCTCTGTCCTAAGTAACCATTCAACCCTGGACAACTTATTTACCCTCCCTTTGGACCTCAGGTTCCTTGTATATAAATAGGGATGGACACTGCTTGTCCTTTAGCTTCAGAGGGCCAAAGGAAAAGTACCAAGTACTTTCTACCCTAATGTATTATTTTCTAGATCTATTAGCATCATCTGAATCAAGATAGGCCAGCCCAGGATATGGGTGCCCATCTCAGGCCAGCTTCATCCACCCCAATCAGGAGCCTCGCACCCCTTCCTGTTGTTGGCATTGCCATACTTGGTTACCTTAGTCCTCTCTGACTCTACTTTCTCTACTCACATACCCAATCAATTGACAAATCCAGTCAATTGTACCTGGGAAATATCTTTTGGGTTCCCCGCTCTCTTTTACTGTCTGTCCTCCCTTTGCACAACCACCACCCTGGTGGTCACTTTGATGACTTTTACCTGTACCTTTCCAGTCTCTCACCTAAGCTGTCTCCCTGCCTCTAGTCCCTCTCTGAATCCACCCTAAACACCACTGTTAATATTCCCGATACACAGGTCTGACCATGTCATCTCTCTGTTTAAAAGCCTGCAGTGGCTTTCTACTCCCTTCTTAGTCCATACTCCTTAGATTGCCTTCAAGGGACATCGGCCAGTTTGCTACTCCCTACTCACCCCATGCTACTATCTCTCCGGTGCTCTAAGCACAATCCAAACTGAACTGCAAGGACCGTTTTAAAAATTCATCCTATTCTTTTCTACTTCATTGGCATTAACAACCAACCAACCAATTAACAAGCCTTTACTAAGTATTCATTATGTACCAGTCATGTGCCAAACTCTGAGGATACAAGAGCAGGAACAGCCCCTGCCCTCAACAAGCTTACATTCTAATAGGGGTAAACTCATGCAAGTAGAAGGGTGCGTCCAAGTTATCTACAGAGCACTGTGTAAAGTGACCCTAGAGGGGGGTCTTTAGCGCCTGGGGGGACTGGAAAAGGCTTCCTGAAGAAGCTGGCCTGGCTGAGGCCTGGAAGAAGCCAGCGATGCTAAGTGGAGTAGAGGTGAAGAGGGAGAACCTTCCTGGGGGACACCGACATGAGAGATGGAATGGGAGCAGATGGACGTGATCCTCTTTCTCTTTCATCAGAACATTCATATAGGACTTTGCTTGAAACTCATATTTATATCATTTTAATTTCTATATTTCTATATAATTTAATTTCTATAATTATTATCTCTCCTTGTGGATTGTAAATGCCTTGAAAGCCAAGCCCTTTATCTGACCCTATCCTTTAATCCCTTGGAAGACCTACCTCAGGGTCTTACTCTTCATTGGAGTTCCACTTTTGACTTTGCCCCTCCTGGGTGACCCTAAGAAAGAATTTAACATCTTTGAGCCTCTGTTTTCACATTTATAATAAAGCTTAATCATATCTTTTTTAAAAATTTATTTCATGGGGTTGATTGTGAGGAAAGCACAATTAAGTTATTCTTTTTGAACTAGACTTATGGTGGCGTTGGTATAAAGAACTCCCTCTGGGGAAATTCTATTCACCATTGCAGATCAATAGCTGCTCTACAACTTGTGATCACAGAGAGCTGACTGGGGCACTAAGAAGTTAAGTCACTTGTCCAAAGTCACAGAGTCAGTAAGCGAGTCACTTAGAAGTAAGTGAGCCTAGTTATTCTTGATTCTAAGACAGGCTCTTTATCCACTCTACCAGCTGGCTATCGACACAGCATAGTCAAGTTCTGCTTCTCCATTTTTATTATAATTGAATTTGAATAGAGGAAAATACATTGACAAAATACATTCACACTAAGGTATTAGGGACTCAGTGGACCATCTTCTCTGGAGCCTTTACATTCTTAAATAGGGAAATTGGAGAGGAAAAGGTATCCTTTTTAAAAAAATTACTTTTCAATTAACAAATTAACAATCAACAAAGATTTATTGCCCCTCTTTCCCAATTCCTCCCCTTTGAAAGAAAATAAAAGCAAAACTATATTTTTTGCCTTTGAGAATATCATATTCCAAGATCTCCACTCCTGTATAGTGGTAGCTACTAACTCATGTGTAGTACTCTATCTCCTCAGTACTTGAATTCTTTCTGGTTGTTTGTAACATTTTCTCCTTAATCTGCAAGCTCTGGATTTAGGCTATGCTGTTCCTGTAGGAGACAGTGGATTCTTTCTACTTTTATTTTGCTCTCTAGTTCTAATAGATCTGGGTGTTTTTCTTTCATGATTTCTTGAAATATGACATTTAGGCTCTTATTTTGATCATGCTTTTCAGAGAGTCCAATGCTGCCTAAATTTTCTCCCATTAATCTATTTTGCAAGACAGATTTTTTAAAAAAATTCAATTTGCATTATATTTTCTTCTATTTTTTCAGTCTTTTGATTTTCTTCATTCTGTCTCATGGAATCAGTAACTTTTGTTTTAATCCATTGTGATTTTCAAGGAATCAGTACTGTGTATAAGGTTTTATATTCATTATACTACACTGCTAATTCTCCTTCTAAGTGTTCCTCCAAAGTTCTCTTTTCTTTATTAATTCTTTCCTCTTTTATTCTCATTTCATTTGTAAAATTATTTTTAATTCTTTTTCTTTAACTTCTTTCATTTCTTCCAGGAATATTAGTTGACCATGTATCAAAGATGTGTTTTTCTTTGAGGCTTTGCTTTTATTGTAGAATTAATTCTCTTCTGAGTTTGTATCTTGAGCATTGTTGGAACCATAAAAATTAGCCCTTTATTGTGGGAGATTTTTTTGTTTGTTCTTTCTTCTAGGCTTACTTCCTGAATTTGGACTTTGTGTTAGGGCCAAGTTCTGTGCACTTCTGGAGGCAATGTTTGGGCCTTTTCTGTCCCTACTTTGTACTCTTTGGGGTCCTGCTGCTGTTTCCTCAAGTATTAAGGTCTTTTTCCCCCAGGTATTATGTTCTTCAAGGATCTCAGGGTCTGGAGACCTGTAAACTCTCAG
>CM053581.1:425198130-425263229 GCA_028627135.1 Pseudochirops cupreus
GGAGGATTTGGATAAAGTTATGAAAGTAGAGGAAGAAAAGAGAGAAACAAGTGTGAATGGGAAGCAATACAAGTGAACAGAGATATGACATTTCAAGGGAAAAGTGATTTGTCGCTAAAGGCCCTGAAGCATTTTTCAGCAGATTTCCTTTTGTTCCACTGAGAATAATATTCTGGTCAGATTACACAAGTTAATGAAAAGGAATAAGAAAATTCTGCATTCTATTTTGGCTGATGACCAAAGGTGGAGTTCGGCCCTGGGAACCCAAAGGTGGTAGAAGTAGCTTCTAAATATTGTTACATTGCTACGTGGTTCTATACGTGGTTCCCAATGACAGTATCTAAAGGTTTTCCTAGAAGAATCAAATCTCATATAAGCAAATGAAAAGTATAGTTCCTTAAAGTCAATTTAACAAAATGGAATGAAAGAACAAAAGGAAAAACTATCAGACTTCTTGTGCTTCGTGGTTTAGTGGGAAGAATGTTGAAATTCAAGTCAGGTAGGCCTGGAGTTAAGAGAATTCTGCCTCAGACACTATGTGACCATGGGCAAGTCACTTAACTTGGTAAGCCATTCTGAGAAGATCAAATGAGATAATATATGTAAAGAGTTTGAAAGTTACCATATAAACGTCAGTTATTGGATTATCTCATTCTTACCTTTTTCAATGGAGGTATTATAGAAATGGTCATGAGATAAGTTGCTATTATTATTTTATGTTTGATGTTCCATGGATTATTACATAGGTAAATAAAATGTTTTCATAGTTGAACAGAACTGTTGCACTGTAAACTCATCTTCTGTAGGCTAACTTGGAGTATCCTTGGTGTAATTCCAGTAGTAGAAACAACAAAAGGGATGAAATGTACGTCCTTCTGTTCCCACATGATTTTGGTCCCCTTTGTTGGGTTCTCTATATTTTAAAAGCTTTTCATTCTACATTGTTTGGTATGGTAACATTTATTAAAAATCATTGTTCTTAAGTTTTTATACATCAACATTATGTCCAGGCAATTGTGGGCAGTTTGTGAAAATGGCTGAGTTGCAATGAAGTGTATTGGTTAAGTTGTCCAGGATACTTGGAAGTCTGTATTTATGGTAGGAAGATTTGCTCTCTATCAGCCCATAAAAGGTAGAAAGTTCTGATGTATATCTCTAGCTACCAGATCATGTCTTGCTCGGAATTTAATAGCTGCTAAAGTGATGTGTTCCCATTTCTTTGCATAATCTATGTAGATCACTAAATTTAGAATGTTCAAGGATAACCTTTTGGTAATTTCTGATGGCAATGACCTGGTCCTGGATGGCATCATTAACCTTTCTTCTTCCCATGACCCATTTATTCAGTGCTTCCTTGTCAATATAGAAGTCACCCACGGAAGGTCATTTAATTCTATCTCAAATAAATTTAAATAAGATAATATAAGTAAAAGTGCTTAGCATAGTGCTGGCACATTGTAGGTGCTATGTAAATGCTTATTCACTTCCTCTCCCTTCTCTTCCTTTCCTTTCCCTTCCCTTTCCTTCCCCATCTTTGGACCTTAGCCTTTGCACTGGCCCCATCCAGAGGTAAGGTCATTTAAGTTACTGCATTGGTAAGCAATTGTGGGTTTGCTCTATAAAAAAGCATATACTGGTTGGTTATCAGCCTTCACTATTGCTGAGTAAAGTGATGTCTGGTTGTTCCAGAAGGATTTCTGTAGGTCTATGACTTGTTATTGTGCTTTTAGGATGTCTATCCTTTCTTCCTTTTTAAGGTGAAGAAGTGTTTATATTTATGCGGCTGTCTTAGGCTTGGTGTTTCATCGTTGCATGGATTTTTGTGGGGATACTATCCAAATCTCTTATGATTCATTTTACAATTCCAAAAGTATACATTTAGGCTAGTATTGCAAAGATGTTAATTGCTTTGAACATGACTTCACCACTGATTTCAGGATGTCAGTAAATACGTGAAGGTATTCAGCTACAGCCTTCAATTCGATATTTTACTGTTATTATCGTTAGTATCATTCTAGAAATTAGCTTGCTGCCACAGGGGTTAGGAGAGCGATCATCATGGGAGGAGAGAGGTAAGTAAATAGAGGAGAGTCCAAGAAGAGATAGCTTGGCAAAGATCCCTAAGTAGCTGAAGTTCTTTCTCTGATTTAAGCAAAAACTCAATTAGGATTCAAAGTAGACCATGTCCACGCAATTTGCATATAGCTTAAGTAAAGTACATTTCTATAGGGCGTTACTCAGGAAGTCAATTTTAAACAACTGCACCATCATGCTCCCTACAATGCTGTCTCTTCTCCCTGCAACACTCCAAAAGACTTAAGAAGCACATTTATTTCTGGAAGAAATAATGCAAAAAAAAAAAAAAGAGAAGATAAATTGTAGGTGAATTAAAGGCAAGTATAACTTGTCCAGAAATTGTAAGAGAGGGACAGAAGATATTAAAATTCTTAACTATTTTTCAGACATCAGAGAGACTACTTTGAACCCAAAGACCATGGAGGAAGATAGTGAGCAAAGATGGACCCTCAATCCATCAGTGTGACTTCTAAGGGAATTGGATTGTTACTAAAAAATATCAAGTTACATTTTTTAGCTGAAGGGAAGCAGTTCTGGCCTCCTCTAATGCTCCTTGATCACACACAGTTTTTCCATCATCATATTTTTTTTTTCTAAATGGAGGCATATTGCACATTAAAATCCACAAGAGTAATCAAGTATTCTACTCCCAAGGGTAGGGTTGATTATAGAACACTTAGTACTATAAAACACTTAGCTTTTATAGCATTTGAAAGAAGAAATATTATTTGTAAAGAAAGGAATGAGACATTATGGTATCAAAAGAACTGTAATTGGATTCAAACCCAAGTTGAGTTCCTGCTATGACGTTTATAAGCTGTATGTGCCCCTGGACAACTCACCGTACCTCTCTTATCTTCAGTTTCATCATCTGTAAAATGAGGGACATCAAACTAGATAAATCTCTATGGTCCCTTCCAGTTCTAACATGCTATACATATAGTTCAGAAAAATTAAAAAAGGACCAGGATTGGGGATTTAGTGGACTACTGTCCAGATCATGCTAAAAAAACAAAACCAAACAAAAAAAACCACACTACTTTTATTATATCACACCACACCCATACTCAAAAAACAAATCACAGATGTATATGCCTAGCTTTCACAATGCATTATAATTTGGCCCCATCCTACTACATCTACCATTACTCCCCAATGGAGGTTGTAGAAAGACAAACAAACTAATGCATTGTTGATGGAATTGACAACTTGCAGACCATTCTGTAAAGCAATAATTATCCAAATATAAAGTTCAATCTCTTTGACCCAGATATTACACTGCTAGGCACACATATGCTGAGGTGGTCTGTGAGCAAAAAAATAAAAAAGGAATAAAAAAAGGAAGGAATATATAAACTGAAATACAGCAGCACTTTTTCTGGTCACAAAGAACAGGATACAAAACATATGCCCATTGATTGTGGAATGGTCAAACAAACTGTGTAACATGAATGTAATGGAATATTACTTTGTCATAAGAAACAACCATCATGATGAATACGGAGAAGCATGGAAAGACTTACATGAACCAACACGGTGATTTAAGAAGAGATGGAAAGCAATACATAAAATAACCACAAAAACATACATGGAAAGAACAACAAGTATGAGATGGCAGAAATATTTAGTTTTAATTTGAGCCAACTTGTAAAATTATAGAAACGCCTCACCTTGCTTTTTATATTTATGAGACAATATCAACTGGACCTAGTATATGATATGATGCCCATTAATTTCCACACTAATCATTTCGTTTGAGTCATCAGTCATTGAGAAAGCTCTTATGAATAAAATGTTTCCTAAGGGGAGGTAGGGAATGGCATAGGGATATTAGCACACATTAATACATTTTACTTCAGTAAGATCCATGAGCTCGTGGAAAGGTCCAAGGGCTGGGCAATAACCCTAAGAGGTAGGTAAGGCAAGCATTATTATCCTTATTTTTCAGCTGGAGAAACTGAGGCTAAATGCCTAAGGTCCCACATCATTAAAATGCAATGCAAAGACTAAAACTCAGATCTTCTGATTTTTATTAATATTATAACGAACTGCTTCCTTAGAGATAAAAGCCAAGCACTGGTTAAAACAAACTTTATTTATTTTGACTGATTGGCAGCCCTAAATGCCAAAAACCCCCAAATTGTCTCCTGTCTGTCTCAGAAGAGTGGAGTATTGTCTTCCCCTGCACTTCCTATATGGAAAAAACCAAACCAAATTAGATACCAACACCCATGCCCTAATATTCTATCCCGTTGCAAGACAGACTCCAGCTCACGTCATTGTGGGTTTTTTCCCAATAGAAAGAGATTTGCATGTTTCCTCTGATGATGCAGGTTGTAAGCCACCCACTTCTGCTCATCTTGCATAACTCCCATCCAGGCTTCATGGGAAGCTTTCTTTGCTTTACCTTGACATCAAGAAGACACCAGTTGAGCACCCTGGCTGTACCAAGTGGTGTCCTTTGCTATTACTGCACAGCCAGACCACTGTATTCTAGCATATATAGTTCCTTTGATGACATACTTTATTCTTTCAATTTTTTTATTTTATTCACAATTTGTTATATGTTCCATTCTGCTCACATCCATTATGTGTCTCTCTATTACCCTCTGTGTGACAGTTATTTTCAATTCTTTGAGGGCTATTGTGTTCTGTGTCTTACAGTCACATAACACATGTAAAGTACTGATACAGTAAAAGGATGGCTTTTAGTTTCTGGCAGAACTTTAGGGTCATTAAAATTTCCTGAAGTCAATCTAGTTAACTGTCCTACTGTTGTTCTGGGCCTATCTTACCTTTTGGACTGTTAATGTGAGTAAGTCGGTCAGCCAGTCACTCAACAAGCATTCATCTAGGAATCACTATGTGCCAGGTGCCATATTAAGTGCAGGGGATACAAAAAAAGGGGGAGAGGGGAGAATTCGCTCACTGTAAAGCCCCTTCTTCTAAGAGTGTATATTCAAATGGGGTAGACAACATGTAAAAGATATGTAGACACAAGACACACACAGTGCAGATGGAAGGTAATCTTACTGGGGAAGGAAAGCTCTGATAACTGGGGAGACCTGGAAAGGCCTCCTACAGAGGGTAGCATTTGAGTCTTGACAAAAGCTGGGGATTCTAAGAAGAGATGAAGAGGGTGAGCAAATGTCCCAGATGTATATGTGTGTATATGTATAAGCATACATGTTATAGAGAGAGACAGAGAGATGAACAAGTTCTATTGAGGTTGTCTATTCATCTGCACACTATTATCCATTATCCAGTAAATTTCTTAACTTCCTGATATGTTTGGACTCTTCTTCTTCTTTTTTTTTTTACTGGACTTATGATTTCATTAATGTAGGGGCACCATGGAAGGAAATGCCCTCCACCAATACAGATCAGGAATTCAACATGCCTTACATGCTACCAGGAGCAATGAAAGATTAAGTAAGTGACCTGTCTACCCTATTTATGTCCCAGGTTCTGCTTGATTCTGTGGTCAACCCTCTGTAATATGCTACACTATCTCTCTTATTAATTCATATTGCTATTGTTTAAATCACTAACTTCAAGAAATTCTGTGTTGTGTTTATGTTTTTTAATGGAGAATAAAACCCCACAACTACCACCTACCTTTCACGCCCAGGAAAAGACCAATCACTAAGGAGAAAGGTAAGTGGAATAATCAGGCTCTGCTATTGTTTTAAAATCTGGCTTTAAAAACCATAGATCAAGCAGAGCTAAGAGTTATCATTCAATCTATTTGCATTTTATGTAATAATGCCCTAATGATTCAATTAGCATCGATTCTTCAGCTGCAACAATATTTTCTGCTGGATCCAGTAATTTAGCCCTTACTGTTGATTGATACAATCAATTATTTTAAGTAGTGGAGCTGTTTGCAAGAAATTTGTTTAATAATTCACAAGTCAATTTTAAGAATATTGGGGAAAAAAGAGAACAGGCAGAAAATGTGAAGGGAAAAATAAAGAGAAGTTTGGAGAAGTATTTTTTTGCTAGTTAAGAACTGGGCCCCTTCCAGGGAAGGAGCATAAGCCTAGTCATTGGAGGTATTTAAGAATAGATACTCCTGAGAAAAAGTCTGGGAACATCCTGTGTGATGTCAGAGATTACGCTAACTGACCTGTAAGGTCTTGGGCATCTGACTCCTGATAACATACTCTGATGTTTTCCTAAAGGGCAACTCATTTGCCTTATAGCTGCATCCCAGCTGTGGCTTACACTAAAAGCCTTTTGCAGAAGTAAATGGTCTCTACTGGTAGAGTATGAATATGGAAAAATGCAGAAAGGTTCATGTGCTCTCCCATCTCTTTCTCCCTGTCCAAACCTGTCCAAATGTTAGAATAATGGCCCTGAGGCAATCTTAGGAAGACACAGGCCTGACCTACGTCAGTTCCCTGTGCAGAAATCTTTTGCCTCTAGAATAACACACAAACCTCTCTGTTTGACATTTACAGCTTTCCACAATCTGGCTTCAACTTGCCTTTTCAGACTTATTCACAGAATTAAAATGTGCACTCTATATTCCAGCCACTCCAAGAACTCAGAATTCCATCTCCTATTTCTGCACCTTCACACAGGCTGACCCCCTATGCCTGGAATGCACTCTATCCTCATCTATCTCCAAGGATATTCAGTTTGCTTTAAGGCTCAGTTCGCTAGCCACCACCTCCTGGGAAAACCTTTCCTGAAATTTTCCCAGTGCTTGGTGCTCCCTCTTCTCAGATTATCTTATATTTACTTATTTACATATGAATCCCCCAGAATAATATAAACTCCTCTGAGAGCGGGACTTTTTTTTTCATTTTTATTTTTATATCCTGGTGACTAGGACAGAATAGGAACTTAACACATGTTTCTTGAATTGAATTGCATTGCATTTGCCAAGGTGATCTGTACGATATTTACTTCTAATATTCTGATTTACAGAATCTCAGAAATCTAAAGGTTCTTAGAGATCAGCAAGGCCAAATCACAACTGAAAAGGAATCCCCTCTGTATGGCTCCCAATAATTATTTATCCAGCTCCTACTTAAATGTCTCCAATGGTGGGAAACAACTCCTGAAAAGGACCAGGAAACATTTATACATCATCTCCAGGTTTACAATAATTGTGTGAAGTAAGGAGTGTAATTATTAGGGGGAAATGGCTTCATGGAGATGTATAATGGTGGTAATAATGTAGCAGTATGCATATTAACTGAGATAAACTAAATAAGTGAATGCACTCACTGACTTATGCAATAAACCTTACAACTTATTATACCATTGACAGAAAATTGTTCATGTGAAATGTAATATGGACTGCCATCCCTTTAAATGATCCTTATAATGTCAGAATTTCAAGAATGTCCTTACATCCCTACTCTTGAGATATTTATTTACTCTCGATTAGATTGAGCTGAACCACACCCTAGATCCCCCCCAACCAGGGATATTGCCTTGTCGGGGAGCCCAGCTCAAGCTGTATCTCATCTTCTAGTGTCCTTACCACCTTGTGTTGGGATCCATGGCATGAAGGGCAAAATAACCAGAATGAGGTGGCCCAGATGCCAAGAGTCACTGGGGTCTCATGACCAGGCCATGTTACCTCATATTGCCTCCTCCCCCTCTCTTCCTAAAGGCATAAGAAGCTTTTGCATGGGTCTTGGAGCAGGGAAATCCACTGGACATCCCTCAGAATGGCAGGTTTGCTATCTGGTTATCTCAATTAAAGATGCTTTATTTCTCAAATAATGGCTTTGATTTATTTCAGGACTTGATACCATTTAAAAATATTTAATACGCAACATGAACTCTTTTTTTTTTTTGCTATGACCATTTGTTTTACATGCTTTGGCATTGAATTCAAACAATTTTAACATATATTCCTTAATTCATCATGAAACTACACTTTTATCCAATTAGATAATCAGTAGCCCTGATTACTGCCCATAAAGTTTTCATTTTTTTCCTCCATCAGTTTTCAATAAGGTTTAAAACAAGGAATTCCCAGGCCACTGATCTCTGTATCTTGGGTGAATTTTTTCAAACTTTCATGATGTGTGGCCTGATGCAAAGTTATATTGCAATACTGCTCCACTTTGAAATTTCTGTTATTTGAAACAATTTTGCTTCTCAGTATATCAATATATTTTTACCATTCCCTCAATGAAGACAAGACTTCTAGACTTTTGGTAAAAAGATTATTTTTTGAGTGGGTAGCAGGCAATTTTTACACTTATGAAGATCCTTATATGTTACAGGCTTGCCTGGAATTATGATAATAATTGTGAATTAAATGAAAACATGTATTTCATCGGTAAAAATTACTTTTTTCCAACATTCAGTTTTCCAGTTTTTTCACTGTCTTGATCATGATAAACATTTCTTTTTCTCCGTAGCAGTAGTTAGCAGCTAATTTTTTACTTGTCTTCTAACTATTCTCCTAGTTGTACATTGTAGCCTTGAATAAGCCTTGAAACATTGGACTTTCCACAATTATAGCCACTGTACTATTTCTAAAAGTCACTGAGTATGCTCTATTTTCTCTCCTTTCCCACTTCTCCCCTCCCTAAATTGAAAGAAAAAAAGAAAAACAACTCTTGTAAAAATATGCATGGTCAAAGCATAAGAAATTCCCACAGTAGCCATGTCCAAAAATACGTCTCCGTCTTCACCCTGAGTCTACCACTGTCGGGAGGGAGGTAGCATGTCCTATCATGAGTCCTCTAGAACCATATTTTTTTTACAAGGGTCTCATTTTTCTTATACTTTCTACCCACTGAGGAAATCATAAGTCTGAACTCCCTTTTCTGCATCCCTCCCTAACAAACAAAACAAAACAAAATTCAACAAACACAAAAAATGTCATTGAGGAGGAATCCCAGCAGCACTTGGAATTTACTCACCAACTTAGAAAAGTGCAAAGAATACAAGTTATTGACCACTAGTTTTCTCTCCAGGTATAACAACATACAGCGTGTCTATCACTGCTCCACATTAAAAAGTTATATAGCCAAGCTAACCCAGCATAATTCCTTCTACCTATCGAACAAATAAGAGAAAGAAAACTTCGGGCCCAATAGATCATGTTGGATTCTCTTCCCTCGACTCCATTACGCCCTAATTCACTTATGGGGGAGCTATGGAGAGAATCAGAGATTTTCCTCTAACCAATGTAAATTAAATAAGATGGTGGAAAGAAATCTAAACCACCATCTCTTGGGGCTGTCTGGGATCGTGGGGTACAAGAAAGGAAAGCAGAAAAATGTTTCACGTTTTCACACTAGGAAACGTTTTTCTATTTCTAAAGAAGGATGTTTAAGAACCAGTGACAGGGTGGATGAATGGCAAAGATTTTTGCTTGGTATTTTAATAAAGTACCCATACCAATAGAAAGAGTCACATCTTCACCAACCCCATGACACCAAGACTCACGATGGTTACACATGACCAAGACAGGCCAGGCCTCAGGCATGTCTCATTAGCCATAAACCTTTGGCTACCATCAGGGAGACAAACCAAAATGCAGAAGCATTTACAAAAGAGGATTTAGATGACGAAAGCCACCACAACTCAAACCAGCAGAAGAAGACCAGGACTAGGAAGTGTAGCATTTTCATTGTGATAGGATCTTCAGAACATTAAATACCCCAGAGATCAAGTTTAAAATCCCAGAATATGAAGACTGTGTTCTTCAACACAGTGTTAGGCCCCCTGTTTTGGGAGCTAAGGTACAAAAGTAGGTGAACAGGCTCTTCTTTTGTACCAGGCTATTCGACAGTTCAAAAGATGTGCAATGATTGCCATGGCAATCCTGTCTTTTATGATGGCATTCCCCTTTTCTTTGCAACACACATCACTGTCCTGTTGAAGTAATGTTTCGTCATGCTGAGCTAAGGAGGAGAACAGGGTTAAGAAATCCAATACTGAAATCAACCAAGATTGCCAAGAACTTTGGGTCCAGGAGTTTTCAAGTAGTGGATGAAGGAAGAAAGAGATGGTGAATCCACTTTAGGATGAGGCATATTATCTTTGGTATTTTCATTAAAAGCCTAGAAAGTTTTGGTCCCCCCCAAAAAAAGCTGAGTAGCTCCTCTTTGCATAACTTCCTTGACCTTCTCTTCTGAGAGATCACCACTAATGCTCCAATGATGATATTGCTTGTGGGGAGCTCTACACAACTATACACATATATGTGTAGACACACCTTGCAGCAGAAGAAATCAGACGATGACAATGAGTGTCACGGTGAAGTGGAAAGGGAACAGGGCTAGGAGTTAGGAGTTCTAGGCCTAGTTTTGCCACTATCTTGAAGTATGAACTTGGTTGCCATTCTGTGTATCCCCAGGCTTCAGTTTCCTCAACTGTAAAATTGGGGTGGTGGTAGTAAGGATTCCTGTTCAAGTATAAGTTGGGTCAAATGTACTTTGAAATCCTTTCCAAGTCAGATTCGATGCTTATGAAATTGTCATAGCTATAATTTATCTATATATCTAACTGGCTCCACCATTCTGTGATGTTAATTTACTGGGGGAAGGATGTTGTAGACTTTGCATCTTTAGAAATTCTTGATGTTAGGGCACACACAAAGTCCACACTTCTTTAATAATGCAGTAAAAAGATCACTGAATTGGGAGTCAGAGAAATTAGGCTGGAACCCTAGTTCTGCCCTTTCTTAACTGTATAACCCAAGGCAAGTCACTCAATCCCCCTAGGTCTCGGCACTATTATTTGTAAAATGAGATGTTGGACTAAAAATGACATCTAAGGCCCCTGATCCTACGGTACATCTGATGTAAATTGGTGGCAATGGACTAGAACTGAAAATGGGAACCAGAAGTTGGTTCTGTAAGTACTATCTGCATAATCATACATCTCAAGACCTGGTCACTTAACCTACCACAAGGGTAGATCTTCAATAGCACTATATTTTATATAGGAATAACCCTGATACATGCTTATGTCCCTGGGACTGTTCAGGTATGGCAACCTTCTAGAAGCAGGGGGATGGAACATAGGCCTTTTCTAAGCTTGTGATTTTATGATGTATTATTCTTCCAAGAAAAAATAGTTCACAGTCAAGCAGTAGTTTTAAAATGTATAACCCATGATTTTCTGGGTGAAACAATTAGCCCTGAGTTGTTTCATTTATTGGCATAGTCACCATAAAATGCCAGGGTTGGTGCAGTGCCCAGCTGCTAACCAGACTTGTCTGAACTGAGCAGGGGGAAATTAGAGCTCAGAGTTGGATCCTGGCCAAACAGCTTCCTCAACTTTGTAGCTCCAGATGTTAGCCTGTCATTGTAAACCAATTGAGTTAATTGGGAATTTCTTTGGAACCATTCAACATTCCAAGTCCACTCTAACAACGCAGTGGTAAACAGAATATGAGAAAGCAAGAAAGGGAAGATAAGATTTCCTTGGAATTAACTTACCATTTCCTACCATGATAAGTATTACTTCCCAAACACCTTCTTTTAAGACCAGGTTTAATTGGTGGGGGAGACAATTGAACCTTAAGATCTCATACCAGAAGATTTCCTTTATATTCAAAAGAAATGTGCTTTTCCATCCCATGAAGCATCAGTCTGATATATATGATGAAAGACTTGGGCATGTAGCTTTAGTTCTATGCCCTTGTAGCACCAACATGATATTCACAGCACCTACAGTGGCTATGAATATGACAGTGTAATTCTGAGTCATAAAATATAACAGACTCTCCACATGGAAGACAGAACCAAAAAATTCATTCAAACCCCAGAAAGCCGAATCCCAACACCAGAAAGTCAAATCCATCATAGCAACAAAGGAACCTATATATAATAACAATGCAGAGGGCCTTCCCACAAACAAACACCCTCTTGCTCACAGCTCACTGCCTGCTTCCTCTCTCTCCCTCAGCTCTAACTACTCTGACCAACTTGCTCTGGGCTCTGCTCCATCCTTCCTGCTCTACTTGTTCAGCAGGCTCCTCTCTCCACAGACTTATGTGACTTAGGTTTCTATGTGACTCAAGCAGGTCACATGGGCCTATTAATGGATGGCAAAGATCTTCCCATTTACATTACCATTACAGCTCTTCAGAGTGAACTCTTCAACAGCAGCGCACTGTCAAACAACATCCACAGTCCCACCCCCAGATAGCAATTTTGACCCTTCAGTACAGAAAATCCTAATAGGTATTACTGTTCCTTTCAGTATTTGCTGAACACAAAGTCCAGAGAGAGGCCTTCCTATTCTCCTCCCAACTCCCTTTGGCTTTTGGTTGAAAGAGTTCACCAATCTACATCAGATAATCTGAAACACTCATTGGTAAGCACGAGTTGGATAACTGGACATAGGAGAATCTTCTTTTATATATGATTTCATGCATTAAAAGACACAAGAAAACATATCTAAATAAAATCCTGTGAAGTAATCAGCACAGAAACTGGCAAAGCCAATGATGACGATAACTCAATGAAGAAGTAGAGACAATACTGGGTACAGAGTTGCATTACTGGAGAGAAATTCAAGGATTATTTAATCCTGAACCAAGACCCTTTGTACAACTTATCTGACAAGTGACCATCCAAACTTTGTTTGAAGACCCATAGCAATGAGAATACTTTCCCTCTACCTCCCTCCACACCCCTCACACCCCATCACCAAGACAGACTTTTCCATCTCATGATAGCCCTAATTATCGGGAAGTTTTCCAAATGGCAAACTGAAATGCTCCTCTCCAACATCTCCCTAGTGCATTTAGTTCTGCCTTCTGGGGCAAAATAGAACAAGTCTAATCCCTCTTCCATATAACAGGTCTCCAAATACTTTAGACAATTATTCTCCTTCTTAGGCTAAATATCTCATATCCTAAAATATGGCACCTAGAACTGAACACAATAATCTTGGTATGATCTGACCAGGACAGAGCATCTTGAAGAGGCTATCATCATCTTCTTTGGCAACCACTCTCTGACTCTCTTATAAAGGAGTCCATGATTGCATTAGCTTTTTGGCTGCAACATCATATGGTTGACTCATGTTGAACCTGACTCATATAGAACTTGAAATCCCCTAAAACTCCTAGATCTTTTGGAGACGAAATGCTGTCTAGCCATACAGACCCTATCTTTTATTTGTGAAGTTGACTTCTGAACTCAAGTGTGATACTTATTACTAATAAATTTTACTTTAATTAAATTAGCCCAATGCTCTAGCCTGTCCAAAAAAATTTTTCAAACATGATTGTCATCCAGCGTGGTTGCTGTTCCTTGCCAATTTACAATATCTGCAAATCTGATAAATATTCCACCTAGGCCTTTCTTCAAGTCATTCAATAAATGTTAAAACACCATAGAGCCAAGCACAGATTCCTGGGGCATTCCACTAGAAGTTGCCTCCCAGTTGATGTTAAACTATTTTTTTGAGATCAGCTATTCAACCAGTTCCTGAATTCATCTATGTTATCATCAAAAACATTTGTCTAATATTTGCTAAAATCTAGTTAACTCTATACAAGGCATTGCCATAATCTACCCCATCAAGACCAGAAATAAGATTCTGACTCATCAGTTCAGGCCTTCATCACCTCTTGCCTGGACTATTGTAATGGTCTCCCTATCTCAATCTCTTTCTACTCCAGTCCATTATCTACAAAGCTGTCAAAGTGACTTGGCATGGGATGTAGGTCTGATCATGACACTGCCCTACTCAATAATGAGCACCAATAGTTACCTATTGTCCCTAGATTACAAAATAAAATCAGAGCTCTGTCTGGCAGTCAAAGGTCTTCCAACTTGGTCCCATCATACCTTTCATTATACTTTACTTCCTTTCTTACACTCTACCATTGATCCACACTGACTTTCTTGCCATTCCTCAGAGAAAACATTCCATTTCTTGTCTCCATACCTTGCTTTGTCTGTCCCCCATTCTTGGACATTCCAAGACTCCCTCCTTGACTCCACCTTGTAGAATCCCCTATTTCCTTCAATACTTAACTCCAACTCTCCTCACCTAAAACCTTTCCCCATGCCTGCTACTGTCTTCCTTTCCTTGCATTTGTTTTGTATATTCTTATATTAGTAGAGTTTGCATGTTCTTATATTTGTAGAGCCATATTTGTGTCTCAATTTCCTTAAGAAGAAGGACCATTTTTGGTTTACAATTTCCATTGCCTTACACTTGTTGATTGACTGATAGATTGTTTGAGGTTAGTTTACAATGATTCATTCTCAATAAAAACAGGCTGATTTATCTGTGATTGTTATCGGTTTAGTGATATATTCTAGAATTTTTCCAAGAATCAAAGTCAAGCTTATTGGCCTATAGTTTTAAAACTGTTTTTTTTTTAAATCAGGACAAACTTGCCCTTTTTTAGGCCTTTGGTTTTTCTCTCATTCTCCATGATCTTTTAAAACTTTCTAATAACGGCTCAGAAATTACTTTTGCCAATATGCCAGCATGTAGTTTTCTGAGCCCAGTGATTTTAATTCATCAAGGGTACTCTCTTTCGACTTCTTATTTGAATTCTTTTTCTAGTTTAAATGTTATTTTCTTTGGCAAAAAGGTAAAGAGTTGAGTAGTCCCTCATTCTCTTCCCTATCTTGTTGTCACTGTCCCAACCACCCCAAGTGACTGTTTTATTTCTTCTTTGATTATCCTTTTTTTGACAGTACTCTTTAATAAGAGCAGAACTTAACTGCCCTTAAGCTTTCTCTTCCTCTTCTCTAGAACAAACTCCAAAATGAAATAATCATTTTTCCCAAAGATTTTCATCATTTCTCCTTCAACAATTCATTTCCTCTAGTTAGGAAGAATCAGCTCCAGAATAGTCTTTCTGTCTTATTTCCTCCAACTTTTCAAGAATGAAATTATCATGAAGGCAAGTTGGGAAATTATTAGCTGCTCAGGTTGAAAGAGAGAGAGAGAGAGAGAAAGACTCAGAGAGGGGGAGAGAAAGAGAGAGAGAAAGACACAGAGAGGGAGAGAGAAAGAGAGAAAGAAAGACACAGAGAGGGGGAGAGAAAGAGAGAGAGGGAGAGAGGGAGGAGAGAGAGAGACAGAGACAGAGACTGAGACAGAGACCGAGACAGAGAGAGAGAGACAGAGAGAGAGAAAGACTGAGAGGGGGAGAGAAAGAGAGAGAGGGAGAAGGAGAGAGAGAGAGACAGATCCAACAGCTTTCTTTTTTTTATTATTTATATGTTTTATTTATATATATGCTTTTTTTCTAAATTATATCCCTGATTTAAAAAAATTATTTGTTACATACTTTCTTGGTAACTTTCATGACTTTCTAGATTTCACAGAACATGAAAAGTATAGCTATGTTGACTTCCATGAGAACTGGCTTGGGTACCTTCATTCTCCTCTTTCCTCTTCCTTTTCTTTTTTTTTTTCATTGACTTGTTTATTTACTTTTAGTTTACAAGATTCAGCTCCACAATCCCTTGAGTTTCAGATTTTCTCTCCTCCCTTTCCTGCCCCACCCATGGTGGCGTGCAATCATGTATAGGATCTGCAAATACTTTCACATTGTACAACAGTCTGGTTGTATAGAATCCAACAGTTTTCCACTTAATTAAAGTCCTTCATCATGACTATATCATGTTTTCATACCAGGCTTGTGATTTGTTTTTGGAGCTTCCCTACTTCCTCTTTCTGTCCAAGTGGTCTATAATATACTTTTGAAGTTTGTGCCTCTGTCAGTCTTCACCCAAATGCTCTACACTCGGCTTCCATAACCCGTCCCTGGACTTCTTTACATGAGCATCATCTTAACATATATTTCTATTGTGTTCTCCTTCCCACCACACTGCACCTCTTAGGGTGTTCATTTTGAATAAAGCATACTTTGCTAAAGCCATGGTGAACCAAATGTCCCTTTTTGTATCAAGATCTCTAGTTTACTTTGCTTGTTACCTGTATTTTGTACATTTCTTTATGGACATTTGAGGCAATGAGATTTATTGCTGACTCCTTTCTTGCATTTTGTCAGCTGTAAATTTCTAGGTGTCTTTACTGCTCTTCTTTCTATCCAGTAGTTACAGTCTGTGGCAGGTATTCTCTATAGTATGTAATAACAATAATTGGTGAATATAAAAAGGCAGTATTTGACTCTTTCCCCTTCATTTTAAGTTAAAGTTGTTTCATTTTGATTGGCGCAACTCCAAGGAAACATTCTCACCAACCCTTGCACTCTATCCCTACTTAAGAACTTGTCATTCTAATGTTTTAAGCCACGGTCCAGAAATTCAAACCCTATTCTCAGATAACATCTTCTTAACCACCCTTTTACTTCCCATATCTTTCTCTCTTTTCTGAATTCCTTAGCTTCAGTCAGTAGCAGTGTTGAAAACACTACCTGTAGCCTTAGGAACTTTGGTGTTTTGACCAATGCTAATGTCTTTAGTAATGCCTGTGACTCACCAGGGTGGGGAATAGCCATCTCATTTGCTGAGCACTGGGAGATTCCCTGTAACATTCTGGACACATGCCTTCTCGAATGTGATCTGGGCAACTAATGACTGCCTCAGGACCCCTCAGCAGGGAGTCAACACCCCCCACTCTTGTCTGTTCTTCCTCTGAGCCTTGTCAATGATCTCTCACCTAACAGGAGCTGCAGATTCACACTGAGATTCCCTTACGTGCAGACAAACGCTTCCTTCCTGGACATCCAACTCTCTCCTCTTCAGGAAGAGTATTCTACCTGTTACTAATGTCCAGATATTCAGTGATCATTCTTCCCTTCCCCTCTGTGTCATCTTCTGTTCACTCTCTAACCTCCTGATGCAGGTAGGTTAGGATTCTCCTCTACTTTTTTCAATGAAGGCCTCTTGTTTTCTTTTTGTTTTGTTTTTAGGAACAAAAATCATGAATCTAGCAAAACAGTCAAATATGTAAAAGCTATATTCTGGTGGAAAGGAGAAGAGTGGAACAAGTCATTAGGCATGAGTATCTGAAGAGGAGGAAAGGAGAGAGCTGGGCATCATAGGATCATAGATTTAGCAGTGGAAGGGACTTCGAGGTCAACAAGTACAATCGTCTCATTTTACACGTAGGTAAACTGAAGCCTGGAGATGTGAAGTGATTTCCCCACGGTCACACAACTAACCCAAGCCTTCCTGACTCTTAGGTCTCAGCTATCCACTACATCACACTGACTCAAAGCTTCAGTCTTTTACAACGTAGCCACAAAATATTAAACCTTAAAGAACACCTAGTCCAACTCTCTTATTTTATAAATGAGAAAAATGTAGCCCTGTTGGAGAGGGACTTGCCATAGTCACAGCTAGGAAGTGGCAAAGCAAGGATTAAACCCATATCTTGCAATTCTACAGCCAATATTCTTTCTACTACACTGTACTGGGGCCAATATTTCTAAAAGAAATCATTACCTCCACAGTACCACTCATCAGCTTCTTAGGTGAGAGTCTTAAGAACTGCATAAAGGACTGAGAATGTCAGCCCTTAGCACAGTGCCTTGGCACACAGGAAGCACTTTAACTGACTTAGATGAGATCCCATTAGACTGAGTTCTTTGAGAGCAGGGATGGTTTTTAACCTTCTTTGTATCTGCGACACTTAACGTTGTCCTTGGCCCACATAGTAGATACTTTAAAAAATGCTAGTTGACAGACCGACTCTTAGAAAGACAGCCATATCCTCTTATCCTTGGCCCAGGAAGCGGGGGTGGGAGGTGGGGAGAAAATCAGAGAGCTGAGGAGGAAAGGCTGAGGAAACCCATATTCCTTCAAACTACAAATATCTTTGTCACTTCATTCACTAGGAATTTGAGTACAAATCATCCCTTGCTTAAGGAAAGAGTTTAAACCATCCAAAAGGGATAATTCCTAAAATATTCTATCTGGATACTTCTTGTAACTATCTCAGATTTGTTTTCAGTTTTTTTTTTTGTTACTCTATATCCTCTGAAAAGACAGTCAATATGGTGTAGGAAATAGATGACTGATCTTGGAATCAGAAAGACCTGGGTCCGAGTTTTTCCTCTGACATGTAATAATATCTGTATAAACACAGGCAAATCACTCAACCTCGAGCCCCAGGCCACTAAAACTCATGAGTTACAGACAGATTGCTGATCTGCATTGCTAGAGAAAGTTTCCAAGGCAAGGAGTTCCATCCAGAAGTAAAATTAATGATCCACTCTACCCTCCAAAATATCCAATGAACATGAATAAATTCCAGGGACAGAAAGGCAGGTTTTGTTTTATGTTGCAGTATGTGTTCATGTTTTGTGTTTTTGTCACAGATCACTATACAGTTGTTGGTTTATTTGAGGCATTATAAGAAGACTTGATGGCAAATAATGATCACAAACGTGATATAATCTCATTTAGCATTTTCACTTTTAAGAAGCAATACTAAGGAAGCTGATTTAAAACAAGCACTTTCAGCCAAAAGCTTAAAAGGAAAAAAGGTAGGAAGTAGATTAAAATACCACTCAGCTAAGTCAAAGTCCTATAGCTTGAGTCCACTCAGTTCTGGTTAAGAGCTGATTTTTTGGTCTAATCAGCCCAAGATTATAAAAGAACTCTACAGACATAACATGCCCTGTCATCTTATTGAGCTTCCTCCAAATCTGGCAGAAGCCAGGTTTTCAAACCTGCATTTTAAGGGAGAAGGAAAATAGAATTAGAATCTTCATGTCATTTACCAAGATTTCTGGAATGAGTCTATGATGGTGATAGGAGTATCCTTCCTTTCAATGACTCCATACTAGGTTAAGAACAAATTATGGCATATTTCAAAGGAAGTTTTTGTTCATGGAATACCCTCCGGGTCTGGGAGATAGTTGTAGAGAACATGGAGTTCTGAAGGAGTTCATCAAATTTTTGAACCCATTTTTCATCAGATCAGAACCCCTTTTCCTCTTTGGCAGAAAATTCTGTTTCTATCTTAGTTTTATAGTTGGTAACCACTTATATCCAAATGATTAGCAAGAACCAGGGGTTTTTTTTTTTAAGTTCCTATATGTGAAACCAAGAACTCTTAGGTTGAAATAAAGGCATAAATAATCTGAGATTTTAAAAGGGCATAACAACAGGTTCTACCAAAGCCTCTTCTCATCATGCTAGCCACATTTTCAGCAGCTGCTGAACGACACTGAAGATAGTGTTCCAAAGTTAAGAAGACCTGATCTCAAATTTGGCCTCAGATATGTACTAGCTATGTGACCCTGGGCAAGTCACTTCACCTGTCTGCCTCAGCTCCCTCAGTTATAAAATGGAGGTGATAATAATAACTCCCTCTCAAGTTCGTTGTGAGGATCAAATGAGATAAAATTTTTAAAGAGTTTTGCAAACCTTAGAGCATTATAGAAATGCTATTATTTCCATGTCCAATATGTCCTGATTCCTAAATTGAAAATTAAAAAGGCAAACAAGATGTATAAATTGAAATTACTTCTCATATTTGAGGGGTGTGAAAGATATTGAAGTTAAGGTCTGAACTTCCAGAGTCTTATGAACTCAAGAATAAGGACCCTGTCTAAAGATTTACTAGAGTTGATCTATGATGTCAAGGCTACACACTATGAATTATCATCAGACTGGAGACCTCTAGGCATTCTCTTTCAAAAAGATATAAAGTATTAGAATATACTTTATTCTTTATTTAATTGATGAACACCATGTCCTTTCTAGCCAACAGGGTATCAGAGCAGGGTGATATCACAGTATGTTGTATAACTCTAATTCTAGTGAGATTCAAATTCTTGTTGAGTTCTAGTGCTGGCTATATTATCGACTTGTACTTAAGGCTTAGGAAATTTACTTAACCTCTCTGGTCCTCAGTTTTCTGATTTAGAAATGGGAGAATAATACCTGTCCTACCTACTTCTAAGAGTCACTTTCAGCATCAAACAAGATAATATGTAATAATATGCAGTATTGATTTGGAAGTTTGGAGGATAGTATAAAATAGGAAATGAATCTTCCTCTGAAATGGGTGAGAGGTAGCCAGTCTGACACTGGAAAGAAAGATCTAGACCTATTTCTCACTTCCTTTTTAACCAGTAAAGCATTGGCCAAACTTGCCTGGTCCTAATCTATATAACAAGTTGCCTGTGTGTCTTGACTATAAAAATGTTTACTAAATCCTCCCTCCTGGAATTCCACATAATGAAAATGAAATATACTCCATACTAGTAGAGAAGGAGGGTCATAAAGAGGGTCTTCCTTTTTCATTTGGCACAAAATTCTATATACAATCAACTAAGAAAGCAATCCAGGTTCTAAAACAAGGGAGTAATACAGTTAGGTCCCAAGTAATGGGAATAATGAATCCTTTGAAGTGCTACATGTATTTGAATCCACACCACTGAAATATATAATTAGTAAAATGTGGAAATTGGTTCTACCTCAATGGAAATAAGCAATGTAAATTCAAATAATGCAACCACTTCAGGAAAACCTTTCACACACTAATCAGGACCTAGCTGTAGTCTTCCAGAGCAAGTGAAAGGTGTGTGAGACTCTGGAAGGTATAGACTTTTTTGAGTGACCAGAAGGGGAAAGAAAGGCAATGTTATTATTTTGGGGGTGGGGTAGGGTGAATATTGCATAACTTCATTCATTTGTTTCCATCTGTTCTGACTTTAGACTTCTCAGACTTTTAAGATTAATTCTGCACTTTGTTCTTATTTTCCTCAGCTTTCAACTCCCCAGATTTCCTTGTGGGGGCAAAACTATATACATGTATTCATATTTCTTAATGTTTTCAACTTCTCTGTGATTACACTTCCCTCTCCCAAGATCTTGTTTCACTTGGTGATCTCATCAGCATGGATCCAATTATCATCTTTATGCTAATGATTCCCTAATCTATTTTACACAGCTTTAATCTTTCTGCTGGCATAGTAGATAAAATACCAGGCCTAGAGTCAGGAAAACATCTTCCTGAGTTCAAATCCAGCCTCAGACACTTACTGTGTGACCCTGAGCAAATCTCTTAACCCTGTCTGCCTCAGCCTCCTCATCTGTAAAACAAGCTGGAGAAGGAAATGGCAAACTGCTCTAGTATCTTTCCCATTAAAAACCCAAATGGGGTCACAAAGAATTGGACACAATTGAAAAAACAACTCCACAACAATCTCTCTGTCGACTTTCAATCTCTCATAACAAACTGCCTGGTAAACATCTCAAAGTGGACGTCCCCCAGATATCTTAAGTTCTGTGTGTCCAAAATTGCACTCGTTATCGTCCCATGTACTCCCACAAAGATTTGACCTTTGTAATATCTCTTATATATGCCCGCCTTCTCTCTTCTGACACTGCCAACCATCCTGGTACAGGCCCTCATTACTTCACACTCAGACTATTGCAATAGCCTGCTGGTTGGCCTGTCTGCCACAAGTTTCATCCCATTCCTAGCCACGCAGCTGCCAAAGTGATCTTCCTAAAGAGCAGGTTTGACCATGTCACCCCCTACTCATTAAACTCCAGTGGTTCCCTATCACCTCCAGGATCAAATATAAAATCCTATTGGGGATTCCAAGCCTTTCATAACCTGCCCACTACTTTTCTGGTATTTTTATATCCTACATCCCTCCCATGTGTTCTGTGATCCAGTGGCCTTGGATTCCTTTGGCTGTTCCTCAAATAAGACACTCCATCTCCTGACTCTGGGCATTTTCACTAGCTGTTCCCCCATGCCTGGAATGTTTTCATATCTGCTTCCTAGCTTCCATGATTTTCTTCAAATTCTAGCTAAAACTCTGTCTTCTCCAGGAAGCCTTTCCCTCTGGCACTGAATTCAAACAATTTTGACATATTCTTTAATTCATCATGAAACTACAATCTGGATGTGTTTAAGTACTGATCTCATTGTGGTAAGGTGTGCCAGCAGCAATTTTCTTTCTATTCCAAAGTTGGTCATCTCAGGTTTATTAGCCATGAAGACAGAGAACAGATCAGAAGAGTAGTCAAAGGACAAACCCATAAAATGAATCCTATTTTGCTATGTTGTCCCCCATTGCCCGTTGTTTTCTGGTTCGGTTTCTTATAGAGCATATTGCCAAGTATGATTCTGACCTTCTGCTCTGACCGGTGTTCTTGAAAAGATCAATGTGGTCCAAGGATTTTAGCTGGCCCTTGCCGACCCTCACACTCCTTCTGTTCTAAAATGTTTTTCTCTTCCCCTGGATTAGATAATTGGAAATTTGCTATGTTTTCTCTAACTTCAGATCTGGCCTATTTTCAAGACAGAATGATTAGTAATATACTGATGTTTTCATCTTTATGAAAGAAGGAAAGAATAGAAGGTCAAAGAGGGACAGTTTCTCCATTTTCTACATTACCCTCTGCACTCATTCAATTACCAGTCAAGAGGCCTAAGCCCTTGGGTGCTCTAAAGAAAAGTTGATTAACTTCCCTAGAAATTAGAGGCATGGATCTGGAGGTGCAAGAGGTCAAGAGGAAGAAAAGGGAGCAGTGTTAGCAAGCATGTGGCCATATTACCTAGGTGGATGGCTACATGCGGAGGTGAAATATGAGCTTGAGTCTGGGGTCAGTCATTAGATAGAGCAGACTAAGTGAGCTAGTTTTTATTCATATAGTCACCAATCAAGAAGACCGGTCCTAGGATAGGAACTCCAAAGATGAATGATTAACTTCCTGGGGGCACAGAGTCATGTAAAATAAGTGAGTTCCTAAGGTTCCTTCCAGCTGTAAGAAAATCCTAAGAGAATCAATGAAACTGCCATTAACCAGATTCCACAGGGAATTCATTGCTATGGACGGCCCAGTTTTTCATATGGTTAAGGTTTAACTGCTTAAAAAAAAACAAACCTTTAATTTAAAAAAAAGTCAACAATTTAACATTTTAGCCATTTTATATAGAATTTTTGCTAAAATTAATTAAATACTTATCTGCCTTCTTGCCCTAAATATACATAACAGAATTTATCTTCTGGTCACTCAGGATTATGATTATAATTTTCAATTATTATACTCTACTGTAATACAAAGACAGCCTCAGGAGCTATTGAGATGTATAGAGCTATCTGTCTGCATCCTGCATGTTCTCAGACTGCTGTGTATGTGGAGCTCTTGTCTGGGCTTTTTATAGGTTTTCTGTCTTCTGCCTTGCTGTTAGCTGTCACTTCTCAGTGCTATAATTGCACCTACCTAGAGTGACCCCTCTCCCTACTTCCAATGTGCTGCTTCCACCCTTCCGTGGACTTAAAACCTGGCAACCATACTGGTTGGAATCTTGTGAAAAGTAAGACTAGTCAGGATTTCACTTAACCATTGAAAACCTAAATCCTTTCCTGTGAATAGAGGATTTGAATCGTCCAGGGATTCTTCTTTATTCTTTATCCTTGGCTATGTTCCTGATAGATGAGGATGTGGGATAGTGGAATTTTAGATAGGTCAAGGGTTACCATAGATTTCATTGAGATCATTTCTACCTGGATTTACCACCTAGACCAGATTTATACATCTGAATTTCCTCACAATCATGTAAAATTATTATTGTTGTAACAAATATAACACGACATTCTAAAAAATATAAATATACTCTTGTTATAAATACGGAGGCAGCATGACATAATGAATAGAAAGTTGGCATGCCACCTGTGCCATATTCTGGCTGTGTATACCAGGAAAGTAATTTAATTTCTCAATGCCCTCAGGCAATTCTTTCAAACTCATAATTGTAAAAAAAAAAAAAAAAAAGGTACCAACCTGCATTGGTAGAAGGATTTTCTTCATCAAAGAGTTTCCTATACCATGAAATTTGAGGTCTAGTCCTTATACCCATAACATAATATCAACACACAAATATAAACTTTTGGTTTTTATTTCATTTATTTTCTACTAAATGTCTTTAAAAGAAATTTCATAATGATTCCTGACCAACAGAGACCTTGTTTATGTTCATTCTCTTTGAACAATATAATGGAGCTTTTTGATGATGAAGTGGCTAAAAATTTTTTTAGTGTTTTCTTTTTTTCACAGGAAGATATATCTTAGCAAGGTGGGAAAATTAAACACTTCATTTTACTGATGACAAAACTGAAGAACAGAGAGGATGAAAAATTTCCCTGAAGTCACAAACCAAATCAGTCGGGAAGCTATAACTGGAATCCAGTCTTCATAATCCTCAGTTTAGTGGCCTTTCCATTAGACTAAAAAATGATAATTATAAATTTATAGATTCTATGGCCATGTAGAACTTGGGCATGACAAAAAAAAAACCACTTTATAAATTATACTGAAAAGAAAGGGGGAAAAAAAGGTTAGTTCTGATAATTGCCTCTATAACACATGGTTCTTTAATCTAACAACACAGCCATTTCCTAAACAAACATTGAATTACTCTCCTAATTCAAAATAAAAACAATAGTGTTTTGTATCTGCATGATCCCTTTCATGCTGGCATTTCTAGATGTTTCAAAAAACCTAATTATCTGTCCCAGTACTACTTGTACAGATTACAAGAAAGATGCAACCTGCTGCTTCTTCATCTAGAAATGGGACTATGAGTGACTTTTGTCTTGCCACTAGACTTCAATGATGCTGAAAGAGAGAGTGAGGCTGAGGACTCTGTGTAATTCTGCCTCACTTCAGGCTGATTCAAGCTTGCGTCAAGACATCACCCCTGATGTCATTGGTGCTCTTCAAAAATGAAGGACAAACGACAAGGAAGCCCAAGCAGAAGTGCAATGTGGTGAAAAGAGCCCTGCTTTTGGAATCAGAAGACCTAGGTAGAGTTTCAGTTTAATTATTTACTACCGATATCATCTTAGAGACAAATCACTTGTTTTCAGTCTCTTTTTCTGTCCTTATACTGAATGAACTTTCAGGTCCCTTTCAGGACTAAACCCTAAGGATCTGATAAGAAGCAATGATGCTTTCCCATCTCCAAAGTCTCATAATACAAGATATGCATAAATAACATTGCCAGAGAAATAGAATGCTACTGGACACCAACACTCCAGCAGAATACTTCCAGGAGAAGAAGTTGGAGGCAAATGGCCAAGTTAGCCAATTAACACACTTTCACTGAGTACCAATTACAGGATTTAGTTTGGAGTCAAAGGACCTGAGTTAAACCCTAGATCTGAGGGTTGACAAGTCTTGCTCTAGGCCCACCTATAACACGAGAGATGGTTGTAATGAGTTAGTAATATGAAACTGGTTGGTTGGCTTCAGATGCCCACATTAGCCCAAAAAACGACTTTATAAACCATCAGGACACTGTTTAGGCCTATTAGTCCACATGAATAACATTGATGATGTTAAAAGAGTTCCATGTCCTATGTTGGATTCCCACAGGGATCATTCGGCTTTGCACTAAAAAAACAGACCAAAAAAAACTTCTGATGGCAACAGGTTACACCTTTAGCCACAGGCAGTCCAAGGCCACAAAATAATTTTTACCATAAATACATACAGTTGTTCAGAAAGAGACCTGGTGGGAGTACCGATAGTAAGACCTATAGACACAATTAGAGAAACACTTAGCACCTGCCCTACTGATAACAGGTCAGCAGTATCATTTTCTTTTATGAAGTACAGCACATATTTATCAAGGTACAAGCCTGCTACGATCCTCCCAACAACGTCCTTAGTCCTGTACAAAAGGAAAACAAGGACTTCTGACCACAAATTTCTCCTCTTAGACTGCTTGCTTCCAGGATAGCTATTGAAAATGACAGCTCTGGATTCACAATGTTCAGGTGAAAAGATATATGAGAACCACAGCATTATTTCCAAGACTATACTTCAGTAGAGCAGCAATTACCTCTGTCAGTAACAGGAGTATTTTGTATTTTTTATACCACTCTGCCACGGCTATTACAACTAATTGAGACTTTGAGTCCCTGAGGAAACAAACCCCATAGGCTTGCCCGACTTGAATATTTCATTTCCCCGCGCCTCTGGGTTTCCAAGCTATAAAATGGATAGTGGTTTAGGGAGGGGTGAAAATACAGACTTAATAACTTTGGTCATGTGCTTTCTCCAGCTTCTCTTGGGAAGGATGAAGGTGGAGCCAAGAGGTATTGGCACACTTACTCTGGGTCAGGCTCACAAAGAAATTCAAGATAGCTTTGACCTTAAAGTACTCAAGGGTTGAAAAACTCACTTGCTACTGGGATGCTTCTTAGGGTGCAAATCCATTAGAATACTCCTGATAATTCAGATAACTGTGCCCCAGATCCATTAGGAAGCCAAAGTGTGAGTCAAGAAGAGGCAGTGTCCATTCCCCTAGGATTTATTTTATTGGCAACATCCTCTACACAACTCCTTGGTGGGTTCATTTCCAATAGGTTTATGTAACGGAACAGCTGAATAATTTATCACAGGGGCTCCAAGACATTCATCCTTACAGCTGATGAAGCAGCATTTCATTTACAGCCTTTCAATGAATGGGAAAGCACTCCTCACTTGGGATGCTGTGCACTCACTCAGGAGCAGCTAATCACAGCATAGGATCAGGTTGGCTTCACAACAGGACAAAACTGTGTATCTGTTTCACAAGACCTGAGTCAAGCTTGAAGTGACCTCAGTTGCTCCATGTTTAAAGCTGTAAGGTTTTTTTCAACGTGTATATACATGCATTAAAATAGTGCCTCTTACAGAGGCCGACTTCTGGCAACGTGTTTTTAAAAAGCCAAAGTCTAGGGCGGCTAGGTGGTGCAGTGAATAGTGCACTGGACCTGGAGTCAGGAGGGCCTCAGTTCAAATCTAGCCTCAGACACTTGATGCTTACTAGCTATGTGACCTTAGACAAGTCATTTAACTCTAATTGCCTTGCCTTCCCCCCAAAAGAAATAAAAACGTAAAAAGTCACAGTCTATTTGCCCATTTTTTCTTTCATTTTTCCAGTCAGCTGTCAATTACTTGTGCAGAGATGACCCATCAAACAATTTTTAACCTCAAGCCAACTTTTCTACCTGCTCCTAAGCCACCTGAAGTTTAAAGCTTACCTGGAGAGCACCATCTGCACTGCTGAACTATAAAAATTATTTTGGTTAATCCAGATTTGAAAAACCACCTTGCTATTCCCCTCCCCTTTGCTGAGCGGAGGCAAACTAATTTCAACATTTGTTTACTATCAAGACAATTAGGCAGGTAAGTGAAATTTTAAAATAAATATTATACTTCCCAGGGTAAAAAGCAAAGGCTTTGAATTATCTGCTCTAATGCTTGCCTTCATTAGTAACTGAGAATCAAGAATAAACACGTACCTTTCCTTCCCAAAAGCTTAGGTTTCAAAAGGACTGCCTTATCTGGAAGACCCACCAGAAACAAATATAAAAGAGTACATCTAAGACTTTTTGCCCCTGGCCAAAGTGATTTATTTTCCTGAAGCACAGGTTTGATCATGCCATTCCTTTTATCAATAAACTCCAGGGGCTCCCTAATGCCGTAGGATAAAAAATAAACTGTTTTGCTTGGTCCTTAAAGCCCTTTATACAGTAAGCTTGAACTACATTTCATTGGTCTTCTTTTTGTTTGTCATACAAGGCATTCAATTTCTCATCTCTATGTCTTTACGCTTGAATGTACTCCTCATTCCTCTCCAGCCTGTAGTCCAAACTTTCTTCTGCCATACCCTAGAAACCTCTTCATTCTGGAAGTTCATTCCAGTCCTGGAGTTCCCACTTCAGAAGTACCAAAGGAAGGTAGCAGCTCTGGAGACCTCTCCCTCTGATTGGATGGCTCCTCCCAGAAGCTCCATCCCAGGAAGGGACTCAAGCCAGCCACGCCTCCTTTCTCTCCAGGCTGCAAGGTTGGCTCTTTCTGTCCTGCCCCCACACCTATACTGGTTCGCTAGCCTCTCCCCAAGCCACTTGCGGGCAGGGTCTATCTTCTCCTTCTATCTGTACTCTTAGCATTTAGCACAGTGCCTGATACATAATAAACACTTAATAAATGTTGACTGTTGACTGATTGACTCACATCTGCCTTTTGGAATCACCAGTCTTCCTGAAGATTCAGTGAGCTTCCTTTTACTTGAGGTCTTTCCTGATCCCACTATCTGCTAGTATTCTTCCTCCCCAAAGCAGTCAATCAATGGTAAACAGGACTGGAATTAAATATTTGTTGCGGATGTTGTTGAGTAGTTTCAGGAATGTCTGACTCTTTGTGACCCTATTTGAGGTTTTCTTGGCAGATACTGAAGTGGTTTGCCATTTTCTTCTCCAGTTCATTTTGTAGCTAAGGAAACTGAGGCAAGCAGGGTTAAGCGCTTGCCCAGGGTCACACAGTTTCTGAGACCAGACTCATGAGCATGAGTCTTCCTGATTCCAAGCCCAGTGCTCTTCACCACTGCCCATTTATTAAGCAATTAATATGTCTTACTCTGTGCTAAGGGCTGGGACTAAAAACACAACAGTTCCTTCCTTCCATGAACTTTCATTCTAACAGGGCAGAAAAAATGAACACACATAGATACACACTAAACTCACAGTAACAAATAACTTCATATCCATTTTGTATGTATTTTGTATTTGTATATTTTCCTATATCTGTACATGTTGTCTCCTCTGGAGGAATATGTTTCTGAAGGATAAGGATAGTGCCCGGCACTTAGGAGACACTTAATGACTGATAGCTGATTGACTGATCAGTAGAAGAGTGAAGAGTCTGACAAGTCTTGTCTCTAAAATCACTATGAAGACACTGCCGGGAATAGAGCCACATTATGAAAAGAGCCTTACGGCACAGAACTGGGGGATCATCGATCAGGACACCTCCCCCAGCTCTTAATCTGCACGTGAACGCTCCTATAGCAATAAACATCTGAATGAATCATATTTTCTAATTCAGGAGGACATGATTAGGTATTATAGATATTTTTCAATATTTCAGAAAACAGAAATTCAAATTCTCGGTAATATTTCCCTGCGGTTTTACAGAAATTTTGCTTTATAAAAACACTTTTGGAACTATTATGCTTCAAAGGATCTATGATCTCATCAGCGCTAATAACTCATATTTACATAAGGCTTTAAAGTTTGCAAAGAGATTTCCTTAGGACATTCTAGTAAAGGAAGTGGTACACATATCATTCCCATTTTACAGATGTGGGTTTTGAGACTCTGAGTGGTTAAGGTACTTCTCAAAGCTAGTAAGTGCTTAGCATTTTTTTCCATTACACCACACTGTCAATTCTTCCTCCACCAGTATATATCATAGCTAATAATAATGATGACAATTTTAATTTATCATGATATTAATGGCTAATATTTACTTCCTTACCACATGCCAGGCACTATGCTATATAAGTTACAATTACTACCTCATCTGATCCTCACAACAACCCTGGGAGAGAAGGGCTATTATTATCCCCACTTCCCAGATAAGGAAATAACTTGTCCAGGGACACACAACTAGTTATGTATCTGAGGCCAGATTTGAATTCATATGCCACGAGTAGCTACAACTCAAAAATTCACCTTCCTGCTAACCTTTTGGACCAAAATGACACTCATCATTCCCGCCCCCCCCCAAACCTGCTTTTTCTAACTTTCCTTTTGTATCAATGATACCACAATCCTCATTTAATGTTTGTTAACTAACTGATTCTTCCTTCTTATCTCATTTCCCACATCCAATCAGCTGCCAAATTCTCTCAATTCTACCCTCCATAGCCTCTTACGTCTATTCCCTTTTCTTTAATCACACTGGTTAACAACATTGCTTGCTTTAAAAGTGTGTCATGAATATACTTTTTTTTCAGAGAGCCAGTTGTTAAACATTTACTAGCACACCACTGCCTGCAAACATCCAATCAGGTCAGTAGGGAAGGTATTAGACCCATTTTCCAGAGACCCAGAAAGGTCAAGTGATTAGTGTAAAGACTTCCTCTTCCCGTCTCCTTTCAGTTAGTTACAATATGCTGTCTCTGGATGTAAGAGCAAAGAAAGGAATTAAAATCCAACTGCCCCCATCACTGAAAACCAGAAAACTCTCTTTAAAAAAACAACAAACAACCCAGCAACCTCCTCACAGCAGGCAAGACATTCTGGATTTCTGGTTCCTGTTTCTGGATGTGGACTCTGGAGTGAGAGAGTGCAGTCTAAGAAGGTCTCATTTTCTTTGCTCTGGTTCACCAGGCCAGTCAGTAGCCTGTGAAGCTGTGAAAAACGTTCTTTTCTTTCCTAAATCTCTTGGGGCTGCAGTGATGCATGTGCTCTGCCAGATCCCTTCATTAGGTGCCTATCTAATAAAGGTTATGGTGTATGGGAAAGAAAATATTTCTTGGACTTCAGGTGATCAGAAGAGAACTCTTCACAGTAGGTTGGAAGGATTAGTTTCTCTTCTCTGATTTGGATCATAAGAAGTTCCCACATCCATTAGGAGAAAAACAAGCTGGATTTCTTCCTTTTGTAGCTGATGGGAAAACCTAGATAAAAGACTGATTGGTTGACTGATTGTTTTGATATACTCTATTCACTGCCCTACCAAGGGCAGCAACAGGCAATCTTGGGTTCAGAAAGACCTGTGTTCAAATCCTGCCTCTTGCACAAACTAAATTTATGTTCACATACAAATCACTTCAAGTGCTCCAGGCATTTCTCTGAAACTACAACTCACATCCTAGGTTGTCTAACTGCATCAGTGGAAGAATAAAGGGATCCAAGCACAGACAAAATCAAAGATCCAGACAACACCAAAACTAGCAAAGTCAGCAACATCTTCAAACGTCCAAGAAAACTTCATGTGCTTTTTGTAAGAGGATTCACTGCAGAAGTGCTTGGTCTCTAGCTGGCTCTCTCTGATCGTTATTCGACAATATAATCTTCCAGACAAGTAAGTAGTCAAGTCTGCTGACCTCCCTATTTCAGAGGGTGACTCTGTACAGCTAAGGAAGGGAAGGAGCAGAGGGTAAAGAATTTTCCCTAAGGGCACATAGAGGTCAAGAGTAAAGTCAGAAAGATGATGTGCAGATGTGGCCAAAGTGAGGTGTTTACTCTGTGGCCTTTTTTCAGATCTCTACAGCTGCCTAATTTCATGAGGGAGGCATAAACCTTCGCTGGTTACTAGCTGCCAATGAGGATGGGATGGATGGGAGGGAGGAGACATGTGTTTATTAAGCACCTGCTGGATCCCAGGTACTTGACAAATATCTCATCTGATCCTCACAACTCCTCTGGGAAGCCATTTTACAGTTCAGGCAAACAGAGCTAAGTGACCTGCCCTTAGTCATACAGCCACTAAGTGTCTGAGTAAGGATTTGAACTCAGGTTTTCCTGGCTCCAGGCCCAGTTTTCTAACCACTGTACCACTTAACTGTCTCAAGCAGCTGAAATCATTTGTTGTGATGGCTCAAAAAAGGGCACAAAGTTCAGAAAAACAGAAAAACTCCACTCAATTATAAGCTCCTTGAGAGCAGGATTTATGTCCTACTTATTTCTGTACCTCCTCTAGGACTTAGCATAGTGCCCTGTAAATTTAATAAATGGTTTCTGAATTGAATCTGTTATTGAATCCTCACAAATGGTGAGAAATTGAAGTGCCTGTGTTTGGAGCTCTGTGACAAAATTGCATGCCTGCCCTCAATTTGTCTGACTCCAACTGAAAGGAAATGGAGAAAACCCTAGGCAAAGTCACCTACTCTTTGTCTGGTCTCAGATCTCCTTTTCCCTCACTTAGTCTATGCTGGGTAATCTAGATAATAGAACACTTTTTTTTTTTAAAAAGGGGACATGTATGTGTCTGTAAATATAATACCTGTATACATACGGCCAACATGTGCATGCTTCAAGGACTATGGAAGAACCACAAATTCCCAAGCTATGCATCACATTTCCATCCGAAAGCATTTAAAGTCACTGAAATGTTAGGATGGACAAAAGCAAAATCAGACTGCTTGAGCACTCCCCAATCCTTAGCTTTAAGGCCCTGGGCAACTAGCTTCTGCCAGATGATGAAAATGGGAATGAACAGACTTGTCATGTGCCAACAGCACTGGCTTAGAGCACTGCCTAAGTGTGTTTATATGTCATTCCAATGGAATAGACCTTCTTCAATACATACCATTTACTGGCCATCAAATGTTTCCCAGAATGAAATTAAATACAGCATTTTACTTGGAATGAGTAAACCTGACTCCGTTTTTCCTCCCTACATCACCACACACAGAGACCTCTACTTGGCAGCTGAAAGATGCTTCCATGTTTACCCCCAGCATGACTACCACACACCTGATAATCCTTTGCTTTCCTCCTCCCTGGTCAAGCATCCCTGAAGTCACTAAGGGGCAGTTTCCATTCCTGTTTTACACCTCATAGACAGATCTAGGGAGAGAAAAATGAATTACATCTCTCCCAGCAAGACCTCTTGAAGCCATTCAATACAGCACATTGCGGCAGCTGGAAGCAAAACCTCCAAGAGACAGCAAACCGTTTACTGCAGAGCCCTTGGCTCGCTGTGAAGAGGTCCATCTCCAGGATCTGTTGTATTTAACCTAACAAGACCACAAGAGAGCTGAGAAGACTGTGCAATTTCATTGTCAACAGACATTTACTGAACACCTACTGAGCAGCAAGCCTTATTCCAGATGCTATAAAGGTTATGTAGTAGAATCATAGAATATCAAAGCTGGAGGGGACCCAAGGGATCATTTGGCCCCAGTTCCAATGTGAATTCTTATTTTGCACATTGGGAAATTGAAGCCCAGAGAGTTTCAGTGACCTGCCCAAGGTCATACAGTGACAGGACCAGAAGCGGAAGGCAGATCTTTGGGCTTCTTGTCAGGAGCTTTGCATACCCCTCCGCCTCCCAGGAGACATTCCGGCAAAGCAGGTTAACAAAAATTTTAAAAATAACAGACATTTTCAAATAAGAGATACAGACATTGGACCGTTGGAGGTATGAAATGTAGAGAAATGTCTCTATAACAATAGTTCATTGAACAAATCCCCAAGAAGCTAATTTTATGTTGATTTTCTCTGTTGAAAATTGAAAGGAAAAAAACTCCACTCAATTATAAGCTCCTTGAGAGCAGGATTTATGTCCTACTTATTTCTGTACCTCCTCTAGGACTTAGCATAGTGCCCTGTAAATTTAATAAATGGTTTCTGAATTGAATCTGTTATTGAATCCTCACAAATGGTGAGAAATTGAAGTGCCTGTGTTTGGAGCTCTGTGACAAAATTGCATGCCTGCCCTCAATTTGTCTGACTCCAACTGAAAGGAAATGGAGAAAACCCTAGGCAAAGTCACCTACTCTTTGTCTGGTCCCAGATCTCCTTTTCCCTCACTTACTGGTAAATTCTCACCCAAATTTAGGCTTCCTAGCCCTTTCTGTGCTCTTCTAAACTCTTGCCTCTAAGAAATCCAAGTAAAACCCAAAAAGGATTTAATAATCAGTCATAATATTCATTGAAGGATGGATTATACTTTAACCTAAACTCATTCACACTGAAGAGCTACCTCAACTAGGTACTTACATTATAAGCCCATTATCTCTAATTGTGGGATAAAAATTGTTCCCCCCTTATTGAAACAGTTTCAGGCTTCTGCAGACTAGAAAGAAGCTGTTTAGATGTGGAGGGGGAAGAGTACATAGAAGGATCCCTAAGATCCAAATTAGGCCTATCCTACTGACTCTGAAGGTAAATCTGATTTAACAATTTGAGTTTTACTTGGGATCCCCAAAGTAGGGACCATGGTCTCAGATGTAAGTCTCAGACTAATTAAGACCACTATGCTCCTTCCACATCCAGGATCCATTAGTTCAAATCTGCCAGCTGAAAGCCTTTTCCCTCATCTTTCTTCCTGAGTTTATGGGAGGTTGTCTCCCACATTTCCCTGACTTTCCCTTCTCTTCTCTTTCCCCTAAGATTTCCAGATACATTTTATACTTTCTGGAATTTACTGTCAAGCCCCTTGTGTGACATGCTAGAAAGGGTAATATCATTTCTTCCCTGGCAGAGAAAGAGTTTTATTGGAAGGCATTCTCCTCCTTCATAGAGTGACAGAAACAATGTCAAAGGTCATCTAGTTCAATCTATATTTGAACAAGAACCCTTTGTTGTGAAAGTCATAAAAGTGTCAAATATATGGCAAGTAGTGTCTAGTGTCTACTTGAAGGCATCCAGGCAAAAATTACCTTCTTGGGCAGCTCATTCCACCCTGGGACAGCTGTAATTGTTAAAAAGTTTTTCCTTAGATCCTCATATGATGGTTGTAAGGAGACAATAAAAACCCGCCTACACATGCTAAATGAAATTTTGAAAAATGCCATTACCAAAAGCAAACATGACTTAGGAGATGTAAATGCTCAGGATAGGATTCTCTCCCCACTACTACCAAGTGCACACTCTCTCCATTCCCTTCAGGTACTTTTTCTACACATGAGATGTGGAAATTCTCTAAATATAAACATTCTCCCTGCTGGCTATGGACATTGCACTCTAAGGCTTCTAGACCCAAGACAGCATTGCTGTTGCCATCCACCACCTAGTCTGGTGGAGTCTAATCTGTCCCTTTAACCTCTCTGCCCAAGCCTGATTTGTTTCCAGAGCATTCTTCCATCCATAAATAATGCTACATATCAGCACTCACATTAACATGACAAGTGTTCAATTGCACCATATAAATAATTCATCATTTTTTTCTCTCAAACTCTCCCCTCTTCCAAACTTGCCTGTTACTGTCAAGGACACCATCATTCTCTCAATCACACGATCACAAACTCAGTGTCACCTCCAACTCCTCACTTGGATCTGTTGCCAAATCTTATTATTTCTATCATTACAGCATCTCTCGTTTTTGACCCTTCTCTCTCCTCACTGTCAAAAGGGCCTTCATCATCTCATGCCTGGACCATTGCAATAGCTTTGGGGTTAGTATTCCTGCCTCAAGACTCTCCTCACTCCAATTTATCTCCATTAAATGCCAACATAATTTTCTTAAAGCTCAGGTCTATGTCACCCTCCTCCCCATTCTCCCTCATCAACTCTAGTGGTTTTGTTACCTCCAGCCTATACAACAACCTGGTCCCTTCCTACCTTACCCTTTGCTTCCTTCCACATATTTGACAATCCAGTGCTACTGGTCTTCTTGCTATTTCTTAAACACCACACTCCATCCCCTGACCCTGTGATTTTTCACTGACTATCTTCTATCCCTAGAATGTTCTTTCTCCCCACTTTCATTTCCAGGCTTCCTTAACTTCCTTTAAGACTCAACTAAAGTTTCCCCTCTCCTGTCTTCTGCTCTCCTCCCCTTTTCTCTTTTTTCTTTTCCATAACATTGAGTTTCCCTTTCTCGCCAAGGCTAGAAGTTCAGTGGCCACTCACAAGCCTAATACTACTACTATTTATTGGCAGGGGAACTTTGATCTGCTTAGTATTTGACCTGGGCCAGTTAAACCTTTCTTAGACATCCTGGTAGCAACTCCTGCCACTGATTCACGATATTGGTGCTGGACCTAGGATACCCAATCAACATTAGCCTGCTGCAGTTCAGAACTCCTGAACTCAAGTGATCTAATAGCCTCGGCTTCCCTAATAGCAGGATTAACAGGCATGCCCTACAACACCAAACAAATTTGATGTGTTTTCATACTGAAGTATTTGCGTGTGTGTGTGTGTGTGTGTGTGTGTGTGTGTGTGTGTGTGTAATATGTTCAATCACCTTTTGTTCATTGCAAATAGTGAAACTTATCTATCTCTCCATATTTGCATATCTTTATTTATGTACCCCAATTATGAAAAATAGCAAGTTCCATCCCTTCCTTTCTCCATTCCATACTAAAATATTCCTCCTTTTACTTTTCCTTGGCTTTTCTCCTCATCAAATGCTCAGAATAGAACCAATCCACCTCCAGAACCTGTTTTTCTTAACTACCTCACTACCCTTTGAAGACATTAAGGTTCTGAAGGAATATTTGTCTTTTATCTCTCTCTATTAGAATGTTAGCACTATATCATTGCATATTGTTCCTTCCAGTTCTCCACACAAAATTACCTATTTTTAGGTTTCTCTGTGCTCTTATGTTTATATTTTGAATTTCCTACTCAGCCCTGATGTTTACACCAGAAATGCTTGAAAGTCAACTATTGCATTAAAGTTCCTTTTTTATTCACAGCAGGATTATACTTGGCTTTACAGGCTAAATTATTCTTGGTTCTAAGCCTATATCTTTTAGCTTTTAGAATATTTTATTCCAAAATCTGTTCTCATTTACAGTAGAAGCTGCCAGCTCTTGTGTGATCCTAACCATAGTTTCTTGGTACTTGAAATGCTAGTATCTGGCTACTCGACATGGAATTTGGGATTTTGGCTATGACATTCCCAGAACTTTTCCTTTTAAGATTCCTTTTTTGGGGGCAGGGGGAATCAGTCTTTCTATCTTTCTATCTTTACTTTGTCCTCTGATTCTAATAGATCTGGGCATATTTCATTTATAATTTATTGAAATATGGTATCCAGCTTTTTAAATTTTGGTTTTCATGGGTTTTGGTCGTTCTTAAATTATCTCTTTCTGACCTCTTTTCCAGTTGCTTTTAATAGAAAATAGTTTAATTTTCTCTTTCCTTTTTTTCTAATCTCATGGTTTTGTTCTAATATTTTTTTGTCGTCTCATGGAGTCATTGATTTGTGTTTGGCCTATTCTAGTTTTCAAGAAGTCTATTTCTTGGGTAAGACACACTATTTACTCTTCTAAGCCAGTTAGTCTCCTTCTAATTCTTTTTTTTGAGCTTGTATTTGATTCTTTATCTCTTGCTTCATTTGTATTAAGTATTCATGTAATCCTTATGGAAAATTCATTTTTTCCTTTAAATCTCTGCTTGTAGTTACTATGGTATTACTTCTTCTTTTGGGGGAATCTCCAGACCTGCACTAATTTTAAATACTTCTAGGTATTTTATTTAATTTACTTACCTGTTCAGCTTTAGTTTCTGAATTAGATCTATGTGCCCGGGTTGGGCTCTACCTTTTGCTGGATTTGCAGCAGGGTGTTTGACCCTACTTGGTTTCTACAATGACTCTACTTCCTGGGGTTATGCTCTACCAAATCTTTGAGGTTAAGGGTACTGCATATTCAGAGCCCTCTCTGATGTCTTAGGATAGAACAGTATTATCTTCAGAGGTTCTGGATGTAGGCTATCCCCATTTGAACATTATATTGATACACTGGCTGTTGCTAGCTACTGCTCCCTGGGGCTTCCAATATACCCACTCTGGAATTTTCTGATCATACTGGGACTTTCTGACTACCTTGTGTCTTTCTTGGCACAGCCCTCCCCACAGGGACTTGTAGGTTATATGTGTTCCGTTTCTAGCCACTCTAGGAGGTTGTCCTGCACCAGTGGTGATAGCTTTTCTGGTAATCCCCTTTCTTATTGCCCTCAGACTTCTAACTACCTTCTTATACAGTTTTAGCATAGAATAGATAACTTATCATATTTTCTCATGAGATTTTTTTCTTTTTTTAAAAATTTTTCCATTTTAGAGGGGAAGGCAGGGCAATTGGGGTTAAGTGACTAGCCCAAGGTCACATGGCTAGTAAGTGTTATGTGTTGGAGGCCGTATTTGAACTCAGGTTCTCCTGATGCCAGGGCCGGTGCACTATTCACTACACCACCTAGCTGCCCCCTTGTGAGATTTTTAAATTATTATTTGGTTTGCTGAGAACTTCTGGGTTTTACTAAAGCATATTGGAAATGGACAATCTGCCTCCCATTCAAGTAAGCAATCTTCTTGGCTGGAAGTCACTTAACATTATTTTTTAATTCTTTGAACAGTTACCATCATGTTCTTCTACCCTGGAGAGGCTGTCTTTTTCTAAACCTTCATTAAATAGCAGAAATAACTTTCAGAATGACTCTCTCCCCCCCTGCTTTTCTACATCCACATTTTGAAAAGGGTATAGATCTCTCCAATTAATCAACTGTCAAGGGATATGAAAAGGCAGTTTTCAGAAGAAGCAATCAAAGCTACCTATAGTCATATGAAAAAAAATGCTTTACATCACTATTGATTGAAGAAATGCAAATTAAAACAACTCTGAGGTACTACCATATACTTATCAGAAATAACAAATGCTAGAAGGGATAAAGAAAAATAGGTACACTAATGAATTGTTGGTGGAGTTGTAAACTAGTCCAACCATTCTAGAGAACAATTTGGAACTATGCCCAAAGGTCTATAAAACTGTGCATACCCTTTAACCCAGCAAGACCAATACTATGTCTGTACCCAAAGAGATCAAAGAAAAACTAAAAGGATGTATATGTACAAAACTATTTATAGCAACTCTTTTTGTAATGGCAAAGAATTGAAATTGAGGAGATGCCTATAAGTTGCGTAATGACTGAAGAAGTTATGGCACATGGTTGTGACAGGGTACTACTGTACCATAAGAAATGATAAACCAGGTGGTTTCAGAAGAACACGAGGAGATATATATGAACTGATGCAAAGTGAAGTGAGCAGAACCAGGAGAATATTCATAGTATTAGCCACACTAGAGGATGATCAACTGTGAATGATTTAGCTATTGTGATCAATATGATAATCCACGAAAATTCCAAAGGACTTGTCATGAATGATGCTATCCACCTCCAGAGAAATAATTGATGATCTAAGTAAGTGCAAAGTGAGGTAGAGTTTTCTCACTTTCAGATTATTTCTTGCATTTTTTGGTGATATGGCTAATATGGAAATATTTTGCATGACTTTACATGTAAAATTGATACCATATTGCTTGCCTTTTCAGTGGGTGGGGGAGGGGTGGATGGATAGAAGAGAATTCAGATCTCAAAATTAAAAAAAAACTAATGTTAAAAACAAATGAATAAATATTTTGAAGAAAGAAAATAGGGGCCAAGTCTTTCTTCCCCCTGCCTCTCTCTCTCTCTTACTAGCTATTCACAATCGAATTTTGTGTAACTAGCATTAGGGAAAGGGATGTGGATGCTGGGCCTCCCAAATTATTATACCTCTACACTAGTGACATCAACCTCAAATAAAAGGAGGGGGCACCCACAAGACGTGGGAGGGCCACTAATCCACACATAAGGATCCCTGCAGGCTACATATTGACTTAGTTTTAAAATGTAATGTTATCTATGTTTTATTGCATTTTTACTTCTTTTGTTAAATAGTTCCCAATTATGTTTTAATCTGGTTCCTGACACACACTGAGGAGTGTTGAGGCTGCACAATTACATGTTTGGCATCCCTGCTCTAGACAAGCAATATTTGTGGTGTTGTGGATGGATATAATTCTAGCCCAGTACCTCTTTTGGAGATAAATGAGGGAAGGATCGTGCAGCCAGCCATAGCCCTCAAGGCAGAAATCAGTCTCCCTTGGAGAGCAGTGGGCCAGATCCCAGATCAGATATCTATCCATGCCAGAGGCAAGCTGCGCCATCTATATGTTTAGACAGCAATGACATATATATCTTATACAATCACTACAACCTAAGAATGCATGATGGTTTGGGGTACTACAGTATTTTCCTAGAATCCTTTTATTTTTTCCTAACTTCCTTAAAGCATATTATATATGTTGTCTCAGAGGACATGAAAAATTAAGAAAGAATGAAGATTATATATTATTCTATTTTATAGACAGAAGAATTGAGGCACAGAGCTGTATGGTTGAATCATCATCCAGGACACAACTTGCACTTAAAATTTTTGGTTCTATTCCCCTATTTTGAGGTAAACATTTGGAAAAAAAGAAATCAGAAAAAAGTAGAGTGAATTTACCATCATAGATGGCATAATGTGCAAATACTAACTCCTTTCCTCCTGACCCCTAATCCCCACTACAAGACTAAAAGGAAATCGCTTTTTCTCTCAGAGCTCATTTCCCAATCTAGCTGGCACAGTAGAAAAGGTGCTCAGGGAATTAGTCACTCCTGAGCCTCTCTGAACCTGGAAAAACAATGGTTATTGTTAACCAGTTCCAACTGCCACTTAAAAATGCAAGGGGGAGGGGAGAATGTGAAGCTGGCATTCCCATTTCTAAATAGAATACTATGCATAGGAAAGAATGAGTTGGGAATTTCTAAGCAAAACTATAAATCCTTCCTCAACAAGTCCTTTGACTGGTCCTTCCATTCCTTTCCTTTTTAGAAGGGCATTAACAAGGTCTTCAGAAGGCAAGGACATCTTCATTTAGCATCTGATGGCCAAGAAGATAACTCCATGCAGTGTGTCTGTCACTAAGAGCAGTATAAAACAGACACACTGAGAGCTTTACTCATTAACATTGGTGTTGCCATGACAATAAGCTGTTGCCAGGTAGCAGGGAACTAGAAGAGTGAGAATTAGCAAAGCCTAAAAATAAAGCCCGTTATGTTTCTTCCCCCGTTTAGATGTCCATGTATAGCAGGAGATAATCTTGCCTCCTCCTCATTCCCCAGACTTTCTCCCTCTGACCCTGCTACTGACCTCCAAATCTTCACAGTCAGAGACAACCCGTCTCACCCACTTTGAACATAAGCACACTGGAGGCTCTTGCCCCTCTCCAAAGTCTGTATCACCATTCCAAACAACAGCAACAAAAAAATGGCAGCTGAATATTGCTGGCAGCTGAAATCACAGCAGCGAGGGAGAGTAAGGGGCAAGTCAGTCTTTCCCACCACCCCACCTCATGCCCAAAGTAGAAGTTCTTAGCTTCAGTCTCTTTATAGTAATGCTAATGTTAGTTAGGGCCTTATTCCATAAAACTTGAGCAGATTTATCTCTTCCTTTACAATGTTAACACATCAATTTCAAACAAAAAGTAGACGTCTCTATGAGACATCAGTGATTTGTCCAATTCTTTGTTTCTGGAAGAAGGCAAGAGCCATTTGGGCATTTCATCTTTTACTTCGGTGGTAAGGTAAAACTAAGAGAAATACAATTCTTAGGCAGCAGTTGGGGGGAAAGGGGGGGGAACTCGGCCACCAGGCTTATACTACATGGAAGCACCAAATTTTAACCTGAAAATTTTTACTGAAAAAAAAAGTCCTAAAACTCAAGTCCAGGTCTTGGTCCTAGATATTTCATTTAGTTGCTGTGTGACACAAGGACAGTCATTTAGCCTTTGGTAGCTCAGATTTCTCCTCTATAAAATGAGTGGGTTGGAATACATTTATCACAATGACCCCTTCTACTGTTAACATACTATGATATTCTATGACTCTAGGAAACCGAGAACATGATTTTCTTTACTGGAAGACAGAGGGTGATGGGGCAGGAGAAGAGAGGAGGAATGACAGGTCACAAAGTGAAAAAGAAATCAAGATAAATATTAATTGTAATAACACTTGACATTCATCTTCCATCCACTGTTATCCTCCCCACAGAATATTAAATCTTGATTTCAATTTATATAAAGATGTTCCATACTTTAAGCAGATCTGACATGTGAAAATGCAGGATTACAGCAAGGATAAATTAGAAGGTGTTTATTTGTTTTACAGAAGGAATCATACCAAGATGTCTGTAACTATACAGCTCCCCTAATTATTTTGAGGTATAATTAAAGTTACAAAAACCCAGTTTACATACAACTATTATTTACAGAAACACTGACTCTCAGAGATGGAAGGTCCTTCAAAGGTCCTTGAACAAAAATCTTCTCGACAACACACCCCACCCTTGGCCACCCAACCTTAAAGTCAGAGGATCCTCTGCCTCCTTATGGATGCCCATTGTACCTCTAGAGAGAGTTAATTGCTAGGAAGTTTCTCCTTGCGTCAAATCTGTGTCTTTGCACCTTCCATCTCTCATCCCCTATTCTGCCACCTTGTACCAGAGTCTAATCCTACCTCCAAAATGATGATCTTTAAAATTTTTGAAGACAATTATTACGCACTTCCTGCCCCAGGTCTTCTCATTAGGCTATTATCTCCAGGTTAGCCAATACTCCATGGGGTGATTAGGGAGCACGTCAACTTCACCAACCTGCTCACTGTCCAGTGGTCAGTCTGTCACTGACCTTTCTTAAATGTGGTACCCAGAACTGAACACAATAGCTCAGGCTGGAGGATGGCAGGGCTATCAGCTGCCTACTCCTGATAATTGTCCTTCTCTTAATGCAGCCTAATGTCATATGATTTATTTTTCACTATATGCCACACTGACAACTCATACTATAGGCAATTAATATTTCCAGATCTTTTTCAATCAAACTACTATCCAGCCACACCACCTCCAACTTGTATTCAAGTTAACTTTTTTTCATCCAAGTGAAAGAGTTTACATTTCTTCATCCAAGTGAAAGAGTTTACATTTATTCTACCCAAATTGTATCTAATGAGATTCAGGTCAATGTTTGAAGTCTTTTTAGATTCTGACTCAGTCATAGGACAGGTTAACCATTACTCCCAACCTCTGGCTCATCTTCAAATTTGATAAGCATATCATTGACTACTTTATTCACGTTGCTGATAAAAGTCTTCCCTGAGGTAGATTGATTGGTCAGTGAGTGAAAACTCATCTAGCTCACTACGTCTAGCCTGCCCTAAACTAGACTACAAGATTCCTCTTCCTGAGTTTAAATCTGGCCTCAGACACTTACTAGCTGTGTGACCCTGGGCAAGTCACTTAACTCTGTTTGCTTCAGTTCCTTCATCTGTAAAAATGGGCCAGAGAAGGAAATGGCAGACCACTCCAGTATCTTTGCCAAGAAAACACCAAATGGGATTATGAAGGGTCAGACATGACTGAAAAACTACAACAACAACAGGCTAGACTCTACTTTTTATCTCATCTAGTCATTTCCTTGGGCTATCTTGCCCTATACCCTGATGTACCATCATTCCTCCAAACTTGAAATTTCATCTTCCAAACAGGACCTTCAGAAATAACTCCCCCACTTATACGGACAGACAATCTACTCAGCTTTAAAACTCCTAACCATAGGAGTGAAGCGCCTTAATTGGCAAGTGAATGCAAACACCTAGCCTACCATACCTTAATGACCCCAGACCAAATGATGTTTCATATTCCATCAAACCATCTTGCCATATACTCTATAAACCTGTCCCACAATACACTTTCCACGTCACACTCTAGATACAATCATTAGATCTATGCTATTATTCCTTCTGAAAAGGGCATGTCAGTCAGCTGCCTTATAGCTCCATTCACTGTCACTATGTCTCCTAAGATCAAAACTGGGTTTCCTCACCACCACTCCCCTATATGTATTGTCTTCTCCTATTAAAATGTAACCTCCTTGAGAGCAGGTAAGTCTCATTTTTTTAAATTTGTAATCGCTGCCATCACACAATGATTAACACATACTAAGTGTTTACTAATAGTCTTTCATTCATTCATTCATTTGTTCATAAAATTGTTAAACAGCACAAGGCCAAACACAGTTACCCAGGACAGTTTGCAGGAGATTTCTTTCCCATGATGACTTCAAATCATTGATGGACTACTCACCAGTTTGATTATTCAACCATGTCCCAATCCAACAAAATAAACTGGCTTATACCTCTGTATCTTGTCCATAAGAACATCATGAAAGACTTAAATCAAAACCTTTACTAAAATCTAGGTAAATTGTAGATGCAGTATTAACTGGTAGATTTAGAAAAGTATCATCATGTCTACAGCAAGGTATATACATATATGTAGTGGTAATGGTAATTTGAAGATCTTCCCTGCCCCCCTAATAGGCTGGATGTAATTACATGGAGTCTGTGGTGGAAGGAGTTTGCTGAAGGGTGGAGCAGAGCCCAAAGGAAGCTGGGAGTCAGAACAGTTAGAGCTGGAGGGAGGAGAGGATGCACCCAAGGAGACAGCTAGACTTGTGAGTGCTTGTTTGTGGGAAGACTAAAGGATTGTATGACTCCCTGCTGTGTTATGGTATATTAACTTCTTTGTTACTATAATGGATTTGAGTTTCTGATGTTGGGATTTGTTTTTCTGGTGTCTGTATAAATGTTTTGCTTCTGTCTTTTATATGGAGAGTCTATTATACTTTGCAATTGAGAACTATGCTAACATATTCATAGTCATCATTGGTGCTGTGAATATTGTGTTGGTGCTACAATATCTACAATCAAGTCTCAATTATTATATGTAAGTTTACTACTATGAATTATTAGAAGCAAATGTTCAATGCAAGTTTGGTTCTCTCTTTCTACCTAACACACTTTGGAATGACCTCTTTGTCTAATCTCAAGGAATGAAACTATATTTAATATAAATATTCACCTAAACAATATTTTTTTTCTATTAAAGTAACTCACTCCATATCTCATCACCCTAGACAAACTCTACATTTCCAAATCCAAATGGGAATTTTTTTTTATTATCCACTCCTTGGATTAGTTAAATCACTATTCTATTCCATTAGTGTGAATAATTAAGAATACCACATAGAAAATAAAAGGGGACACAAAGAGAGATATAATTGGAGAGCTGGTCAACTGCTAAATGACAACCAAAACTGGTACATATTCAGTCTTTTAAGGATTCAGTCTTTTAAGAAAAAAAAAAAACTAAAGCATCTACTCACTTCCTCCTGAATGAAAGAAAGAGCTAGATAAGACCACTCAATTTAGAGGAAATTTCACTGACGATACATAATGAAGAAAACACAATGACTTTTCACATTTCTCTGGAAAGGTTAGAGTAAGCATATGTGTTTTTTCACTGCCAAAGAGAACAAACACCCCATACTCCAATGGAGAAGTTCAGGGGTACATGGGTGACTAAGCATGCACCCAGGCATACACACAGAGTGCACATGCACATTCGTAATTCTGATAAATTTGATAATGTTACAATAGGCTGCTCATTACAAGGTCCAAAGGGAAGCAGTTAAGAGTCCTGCAAACTGCTAAGCACCAAATTAAATCTGACTGACCCAAGGGGGCATCAGGATTACTTTCATGGTCTTTGTGGTCTATAGGTCTTGGATTTTCATGAGGCAGCTGCTTCCCCAGTGGAGGAGAAGGTTAGGCAGTGCAGAATAGGGAAGTCATTATTTCCTGTTTCTTTTTACAACCATAGTTGAAGGCATCTTCCACCTGTCACAGGTATCTATTGGTGATACTGCCAGTGATGTTCAACCTCCTTAAAGAATATAATGGGAGTGATGGGTTATTGTACCAATCCTGTCAATGTCTTTTGTACCAGCACAGAGTTTTTAGCACACAGTAAGCACTTAATAAATGTTTGTTGGGGTTTCATATTTTAAGAATTTCCCTTTTGGGAGGAGAAAATGAATAGCTATCCTATACCTGGCCTACTTTTATATTGAGTACTTTCTAGAAGAATTCTGTTTGTCTCTTAGGGGAGATCCTAGACATGAGCTAAACTTCAGCTTAAGAGACATTTTCCCAGGGCTCCAAAGTATAACGAGCCAGAGAGTAAAAGAAGAACCTGATTTCCTTCTTTGGGGAGGAGGGTCGAGGTTCCCCAAGACATAAATCCAGTACACGAGGACTTTCGATTTCTTAGGGGGAAAGGCATCCCCCGCAACATGGGCAATGGAATCTTTATGTAAATGTGCTATTGGGGGAGGGGAAGGGAATAAGTATGTATATAGCACCTACTATGCGCCTGGAACTATGCTAAGCACTTTACAAATATCTCATTTGGTTCTCACAACAATCTTGCTATTATTATCTTCATTTTAGGGTTGAGGAAACTGAGGCAAATGAGGTAAAGTGACTTGCCCAGGGTCAAACAACTAGTAAGTGTCTCAGGCTAGATTTGAACTTGGGTCTTCCTGACTCTGGGCTCAGTACTCTATCCATTGCATATCATCACCATCACCATCACCATCACCATCATCATCATCTGAGCCCAATATTGGATGAAGAGGCAGACAGGAAGGAGGAAAGAGTAGCAACAACAACACATAAAAATGATAATGAAAGTTGACCTTTACACGGTGTTTCACAATTTACAAAGCATTTTCACACATCTCATCTCCTTTAACCCTTACAACAACCCAGTGAGATAGATGGTACATCCTTTCTTATCATCCCCTTTCTTAAAATGAGGTGATCAAAGAGGTTCAGTGACTTGCCCAAGGTCACACAGCTGGTAAATTGCAGAGCTGAGATCTGAATACAAGATACAGTCCAGTGGCTCTAACTCCAAAGTTCTTTCCACCGTACAATAGGGAAAGCATCAACCTTTATTAGATTTCCTCTATCCTAACATGTATTCAATAAATTCAGTGTTGGTAACATGTAACCAGCAACTCATTTGAATTCATCCTCTTATCCAAAACACCTAGGATGCTGTTCTCAAGTGCCTTTTATCAGTAGCATCCTGAGAAGCAGACCTGTTGAGTCACGGGAGTCAATGAGAAACCAATAGGCATTTGAGTCTAGAGATGCAGGCTCATGCTCAGACGTGACTGTCACTTGCGGTATGACTTCGGGGAAATCATTTAGCTTCTCTCTTTCTCAGTCTTTAAAACGAGAATAATACCGCCATCCTCAGTTCTTTAATAGCAGCAATAGTAATAATAATAGCCAGCATTTGCTAAAAACTATGCACCAGGCACTGTGCTAAGTGCTTTATAAACATTTTCTCATTTGATCTTCACATCGATCCTGGGAGCTACTATTCCCATTTTACAGTTGAGGAAACTGAGGCAAACAGAAATTGAGTGACTTTTCCAGGGTCATCTATCTAGTAAGTGTCTGAGGTTAGATTTTAACTCAGGTCTTTCTGACCACTCCTTCCCTCCACTAATGCAGATCCCAACTTCTCCACATTTAGAAGACAATTTCACGATATGACCTAAAAAATTCATCTCCCAGAGGCTAACCTTTAAGTGCTAAGTCTCCAACCTTATCTAGGCTGATCCTCAGAAAAGCCTGTAGCCAGGCCTTTCTCAAATGAAAGGAATAAGAAGATATTGTCTATTAAATGATCTGAATATCTAAGAAGAAAAACTTTTCACACAAGCAATTATTATGATTAATCCCAACATACAATGGGCTGCTAAATTCTACCCTGCTATGTATCATCTCATCAACCACTGACCCTCCTAATCTGCAGAGCTTCTCCATTGCCCATTCCTGCCCTATCCCCCAACTCCAGTCTTTCAGAACGGTTCCATCATCCCCCTTTATGGCCACAGTGGAGACTGTAAGAAAGAGAAAGGAAATGGTACAGTTGTGGTCAAATTTGTGGATCCACATGCAGACCCCATTCTGGAAAGGGGCCTAGGGATACTGTTCTGTTGCACTAAGCAACCAGAGAAAATAAATCACATGAAGCTACAGATTAGACTCCTCCCTTTCCCCTCCTTTCTTCCTTCAACAGATAAACTTGTTTTCTTACTTTGTATCTGCCATTTTTAGAAATAGGATGAAAGTAAAACATGAGCCTCTCCTGGTGAGAAGGATAAGTCTCTCTCTCTTGGCATGTGTTGCTGAATTTCATACAGCTTGACTTGCTGTGCGTATCTGATAAGAACCGCTTATACAAATATAACCAGATACAAACGTTAAAAAAAAAAAACATGTAGCACTTAAAATAACTGGATTTTAAACCTTCTGATTTAAGCTGAGAATTTGATTTGGGGACCGGATGGATCTTGGCTCCTGAGAAAACAGAGCAATTACTCTTTTAAAGAAATACCCGGGTAACCTTTAAGGAAGCCACTGACTCAAGTACAGAAAAATCTGACTTGCTTTCTGCCCTCATCAGATCCCCTTGGGAAGTACAAATATCCTTTTGTGGATGGTTTCCAGAGATATGTTTTCTGAAGCTTGAGACAGTTATGTTAGATTTCAACTCCCTAAATTGTATTTCTAAAATATAATTAGGGATTCTTCATCCTTAGCCAAACAGTTGCTAACAAGGCACTGTGTGTATGATGGTGCCAGTTAACAACTTCATGAAGCTGCCCAAAAACCCAGTAGAGGGATTTTTACAAAGATACAAGGAACTCCATTTGTCTTCCTGAGTTCTACCAAATGTGGGATAAATAATGACTCCTCCCAATGAACTTCCTTGTTCTAAAACCACTTAAGTAGAACTTTTCAAAGAACTGGACATTTTGTGTCTGGGGAAATGGGGAGCCTTAATCTGTTCAGATTTGTGGCACTGATCAATTACTTTTTAGTCTTTTGGCTATTGTATTTTATGAGAAAAAGAAATACTAATTTGAGCCTCCCTCAAAATCAAGACTTCAAAAAGAGGTTAGGGACAGGGTAAGAGGAAGGAAGGCTGCTGGGATCTGCAATTCTATGTTATTCCTCCTATCTCCAGGCCACTATGGGGAAGTTGGAATCCTCCTTGCTCCTTATTGCCCCTTCCAGACTTTTCCCCAACCACTCAGCAACCTCTCCTCGTCTGGGGTTCATGACATCCATCAACCAATCCAGATCCTAATGTTCTTAATCTATCTAGCCCCAAGATATTCTCCCTCTTTCCTTAATGATTTCAAGGTCTTGGTCAATGCCTTTCTCTCCACCCCTTCTCATCCTCACACTAGAAGACTTCAGCATAGATATTGATGGTTGCGGCTGTCGTCGTATTGCTTGTTCCTCAATCTGTTCAGTTCCTATCACCTACATCTCCACTTCACTCCATCTCAGCTACACATGCAAAGATGGTTGTACCCATGATTTTGCCATCATCCACAAGTCTTATACATCCATGTTCATGAACTCTGAAACTCCTTTATCTGATCATAATCTTTTATCATTCCATTCTTCTCTTTGCCTTATGACCCTGTTCTTCCTCCTCCTTGTGATCTCTAATCCCTCAACCCCCTCAGTAACCTGCCTGGTATGGAAATGCTCCCACCATCTATCTACCTCCTTTCTTCCTGTGTCTATGCTGCTGAACAGAGATAGAACAAATCACAAAACTGACCTGATTCAGTTTACTACAAATTTACCCTACTACTCTTTCCTATATACTCTATCCCACTCTTTCCTATATTCTCTATACCACTTCCTGTAGTGGCTGTTCCCAACATTTTCATTGCTCCTCAAGATTTCCAATAACAACCCTTTCCCTACTCTTTCAACTGAGGACCTCACCTCATTCTTCACCCTTCACCCCATCCCTTAGCTTGTTTTCCAAGAGTTCCCTCTTCTCTTCTTCTCCTCATTTCAAATCCCTTTGATATCTCCCCTCAGTAAACCTTCCTTTACTTCAGTTTGTAATGAAGAGTTGGCCCTTTTCATTGCTAAAGCCAAACCCTTTGTGCATCCTTGATCCCATCCTTTTCCATTTTTTTCTAGCAAATTCCTCTCTCCCCCCATTATCATCCCTTGTACCTAAAAAAAAACTGTCTCCTCTATCCTTCAAAATCTCTTAATCTTACTATCCCTGCTAACTTTCATTCAATACCTCTCCTCCCCTTCTTAGTCAAACTCTTTCAAAGCATCATCGCTACTCAATACCTCTACTTCATGTCCTTTCATTCTCTTTTTAATCCACTGCTTTCTCCTTCTGCCCTATGGCTCCCTGTTCCGATTTATGAGTTCCTCCTGGAAACTCCATTTTGAGGAAGGGCCCAGATCAGCCAATTCTTCACTCTCCAGACTTTGCCATCACACTTCAGCTGTCTGTTCCCTCTTCTCATTTCCACCTACATAATATCTCTCATATATGTCTGTGTATATGTATATATGTTATCCAATTTCAACAGAGTCCTCACTACAGCAAGGCAATCCTTCTACTCTCTCCTATATACTCTATTCTACTCTTTCCTATATTCTCTATACGACTTCCTGTAGTGGCAGTTCCCAACATTATCATACACACATAAGTGTGTATATCTATTCATTTCCCACCTTCCCCCCAAATCATAACCCTCGCTTAAGTCCCTCATCACTTCTGGCCTATTTCATTAGCCTAAATGGGCACCCAGTCTCAAGTGTCTCCCCACTCCAATCTGTCTTCCATTAAACTGCTGGCATAATATCCATAAAACTCCACCTGACCAGTCACTCCCTTACTAATAAACTCTAGTAGCTCATTATTACCCCCCCAGATCAAATTTTAAGTTCTCTCTTTAGCATTTAAATTCTTCACAACATGGACCCTTTCTACCTTCCCTCTGTTCTTACATCTTACTTTGCTTGGAGTGCTCCATGTTCTAATGACACCTGGCCCACTTAGAGGTTCTTGCACATGATACTCCATCTTCTAACCCCATGTCTTCGTACTAGCTGTCCCCATACCTAGAAATGTCTCTCTCCTTTCCTCCACCTCTTTGAATGCCTGGTTCCCTCAAGATTCAGCTTGACTTCCACCTTCTCCAGGAGGCCTCCCTCAGTCCCCCCAGCTACTAAAGCTTTCTTCCCCTCAAAAATTAGCATGCATCTGCTATGTCTGTACTGATTTCTTTACCTTGGCCTCTCCAGTAAGAGTGTAAGTTCCCTGAGGGCAGGAACTGTTTTTGCCTTTCTTTGTACTCATGGCACTTAGCACAGTGACTGCCATGTGGTAAGTACTTAACAAATTCTCATTGACTGATTAACTGACTGAGTCAAGTGGGACAACCTTAGAGGAAAATCAGACATTTTCTTAGTAGTCCATAGGATAGTATACTTTTTTCCCAGGTGAGGAGAGGGGAAGGGATGAACTTTTGTGCAGTTTACTTTGTAGATATTAGACCTATTGTTATGCCACTGTTTCCTTTACGTTGTTCAAGTAAAATGCTATAGATGGAACTCTAGCAATTACTTTGATGCAGATAACTTTTTCAATTTCTTTTTCTTTAAAATTTAAAATTTTGTTTCATTTGAGAAGGCAATGGCATTTACAGGCCTATCAATGCCAATTCCTTGGCATAGGTTTAATAATAATCATAATATTGCACCTACTCTGTGTTACATACTGTGGTGATTTAACCAAGCTGACATAGTTAGTAGGTATCTGAAGCTGGATTTGATCTCAAAGCTTCCTGATTTGTGTTCCATCCTGATGTCTCTAACTTTTCCACCACCACTTTAACCCTGAAATATTTTAATATATTTTACATTTACTTTTCTATACAAATATTAGCCCCCAGAACAATGTATGACACAAAAACTTTTCATTTTTGGCTTTCTATTTCCACATAATAGCTATTTGATAAATACTTACTGGATTCAAATAGATACAGAAGCAGAAAAAAATAATAAATTTACTTTTCAATCTATATTTAAGACAGTAGGTCAAGAACTTGAAGGAACCTCAGAAGTAATCTCATCTAGACCCCTCTCTAAAAGGTTAAGACTTTTCCCAAAGCTGAAGATGTGGTAGGTGTCAAAGACAGGATCTGAACCCAAAACCTGAGACTCTAGAGCAGAGGTTTCAAACAGGCACCCTGTGCACTGCAATACTAACAAGTGTTGCCTGAACCAGATTAAAATAGAATTGGGAAATATTTTACAAAATAAATAAAAATACAATGGAATACAGATAATGTTACTATGTAGTTTTCTAAGTCAGGGGATCCTCACATACAGTTTAGTGATTCTGGTTTCTGTTTAAGTTTGACACCACTCTCTAGAGCCAGTGTTCTTCCCACTATACCATGTTGCTTCCTACTGAATAGCCTATTTTCATTCTTATTAGATTCTTCCAATGAATCAGATGTACAGAAACGGTCTGGGGTCTGAAACGATGGTTGCAAGGGTTTCAAGTTCATGTAGCCATAGTTTAAAGAGAAACATATGAAATATCTACTTCTCTGTACTTCTGCTAATATAAATCCTATTCATCTTTCTAGATGAATTCTGCTTCTTCCTTGATGCCTTCTCTGGAAATCTCGGTTGAAACTAAGGTAGGACAACTAAAGCTTTGCCATAGAGTATAAAAATTTAGAGGATTCAGACAATACTTGCACTTTAGCAAAGTAGAAATAACTAAGTTAAGAATCTAGTTAGCTAAACAATTAGTTAAAATAGTACACTACCAGATGATGGCATTTCCTTGCTCCTCTGGTAACTATACCTGAGATGAGTTACCCCCTGACCCATCCCCAACCCTTTCATATTTTGGCCTCCTTGGTAGAAGCTTTCCAGTGTTTCAGAATCTCTTCTTGCCTTTTGAACCCCAGTTTCCCATTTTATCCAAAAAAGGAGCATTTAGATTTCCCTCTCTCTGATGCTGCTGTTTGTTCTCCATTCTCAAAGAGGGCCATGACATCAGGAAGGTGATGCCGTGACAAGCAAGTGAATTGGATTTAAGTGAGGCAGGGATGTGCAAAGCCACCAGCCTCACTTTCTCTTCCGGAGCCATCTGGGTCCAGTGTCCAGATATAGATCAGGAGGACTGGAGATGGCCCCTCCTCCTCTCTACATTCCTTTTTGGGTCCTACAACAAATTGTTTCCAGACTTTTTAGAGATGGTTTGGTTGTCCAACTTGGGACACAGCTATAGTCGCCAGGTGTCTCAATATAGTGTATTATTTAGGACTGTTCAACACTCTGATCACTGGAAGTGTTCATCTGAGGCTAGATGACCACTAAGACCACTCGTCAAGGATGTTGCAGAGATGATTCATCCCCTAGGTAGAGAGCTGAATGGAATATGAATGGATTCTACGATTCCACAAGTTGGTTCTCCTATCTTAAGTTTGGTCGGAACACTTAGACACTTCCTGTTTCGAGGTGGCATGCAGCAGCGGCTCACACATGTGAAAACTTAGGTCTGTTCTTTGGTTTGTAGTTCAACAGTTCCCTCAAGAGAATCAACACATAAACATAATGGACAGGATTATAATGGTATCCATTACCTGATTATTTCCATTTTCCTACCAGTCTATTTTATAACCTACATGTCACATATTGAAAATATGGAAAATTGGCAACCCTGGGCATGATAGTCAATTATCCCAGGCAAAGTTTCTCCTGGCTTATATGCAGAGCTATGTCTCTATGTTTCAGTCAATCAAGACATTTAAAGGTCCCAAATGAGTAACCTGTTGGGGAAGTTGGCAGCAAGAAAGAAAGGAGGGAGGAGAACCCAGATTCTGTTAAGTTTGGGAAAGCAGCCTTGACAACTTCTCAAACAGTTTCAATCTGTGAATGCTCAGCATGTGGCCAAAGGCCCTTTCCCCTAGAAGAGGAGTAAGAGTTCTTTGGGATGGTGTGTGTGTGAATTGGAGGGTGGGAGTTGAGGAGAGGAGCATATATTCAGAGAGAAATGTAACTCGTCTGTTTCTGATTCATTTATACATAACTCATCAAAGCCCTGTTTTGCAAGAGCTATTAATGTCCAAGAAGCTGCCTAGCCTCCCTAAACCTTCTTTTCCCTCCTTTGAAGTGGTGGCTGTGCAGACGTCACACACTGCCAACACAATGAAGAATCAAGACCCAGAGCATTGGACTCTGAGCTAGGAGAGAGCTCAGAGATTTGGCAGGACACATATCTGATGTGAAGCTCCTTCAGGTCACAATGCCCCATTCCAGCCAGTTGGGCTGTGTTTAACAAGCATGCTAGTGTGGAAAATATTCAGGCCTCATGGGTCAGGGACCATGAAGGGAAGTGGGGGGGGGGGGAGCGGGGAGGGAAGGAAGGAAAAAAGGATTTAATAAATGCTCGTTTATTCTAGTTATTTGCTTGGTGTGGCCATGGGGTGGGGGTGGGGCAGGGGAGTGGGAATCAGACACTCCTAGTTCGAATCTCATCTTACTTCCAGGGACTGTTTTACCAGGAACTACACCAGCATCACTGTTAGCTACACGGGAAGGAAGTGACTGCAATATCTGCTCCATGCTTCTTGGAACTACCCCTAGCCCTGACCTGATCTAATAAAAGGATGGAGCTCAGAGGAGGAGGGAGGGAGGAGTCTGCCTGCAGACGTGTGTCGGTATGCCTCACATTTATGCAATGAATGCATTCCTTGAAGCTATCTACATAAAAAATCAGCTTTTAAAATAAGTCAGATCACATTCTAAATGTGTCAAGGCCCTCTGGTGACTACCCTTGGGCAATAGTGGCCCTTCCATGGCACCCTTTTCTGTACCCAAACTTATTGTTTCCTAAGCATGCTGTCGTATTGATTTTGCTTTCTGGGAGACATTGGACAAGTCACTTAACTTTTATGGGCTTTAGTGTACTTATCTGTATATTGCAGACTTTGAATCCAGTGATTTCCTAAGGTTGATTTCCAGTTCTCAGTCTAATAAACCTTGCAAAATTCTAATGTTTACAGATTGAGTCTTCCAGAGCCAGGAACTATCTCTACTCAAGACCTTAAGATGCACTGAATAATGGAATTAATTGCATAATGAAAGACCTTTGCTACAGAGAAAATCTCATTTGCTGGTGGGATTTTTTTTAGTCTGGGTGTTTCTCTCTGGGACCCTGGATCCTCACAAACAGAGGAACAAGGTGCTTTTTTGCCCTCTGAAGCAAATGTGAGCAGGGCTGGACTATATAACCCACAGCCAATCAATGGAACACCCTTCTAAAGGCCAAAGAGTATTTCTATCAGTCACTCATACCGGAAATTGCTTTAAAGGGGGAGAAAAGCTTTCTTTCCACAATTATAATTAAAGCTTAAAATACAAATAATCCTGGGAGGGAGAATGCAATTATTTAAATTCATACTAAGGGGCAAATGACTGATTCTAGATGCATTTCAATAACAGGTTTTATTAGGGAAAAGGGAAGCTAGAGTGGCAATGGGGGGGAGGGGCAAGAAGGACTCTGGAAGGAGAAAGGGGCTTAGAAAGGACTTAGAAAGGAGAAACTAGAAAGGTTATACACCAAAGAGAATTCTTATTCATTCCACAATTTCTAGGATTGGTCCTATAGACACCACATGGCTCTGAGTCTATGATCTCTGAGTTGTACCCCCTTATAATTCACTCTAGCCACAAGACCTTCAAAGCCTAGTGACTCTAGATATTTCTAGAATATGTGCACTTTATCTGCCTAACTGTATAACTATATTCTATTGTTAATACAGTCTGGAGTGGCTCGTGGTAGCGAAGAACCCCTGGAGAATTGTCCTTGACCTTGTTTTATTCAACATGTTTATCAATGTCTTACCATATTTGGAGAAGACAGGGCCTAGAGAGAGGGCTAAGGATTGGAGGACAGAATGAGGATCCAAAAGAATCTTGAAAAACTGGGCTGACTCTAATAAGATAAAACCAAACAGGGAGAAAAATCAAGTTTTATACCAGGGCTCAAAAAATTAACTGAATAAACATAGGATGAAGGAGGTATGACTATTTAATAGCTACTGGGTTTGGGAGGAAGCATGGAGCATGTAAGCTGCAAGTTCAAATATCGGGCAGCCAAGAAAACTAATGCCATGTTGGACTGCATTAATAGAAACACCATGTACAAAATTAGGGTTCCATTATACTCTACCACAGTTAGGCCTCATCTGAAGTATTCATAGTATTTCATCTTAGGAAGAATGTTGGCAAACTGGAGCATGTGCAAAGGAAAGAATAATGATGGTATTGGAGTCATGTTGTACAATGGTCACTTAAAAGAAAGAGGGGTGTTTAACCTGGACTTCTGTTTGGCCTCAGAGAGAAGAACTAGGAACAATGGGTAGAAGATGCAAAGAGGCAAATTTTGACTTGATATAAGTAAAAAAAAAAATCTAACAATGAGAGTTATCCTAAGGTACAATGGGTTGCCTTTGGAAATAGTGAATTCTCTATTACTGGGGGTCCTCAAGCTAAAGTTGTCAGGATCATAGAAAAAATTCATATTCAGCCTTACAGATTGGACTAGATAGTCTCTGAGAGTGCTTCCAACTCTGAGATACTATGATCCTATTAATATTTGGCAGCCCTAGGCAAAATTTAGCTGAGCAGAGTTAACTGCACCCAAGATAAGCTCCATGTAAATTACATACATGACTTTGGATAAATCACCACCAAATTGGTCTAAACTTCCATTTCTTTATCTTTCTAGTACCTTTCTAGCACAATATCTTGTATATAATAAATGATGAATTGAAATGCTTGTTGATACTTCAAAATAATAAAGTTGTACTTAATGACTTCTGTGGTGCCACTTCAGTTTTAAAATATATTATTCTTCTTACTTTTTTTCTATGATAATCTCCAGAATAAGCAGGAACATTCTAATAAGAGAAACTGGGAGCATAATTAAGAAATTTTTAAAAATTTCCCAAGCTGTGTTTGCACACAAATTTGGATTAGCATCATATCTATGAACCTTAAATAGGGTTATATCTACTGACAAAGTTTTTTGTTTGTTTATTTTTTCCCTCTCTCTTCTCTGTACCCTTTGCCCAGCAGATTATTGTCTTCTTGCTGAAAATTAACAATGACACATAGACAATAAAATAAAGAACATAGGTAGGCAGGAAAATAATATATGCTATCTGAGCATATTGTGTGTAAGTCAAGGACAAGAGATTCAGAAGAGATAGTTGCAGTAAATGGCCCAGTCTTAGACAGAGTGAATATAGAGAAATACAATAACTATCCTCTGATCAATCCAATAGTTTCATGGAAGAGGTAAGATTTCTGGGATTGTTTAAAATATGAAGGACAAGGCACCCACTTTCAATGTTATCTATCAGTGATGAGATGAGATGAGAAGTCCTCTGGTTTCTAGTACACAGGCACCTAGAACAGCAATCAAACTATCAGAGTTTTTAGAAAGTCATCTCCTTATTTTCACTGACCTTTATGCAAAGGGCTTATATTTATTAGGATGTTTAAAAACAATAATTTCAGGAAGCCTTCTTTTATAGGTTGTTCACAAAATACACTAAAATTCTCAGTTTGATTCATGAGCAATAACAAAGATAATTAGGGTTTTTCAATCTAGAAAAACAATGGTTGACAAACATCTATTTTAAAATAAAGGAAATGGATAGAGTGAACATGGAATTGCTCACAACACTAGAACTAGGGATCAACTCTTGAAATTCAGAGGAACAAAATTTATAACAAATAAAAGAAAAATATTGTGTAAGGAAGTAGGGAGCAAATTTAAATAACTAATAATAATTTCACTGGATTCACAATGTCACCTGAATGATCTCACCTGAATCTACACTTTCGCCATTAGTGTAGACCAGTTGTGTCAAACTCAAATTGAAACTCAAATCCATACATAAGGATCCTGGTGGTCTGCATATTGATTTAGTTTTAAAATGTAATATTATCTATGTTTTATTGTATTTTATTTACTTTGTTAAATACTTCCCAATTACATTTTAATCAGGTTCAGGCTACACTGGGGATTGTTGTGGGCTGAACTGGAGTCTGTGGGCTATGTGTTGACACCTCTAGCATGTCTACCTTTCCAAACTTTCTCATCCTTTTAATTCTTATGTATGTATTTCATTCAGTCTTTCAAAGAGGATTCACTCAATGCACTGTAAGTTTTCATGTACATCTTGTAAATATATTTTTGTGCATACAAGAGAAACACTAGTCTCATGCATCTGCAGTCTAGCTTGATCATTACATCATATCCTTTGGATCCCAACTAAAATCCTACCTTCTACGGGCAGACTTTTCCACCCCTTCTCAATTCTAATGACTTCTCTTTTCTAATTATTTCTTCCTTATTCTACATATAGTTTGTTTGCATGTATTTGTTTGCTCCATGTCTCCTCTGTTAGGTCGTGACCTCCTTGGGGGCAGAAACTGTCTTTTGACTCTTTTGGTGTTCCCAGAGCTTAGAACAATGCCTAGCACACAGTAGGCACTTAGATACTTAACTGACCAACTAATCACAACATACATAATTTTTATCGGAACAGAGGTGATACAGAAGAAAGAAAACATAAATAGGTACAAGAAACAATTACGGAAATGAATAAGAATCACAGGCACCTTATAGTTAGAAAGTACTTCTAGAGACCCCTTCTTTCCTTTAAGTAGAGAAGCCTTCATTTTATAAATGAGGCTACTAAGATCTGGAAAAATCATGGATGACATATCCATAATAGGTTATTAAAGCAAACTAAAGATGTTTTGAAGTTTAAGACCATGGCAAACAACTATTTCCACCCAGAAAGCAATTCTGGGTATTACTGTCCAAGAAAGAATGGTAAGCTAATTGAATCATTGGTCTGACTCATTATAAGAATTCTGGGTTTGCACTGGTGGAGAGCTTCCATCACCTTATTCCTTTTCATAGTTCCATGCTCCCAACTCCCTGAATACTGCTTCCAAATCTCAACAGTGGTCCTACTTTCATCCTACAGGTTGGAAAAGAAGAACATCCATAGGATCACTGATAGAGAGCTGAAAGGGTCATCTAGTACAACCCCCTCATTTGACGATAAAGAAACCGAGGCACATAAAATACAGTGACTTTCCCAAGGTCACTCAGGTAAAAAGTTGCTGAGTCAGGATGTGAACTGTCTGACTCTAAGCAAAGCATTCTTTCCACAGCTTTTCTCTGACTCTCATCTATGGGGTGAAGATAACTTTATATTGATTTATTTTTTCTTTCAAAGCTCAGTTAAGTCTCATATAAATTTTTAAAATACTTTACAATTTGATAATGTGGAGAAGCTCATTAACTTTATACAACAGCAAGAGAATACCTCTACATATGTAACAAAGACTACAGCATATAGGGCTGTAATTAATTGCTAAACCATGTGTCACTCTTATGTCCAAAGAATACATTCTCTAAAATTAACTTTTGCTATTATCTTCTGTTTTTATATTACGGTCATTTCCCAATATAGCGTTAAAAATGAGATAGAAAGGAGAGAACAACACAGTTCATCAAAACTACTTAATGATACATCACCAAGTCTAACTGCATTATGTTGTTTGTGTTCTACATTCATAGTGATTTCACCTCCTCCCCTTCCTGAATAAAAAGCTAGCAAGGTACATTCCTTTTGCATTGTCAACAATGCAAAAAGCCACTGCTGTGCCCAGGGGTGCTTGTCTTCTCCCTGTACTACTAATGGGAACCTCTTAGCCCTGGATCCATGTATTTGGACCTAATTGAAAGGAAACAGGCCTTTAAAGAGATGAGCTGCAGTGGGAATCACTTAAAACTTAGGTATAGCTCATATCTAGGCTCATCCCCAAAAGAGAAAAGAGAAAAAGAATCAGGGAACTTCCATTCTTTCAAACTCATAAGGCTGCCTACTCATCTCAGGATTGCCTTTCAGTTATCTAAAGAAATAAAGTTAAAGAAGGAGCAAAGGCTTGGAGATCCAATCTCAAGCACCTCTAAGGCTAACTGCACTGGCTACCATGAATGAGCAATCTGCCATCTCTGCCAGAATAGGGTCTGTGCCCTTCTCCTACTCCTCAGTGGAAGTAGAGCTGGAGAGAACTATATGACTCATGGCTGAGAGAGACAAAGACAGAGAGAAGTAGAGGGGAAGAAAGGGAGCTGTCTTGACTCTCAAAGTCTGTTAAGTGGGTCAATGGCTAATTATCTTGATACCCCTTGTCACTATCAATGGGACCAAGGAACCAATAGGGGGATTTCTAATCATAATAAGTCCTCAGGAAGTTTCCAAGGGAGCTCAGTGTATACACCATGGAATGGCCCCTGCCCATATGCAATGCGTTGTATGCCAATCCAACCCCTACTACACTTCCCTAGAGCTGAGTTTGCTCAGTATAATTAAGGGAGTTCAGTTTCAATTTGCCATTCTTTTTGTACTAATATTTTTTCCATTTACATTATGGTACTCATTCTGTATATTGTTTCCCTGGTTCTGCTCACATCATTTTGCTTCAGTTTAAATGTTTTCCTGTTCCTTCCAGAATGTATTCTTCACAGTAATCATTTCTTTTTTTAAATTTTTTTTTGGAGGGGGGAAGGCAAGGCAATTGGGATTAAGTGACTTGCCCAAGGTCACACAGCTAGTAAGTGTGTCAAGTGTCTGAGGTCACATTTGAACTCATCAGGTCCTCCTGATTCCAGGGGCAATGCTCTATTCACTGCACTACCTAGCTGTCCCTCATTAATCATTTCTTAAAGAATACTTCTGAATACCCTCAGAAGACTATTCTGTTTCAAAAGTGATAGAGATGTACTGACTACAGACACACATATAAGCAGCCTTCTCAGAGAGTCAAGATCTTTTTGGGGAGGTAGAGGCTTGGACATAATTTAAGAGAAGAAACCATACATAAATGCAAACAAACTCTGATGCTTCCAGAAAAGTACTTCTAAATTAACTTTCCAAATCTGACTCTTTTTAATAGGATACTAGAAATTTTAGCTGAAAGGCACTTTACAGAAAAATCTAGTCAAAATTTGTAACTTTAACAAATTAGGAAAGTAAGATGAAGAAAAGTGAAGGCATTTGTCCAAGAGCCCAGAGGTTATAAATTGCAGCTACGTTAAAATCCAGACCCTCTACTGCAAATTCAGTGTTCGTTCCAATGCACCACATTTCAATAATTACAAGGTTCTTCCTTCCTTTAAGAAAGCACTTGTGGACACAGACACTTGCACGGAATACTAAAAAGGAAGCTAGGAACTCATCTTCCCAAGTTCAAATACAGCTTCAGACACTAACTATGTGACCCTGGGAAAGTCACTTAAACTGTTTTCCTCAGTTACCTCATCTGTAAAATGGGGATAATAATGCTGACCTCCCAGGACTGCTGTAAACACTATATGTAAAGTTAGCTATCTTTATTATATCAGGTCAGATTCTAATCCCAAAGCCATTTAATCCTCTGGAATAAGCAAACTACAGATAAACAATGGGACAATTTCATACAGTAGCATCTTAGTATTAAAAAGTAATTTAAGAAGAAATAAAACTTCAGTTCACTAAACAACTCATTAAGCCCATCTAATGTAAATAAACAACCCAAATGAAATCAATATCACTTCAATTCAGATTTGTATAAAGCATATGTCCTAATTCAAGAATGCACAAAGTGATGAAATTTAAACTCTGATTTAAACTGGTACACTAATTTGGTGTGTGAGTGTGTATATATGGAGGGGGGAGGAGTGTCTTCTGTTGTTTAGTCATTTTCTCTTGCTAGGGGGTTACTAGGCAGAGTAGCGAATAGGACACCAGGCTTAGAGTCAGGAAGATCTGAGTTCAAATCCGGCCTCAGACACTTAACTGTGTGACCACTTAACCCCTATTTACCCTCTCTGTAAAATGGGGGGAACACTGGAGAAAGAAATGAGAGACCACTCCAGTGTCTTTGCCAAGAAAACCTCATAAACAGAAGTCCATACAGTTGAATAGAGTTAGACATGACTGAACAACTAAATGCTCTATGTTAGGCCCTGAAGAACTGAGGATTCCTGTCAAAAATGAGATAGTCTTTGCTTTAAATAGCTTACATTTTAATAGGAAGATAGATGTTCAAGGACAAGTAAGTAAAGGATTTCTGCACAATAAATACTCGATTTTTTGGTGAGAACAGTAGTAACTGGAAGAATAAGGAAAAGACTTTTGAAGGAAGTAGTGACTGAGCTGCCTTGAAGGTCAAGGTTCTAGGACACAGAGGTGAGACAAGAAAGCCAGCACAATACTCGTTGACTTGCGCAGGAGAAGGAATGTTGAGCACAGGACACAGAAAGTAGGTCAGCCTGGCTGGAGAGTAGAGAATATGAAAGGGAGTGATATGTAGTCATCCTGGAAAGATAGGTTAGAGCCAGATCATGAAGGGTTTTAAATGCCAAAAAGAAGAGCTTGTTCTTTATCCTCAATTCAAGAGGAAGGCACTGAAGTTGCTGGAGCAGAAGAACAACACAGTCGGAATTGTGCATTTGGAATATCATTTGACAGCTCTGAGGAAGACAGATTGGAGAGGGGAGCAATTGGAAGCAAGCAAACCAATTAAGGGACTATTGAAGCAACCTAGGTCAAGATGGAGGCTGGCAAAAGGACTGAGATTTCTGGAATATCGGAGTTTCTCTAATCATATCTCTTATTTTACAGATGAAAAAATTGAAGCCCAGAGAGTAGTCATGAGTTGTCCAAGGCTGTATTAAGTGGTGAAACTCAAACCTGAACCCAAGTCTCCTGTTTGCAAATCCAAGGCTCTTTCCACTATGTAATATAGACTCACTTGATATAAGATGTAGCTAAGCTCCATCAAGGATTCATGCCATATGTGTTAAGAAAAGATGGAGAAGAGCAGTGGAGTGAAGGAACCTTGAGGTGGAATAGCACATTTCTTTTACTGCCAAGTATATTCCTAATTGTGTCAGTACACCTTGAGATGATGAAAACTTTGCTGCTTTGGCTGGCTGAAAATTACTGTATTCCATCCTACAGAATTTTCTAAATCTTTTACTTAAATCAATTGGCAGTGTCTAAACACACATGGGAAGCAGAGGTATAATATTACTAATTAGGTGATAAAGAATGATAGATTGTCATAGTAATATGTAACATACAAAATAACAACATAAAAGCACCCTCCTTTAAGATAGAAAAAAGGAGTACGTAGATTCATACTTTTCCCATCAAAAGGGTGTTTCAACATTGGGCATGCTCTTCAATACACAAAAATCTTGGAGATTTGAAAAAATAATTAAAATTATTCCAGAAGAGTCTTGATGAAATCTCCTAACAAGACAGGTGATGAACTCATACTGATTGAGACATGGCCAATGCAGTGTGTTTTCCTTGACTATACACAATTGTCAAGGTTTGTCTTTTTCTATTTTTTCTAAGGCTGAGGAAAGTAGAAGGGAGAGAAAGCAAATTTTTGTTATCAGAAAAAAAAATTACAATTTTTTGAACTCCTGAAAAGAGACATAAAAGATGCTTTAGCTCCTCGTAGAAAGCAGCTAGTCAACTCTTTCCATTTTCAACTGTTCTTTCTATAAGACAACCACAGATCATGCTTTTGTTGTTCTCTTGCATGCCTGATCCCACAGAGGTTCTCTATTTTTTTTCTGTAGTAAATTTGCTCAGTTTTTTTGAGTGCATGTGTGAGATGATTTTTCTCTTTAAATGGCAAGAGCTATGAGAGGTACTGACAAGTGTATCACTTTAATAGAGCTTATTACAATTTCTTACGTGGTTTTATTTTAGTTTACCTCATGTTAGGTAAATCACTGTGGTTGCAGGAAATCTGTTCCTTCTTTTTCTTACTATTCCTAGGAGATCTCATTTTAACTTGCTAACCCATAACTTTCCAGACGGTAAGATCCTCAGTCTTCATAAAACTTCTATGGGGGATGCACAGGAAATGGAAATGCCTGTGGAAGTTAAAATTAACCCTATTGCCTTAGATAGTATGACCAGGGCTTAACTTTAGCCTCTGAATAGGAAACACGATATTTCCTCATATGGCAAAGCATCTTTCTTGCTCTCATTTACTCTTCCCATTTTCCTGGATTTCTTACATTAAAATAGCTAAAATACTTTTCCTGACCTCATACCTAGCCTATAATTTCAAGGAGGTTCTCTTCTCCAATAAGACCTATCCATCAATATGAGATTATTTTCACACATATCCAGCCTACTGTAAACACAGCAATATAACTTTTAATATTATTAACACTTATAACTTCACTAAGACTTTTGGGACACCCAGACTATGCAATGGCTGATGCCACGGTAAGAATCAGTGGAAGAAAGGTGTGGCTATCAATTAATAAAAACAACTATCAAACACCATAACAACAGAAGCCACTTGAAGATTTGTGGAAAAGTATTGGAAAATTATGTCAATATCTAGGTGATATTCAAATAGAAGATGTGAATGAAATGTTACTCAATTAAAAACAACAAAATAAAGACGTGTAGAAAGTAATACAGAAAACAAAAGCGTATCAAAAATCCTAAATAACCTTAATCAAGACTCAAAAGTGAGGGTAATACAAGAGGTAAAAGCTGTGCAGAGAACAAAGTCAACAATTCAGTATCAAAGACTTAGCTACAGAACTTTCTGAAGAAATACTATACATATGAGACGGAGAGAACTGTTGAAGATCAGAGACACGGAAAATTTCTGGTTGTCTACGTGGGCACAAGAAATCCAACATAAGGAAAACACAGTTTGGATCAAACGAAAAACAGAAAACTTATGAATTATTAAAGAAAGATTAGAATTTAAGAATAACTTGATAGACCAAACACATTTTTATCAATTGATGCACCAGCTTTCCTAAGCTTAATAAAATGAACCATAAAATAGCTATGCCAAAGGAAATAATGGAAACTTCTTGATCAAACCCTTTCAGAAGGTAGCCAGGAATCATAAAATCCAAAACTACTAGCTTAAACTCTTCAGGGGAGCATAAATTACCAGTGAGATTTTTTATTAGCTTCCTTTCAAGCAAAAACTTAATCTCACAGAAGGCTTCAAATATCTGTTACCAAAAGACGTTGTACAACAGAGAGTATTCCAAATATAGACCAATTACATGTTAATGTACTTCATAGAAAGCATTCACAGATTGTATAACTAAATATATGTGTATATGTGTATATAAACACTTACATAACAACATAATGACTTTGGAGGAAAAAAAGGTGTGTCAAAAAGTCTCTGTGATCAATTTGGTAATTGTTGAATAAGCCACCTAAAAGTATTACAACATATGTACAGTCTTTGTAGCTTATCACAAAACCTTTGAATCATTTCCATATTAATAGCTTAATCATGTATTTAATATAAAATAAACCTAAGAATCTTTAGAATGCTAAAATATTTGACGTCCACATAGAAAACTGTTCTACCAACAGCATAAAAATGTAGGAACAATGAAAATGAGGGATTTTTCAAGTGAGACAACTTAAGTCCATGATTGTTCTATTTAGCCTTAAATCTCTTAATATGTCTCCTGAGTAGAACTAAATATGACTTTGAAAATAAAGAGGGAGTCAAAAAAATCTTAATAATTTCGTGATGTATATGAATGACATGGATCTATATGTTTCCACCAAAAACACATTAAACAGTTCATCTCATGGAATCTTTCTCCAATGATATCAAAATGTAACTCAGATTCAATAAATATAAAATTCTTAAGACATTCCAAGAAAAGGGAGAAAATATAGGCTGTAATGCCATGCACAAGCAGATTCCCTAAAGAATACTGTGAACAGCTTTTAAGGTTCGGATTACACAGTATAGTGAGCACTCTATTCCATTACAAATCAAGGCAAACATTCACAACAAATCATAATATAATATTCACTACAAATCAAGGTACAGTACAATATTCACAACATTACATCTTATCACA
>CM053581.1:425263729-425283728 GCA_028627135.1 Pseudochirops cupreus
CCAGTCCTCAGGGCAGTCCCTGGCACACACTGAAGTTCAAAGGGTCCAGCACATCTCAAACCCTTCACCACTCCTGTTGCCGGGAACTCAAGGATCGGCCAGGGCACGAACAAAAAAAGTCTTATCCTGGTCATGCTTCTTCAGTCCTCCAGCAGTTCAGCTGGCCCTAGGACTCAGTAGAAAACTCAGTCTTCCAGGCAGAAGCAGCAACACTGGCCTTCCAGGTGGCAGCAACAGCCACTTTGGCCTTCACCAGATTCTGGTCTCAAGAAAAACTCCAAGTCAGTTCTCAGTCAGCTTCCAGATGCTAGGAGAGAAACTCTCTCTCTCTCAAGAAAACTCCCAACTCACTTCTTCAGTCCAGCAGCCCAGCTCCCAGATGCTGGGACAATCCTGCTTCCTCCAACAGGAGCCACCAGGAGGAACATTCCCAATTCTGTCTCTCTGTCTCTAGAACTCTTCTTATATACACACACTGGCCTCCTGTCTGAGCCAACCCCCTTCTGCCAAGTCAGCAACAGAGGAGTTCACATCCTCTCAACAGGAGGCAGAGCTCACACCTTCCATACTTAGCCCTAAGTCACTAAGGGCTAAGTATCTGCTAAATTGATTACTGTTACAGAGGCCTTGTGCTTTACTATGGAGGTCACATTAAACCAATGGATGAAGGAAATATTTTTGTCTTTTTTAGGCAAGACATAATGAACATAAAGATATCAAAGAGAAAACTATGACTGAATATATTAAGAGACTTGCTGGCATTCTGAAATCAAAGCTGACTAGGAAAGAACACATTTAAAGCAATTAATACAAGTCTTAAAGTATACTTTCACAATTGAAAAATGAGCCATAACATTTGGAAATCATCTTAAAAAAACTGACAAAATATTAATGCAACAAAGACCCATCACCCTCAGGAAGCTTGAGGAAAGTTAACATATCCTCACAAAGTGGGAGTTTGAATATTGGTAGACACTCTTAGAATACATGATAAATAGGTCCAAAATATACATAACTATTTTTAGAACAGTCAGACAGCACTTAATTGAGTAATAGAAAAAGACAGGTATATACTATTACTGGATTTGTCAAGTATAATTTAAATTATTTAATTTAAAATATCAGAAAAATAAACAAATTAGAAAGAAGAAATCTAGAAAATGAGAGAAGAAATAGAAAAACTTGAAAATAAAAATATAAACTAATAAAATAAAATTTTAAAAGACCAATAATAAAATAGATAAATCATTAGCCAACTTGACGAATAAAAGGGAAGAAAATCAAATTACTGAAATAATAAGTGAACTCACAACACTGCAGAATAAAAAATGATCAGAAACTACTATGCATAATTATATGCCAGCAAAACTGAGAATTCAAAGGAAGCTGATGAGTATCAACAAAAATATAAAATGCCTAACAAAACAAGAAATAGAACTATTAAACCGAATCTCAGAAAAGAAATAGAACAAGTCTTGAATAAATTGCCAAAGGGAAAAAAACCCATGCCAGATGGATTTACAAGTGAATTCTATCAAACATTTAAAGAGCAATCAATACCTACTCTACAAAAATTATTCTCAAAAGAGAGAAACAGAAGGCAATCTACCACACTCTTTTCATATGACAACTATGTTTCTGATACAAAAACCAGGGAGAGACAAAACAAAGAAACATTACTGTAGCCCAAGCTCCATAGTGAATATTGATGGAAATACTTTCTAGACAGTCTTCACATGGAGATTATAACAATATATCCATAAAATAATTCACTATGACCAAGTTGGATACATACCAGAGATGCAAGGGATCATTTGACATTAGAATGATAACTAGCATAATTAATCATATAAAAAACAAAAATATTTCAGTAGATGCAAAAAGAGCCTTTCACAAAACATATCAGTCATTTATGTTAAAACTTAAAAAAAAAAACCCATAGAAATAGAAGAGCCCTTTCTAATATTGTTAAAAACATATTTTGGAACATGTCTATAATTTCCACTACTGGGGAGACCAAGATGGTAAATTGCTTGAGCAGAGGAGTATGGAGCTTCTATGGTGCTAAGGCCAATCAGGGATCCACACCGAGCAGACAACATGGCGAGCCTCTGGGAGCTGCAGAGCACCAGGCTGCCTACATCAGATACACAGCACTTCAAAGCTTCTGTGTCAACCCAGTATTGCAATCAAGTCCACAAGCAGCCAATGTACTTTTAGTCTGAAGAAGGTAGGGAGAACCAGTCTCAAACAACAACAGCACCCATGTTTAAAAGAGTTTGCATTGTTCGCAAAGGGAAAACAAACAAACCTAGGAGCCTTCCACATACAAAGCTAAAGCAAGGGTGCTCATCCTCCTCTGTTATTTTTTGACATAATTTTAGGAATTCTAGGAATAAGACAAGAGAAAAAAATTAAAGGTATAAACATCCAACAAAAAATTATACCTATATCCAGATATTTGTGTCAATTTATCACCAATAAAAGTCTTGATATATAAGCTACATAGGAAACTGACACAATTGTTTAACACCAAGAACCGTTCCCAATAGATAAAAGTGATCCAAGTTTTCAAAAGATAAATTTCAGACTAAAGATGACTACATGAGGGGGTGGCTGGGTGGCACAGTAAACAGAGCACCGGCCCTGGAGTCAGGAGGACCGGAGTACAAATCCGATCTCAGACACTCAGCACCTACTAACCTTGTAACCTTGGGCAAGTCACTTAACCCCAATTGCCCTGCCTTCTCCCCCTCCAAAAATAAGAAAAAAGATGACTATATGAAAACATTCTCCAAATCACTGATAGTAAATCTAATGCAAAATCATTAAGAGTAATGCAGATTACAATAGAAATGAAAACAATTCTAAGTTTTATTGCATATCTGCAAATCCACAAAGATAACAGAAAGCAAGAATGACCGATGTTAGTGTGGCTGTAAGAAGATAGATACATTAACTGTTGGTGGAGCCCTAGCCCTAGATGTTAATTTGAATTATTCAATAAAAGTAAATAAGTTTCCATCTCCTTTGACCTAGCCACCCCACATAACACCAGGAAGTTCGAGGCACAAAGATCCAATAAATACCGAGATATGCATAGCTGCATTCTTTGTGGCAGCTAAGAATTAGAAACAAAGTAGATTTCCTTTGATTGGGGCGGGGGGGGGGGGTAAGGGAGAGTGGAGCGAAACTATCACCTACGAATATTATAGAACATTATTGTCGAGTAAAAAACACGAATAAAGCATTCGGAGAAAACAGGAGATGATTCCTAGGAATTATACAGTCAGAATAAGCATGATGAAAATAACAACACACAAAATTTCTTTGACAGTAGAGATTGAAAAGAGCACTGAAAGGAGGTCGGTCTCTCATTGGGCTTTGTACTAGGGCTACGTGTGCTAACTTACCCTAGAAGAGCCTTCCCATCGGCCCTTGCCCAGGAAGGGCAATGTGACCACAGGGAATAATGGCACACAGTCCAAGCTTTATGCACCACTTGGGAAACATAATTTTCAGATGCAGCCACTGTATAGGATGTTTTTCCTTAATCACTTTTCTTCATCATAAAGGAGGGTTCAATTTTGGCAGATGGGAGTAGGTTCTTTTTCCAAAAAATGACTAATGCAAAGACAAAACACATCTAAAAGTTTTGTTGTTATTGTTGTTTTAAGTCTAGAGTGAACAAAGAGAAGGTGGGTAAAGATATATAAAGGTTTACAAGGAACGGAAGAGGGGAAATGAAGGATCTTTTAATGTATGGCTTCAAACTTCTTAGCAAAGTAGGAATCTGGGTCATCTACTAAGAGAGGGTTGTGGGCTTTTAAATGAAGGAGAGAAAAGGTTTGGAACACTCACTGTGGAGAGTATGAGGGTCAATCAGATGGTACTTCTCATAAAAGGAAAAGAATCCTAGTGTTAATGTGAAAGATAGAAAAAATAATTGACTTCTTCCTCTTCCCTTCTTTTTTTGTCTCCTCCACCTCCATTAGCTTTTACCTTCTAAAACTCTGAGTTGAGTCAGTGCTATTAATTTATGTTTTATATCCTTATCCTTCAAAAAGAATTTGAGGCAGCTGGTTGACAACTACACGGAAGAAGTAATACTTGAAATTTTCACTGATTATAGAAATTGCATCACTAGATAAGTGACTTCAGGAACCGAGAAGTCTGTTATTGACCCTACAAAATGGGTCTGAAAGTGTTAAGAATACCTTAACCCTGAGTACAGAGACATTGTCACTTGAAAGGGTTATTAGATGTACTACTTAACGGAATGCCATGTTTATGAGGATACTTGCTTTTTTTTTTTGTTAGAAGTTTGTTGTTTTGAAGACACATCTATTCTTTTGTCCTTAAAAGCTCAATAGCAATAAAGATCACATGTCCTTGCTGCTGTTTCCATTAGTGATGCTGTTTCTTTCTTTCTTTTTTTTTTTTTACCCCATTTGCCCAGCTGGAATGACTTACCCACACACTCAAGGAGGTCATTATAATTCGCTCCAAGATCAGGACAATGTGTCAGGGGTCTTGGAGCCTCTGGCCTTTTGTTGCAATTGGGAGAAATACAGGACTCAGAAGGGGTCACTGGAGGAAAGTGTGTGTGTATGTGTGTGTGTGTGTGTAACATATCTTAAGTCTAAACTCCTGCACTGTATGGACTCTGCTTCTTGCTCTCTTGGCAACACCCTACTTTCTGTATTGAAGTTCACAACGTGCTTTATCCTGTCTTCTCCTTTATTATCAAAAATTTAGACTAACCCTACCTCCTCTCAGGGACACTGAACTCCCCTTCAGAACTTGACCAGATTGATCACTATTTTATAGTTGTTTTTTTTTCAGGTACTCTGCCCAGAGCTCTTAGTAAGTGACAAACCAAATTGTAATACTGGTTTCCTATCTTGAGAAAAGGTTGTTAAAATTTACAGAGAAAATTTTCCTCATATATCTCCAGCTCTTGATTCTCTCTTATCTCCTCAACCCAACATCCTTTATCATCAGATCTTCAACTTTTCTTATCCAGTGTCAATCCAAAAAGGAAAAAACAGTGCCTTAAACATTTTTATTGCCTAAGACTGTGTAGTGTTTGAACAGATTTATACCCGTTTCAAGGTCCTGTATTTTAGAAAATTCCAGGTATGAAATCACAGATATTATGGATATTCCATAGGTCAGTGAAAGGGGATCATGAATATTAGCTATGTTTCTTACAGGCCTTCATCCCCTAAACACATACACAAACCATCCTTTTCTCTTAAAACCACCTTGAAGGCAGTAAAAGAAAAAAAGCGCTGAACCTAGAATCAGATTCAGAGTTACAACTACCAATTTTGGCACAAAGGGCAAGCAGTGGAAGGAAGGAAGGAAGGAAGGAAAGAAGGAAGGAAGGAAGGAAGAGGGAATTCATATCAAATTTGTAATTCAGCATATGCAAGTAATACAAGAAGTAATTATGAGAAACTCAATTTAGCAGAAGGGTAGTTAGTATAGTGAGCACAGATGTGTATTATTAATAAACCCTCATCTGGTAGCTTCCTAAGTTAACTAATTATTCATGCTAACTAGGTACTCGGCTGAGCTGTTTGTAGCTGCTGAAGGAGTGCAGGGGCTGTCAACATGCAACTGGTACAAATTTAAAACTTGTCTATTCCTTTAAAAAATTATTTTAAATATCTGTGCCTGGAGATTTCAGTCCTCTAGGGCAAACCCCGGTTAGCCTTCCTGCTGTGCCATTTACTAGCTCAATGGTCATGGTACCTCTCTTAACCTCCTCAGTTTCCTCATCTTAAAATGACGAAATTAGATAATTGCTAAGGTTTTTTCCAACTCATGCATCAGTTTACTCATCTGTAAAGTAGGGATAAACACACTTACACTATCTACCTCACAATGCCAGGAATGTTTCTAGAGCTTAAAACTCTAGGAGATGTGAACTATTATTGAAGGTACACATCTTCTATAATAATTACTATATCCATCTAACACTATTATGTTTCACATAGGTTTTTGTCAACCCAAGGCCCGACTGCATAAAAAATGCTAGATTTGTCTGCCCAAAGGGCTATAAATAATTGCATATCCTGTGACGCAGTAACACCATTTCTAGGGTTGTATCCCAAAGAGATCATAGAAGTGGGAGGAAGACAAAAATATTTATTGCAGCTCTCTTTGTAGTGGCAAAAAATTGGAAATTAAGGGGATGCCCATCATTTGGGGAATGGCTAAACAAGTTGTGGTATATGAATGTAATGGAATACTATTGTGCTATAAGAAATGAGGAACAGACTTCATAATAACCTGGAGAGACTTATACAAATTGATGCTAAGTGAGAAGAGCAGAACCAGGAAAAATTTGTACACAATCAGAGACACATTGTATGTGTGACAACCAACTTTGATAAACTGGACTATTCTCAGTACCAGAAGGTTATGAGATAATTCTAAAAGACTCAGGATAGAGAAAGATCTAGAAAGAGTTTAAACGCAGACTGAAGCAAACTACTTGTTCTCTTTCTTTTCCATGTTTGATTCTGTTTCCTCTTTCCCATTGTTCCTTCCAGCGGTTACAAACCTTCTATACAACCAGACTAATGTCTAATGTGAAAGTATTTGCAGATCCTATACTGGATTGCATGCTGCCATGGGGAGTGGGAGGGGAGGGAGGGGCAAAAATCTGAAACTCAAGGGATTGTGGAACTGAATCTTATAAATTAAAGTAAACAAACAAATCAATTTAAAAATTTTTAATCCTAGATTTGAAGTTACAGGACCTGAATTCAAGCCTTAGCCTGCCATTTACTACCTGCATGGCCTCAGGTAAATCCTTAACCTCTGGACTTCCATTTCTTCCTCTGTGAAAGTGAGAATTGGATTAGATGACATGAACAAGCTACCTAATATAGTGGAGTCTCAGTTTTCTTATCTATAAAATGGGACAATAGTACTACTCACTACTGGCTTCACAAGGTTTTTTGTTAAGTAAATGTTTCAAACTATATGAGTTAATACTTTTTCTAATACTATACACCTCAACATCTAATAGCTGACCTACAAATTTTAAGCAAATTCCATCTGGAACAATTTTAATCCAGACAATCAAGGGGCTATGGTGAAAGAGACTGGGGGCATACCCATAGACAATAGAATTATTGCCCCAGCCTCCAGAATATATGAGGCTACAAAAGATTTATTGGAAGACGGAGAACCAAAAGGGTTGGGGGAAGGGGAAGACAAGGCAAAAAGAAACCCCCAAATTATCAAAAGTTCTAGACCACAGAAGACATTAAAGAAGACTAAAAAAAAAAAAGTCCCTTTAGCAGCTAAACACAGATCCAACATTCCACTCTGTCTCCTGTTTTTAAAATTATGCACCTGAAAATATTTCAGAATAACAACATCCATTGTACTGGCACTGGTTTGCCTTGCCAAGAAATCAGAGGCTGCAAGAAGGGAAAGCTGTCGATTCATTAGAGAAAAAGATTAGGCTAGTTAGAAAAAATTGCAAAAGCTTCACGACCAAAAAGGCTAGGAGTCTCAGTCTCCTCTCTCTCTCTCTGTTCCCCCCCCTCCCCCCCGCTCTGTGTGTCTCTGTCTCTTCTCTCTCTCTCTCTGTCTCTCCCTCCCTCCCTCCTTCTCTCTCCCTTTCTCTCTCTCTATGTCTCTGTCTCTCTCTGTCTCTGTGTGTCTCTCTCTCTTTCGGTCTCTCTCTCTCCCCGCTCCTTTTTTTTTTTTACTCAGATGGAGGTAATTGAAAACAGATTTCACATTTGCAGGAACAAGACTGAAGCAGTCTTCACATCAAACTTTTCAGCCCGGCTACACTAACATTTAAGAGCAGAACAAGGCAGGGTCAGTGAGAAGCTCTGTTTTCCACAGCACCTTTGTTCTGCCTGCTAGGATCCAGAGTGACCACCTGTTCTGGTTTCTCAGAGAATTTCTTGGTTCGGGGATGGTAAGGAGTTTAGTAGTTTGAAATCCTAATCTTAGAATCCATGCCACTCCAAAATGCACATGCCTCAGGCCTATTTTCTTTGCTCACCAACTCTGGACACTTTTTTTCAGTAAATCCATAATTTTTTTCTTCCTCTCTCTCTCTCTCATTGAAAAAAAAAAGACAATCTTCTAACAAATCCCCACAATCACTATATCAAAAAAAAATCTTTCTGCACATCAATGCATCATCTCTCTGCCAAGAGGTGGGTAGCATTCTTCACCCTCCTTTGGAAACATGGTTCATCAATTGTATTGATCAAGATTCTTAGACTTTCAAAGTTTTTAGCTCCTAAACGTCTTTATTCCCAGGAAGGTGAGCAGGGTATCATTGGTGGTCCAGTTTTACCAGAGCTCTAGAGCTTTTTGCAGTTCAAGATTAAGCAGCAGATAATTCTTGGAGTAAGAAAAGATTCCCTGACTACGTGGTATAGGCTGCTGACCCTCTTTATTTTCTCCAAAGGCTGGCTTTAAAGCTATCTAAAAGGTTTGGAAATATTTATGACTCCTACTATCTCACTCTATCCCACACACTAAAGCTGGCCAATGTCAGAAATTTTTGGAGTTTTGTCCCTTTAGTTTAAGACTTTGAACCCTATTAAAATGTAAATAGCCCATCAGATCCATGACTAACATTTTTTCCCCTGAGAAATGGCATGAAGATTAGGAGTTGGGAGTGGGGAAGCAGGGCTGGACACTTGGGTTGCTGCTGTTAACAGTAAGGAAGTACTTTCCATGATCACATGAGAACACTTCTGATTGGTGCTGTGGCTGAACCAAGTTGGAGCTCACCAGTAATGTAGCTGAAGTGGAGGGGGATATGGTGAAAGGGAGAGGGCAAGTTACATCACAAGATGATCATGCATTGCTGAAGCAATGCAAGTGCAGTGCATGCTGAGACAAAGCCACGGTTGCCCACTTCTGGTTACAGATCTATTCCTGGAAATGGAGGAAATCAGTCTCATATATCTTATTGTCAACAAAATATTTGAGAAGAGTATTTCATAAGATTCATTCAACAACATTCCCCCATTTATCATTAAGATCCCATATGTGTAGCACTATGCTAAGCTGGGGAACACAGTCCTTGTGCTCCTGAAGATTATAATCTGATAGGAAAATAAAACATAGATAATTATAATGCACAATAATATATAATAAGTGTACTAGAGCAGCATAGTACAAAATGCCATGTGAAATGGGGCAGCTTGTTACATAGGGAGAGAAAAGGAGATCAACTGGCTTCAAGGGATAGGTAGGAATTCAACAAATGAAGAATGGGTAAGACAATATGAGAGCCACGGAAAATAGCTTCCACAAGAGCAGAGTGAAGAAAGTACACAGTGTAGTAATAGTAGCAATAATAATAACAGCCATCATCGTAGCTAATATTAAATAGTGTAAAGTTATTTAAATATGTGATCTTATTTGATCCTCACAACAATTTTGCAAAGTAGGTGCTATTATTATCCCCATTTTACAGATGAAGAAATGGAAGCCAAGAGCAAAGGGATTTGCTCAGGGTAACAAAACTGCAAAGTGTGCGAGGTAGAATTAGAACTCAGGTCTTCTTGACTCCAGGTCCAAAACGCTATCCATTCTCCACACTCAGAGGTGCAAAAATGGGAAAGGAAATCAAGACTATGATGGATCACCAATATCCTAAATAGAGTCTTAGTTGCAAAGATTTGTCACCAGAAGGGAACTTCAAATTCAGCCCCGTCATCTTACAAGTGAGAAAAAGGAGACCCAGAGAGATCAGTGCTCACATAGCTAGTACCAAAGACCAGTTGGGTTCAGCATTCTATCCACTGTACCCTATGAGGGAGGGAGCAAAAAGAGAGAAGCTAGAGGGCAGGATAAAGCCCTAGATTTCGAGTAGGAAAAAAAAAATCCTAGAAACAGAATAGGGGAGACAGAAAGGGACGGGAATGATGACAGACTACTTTTTGACTGGAGAGTTCTCAGGGTAACCTGGATTCCTTTGGGCATGCACACTTTATCTAATATGGAAGCCACTGGATCCAGCTTATGTCTTTAAAACTAGTGGAGCTGATGACACTCTGGACACATTCTGGTGGTAAAGAAAGCCAGGCTAGCATGAAAGCCCTGAGAAGTCAAGTTGCCTGGGACTCAATCAACTTTGAGGGGAATTTTGGACTTGAAACTGGGACTGTGCTCTATGGTATAATGGTAATTAATTTAAATTTGAAGACCTCTTTTTGTTATATCAAGTAAGTAGGGACTTAGCCCTTAGTAAGTAATGAAACCTCTGTGAAAGAACCAGAAGGTATGAACTTTGTCTCCTGTTGCTGACATAACAGGAAGGGGTTGGCTGAAACAGGAAGCCAATGTGTATGTGTATATAAGAAAAGCCCCAGAGAGGCACATTCAGAATTTTCTTGAGACCAGAATCTGGTGAAGGCTGAAGTTGCTGCCAGGAAGGCTGCCTGGAAGGCTGAGGTTGTTGCTGCCTGGAAGGCTGAAGAGGAAAGCCCCACCTGAACTGGAGAAAAGGATTTTGATTTTGAAAACCTGGGAAGAGTGATTTTGATTCCCAAAGCCGTCTGAGATTTCTTCTGGGTCCTAGGTCCAACCAAACTGCTGGAGGACTGAAGAAGCATGGCTATGATGCTGGTATTCTGTCTGTCTGTTTTGGTGTTGTTTTGCCAGACTCATCTGCTGGTGAAGGACAGTATTGTTGTTGTAGAGGTTCTGGAACCTTGCTGTTGGCTCAGAAGCCCTGAAGAAGGGTTTTCTTGTTGTATGTTTACAGAAATCCTGAAAGAGTGTCTTGCTGATGTTTTCAGGGGTTCTGAGACTATTCTGCAGGCAGGGAGTGAATTGATGAGGACACTGGCAATGTATATTGTGGCTTTATTAAGCTCTGTCTCCCCAGGAACAGAGATTGCTGAGAATTTGCCTCGGGTCAAGATGAAGAAAAGATCTCTCCTTGGATACTGAATGCTGTGATGAAATTGAAGTTTACTAGATACCTAGGGGTGGAGGGTTTGTGTATTTTCTAATGATTATATTGAGTGATTAATGATACTTAGTAACTGATTGCTAGATAAGTGACTGATTAAGTTAACCTAGTTGCCCCATGAATGGAAGACTGACTATTATATTTTGAGATGACTGAATGACTGAGTAAAGAGGCAAACTCCTTAGGGATACTAGATGATTGTTCTTTTGTTCTTTGTTCTAAATATTGTGACCACTTTGGTGAAAACTACGTGGCCATTTTAATGATAAGCTGTTGTGAACACTATATTGTGATTTTCTGAGAATACTTTGCTTTGATTTGTTATGGAATAAATAGAATATTCACTATACTGTGTAATCAGAACCTTAGAAGCTGTTCACAGTAGCATTCTTCTGGAAAGCTGCTTGTGCATGGCATTACATATGGGAACCAAGTTATGCCATGCACTTTATTTTCACTCTCTAGAGACTTGGGTGGTATGGAAGGAGGGAGATTATGCTTCCTGCATGTTGGCAGAGTAAGTTTGTGTATTTGTTATTATATCTTTCGAAGTAAACATCCATTTCTAAAATATATCAGTTTAGGATTGGAAAGCCTACTTCTCTTTATAAATGGGCCTGAAGACATCATTTCATAGCTTCAAAACCTTCTAAATCTCTGCCACTCACAAGACAGGTAAGCCAGTTTGCCTAAAGCAGCAGAGGAACCTGAAGGAGAGGCAGGAACCAGCAAGTGCCAGAAAGTCAAGCCACCTCTACCACCTTGACTACCATCTCCCCTTGGACTCTGCAGGACCATCTCCAATTGTCCTGATCTAAATCTTACTACTGGACCCAGATGGCTCTGGAGGAGAAAGGGAGGCTGGTGATTCTGCACAGCTCTCCCCCACTTAAATCCAATTCACTTGCAAATCATGACATCGCCTTCCTGATGTCATAGTCCTTTCAAGAACAAAGAACAAGCAAACATTAACAACCCTTGGACTCTATTAGAGATAGCCAAGGACGCTGAACCCAAAAGCCTTGGGGATAGCCCACTGTCTGCAGCCATTATCCTGGAAAGCAACCCCTGTGGAGATGCAACCTGGCAAATGCTTCTGCTGGTGCTAGGGCAACATCTATGGAAGAACCTCAAAATAAAGTTTTTGCCACCAAAGTCCTTGGCACTGTCAAATGTTTCAATGTCAGAAACTGAAATGATTTTATCAGTGGAAATGACAAGAAAGAAGATGTATCAATGTGTGTTTTATTGCTATACCCTAAGGATCACAGGACCTTTCAATCTGACTTGTACCTGAAACTTTCCCTAAGTGCTGTCTCCCCCATTCCTTGAGAGCGGGGGCCAACTGACTTTTCTGTGTGTGTGCTCAGTACTCAGCACAATATTTTGCACGTAGTGAGTGGTTAATGCTTCATTCACTCATAAGTTTGTGATTGCCTATTATATACAAAACAACTTGCCATTCAGGACTCTCCATAATCTGTTTCCAACCCCTTTACCAGTCGTGTTTCCTTCTTGATCTCAGTTCTAGTCAAACAGGAATATTCACAGATCTTATTCTACTCCCTCCTGCCTCTATACCTTTCCCCCATGTCCAGAATGGTTTCTTTCAACATTTCTACCTGTTGAAATCATTCTCTTCCTTAAGACCTGATGCAGGTACCCTCCCCTTTCCTCCATCAAGTCTTCCTTTCCTGATCCCCCTGGCTAAAAATGATTTCATTTTTTATTACACCCACGTCCTTGGACATCTATGATGTACTTGTCACATTATAACTTCTTCCAGGTACTTTTATGTACATATATTACTGCTCCAGTTCCTTCTCACCCCATGACTAGATATGTAAGCTCCTTCAGCACAGAAACCAAGCTTGTTCTCTGAGCATCATGAAAGGCACTTAAGTTTATTAAAGTAATTAGGTTACAATGAGTTGGAATGAAGTAAATTGAATGCCATTAGCGATTTTCCCCAGATTTTCTTGTAGTAAGAGCCTACTGACTTCAGTGTCAAAAAAGACCAACGACCTCCCCGGGGTTCACTGACAGGGAGACAAACAAAAAAGCTCCCACAGATTTCTTCAGTTGACGAGGCCTTCATCTGCTGAGGTGCTAGAAGGGGCAAGAAAGTGGAGTTGGGTGTGAAGGACTCGGGAGAAAAGGCCAACAGCCTTTTCAAGTGGAAAAAAATATAAATTTCTATAAACTCAGCATTCAAATTATATTAATATGATAGAAATAGCTATGGCTTGAACTGTATTTATAGAGCACTTGGTTGGTCATTTGCTTTTACTCCTCTGGACTCATTTGTCTTCACAAACTCAGTATTAAAGAAGATTTTACAAGACACAAAGCAAATGCCATCTCTCTCTCTCTCTCTTCCTCTCTCTCTCCCTCCCTCTCTCTCTCTCTGTCTCTGTCTCTCTCTCTCTTCCTCTCTATCCCTCTCTCTCTCCTCTCTCTCTCTCTCTCTTCCTCTCTATCCCTCTCTCTCCTCTCTCTCTCCTTTTTCTCTCTATCCTTCTCTCTCTCCTCTCTCTCTCTCTGTATCCCTCTCTCTCTCCTCTCTCTCTCCCTCTCTCTCTCTTTCTCTCTCTCTCTCTCACACACACACACACACACACACACACACACTATTCAGATGAGGAAGATGAGGCATAGAAATTAAATTACTTAAGTTTGCATAGCAAGTCAATAACAGATTTAGAAATAGAATTACAATATATTTCCCAAGGGCAGCTAGGTGGCAAGTGAATAGAGGGCCAGACTTGAATTCAGGAAGACTCTTCTTCCTGAGTTAAAATGTGGTCTCTGACATTTACTAGCTGGGTGATCTTGAGCAACTCACTTAACCTTGCTTGCCTTAGTTTCCTCATTTATAAAATGAGCTGGAGAAGGAGATGGCCACCAGTATCTCTGCCAAAACAAAACAAAACCCAAATGGGATCACGAAGAGTCGGACAGGACTGATAAAAATGATTGAAGAACAATATTGTCTGACCCCAAACTCAGTCTTCTTTCTACCCAGCTGCTTCCACAGGGTCAAAAAAATCTTAAGAGGCATTACATATACATCTTATTGCTCTGTGTCCTCTCTCCCTAAGTTATCAGATGGAATCACAAGCAAGGAATGAAGCAGCACAGTTTAGTTGAAAAAGCACTAGCAGTCACATGAGATGGAAGACTAGACATTTTCTCTAACCCTCAAAATCTTTCAAACCTAAGACAGAAATTATGCTCCAAAGATAAAGCAACTTCGATTGTCTCCATAGTCTAGAACACCCAGAATCCAAGAGAAAGTTTTAAAAACAAACCCAAACCCATGGACTGATACTTACCATCTCCTAGGCTTGCAACAGAGCAGACACAAAGACATATCACAGATTTACAACAAACACACCTCCATACCCCAGTCCCACCTCCCAATTACCAGTGCTAGGGAGATCCCAGCTCCAGGCTGCAGGCATTTGCTCTGGCCATGACAGCCAGCCAGTAGGACCACATAACCACAGCACCAGCACTGCAAAGCTCTGAACTGCCAGCACCAGACTAAAGAACTAAGGAACAGAAGGAGCAAGAAAGGACACCAGGACAGGATATCTTAATGAGTGTAAGGGAGGAGGGTAACAGAACTGTGCAGTGCTCCACTAATCTTGAGGGAGGGAGCGTGGCATCCAACCAGGGCTGTCTACTTCCCTATCAGCCTGTGGAACCATTTTTCATGATAAAGGATCTGGAGATGGGGAAGGGAAGCTTTAGGGAAGGAAGAGAGGAAAGGGGAGACCACAGTTACTACAATTATGCCTTCAACAGATAGATTAAGACTGTGGATTGTGGACAGTCTTTGTTGGTTAAGGGAGAGTACTAGAAGTTAACAACATGAAAGGTACCCAGGGTGTTATAAAAATTAAGAACCAGTTTTGTACCAGTGTCTTTGGTCTGGTATTCTTGACTTCCCTTGAATTCCTAGAATCAGGAAGTCCTAGTATCATGAAACGATATGTACTTTATATCAAGACAGTATGTGTACTTAATTCCACAAAGAAGTCAGAAACAGATACAGATAGATAGACAGATAGATAAACAGATAGACAGATGGACAGAAAGAATGAAAGAAAGGAAGGAAGTAAGGAAGGAAGGTATATACATATACTCATATATACATACATACATATATATATATATATATATACATATATATATGCATATATAGAATGTTAAGGATAAGGACTATGCCAAAAAAGAATTCAGATAATGTGGGAAAAAATATTCACAGTAGCCAAAAATTGGGAACTAAGGGGCTGTCCTACTATTAGGGAATAGCTAAACAAGTTACAGTGTATGAATGCAATGGAATAGTATTGTGTCATAAGAAATGATAAATTGGACAGCTTTAGGGGAAACAAGGAATTTCTTTGGTTGGAAAAAGAGTTATATGTATGAGGGAAAGAACTCTGGCCTTCTGAACCTTTTTCCAAACAGAGAGATACTTATATATTAATATGCTTCTATATTAATAAATTTTCTCTGACAGATTTTGTCTAAAATGCAGGCTATAGATTGTTTTCTTCCACAGGAGGAAATCTCTCATCAATTTTTCCTTCAAAATACAATAAGACATCAGTCTCCAAACCACACTTTAAAACCACTGAGCTATCTATTCCACCTTACCCATCCATTCCACAAAAACTCTTTAAGAAAAGGGCACAATGATTTAGTGCTTTGAGAAGAACAACATAGTTACCGCTTCCCCTCAGTATCCCACTGCATCCTCCCAAGAAGTTCTTCTTTAACTGTCACCCAAATCATTACTGTTAACCATTTTCTTTTCTTTCTTTCTTTTTTTTTTTTTTTGCATTTTGGAGGGGGGAAGGCAGGGGCATTGGGGTTAAATGACTTGCCCAAGGTCACACAGTTAGTAAGTGTGTCAAGTATCTGAAGCCAAATTTGAAATCAGATCCTCCTGACTCTAGGGCCAGTGCTCTATTCACTGAGCTACCTAGCTGCCCCTAACCATTTTTTAGTGGTCGTTTCTCAGTGGAAACAAATCCAGACAGCTTTAATTGTCTTTATAAAATCTTTCCTATTGAAGAATAATTTATTTAAAACAACATCTTTCCTATACATGAATTGCCTGCCCTTGATCTTTTCTACAACTTTTCAGCCACTTCCATTGCTCTCCTCTGAACCCTCCCTTCCCTCTTTCCTTGTTTCTCAGGCTGTGTCACTCAGGCCTAGTCACAGAATTCTAATGGCATTCTGTTAATTTCTATAGCATTAAATTTTTAACCATAAAGGATTGGGAGAATGCCAAATATAGGCATACCTCAGTTATATTGTAGTTTGCTTCCAGACTACCACAATAAAGCAAATATCACAATAGAACAAGTCATATGGATCTTTTGGTCTCTAGATACATATAAAAGCTATGTTTATGTTATACTGTAATCTATTAAGTGCGCAACAGTATTACGTACAAAAAAAAAAACCCAATGTATATGTCAATTTAAAAATACTTTTTTTGCTAAGAAAGGCTAACCATCATCTGCACATTCAACCTATTCTAATCTTTTTGCTGGCAGAGGGTCTTGCCTCGATCTTGATGGCTGCTGACCCATCAGGGTGGTGGTTGCTGAAGGCTGAGGTGAACTATAGCAATTTCTTAAAATAAGACAACAATGAAGTTTGTGGCACAGATTGATTCTTCCTTTCACTTGAACACTTAGAGTACAGTTATCAATTGGCCTAATTTCAACATTATTGTGTCTCAGGAACTAGGGAGGAGAGGGAGAGAAAAGGGGAATAGGTGGTCAGTGGAGCAATCAGAACACATACAACATTTACTGAGTAAGTCCACTGTCTTTTATGGGCACAGTTTGTGGTGCCCCAAAACAGCAGAGACATCAGAGATCCCTGATCACAGATCACCGCAACAGATGTAATTATAATGAAAAAGTTCAAAATATTTCAAGAATTACCAAAATGTGACACAGTGACACAGTGTGAGCAGGTGTTTTTGGAAAGTGGCACCGGTAGACTTGCTCAATGCAGTGTGGCCACAAGCCTTCACTTTGTAAAAATAAATAAATGCAAATGCATTATCTTCAAAGCACAATAAAGCAAAGTGCACTGTAACAAGATATGCCTACACCCAGAGCTCAGATCTCCACAGATATCATTAATTAGCATCCATTCCTCTGGCAGAGTTTTATTTCCCCATATGTTCAACAGTTTATTCATCAAAAATCCATTACTACAAAATATTTCATAAAACACCCCCCACCCCTTATCAATTCGTCATCCCTTTTATCTTTCTGTTTTCCATTGCCCTGCCATCTAAGTTGGATAGATCACTATTTTTTATTCATACTACATGGTGACAGGGTGGAGCATTTGATTTTATAAGTTTCCATCCCATCTTCTCCAGCAGATTGGAGATCATCCCTACCTTCTCACTACCTCTGACCTCTTCTTGACCACTGGCTGCTTCCCTACTTCCCACAAACATGCCCACACCTCTCTCATCCTCAAAAAGTTTTCACTTGGTGCATCTATCCCTGCTGGCTTTGTCTTCCATCTCTCCTCCCTTTCATATCCACACTCCTTGAGAAGTCTATCCACTTCCTTTCCTCTTACTTTCTTCTTAACTCTCTGACTTCTGACCTTATCATACAACTAAAAAGACTCTTCAAAGTTATCAATGATCTCTTAATCATGAAATCTTATGGTCTTTTCTCAATCTTCATCCTTTTTTGACCTCTCTACAGTGGTAACACATTTTATCACCCTCCTCTGCTGTAATACTGATCTCCCTGACTTCTTTGAAGTTCCAAGTAAAATTCCACCTCCTACAGGAAGCCTTCCCCAACCCCTCTTCATTCTAGTGCCTTCCCTCTGTTTATTATTTCCTATTTATCCTGTATATGGTTTGCTTTGTATATATTAATAAAATGATTTGTTCTGTAAAACTTGGATTCAGTCAAAAGGTCGCACCCAAGGACCTAGAAGGCCACAAGTGGCCTCAAAACTGAAGGTTCCCCACCCCTGGTCTAGATAATCAACAACAACAACAAAAATTAAGTCCCAATTTGTAGAGTTTGCTGATTTCCAAGTTGTCAATGTGCTGAAATTTTATTAATCGTCCTTTGTGATCCAGTTAGAACTGGCTCTAGCACACCCCTGTACATAACCCCTTCTCCCCTCTGATACTGCCACCACCTAGCGAAGGTTCTCATTAGTTTCTGCCTGGACTATTGCAATGGCCTTTTGGCTTTCTGCCTCAATTATCTCCCCACTACAGATGATACTTCACTCAACTACCAAAATTATTTTCCTAAAAATACAGTTCTGACCATGTCATTCCCCTCCCCTCATTCTATAAACTTCATTGGCCCATTGTTATCTCCAGCATCAAATATAAAAACATCCTTTTATAACACGGCCTTTTCCAAGTTGTAATTTTACTCACTTTCATTTACTGGGTGATCTCCTGGCCCTGGCCGTCTTGTCACTCCTCTCACTTCATCTCTGTTAGCCATTCCCTTTCACTGGCTATCTCCCATGCCAGAAATTCTCTTCCTCCTCATCTCTGTCTCCGGTCTTCTCTGACTTCCTTCAGGTCCTCACTGACATCCCACTTTCTGCAAGAAGCTTTTCCCAATCCTCCCTATTGTTAATGCCTTCCTTCCCTCTAAATTATCTCGTCTATATATCGCTTATACATGGTTATTTGCTTGTAATTTTCCCCACTAAACTATGAGCCCCTTGAGAGCAGGGACTATTTTTTTTACTTTCTTGTTGTACCCAGCACTTAGCACAATATTTGGCACATAATAGACATTGTGCTTCGTAACTTGAGAATGGAGGCATTGTGATGACGTGGGAAAAATTCTGGATTTGGAGTTAGAGAACCTGGGTCTGAGTCCCAGACTTATAACTGGTGATACCATCACCTGCTATCAATTCAATTATCATCTCTATGAAGATGACACTCAGATGACCTTTACATAATCACTTAACCTCTCTGGGTTTCAATTTCTCCATATATAAAATGAGGAGGTTGGGACTAGATCGGTCTTCAAGTTTCCTTCCAGTTCTAATTCTATGACCCCACTGTAATGGAGTTTGAATTGAAACATACCTCATGAAGCATGTTGGGGGAATGGCCCCACAGGGGTCTTCTCAAGTAGCATGTGCAAAGAAAGTTGCACTAAGTTCCCCTGGCCACTTCTGGTGACGGATACTGCTTAGCACTGAAGAATGTATGCTTAACATAATGATGCAATCTCTTCATTGGTCCCTTGATCCTCACAACACCAGCAAAGCATACAGCATCAAAGAACCAAGAGCAACCCACTCAATAGATTTCTTTGACACAAATTTATTTTTCATCCACCAAGCATGTAAGGACTCTGTCTAACCACCTTTCTCAAGGTCCCTGTCTTCTGGCAAGCTAGGATATGGCATGGGCTTATTCTCCTATTGATGGTCATGCCTTTGAAGAAGGTATAGTTGCAAAAAACTACTTCCGTTGCCAGTCAGCTCTGACTGAGGAACCCAGGAACTATACAACTCTACACTCCCTGCAAAGTCCATCTCTCAGTATCAATTTTTGGTCACTAGTGCTAGGGAAAGAAATATGAGCTGAAGAGGTAGCCAAGAACCTGACTTGAACTTGCCTAGATAGCACAAATGGTACCCACCATATGGGAACAGTCACAATAATTTCTAGGAGGAAACAAAAGGAGGCTGCCCCTCCTTCCATGGGAAGTCCAAGAGAACCTCACAGAGCTCCAACATAAACAAACCAAAAGAGAATGAGTGCCAGAGGAAAACCACCTCTTTTAGGATCTTACTAATTGGGCTGCTGCCTTAGTGGCCAATATTCTTTTTTTTTTTTATTTTAGTTTGCATCATTCATTTCCACAAGATTTTGAGTTACATATTTTCTCCTCATCTTTCCCCCACCCACCACCCCAAAACAGCCATCCCAGTGTATCCCCCCTCCCCCAGTCTATTCTCTCC
>CM053581.1:425284228-425302242 GCA_028627135.1 Pseudochirops cupreus
GGAGGCAGGTGCAGAACCTCTGCCTTTCACTTTCCCACCCTGGAGGCATTTCAGCTGGACCGCTTTTCTTCCCTGGTTTTGCAAGTGCCACTGACCTAGTTCTGAACACTGCTCACAGCTGCCGCTAATCTGCTCACCGCTCCTCTCGTTCAGCTGCCCCTGGGGTTCAGCCAGGGCTTCAGGCCAGGCTGGTTTTGGTTCGCAGTGCTGATATGGTTCCTCGTAGCCAAACTGACTTTAGTGGAAAGTATATTTGTGTGCATTTTGGAGTTCTAGGATTGGTTTAGAGTCATATTTTATGGGTATTTTGGGGTGGCTATGTGAGAGCTGTGATATGTTGCTGCTCCTATGCTGCCATCTTGGCTCCCTAGTGGCCAATATTCTTTTAAGTAGAACCTCTCACCCTGCCCTCTGTCATGGGACCAAGGGACCAGTTAGAGGATTTTTTTGTCATCCAAAAGTACAAGTCTTCTAGAATTGAGCCACATGTCACTCAAAGTGGCCAGCAGAACCCATCTCAGCTCCACCAGACAGTTCATGGGCTCATCTCTAGTTGGGTTCCACTGTAAGTACTCTAATTCAACCCATGCTACACAAAGATACTTCAAGTATGCATTTTAGTGCTGTTCAATCCATTGAACATGGAACTAATCATTCTTACCAAGGAAATCACTTCTGCTAATTTGGGAATTTTTTGTTGCCTTTCAGAGACTTAACTGATGAAAAACCCACACCTGCACTCTGTTAAAAACTTGCTCCACAAGAAGTTTCCAAGGCAGCTCTGGGGGATGAATCAAATATGGTGGAAGAAACTATGTGCATACAGAAAGGGAAGCATTTCCCAAGATTAAAGCCACACTAACAGTCTTGGACAACAGTGCAGTGACAGAGCCAGCATTTGTCTTGCCCATATACACAGAGCTGATACACATAGAAGAGTCAGAATTTCACCTCCAAGAATGCTTTCAAGTCCTATTTCAAGGCTCATTTAGCCCAGGGAACCTCCAGAATAATAATAAATAATAATAATAATAGCACTTATATAGCTCTATAAGGTTTACAAAAGACTTTATATATGCTATCTCACTTAATAATTATATCATCAATATATTATCTCCAGGTAAATAGAAGAAAGCCAGACAGACATATCCTTTATCAGTGCCTTAACACAAAGGAAGCAACAATCTGAGGGAAGCTCCCCCCATTCAAGGGACATGGTGTACATCTCCAGACCTTGCATGACTGGCTCCTCACAGGGGCCTCTGGTGGCCAGGTCCCAACATCTCTCTGACCCTCTCCAAAAGGATGGTGTTTGTAGCTACACAGGAATGTTACCTAAATGCCATACAGATGTACAGACAAGGACTCGGTGATTGTCTGTACTAGTTTCATTCCTGGGAAAGCAATTTTTAGTCTTAGAACTATGAAACCTTTTCTTCAAAGAAGTTATAGTCCCAAGAGACCTACTTGCCTCCTACCTCCTGCTTTCATTTTTTCATGTACGTGTCACCTTTGCACCAGACTAAGGTTCATTCCACAGAAAAGAATCCCAAAAGGTTGCAAAGAAAAAAGCAGCTAAAGCCATCACATGAGAATGATACTTAAGGAGATGCTTGGAGGTTTTCCTTGAGACAAACTCTGCTTGAACTAGATCAATTTTTTTCCTTATAAACTGCTATTTAAATCAAGGGAAAGTGACTCTCTGGCTATTTTCAGTGCAAATATAAACCAAGAGGAGAAGCTGGTAGAAGGGCAGAAAAAAATACTTGAAGGGAAAAGAGACTTCATGTGCCATCCCTATTCCCAGTTGCTAAGCACCCAGGATACAAGGATAGGACTGTGATAGGCTGGAATTACTGGTAAAGACAGATGCTCATACACTTAGAGTCTCATTAGAAACTAAGAAGGTAGCATTGAAAAAGGAAGTGTGATCTGAAAGAGAAAAAAAATCCTGGCTGGGAAAAGAAAGGAGTTCTCATCTGATCTGTCCATATGTTACCAGGGCCTCTTCCCAATTAAGCAAACCTCCTGCCAAGGTTAAACTGGACATCTTAAATTTAAAACAAGAGAAAAACTGTATTGTTCTGCAAGAAGGAAACTGGACTTGGAGTAAGAAAATCTGGGTTTGGGTCCAGGTTTGAGCACTTGCTAAATGTGTGGTTATGGTCAAGTAACTCAACCCTATCTCAGCTTCACCTTCTACATCGTTAAAATAGGGTTAACACTTGTTTCACTATTTGCCTTACAAGGCTGTGAGAAAATATGAATTTGTGAGTGATAAAATATGAATTGCTGTTATTATGACACATCTGATGACCTGCCTTGCCTGCCAATGTAACTTGCAAACACAAGCAGATTATTCTGAAGTAATGTAGTAAAGCCATGCATTCTTTGATTTATAAAGATCTCTAATGCATTTGTGTAACATTGTGTGATATGGTCATCTGTGGTCTTATTCTCTTGTTCCATGAGGGCAATGGACTTATCTTATTTAAACTTTGCATTTCTCCCAGCTCCTGGAAGTGCTCTGCATACATCAAGACCTTAATAAATGTCTTTTCAATGATCACAAGAAGTAAAAGGAGGCTGGGAAAGTTGGGAGAATTTTCTTACAATGAAAACTTTAGACACAGGGTTGATGTCTGTTTCCTTGGGATTTCTTAGGGCTTGCCAATCTGCTTGGAGGATTGAATGGGTAACATTTCAGATCTAGGTTTTATGTTATGGAACTCTGAAGGAGGACAAAGATAATATACCTGACATATACTGTAGAAATTAGAAAGGACAGGGTGGAGAGAGAAGGAGGAGGGGTCTAGAAACCACACTACCTGAGCCACACCTGCTCAAATGCACAGGCTTCTCCATAAGCAGATGAATCTCTCTCCATTGTCAAAGGACAGGTGAAGAAATGGCAAGTTAGAAAACATATGGGAGCCTGGCTAGCCAGGTTAAAGATACTATTATGAGACAGAAAACTATCCAACTTTCAGCTTTTCAATCTAATTTCAATTTTTTTAAAGTAACTTCCTATGATCCTAATGACCTCTAAGAGGCTAGAGGTCTGGCACAATGCCAAACATCGTATCCATTCTGGAAAAATGCTCATCACTTAAATTAGACTGGACTGATCACTCTTCTCTCCAGGTTTCTGTGGAACTGCTCTCGACTACTTCTCCTCCTGCCTGTCTTGCTAACTGAATCCTTCTCAATGTCCTTTTCTGGTTCATCATTCGGGTCCCACCCACTAACTGTCAGGGTCCTCCAAAGCTCTAGACTCTGTCCTCCTCATTTTGCACTCTTGTGTTTAGGGCTTTTATACACTCTCATGGATTCAATTATCTCCATGCAAATGATTCTCAGATCTATTTATTCAGTCCTAAAGTCTCTGCTGATCTCTATTCTTGTATCTCAAACTGACTCCTGGATATCTCAAACTAGATATAGTATTAAATTCTTAACCTCAACAAGTCCAAAACTTCTCTAATTATTATTCCTTCCAAAACTTCTCCTCTTCCCAACTTCCCAAGTACTGTGGACAGGCCACCATGCTCCCAGACACATGCTCACAACCTTGGTGTCCTCAACTCCTCCCTCTCGCCACCCCCATATCTGTTGCCAAGTCTTGTCAATTCTACCTGCCTGACACCTATCATATACATCCCTTTCTCTCCTCTAATACTTCTACCACTCTGGTGAAGGCCCTCATCACCACTTTTCTGGACTGGTGCAATAGACTGCCAATTGGTCGCCCTGCCGCAATTTCTCCACACCTTAGTACATCCTCTGCTCAGCTACCAAATCAATTTTCCTTAAAATACTGCTCTGACCTGGGCATCCCATCCTATCCCATACTTATCCAATAAGTGCCAGTGACTCCCTATCACCTCCAGATCCAATACAAGGTCATCTGTTTAACTCAAAAAGCCTGTCGCCTGCCTTTCTAATCTTCTCACACCTTACTCTCCTCCATATATTCTACGATCCAGGTTACCAACCTCGTTCCTCTTTTACTCACCAGATATTCCATCTCCAGATTTCATGTATTTTCACCAGCAGTTTCTCCTGCCTGGGATGTTCTCCCTCCTCATCTCCATCTCCTGGTTTCCTTGACTTCTTTCAAGTCTCAGCTAAGCCACACCTTCTGCAAGAAGCCTTTCCTGGTTCCCTTTAATTCTAGTGCCCTCCCTCTAAGCTTATGCCCAGTTCATTCTGTTTGTATTTTGTTTGCACATAGCTGTTTGCATACTGTCTCCGCCACTAGACTGTGAGCTCCTTGAAGGCAGGAATTTCTTTGCTTTTCTTTCTATTCCTAATGTGTAGGACAGTGCCTGACACATGTAGTATAAGCTTAGTAAATGTCTGCTGACTAACTGATCTACTAGCCCTCACAGCCACATATGCAATGGCTTGACCTCTTCAGTTTGTTGGCTTCATCTTGCCTAAAGGACCTTACATACTTATCCCAACCCCTAACTGTATAGATGAGGAAATCAAAGCTCAGAAAGGGGAAGACTTGCCCACAGTCACCTCAGGGGTATGGAGATAGCAGATCCAGGGTTTGATCCCAGGCCCATTTGGATTCAAATCCATCAATGGAGTTCCCCCCACCCCCAATTTTTATCCTAAGAGAAAAACAGTTGCTCTGACCCCATATGGGGTCATGACCCACAGTCTAAGAAGAGCTTATGGGGTCACCAGTGGAAAAAGTTTAAGAAGCCCTGCCCTAGATAATAGCAGAGGCCCTTTCTCTCCACTGGGCGTGATTTCTGCCACTTCAAGGCTACCTTTTGGACTCTCATCCTGCTCACCTTTTGCCCTTAATGTTCAGATTGTCTTCCTTCTTTTCAAGTTTTTCCCCATCAGGAAAATACTCTTTCCCTTTAGAGCAGTGGTTCTCAACCTTCCTAATGCCGTGACCCTTTAATACTTGTATGTGGGCGTATCTGCACGTGGGCCTGGAGACGAATAGAGGAGTGGTGTCTTGGTTCCTAAAACCATCAGAAATATGTGTTTTCTGATGGTCTTAGGTGACCCCTGTGAAAGGGTCATTCGACCCCCAAAGGGGTCGTGACCCACAGGTTGAGAACCACTGCTTTAGAGAGAAGTTCTTGACCTACTCCTAGGATTAATCTATGATTTAAGTTTCTAAATTCTTGAAGGAACTAAAGGGTTAAGGTCCTCTCTTCTGAAGCGAGTTGCTGATTAATTATAATTCTTTATCCTTATTTTTTTTTGGCCCCAAACCACACTTTCATTAGTATAGGAAAGTCTTGGTGAGGAAACTTCCCCTACCAATGCAGATCAGTAACTGTACTATAAATTATAATCTCAGCTACCTGAGGTGCTGACAGATAGAGAGACTTGTCCAAAGTCACACAGTCAGTATATGTCACGAATGGGCTACCATTGAGACTTTCCTGATTCAGAGACTGGCCCTCTCCCCATAATGCCATGCTACCTCCTTCATCCTTTAATAGCACTCACAGTATTTCTAGAAGCAAATATTACAAGGCCCATTTTATAGATAGACTAAAGGAAGGTATGCTGAGCTGGGAATAAAACCCCAGATGCTCCAGTTTCTCTGCCCAGTCTGGTTTACTCCCAGGCGAGACTGCTTTTTGATTCTAACAGTCCTTGTAAGTTAATTCTAACATCCATTAAAAGTAGAAGGGGGTTCTTATGGTTAGCTTAGAGCTATTAACATAGAAGTGGCCTTACTGAATCTCAGACCCAAGGTGGATAACATGGTGGGGAACAGGGACCTGGAGGTGAATTCATAAAGATCCCTGTTGGAATCCTGCCTCACATTCTTATTAGGTACGTGACCTGCCTCACACTCTTATTAGGTACGTGACAGAGCAAGGCCCTGTCCTCATGTGTAAAATGTGGAAGATAACTGTACCTTCCTCAAGGGATTGCCATGAAGGATATCTATAGTGCTTTGCAATCCTTAAAAGGCCAATGTAAATGAGTTATTGTTATTAAATGATGACACACTGAAGTGGGAATTAGAGAGAAGAATCGGAAATTATAACTGAATTTTCCATCCAGCTCCCACCCTAGCAGTAAACACCAAACCACCTCTGCCTACATACAACAGGGGCAAAACTAAATCCAAGGAGGAAACAGGGTCATACTGCAGAAAGTCAAGGATAAAACAAATCCTAATGGACAATCCCTGCTATTGCTGCTAAAAGACAAAGTGGTATGAAGGTGGTACACTGAAGGGTAGTGAAAGGGTCCATCGGGACTTGGTTCAGGAGAATGATCCAGCTTTGGATCAATTTACTGCCTCTGTGACTTTGGATAAGTCGCTTCACTTTTCACGGTATCACTTATCTTAAGCCATAAATGGTCTCTATGGCCCTTTCCAGCCTAAATACGATGATTCTACAACCATAGTTCTCCCAGGGAGCTTGAACTTGAGGTGACCTTTGAATAGAGGGTTAAAAATCAAGAGTTAATGTGTCAGCCCCATGCTGAGTTCAGCTAATGAGGGAACAGGTGTGTCTATGGGGTCTGCCAAGCCTAAGGCCACATTTACTCAGGGAAGTTTGGTACCTTGCCCTTCACATGCCATCCCGCAATAGTGTACACTTTTTAGATTTATACTGTTTTGAACATCTTGAGGATGAAAAAATTCCACTTATAAAGAAAAAGGTAATCACTTACTAGGGATATTATGCTGGGAGTTTTAATCCTACTCAATAATTTCTAAGGTCCTAAGGACCTTAGATTCTGTGGCTCTCACTTGAGATGTGTCAAGGTCCCACTCAAGTGTCCATGTTTTAGAATTACTGTCCCAGCCACAGAGGAGATAAGGATGGGAAGAAGGGAGACCAGATATCAGAGGAAGATTAGTGAGGACCCAGAGGAATCAGCCTCCATCCAGCCCACAGAAGAAGGCTCCACTCGTCCCCGACCCCCAACCCCACCTTAGCTGTACCCTCATCCTCCCAATAACACACTGTCCTCCAACATGGGCATAGGAGTCTGGGATGGTAATAAAGGTCCCCCAAACTCTTGATCCTCCTTCCCTTTCTAGCCTTCTCTCATATTACTCTCTTATACTGTACTCTAATCACATGGACCAATAGGTATTTGCATGAACATATTCCAGAGTTTTTTACCTCCATTGCTTTACTGACGTCTTCCATAGCTCACAAGGGGGACTGAGAGAAGGAGTATATATAGTGCCCAGTAAATCCGTTACTATTACCGCAAAAACATTTGAAAGGATATATTCCATTAAGAATCAGTCTTCCATTAAAAGTCTGAGTCTGGGAGGCCTATGTTTAAGTTCTTCCTCTAACACATCCTAGTTATGTGATCCAAGGCAGCACAAGTGGATAGAGCCGGGCCTGGAGTCGGGAAGACCTGATTTTAAGTCCAGCCTCTGGTACTTACTAGCTGTGTGACTCTGGGCAAGTCCCTTAACTTCTGTTTCTTCAATTGTAAAAAGGCATAAAAACAGCACCTACTTCCTAGGATTGTTGTGAAGATCAAATGAGATAACTGTAAATTGTTTAGCGCAGTGCCTGGTCCAAAACAGGCACTTAATAAATGCTTGTTGGGGCAGCTAGGCGACAGAGTGAATAGAGCACCAGTATTGGAGTCAGGAGGATGGATTCAAATCTGGCCTCAGACACTTGACACTAGCTGTGTGACCTTGGGCAAGTCACTTAACCCCAATTGCCTTGCCTCACCTCTCCCAAACAAATAAATAAATAAATAAATAAATAAATAAATGCTTATGACCTTGCCCTTGCCCCTGGATAGGTAACTGAATGCTCCCTGGCAACTCTAAAACTGTAAGTCATAGAAAGAGTACACACATATACTAGTAGGAGAACTGCTTACAAGAAGTTGCCTAAACTAGATCCGGTCCACAAAAGCCCAAATGTTGCTTTGACAGTGGTGATGGGTTTGTTCTATATGTGCATCCTACATGCTCTTTTACCCAGCCTTCCATGAGGCCTGGGACACACATCTAGGAGATTCCTGAGTCACTTTGCTTAGCTCAATGGACGTGGTTTCAGCTCATGAAATCTACATAGTAGATTCAATCCCTTAAGCAATGTCCCCTGCCCCCATCTCCCCATTAAACAAATGAATCTGACAGAGGAGAGCTCTGTTTAACCAGGCCCAATTCTATATCTCAAGAGGTCCTGCCTCTATCTAAGAGGTCCTCCCATCATCAGAGAAGATTCTGTTTCAATCAAATCAGATAGATGAATAGCTCTTCTATCTCTGTAGGAGAAAATAAGGTTGGTGACTTTGCACAGTTCCCCCCTCACTCAAATCCAATTCAATGCAAGTCATGGCATCCCCTCCATAATGCCATGGTCTTTTTCAAGAACAAAGGACAAACCATAACCACAGACAAGTTCAACTATTCTTAGATCTTCACGAAAAAGGAACTTAATGTAACCAATCGACACCAGGATTTTTCAAATCATACCATGGCAATTTAGCCTCAAGGTTTGAACCTAATCACTCCCTGCCATGGGGTATCCCATAGTCTCCATATATCATGAAGATAATAGAAGCTGACTGGCAAAAATCATCTGGTCCCTCTTGATTTTTCCAAGCAAAAGTATACTTAATCCCATTTCCTTCCAAAATGGTATATCCACTCAACATACTTCTCAGGACATTCTGTTCAATCTGTAAAACTCTAGTTAACCCAGCCAGCTGTTAGTGCTGGCTGTATTCTCCATTACATTGGTACTAACTGGAATCTCTTTGCTTCCAATCCATTCCTTTCAATCATCCTGAATTTGCTGATGCTAGTGCTTCTCTGTCTTCTTCCTCACATTCAGTGAAAGAGCAAAGAAAAGGACAAAAGCAGACACAGCAAAATCTAAGTCTGCTTCTATTACCTACCAAGCCACGCGACCATGACTCCACGACTTGCAGTCCCCAGGGAGAGAGACCAGGGACAGTTTTCCACTCCACCTCCTAAACCGTATGACAGACTGTCTTTAAGCCTGACAACTGTGGCAAAGAAAATTTACTTCTTACTCTGTTCTTGTCCCTTACTTTCAAGGAGATAACTGTCTATCCTGGATACCAACTGTTATGCTGAGTCAGTCAATGAATATTTATTAAAGCCTCAACTACACACCAGGCATTGTGCCTGGGGATACAAAGAGAGCAAAAGACAGTCCCTGCCCTCAATTTTGCTTAAGTAATCAAAAATGGAAGTGGCAGAACCCTCTGATTATTTCTTCTTTCTTCATCTTATTCCCCTAGCTCCTGCTTCGGCTTTTTTAATGAGGATGCTTCCACATGGACCCTTCTAAAGGACACTTTTTTAGAATTTACTTAAATAATAATAATTAATTAATGTAAATGAATTCATAATATTTAATGAACATTTGTTTTGGTGTTTTATTGCAACAACCCTATAGTGGAAGGATACAGTCGCAAAAAGGACAGGTGACTAGTAAAAACTGGAGTGAAGACTCAAAGTGGTCTTTCATTTTCACTTTTTCTACAATACCACACTTTCTCTAGGCAACACATATACTTTTGGGGGGTAGAGGAGGCAAGGCAATAGGGCTTAAGTGACTTGCCCAAGGTCACACAGCTAGTAAATGTTAAGTGTCTGAGGTCGGATTTGAACTCAGGTCCTCCTGAGTCCAGAGTCGGTGCTCTATTCACTGTACCACCTAGCTGCCCCTAACACAGATACTTTTTAACAAAGGTTTTCTGGGGACTTAATTTCCATGAATAACATGTAAATGTGCAAAAGATTTTGTCAGCACAGGAAATTACAGATGTGGTAACCTGTACTAATGCTAGGAAGTTGCCTGAGGCACATATAGGTTAAGTAAATTTCCCATGATCATATAACTAGTAAAATGCCAAGGGTAGGATTTGAACCCAGGTCTTCCTACCTTCAAACAGCCATCTATCCATTACATTAATCACCTGGAAGAATAACTTACAAGGTGGAGATTTAGGCACTGAGTAAAAAGCTGAAGAGATGATTTGGAGATACTTTGTAGTACTCTTCATATCATATAACACAGGCTAATCCTGCTTTCTCTAAAAACTAGTTACACAGGTGTTGTCAAATCCGTAGACAGATTTTGATTTGCTATAGTTACCAAATGTCACTTCCTAGTGTAGTGCTCCCACTGTAAGCAACCCTCTCTAACACTCCCTCCCCCCAACCCAATTCACATTCACAGGTTGTGTCCCACAGGGCATGATTACCCTTCAAGACACTCTATGAGTTTGTATTCTTAAAAACTATATAGCTCAAGAGCCCCCCACCACTGTGTTCATCTTTAATTGTTGCACAATTGACATGATTAGTTCAAAGCAAGGCATTTACAGAAATGACAAAGAATGAATTGAAGCAAATATATACATATATGTGTGGACGTATATGTATGTTGCATATCTGTGTACACATGTGTCATGTGTGTATGTGTCTACATGTATGTAGATACACATGTATTGTATACATATATATTCCTGCCATAAACCTGGAATGTCCTCTTCCACAAATACACAGAACATCAGCAGGAAGTATGGACACAATACATCTATTATTCTAGTAGAGAGAGTTACACACAGGGACTACATGTGACCAGGGCTACTCATACCTCTAGCATGGTAGAGTCATGATACCTACTCTTTTCTCATGTTATCATCATCCTGTCCCACCTGGTTATAGCATCCGTGCTGCACAGGTTGCCCTGCTAGGTTCCCGAGGCCTGATCTTTGAGTGGTTCAGCTTCCTGAGATTGTCCTCTACCAAGTGCAATCTCCTACTAGGTGGGCTGTTCTGCTGCAAGACTTGTTTGCTTAGTAAGGAGATAAAAAGAAAGAAGTACTCAAGCATTAGGTTCTTCTTCAAAGCTGACTCTCTACTCGGCTGCCAGATGACTCTGATCTCTCAACTGACTCCTTAGACCTAGGATCACTTCCCCTCCTGGATCACTGCCTTGTTGTGGCAGAGGGGATTGTGTAACTCAATGAAACTATGAGTTATGTCATGCAGGGTTACCCAAGATAGGTTATCATGGAGAGTTCTGCCAAAAGATGATCCACTGGAGAAGCAAATGGCAAACCACTGCAGTATCTTTACCAAGAAAACTCTAGGGACAATACTAAAATGATAAAAGATAGAACACCAAAAGCTAAGCCCCTCAGGTCAACAGATGTCCAACATGCTACTAGGGAAGAGCACAAGACAACTACAAGAAACTCCAGTACTAATGAAGCAGTTGGGCCAAAGTTGAAAGGAAGCTCAGCTGGTGACAAAAAGAAAGTCCAATGCTATAAAGATCAATAAAGTATAGAAACCTGGAAGATCTATGAACCAAGGTAAGCTGCATATGGTCAAACAGGAGATGGAAAGATGGCTGTCAATGAATTTAAATGGACAGGAATGGGTGAGTTTAATCAGATGATCATTCCATATGCTACTGTGGGCAAAAATCCCTTAGAAGAAATGAAGTAGCCCTCATGATCAATAGGAGGGGAAGAAAAACAGTACTGGGACATAATCTCAAAAATGACAGAATGGCATCTGTTTGAATCCAAGGAAAATTGTTCAATATCACAGTAATACGAGTCTATGTTCCAACCACTGATGCCAAAGAGACCGTAGTTGATTAGCTGGATGAAGATGTACAAAATCTTCTAGAAATAACACCCAAAAAAGATGTCACATTCACCATGGGGTATTAGAATACTAAAGCAGGAAGTCAAAAGATATCTGGAATAATAGACAATGAAATAAAGTGACAATAATAAAGCCTTGTCATACTCCTTTTCCAATCTTGAACCAATCAGTTCCATGTTTGGTCCTAACTTAATTTATATGCAGCAGACATGTGAAATGCCAGACTGGATGAATCAAAAACTGGAATTAAGGTTGCTGGGAAAAAAGTCAACAATCTCAGATGATATCACTCTGATGGCAGAAAGTGAAGAAGAATTAAGAAGCCTCTTGATGAGGGTGAAAGAGGATAGTATAAAAGCTGGGTGAAGCTTAACATCAAAAAAAATAAGATCTTGGCAACTGGTCCCATCACTTCCTGGCAAATAGAGCGAGAAGAAATGGAAGCAGTGTCAGATTCTACATTCTTGGGCTCAAAGATCATTGCAGACAGTGACTGCAGCCACAAAGTTAAACTGCTTCTTAGAAGGAAAGAAAATCTGGACAGTATACTAAAAAGCAGAGACATCACCTTGCTGACAAAGGTCTGTACAGTCAAAACTATGGTTTTTCCCATAGCAACATATGGCTGTGAGAATTGGACTATAAGAAAAACTAAGTGCCACAGAATTGACACTTTGGAATTCTGGGGCTGGAGAAGACTTTTGAGAGTCCCTTGAACAGCAGGGAGATCAAATCAACCAATATTTAAAGAAACTAATTCAGACTATTCACTGGAAGGTCGAATATTGAAGCTGAAGCTTAAATACTTTGGCCACATAATGGAAAGGACTCATTGGAAATGACTCTGAAGTTGGGAAAGATGGAAGGCAAAAGGAAAAGGGGACAGCAGAGGATGAGATGGATAGATAGTGTCATGGAAATAATGAATGTGAGCTTGGACAGACTTTGAGAAGTGGTGGAGGACAGAAGAGCCTGGCATGCTGTGGGCCCTGGCGTCATGAAGGGTTGAACAACAGCAATGTTTTAAAGGTCATCAGAGGCGCTACTGATCTTTCAGCCAGCCAACAGAGATCCATCCTCTAATTCAACTAAACTGACTGAAGAATTTCTTCATACTCCTTCAAAGAGTAAAGAAATGTAAACACTGCTGCTGTAAATACTTCTTTACACTTCCCTTATGCCTCCTTTACAGTAGTAATTTAACGAAATCCCACCCCACTTAGTGCGACCTCCCTGAAATTCCAAGAGAGGCAAATAAGCTGGGAAGGATTTATTCTACAGTTAATAGGCTGAACCTGCAGAGCAGAAAACCAAGAGGCGGGGGCAAGGGACATATACAATCATAAAGCCCAGGCTCAAAGCTTGGAAATGAGATAAACAAAAGCAGCAGTATAAGACAACAACAACACTAAGTATTCAATTAGTCCAGGATGAAATGGCAACAATCAGGAAAAAATATAAGGAAGGAAAAAGTCCACCCACCACATAAAGCTGGTGACACATGGAACACCAGTGTGGCTCACATTCTCATTAGGAAGAGCTCAATTTGCAGTTGTAAGGCAAGTAGCAACAGCAACACCTAGGAAAATTTCTGCTACCTTCATTTCTCTTAAAACCTGTAGTGCAGCAAAAAAGAAATGGAATCAATCCACCTGTGGGGAGCCCAAGTTAACCTCAAGCACTCAAAGATTGTGCTCCCACTAAGCACAAGCATATAACAATCCGTCTTGCTGAAAATTCAAGGCAAGCATTTCAGTGTGAACCATCTCCTGCCAACAGAGAGAGATCTGTGATTCCCAATGTGTCATTCACAATTCATACTACCAGGGGCTCACAGCAGGTGTTCTTTGGTCCTGGGTCAATTTCAGATGAGGACAATGTTACTGATCAGGAAAGTCAAACCTTCTCAGATGCTTCTAAATCAGAAAATCAGGTTTATCCTCATCCATCATGATAAGTAACACTTTTGTTCGGAATTTATTTATTTATGTTTAGTTTTCAACAATCATTTCCACAAGATTTTGAGTTCCAAATTTTCTCCCCCTCTCTCACATAACCCCCACCCCAAGATGGCAAGCATACTTATTACTCCTTCCTTGAGTCTATCCTCTCATATATCCCCCCGTATCCCTCCCCTTAGCCCCTCACCCCTTACTTTCTTATAGGGCAAGATGCATTTCTATACCCCATTGCCTCTATAGCTTATTTCCCAGTTGAATGTAACAATTTTTTAACATTTGTTTTTAAAACTTTGAGTTCCAGATTCTCTCCCTTCTTCCCTCCTCACCCACCCCGACTTGGAAGGCAAGCAAGTCTATACAGGTTATACATGTGCAGTTATGCAAAACATTTCCATAGTCATGTGCAAGACTACATTTCCCTCCATCCTATCCTACCCCTCATTTATTCTATTTTCTCCTTTGACCCTGTCCCCCCCTTTTTTTTTGTTTTTTTGGAGGGGGAAAGGCAGGACAATTGGGGTTAAATGACTTGCCCAAGGTCACATGGCTAATAAATGTTAAGCGTGTAATTTGAACTCAGATCCTCCTGACTCCAGGGCCAGTGCTCTCTTCACTGCGCCATCTAGCCTGTCCCTTTTCAAAAGTGTTTGCTTCTGACTATCCCTTCTACCAATCTGCTTTCCCTTCTATCACCCTTGCTCTTATCCCCTTCCCCCCTACTTTCCCATAGGGTAAAATACCCAAATTGAGTGTGTATGTTATTCCCTCCTTAAGTCAAATCCAATGAGAATAAGGTTGACTCATTTCCTGAAAGTAACACTTTCAAAGGTGCAATTCTACAGAGGACAGAGGCCCCTCCAGGCCTGCACCTAGAGAAACGGCTCTGTCATTGCCATTCCTCATGATAAGAACACTCCCTCAATTCATATAATCCTTTATGGGTTACGAAGTACTTTCCTCACAATGATGTAGTTAATGCCCAGTATTACCATTCTACAGACGAAATAACTGAGGGCCAGGCAGGTGATTTAACTTGCCTAAAGTGACACAGTCAGCAGCTGAGCTGGGATTCAAACCCAGGTCCAAATCTGATGCTCTTTCTACTTCATGGTTTTCCAGTTTCCCACATTTGCCAGAGCTCTAAAAATCAAAGCTAGATTAAGAGTAGGCTCTCTGCCATGTTATGACAGTGTTTGTTGTTTAAGCTCACAGAGTGAAGCCAAGTGCCTGTCAAGGCATAGGAGGACAGAAAGAGGACCTGCCTGGGAGAAAGTTGTTATGGAGGGAGGCCTAGGGAAGGTTTTATGGAGGAAACGGTACTTGAGTTGGGCTTTAAAAGGTGAGTAGGAATTCAACAGGGCAGACATTTCAGGCATGAAAACAAAAGCAAGGAGGTGACAAGGTGATGGGCAGACACAGGGGCAACGGCCTGGCTGCTGCAAAGAGAACATAGAAGAGCAAGGGAATATGTGATTGGAGTGGTAAAATGATAACAGATTGTGCTAGGCCTTGAATGCCATGCAATGGTGTTTGAACTTTACTTGATAGGTACAGACCTTAACTTAAAAAGGTCAATGCCTCCCACTGCACTGGGTCATGGTATCACCTCCCTGATGACATGGTCCTCTTCAAGAATGACCAACAACAACAAGGGAGGCAATAGGGGGCCATGGAAGATTTTTGAGCAGAGGAGAGAAACTATACATCACATCTATGCATTTAAAAACAGATTAGTCTTGAGGTGTGAAGGCTAGACTAAAGGAGGAGTAGAACATGGAGGGGAATGGAAGACATTTTTCCTTGGCTTTCACAAGAAACATGAAAAAGAACTCTGAGCATTTACTGCAAACAATAAAAGACTTTTTTCCATCTAGAAAGAGATAAGAAGCAATCTTTATTGCTATAAGCTATAAGGTGAAGAGGGTCAAAAGGGAGAAGGAAACATTAGTAATGGTAACGTGTATTTTCCTAGCCATATGAAACCCTCACGCAGCCTGATGCTTTTAGAAAACTAGGTGAGGGTAATTTAACAAGTTTCTCAGTCCTCTGAAATACAAGAGGCATACTATGCTTGGAGGCACATGCTTGTAATTATAGCTGGGGGGTGGGAGAAGGGCGGAGCCGAGTTCTGGGTTAGAGAGGATAAAGTATGAGTGTCTGCACTAAGCTTAGCATTAATACAGTGAGCCTAAGTGGAGGTGAACACCATGGTCGAGGTCTGAAAAACCAAAGAGTCTTCTGTACCAAACAGAATTGGGATCAAGCTATGAGTCACTGCACTTCCACCCTGGATGACACATAGAGAGAGAATCTCAGGGGAGGAAAAAAAAAAAACGCAACCTGTAGCAAACACCATTGCACTAATATAGCTAAAAGATGAAAGGCACCTCCTTAAAGCTTTCCTCCTGTTCTATCATAACCAAGTGCTATTTATTTGCCAGAAACACATTTCTATATCTCTGCTGCCTGATGACTTTCTGAGTTTGTGGGGGAAATGGGGCACAGGTTGGCGTGGAGGTGGCAATACCAGGGATGCAGACAGAATTGAGTAGACTAGAAGCTGATTGTACCCATACTTCCACCAGGGTGTTTAAGGGGATCCATACAGGGAGAATAAGACTGGTGCTATCACTGACCATGCTGGCTTGTACGTGATCACAAGACTGTCTTGTGAGAGGGAGTGGCAAAGAGAGGCTATGTAGATGTCATGTCCAACACTAGGGCCTGGGTCTTTCTCCTCTTGTGTTTATTTTGTGGTGAGTGGGAATGACCCATTCATGGGTATGTCTGTATTGGTCCAGGGTTGTGGCTTATACTGTTCTAGAGCCCAAAGACTGGGTAATAAGAAAGCTGTGCTCCAGCCCAGAATTGCCCATCTGAACTGGAAAATTGAGCTCATTCCCAATTCCCCATCCTTGAAGAAGAGAGTGCCAGGTGGCTGGCATCACCAGGACCCTGACATACTCTTCCTAATTCTGAATGTCAATTTGGGAGCATAGTGAGTGCCAACTGGCCAAGACAGGAGACTGAAGATCTAGGATCTCATCATAACTCAGCAGCCCACTCACTGAGTAGTCACCACAATTTCCAGGGACTCATTGCTTGGCAGATAACTGACTTAAGCATTCTCAAAGAAGATGGCCAAGTTCTGCTTGAACACTTGACTTCCAGACCACACTGAACTCTATCCTGGGGTAACTTTAAGGGTAAGAATAAACGCCCTCTCCACCCCATTCTGTACACCCAAATAGCATTCCTCTGGTAATCAACATTCAGAAATGTCATTTCCTTATCCACTAATCACTAGAAAAAAGATACTGTCATCATGCTCATTTTCTGTATGGTAAGACCAAGGTACAAAAACATTTTTAGAAGACTCTCCCTAGAATCTCAGCAAATCACCTGCCAAACTTTGATTTCAGACTCCAGACCCCATTACTTATATAACAGGACACCCTGAACATCCAGCAGCTGAGAAAACTGCAGGCAAGTCAATTCACAGATGCAAGTAAAAGAAAGCAAATGGGAAGGTTAAATTTCTGTTGTTTCAGTCAGCTATGGGGCAAACGGGAATTGGTTTTCATTATCAAATCACCTCCAAAAAGGAGTCTCCCTATAAAAGAAGTATTCTTATCACATAATTTGTTCTATTTGTACAATCTAGTTAAAATGTAACAGTTTGCACTTGATATATTTGTGCTGGCAGGAAGCAGGGCCAGTTTGTTTGAATTGCTCACTGGAAACCCAAGACTCTAGAGGTTCAATCAGTGTTTTTCTAAATCTTTTCCCAGTCTGGTAAATTATGGAACTCTATTAAAATGCTATCATGTACATCATTAGTACCACTAGTGTTCTTATTAGAATTGAAATGGTTTTCCTCAAATGATTACACTGTTTATTAAAATCATGAAGACACTGTCAAAGAACATAACCAATAGTTCACAAATTGGGGAAAAGGGCCAGTTCACAGAAGGATTAGTACAAAATCCTTAGCTCCTTTTCCTTCCACAAATTGCCAGTGACCTTTCCCTAAGCCTTGAGATTCCTATAAAAATATGCAGCCAATAAGACTTACATTTCCAGACATGGCTAATATGGGAATTTGTCTTTGCTTGACTATATAGATTTGTCACAAGAATTTGTGTTTTCTTTTTTACCCCAGTGGGGTAGTAGGGAGAGAGAGAGAGGAAAGAAGAAAGAAAGAAAGAAAGAAAGAAAGAAAGAAAGAAAGAAAGAAAGAAAGGCAGGAAGGAAGGAAGGAAGACAGAGAAAAGGAAGGTTAGAAGGAAGGAAGGAAGGAAGGAAGGGAAAGGAGGGAGGGAGGAAAGAAGAAAGGAAAAAAGAAAGAAAGAGAAAGAAGGAAGGGAAGGAAGGGAAGGAAGGGAAGGAAGGAAAGGAAGGAAAGAAAA
>CM053581.1:425309011-425360338 GCA_028627135.1 Pseudochirops cupreus
ACAAGAAAAATCTATTAACTGTTCTTTTGTGGAATAATGTGAAATGTATCACATTTGTCCATAGCAGATGGATTCTTTATCCATTTACATAAAAATGTTTGGGTCTTTAAAATAAAATGAGAACAGCTTCATTAGATTGTTCAAATGATCAGCAAGCAGATCTTTCTTTTCAGCTATTTCATTTTGAGTGATACTGTTTGAATTGCAAATTAACATACATCATTTTATCCATGACTCTAATTTTTTTATCAGTGCAGTAACTTTTGCTTTTTGAATAAAAGTGTGTATGTGAAGACTCTGAATTGATTAAATTGCTCAGTTTTTAAAAATCCACCAAATATTCTAAATTAATTTTTGTAACAAAAATGAATTTGTTTTGTCTTTTTATCCTTATCAATAAGAAAAATGACAATTTCTACTTTTAGTTCAAATACCAGTTGGGCAAAAAAGTTGGCACATTTTGCAATAATACTGAAGCACTCTGTTCTCCACACAACTACTGTAACTCACTTTTTTTAGAACCTCTTTTTAAATGACCTATTTTTATAAAGTTGATTACTCTTATGATAAATTAAAAAACCATCTGTAGCGCCTTACTTATTTCTTAATACAAGTGATTGTGAAGGATCCAATGAGTTCTCATTGCACAATTCTCCCACGTTTTATCTTTTTTCAGTAAAAGACAAACTACTTTGAAATTTTTTTCTTGATTTAGCATTGCCATCAATAGGTTTCCAAATAACAAAGCTTCTCTAATATAATTTTCAACAACATATAATACACACTTATTCAAATAAGCATCCTTAACAATATCTGTTCCTTCATCCATTTGCAATACAAAATAAGGTTTTAGTTTTTCAGTTAATTGATCACAAAGGTCTCTCTTCAGAAACTTGGGCTTTCCATTACATTCCAGCCAAAGGAAACATTTGACAGTGCTTTACATGTGATTTTCCAGGCACTGCTTCAACTATATCAATCAGCTACAGGTAATATCAATTTTTTTTTATTAAATAAGGCTTTCCACATCATGTAACACAAGCAATTCTTTTGATGTCACAGACCTTTTTTTTTTTAAAGTTTAGTTTTGCCTGTCTAATTTTCTCTGGGAAGTTTCTTGTCTTTTTTATGTATTCCATAGGTGCACTTTCAAGATGATGTTTCAATTTATTAGGTTTCATATGGTCTGCAACTAAAACATTTGTACATAAAATTAAACACAGCGGTCTTTCCTCTTCAGTAACAGTTTTTTTAAATGACAGTGTTAAATAGAGTAAAACATATTTTCTAGATTTGGATTTTTTAACTTTGTGCTGCTGTGTTTTGGCTACTTATTTCTATGCTATTGTCTTTGCTAGTTTTAGCTGCTCCAGCGCATTTTCCCTTCAAACTTATTATATATTTATTTGCGACAAAATGATATTATTTCACTTTTTAGAAAAGCTAGAGACAAAGAAATTGATGACAATTAAGTTTAATTGTTGAAAATTTCAAACTCTCAGCTCAGAATATATTTCAGTTTTTTTTTTAAAGCTGTAGATTGGGGGGTGGGGAAGAAACATTTATTACATTTGCAAAAAATGATGAGAGAGACAACAGAAATTATGGTACTTTTAACCTCCATGAAAAATCATTTAACTTCAAGTTTACGTACTTCACATTCAAAATATGCAAGAAATATGGTGACATTTACTATACTTAGTGAAGGTGATTTTGTCAAATTGTGACCATGTTGAGATTCAACACCTTCCAACTCAAGCCTGTCCTTCATTTTACAGATGAGAAAAGTATCTTCATCTATAAAGGAACAGGATTGGACTAGATGGCTTTTGAGGGTCTAGGTACAATGTAATATTGTAATTCAAGCACCCTGAAGACAATAACTGTCTAATTCTGTCTCTGTATCCCCAACACTTATCATAGCATTTGGCACATAGTAGGGACTTAATAAGTGTTTGCTGATTGACTGATTCAGTAATCTACAAGTAACTAAATTCTTCATTAAGAAAGCAGAATTAGTAGAAATAATGTTCCTCAAGAGGCATGCTTTCCTTGCTAAGGAAGCCTTATAACACATAAGAGGTATGAATATGTGCATATGTAAGAAATCTAGAAGTTTCTTCTCCCAGGGTCACAGGACTCATTGAGTCTGAAAATATGTTATTTATTTAACTACTCATTTAACAAAGGGAGGTGGAAATGGACCTTGCACAGCAAGACAGGCAGAAAGATTTGTTCCCTTTAAAAGCTATGGTCTTAGGTGCTCTGAAGTGATGGGGAATGGGGATGGGGAAACAACAGTATATTCCATGTAGCATAATCATCAATAAAAGGCTTACTGATAATTAATACAGGACTTACCAATAAAGACGAAACACTCACAGGCTTACCTAGGCACTGTTAAGGGAAGTTTCCCTAGATGCCCTCCTTGACTACTTGTTCCTTAAGATCTCAAGCAACCCATGACCCTTGACAGATGAGAATTCCAAAGTATGTGGTTCCAACAGAGCCTCAACATTGCCCTTCTCTTCCGTCTTGCTCCTACAGATAATCTCATCCCTAAGGTTCTCTAAAGCCTTCATATCCTCTTACGTAAATGAACAGAATCACTTCCAAGTCTCTTGTTCCCTCATCTATAAAATTCAGAGGGTTGACCTAGATCATCTCTAAATTCCTTCTGGATCTAAATCTAGAGTTCTAAAATCCTAAGCATGTATTTAATAAAGGTGTGTCTAATTAATGTTTAATGAGTGAATGAATGATACCACTTCCTAGGAAGAACACAAGAAATATCAGACTAGAAGTGACATTTTATTAACTTCTGGTCAAGAAATCCTAGATCCTAGGAAAATCTGTCCTTGCATCACTGAAAAAGACAGTGAAGTTGAAAGTTTATAGCAAAAGGGAGAATGAGAACCAATGTTATGGAGTAGACCAAGATCCAACAAGAAAAAGTTAGTATCATGCAGTGAGCACTGCACCAAGCTAGGAGTCAGGATACCTTGTTTCCTAGATCTTCAGGGAACACTCTCTGAAAACTTAATCAGTAAACTTTGCATCTGTCAATCAGCAAGCATCTTGAGCATGCCTCACGTTTTGCTAGGCTTAGCATTAAAAAAGTCTCCCTACTTTGAAAGAACTTAAGGTCATATAGGGATGCAAGATTAATATGCATCAAAGACCAAGAGAAAATTGCAAACCTGTATAGTATAGTCTACAAGGGAAGAGAAAGGAGATATCAGAATGGACTGGAAGAGTCAGCAGGGATCTCTTCTGAACTTCAGCTCTTTCTCTCCTACAAACTTACCCACCCAGTAAATGATCAACAGCTTCTCCTCCTAAGCCCTGGTAAGCTAAGAAAACTATAGAGTGAGCAGGCATTGAGTAGGACAACACAAGGTTGAGACCAAGAATATGTGGGTGTTATATAACAATTTCATCACTGCCCTGTCATATCGCTTTAAGTAAAGGTCGCCTATTTTTTTTTCTTTTTGGAGGGGGGAAGGCAGGGCAATTGGGGTTAAGTGACTTGCCCAAGGTCACACAGTTAGTAAATGCCAAGTGTCTGAGGTCACATTTGAACTCAGGTCCTCCTGACTCCAGGGCCCATGCTCTATTCACTGCGCCACCCAGCCACCCCAAGTTCTCCTATTCTTTAAGGCCCCATTTTGTTAGTATCCCTTAGTGGACATTAAGAACTCATGACTCACAAAGTTGTCATGAGGATGAAATGCAGCAACATCCTGGAAGGACTCAAGCTAAAATGAAGAGAAGATGCTCTATAGATTTGACATGGTGTTCTTTTTATAACATTGTAAATTTCACCTACTCCTTTTTTATCAGAGCCAAATAATCCAGAGATGCACAACTGTCTTCCCAAGTATAACATCCCCATTATTGGATGTAGGACTTCTTCACTATTTTGTAGTTCCCTTTTTTGGCCTGGGAGAACTAGAGTTTTTAAATATTGCAAATGAATTAAATATTTTAATAATAATAATTTAAAATAAATTCTATAATAATAAATAATAAAATAATAATTTTAAATAAATTAAATGCTAGAAAGGCATAATCATTTTTGCATAGGACTCCTTCAATCAACAAGGGCTCTAAAGAGGATAGATAGCTTTGAACCTTTCTTTACTGGCTTATTTGAGTAAAGTTTCTTCTGCCAAACATTCTGTCTGGAAGGAAGAAAGGCAATGTGGTTGTTGTTGTTGTTCAATCATTTCCAGTCATGTCTGACTCTTCATGACCCCATCTGGGGTTTTCTTGGCAAAGAGACTGGAGTGGTTTGCCATCTCCTTCTCCAGTTCATTTTACAGATGAGGAAACTGAGGCAAACAGCATTAAGTGACTTGCCCAGGGTCACACAGCTAGTAAGTATTTAGATCAGATTTGAACTCAGGAAAATGAGTCTTCCTGACTCCAGACCCAGCACTCCATCTACTGTGCCACCTAGCTGCCCTAGAAAGGCAATGGGGAGAGGGAATTTAAGGACCAATGAAAACATAACTACAAGATGCACCGTGCAGTGGAAAACACATACAATTTGGAGTCAGAAGACTTGCATTTGACTTGGGCAAGTCTTTCTGAGCCTCAGTTTCTTCAGCTGTAAAATGGGAGTGATAATATTTGACCTCATAGAGATATAAAAAAGACATAATAAAGGCTGAGCACAATAAATGAATGCTGACAAGACTATCTGTAAGATCACAGACTCAGAGGTAGGAGGGATCCTGGAGGTCACTGAGCACAAATCTTTCAGTTTTAGAGATGAGAAAACTGAGGCCCAGAGGTGTTAATTTTATTTTTTTTGCCCAAAGCCCAGAATTTCAGTCTTGAGCATCTCCCATTTTTTCCTGGACTTACTTCCCTTGAAGTATTTTAGTGCATTTTAGATCTTACCTATCTTTCTTCTGAATCTTTGAAATATGCTTTCATTAAAATCTAGAGTACAAGGCAGACTATACTTGGATTTCCTCTGTTTCTCTATTACAAACTATAAGATGGAGTGATTCTTCCACCTAGAGTTCCCATCATTTCCACCACAGCAACCAGTTTCTCCCTGTCCATAAGAATCAGATCCAGAATTAAATTTCCGTTTATTGGTTCTTCCACCTTTCAAAGATGAAATTGTCACTGAAGCAAATAAAGATGTTATCAGCAATCCTGCTTTTGGCTGAGACCTCTAGGAGATGTCTGGATAATTGAAATTCCTCATCCCTGGCCACATATCTGGGCTCTATTTCAGGGTCATGATCTGTTTCTCTCTTCATCTATTCTCCCCTTCTATCCAGGTGGTTTGTAGTATATTCCAATGACAAAATCATTCCTATTATTCCTTTTTTTCCACTTTCATCCAAATACTCTATTATTCTTGTCCCTCTAATTCCTGGATTTTCTCACATGAGTATCCTATTTCAACAATACAATGTTATCCCATCCCACAATCCTGTTTCTTTAGAATAAGTTATATTCATCCAGAGACACAGTCTGATCACAAGTTTCTTTCTACTAATTCTCAATGACATCTATGGAGCCAAAATAGTTTCTCTTGAGACATCTAGCTCCTGCAGTTTGTGGGCTAAATTCTGCGTGTTTGTCTGTCAAACATTTAAGGCCATGGGTTTTACTAGTCTCCTTTCTTGAATTTTATCTCTAATGAATTTCTGGGCATCTCAGCCATTATTTTTTTTCCTTTTTTGAGGCTAATCTCTATAGTATTTAACTTAAGGGGTAGTCATAAGCAGCCTTCTCCCTCTCCCACACTTTTTGATTTAAAATGTTTTTGATTAGATTTTCAAGACACCTGGCAAATACATTACCAGCCTTTGTTAACTGCACTCTATCTCTGTTAACTACTCCATCTCTGACAAAGAATTTGTCAACACTACATTGTAAACCATTATCCAGAAAAACAAATCCCATTCTCAGATACCACCTTTTTATCCAACTATTTACTCGGGAAAATGAGTCTTCCTGACTCCAGACCCAGCACTCCATCTACTGTGCCACCTAGCTGCCCTAGAAAGGCAATGGGGAGAAGGAATTTAAGGACCAATGAAAACTTAACTACAGCATGCACTGTGCAGTGGAAAACACATACAATTTGGAGTCAGAAGACTTGCATTTGACTTGGGCAAGTCTTTCTGAGCCTCAGAAAGTTTTTCTATTCTACCCCACCCCAACCCTCACCACCTTCAATAAACAACAATGAAGAAACGAAAGCCTCTGTATGCCCCTATGGTCTTCAGTATCTTGGTGCAAGATTTCTTAATCTTCAGCAATGGTTTTAAGTTCTTTCTGGTGGGACCATTTGTGCCAAAAGTGGATAGTGGCGATCTGTTTTGATAAATTATCTTTATAACTTGAATACATATGCTGAGAAGACAATAATCCTCTCTAATTTAATCAGATCAACAAATAGCTGCCTCAGTATCCCTCAGTATCCATTCTCACCCATGCAGAACTATGAATATTCTCTCCATCCTCAGACCTGGGTTAACCTCTGTGATTCTACAATATCGTTCTGTGATGGACAAGTAGCTTCTTCCTCCTAAGAACATCTAGATCTCCTTTTCAGGAAGAGGTTCAAATCTGTTCTTAAATTCTAATTGTACAGCTGTCCTTTCCCCTCTCTTTTTCCTCTATGTAACAACCTTTCACTCTCTAATATCCTGACAAGAGTCATCTCCCCTTCTAAACCTCAGATCCCTTGCCCCCCATGGAAGCTTCACCTCTTGTTTCATTTAAGAACAGAAAAACAACCTGAAGTGTTGGGAAGAATTCTTTAAGTCTTCTCCACCAGGAGGCAGATCAGCTTATAATTGAAAAAAAAAATAAACATCACACACTTGATGCGAATTATTGGCACTTTTTCTCCTACTCTCCTAATGGTTGAGATTTTCAACCTTGTTTCTTAAAACTACTAGTGGCTTTTGACCCTTCAACCTCAAATAAGTCCTTAAAACTTTTTACAGACACCTCCACTCAGATTATTTTCCTTTGTCTTGACAGCTCCACAGTCGCAGCTACACCCATTTCCCCTCAGCCTTGTACCAATCTCTTACCTATTTCGCTAATTTACTTCACTTATCACTCTGTCAGTTTACTTAGACTTCTAATTAGTTCACTTACCTTTTCGTACTTTGACTTATGTACATAGGTAAACATTTATCAAACACTTGCTAGGTGCCAGGCACTGGGCTCATTGTTGAGGTTACAAGTAAACGATACAGTGCTTTTCCTCAAGGAGCTCACATTCTAATTGAGGTACATAACACAGAAAAGGAAGGTGGAGGAAGAGATAGGAGAGGGTACCTCACTACCTGAAGAAGCAAGGGTGATGGTGATGGGGTAGGGAAGTCCAGAGAGTACAGCAAATACCTTTTCCTTCTCCTTCTTGAGTCTGGTTCCACTAATTTCTTAGTTACTTTATATTTGTCCAAGCATTTTTCCCACCCTTGTTCAATGTAGTGCCTGTTATACCAGTGAACAGTCTTCTCTTTGCTTATAAGGGAAGAAAACTAAAAGAGAAAAACACAAGGAATATTTTTATCCAAGATAACATGATGAGCAAGAGGAAGAACTGGAATTAACAGTTTATAGCCCATGTTAACACTGAGCCTCAAGATCCCTTTTGAGTCTTTCCTTCCAGTCACAATCTAATAGCCTTCCCCTTGGATGATCAGAAAAGAAGGTCTCTTGCCATAAGGGGGAGAAACAGTCTTGTGAGATGTTTCTGGCAAGATGAGCAGGTGTACCTTCCTATCATCTTTCCTACCAGGATGACAGCTTACAGACAAATAACACCATCCTTTTTTACTGTTGTTTTAGGGTTTGGGAGACACAGAAAAATCAGCAAGAATAAGCACAAAATGTTTCGTCATCTCATTGGTCACCCTGCTGAAAGAGAGAGTGATCAGCAGAATGAGATTGTTCCTTCTGGTCCCATAAAAAAGAACTTTTAACCAGTAGTCTAGAGGCTGGAGTTTGAACCCCTGTTCTATCATTGTTATTATTATTATTATGCTCTTTTGTTATTAGGCTTATGACCTTGAGCAAATCCCTTCACCTCTCTAGGCCTCAGTTTCCCCGATGGCAAATGAGAAAATTGAACTAGATGAATTCTAAGGTGCCTTTCAATTCTAATATTTAAATTCTAATCCTAATTATTCTAATATTCTCATTCTAATATAACATAGAAAGACTCCCAAAGCCAGAAGTAGAATCCAGCTGTTCCCATTCCTAGCCACTACTTTTCCCACTATACAATATTGTCCCTGGTTCTGTCAAATAACAAGCTATTAAGGTTAGTCAATCCAGCAATTATGACAGTCTCCTCTCCTCCTCCCCCTTCCCAATTTGACATTTCTCCCTGCCATCAGTCTGAAAAATGTATCCAAACACTAGCCCTCTTTCATTAGAAAATAAGTTCCTGATCAGTGTCACATTATCAGCAAAATAGCAGAGCAATGGACCTCTACCTACCTGTTCAACATAAAATACCTATAAAAAATGAAATTTGCACAAACTATAAGAAAGTCAGAAACCATACTTAAAGGAAGTGGTAGGTATGGAGAGATTGAAGATGGGGAGATGATTGAGGGGGTCATTGAGTGAAGAAAACAGGAGGGATGGGCTGAAGAGCAGATGTAGAAGGGTTAACCTTGGCAAGGTGAAGGGCCACCTCATGATCAGGCACTGAAGTAAGGAAGAACAGTAGGAAATTATTTCAAGAGGTTTCAAAATGAAGAAAGACCTCATGGAAAATGCCATCTAATTTCTCAGTAAATTGTGAGACAAGGTTCTCAGTGGGAAGGTTAGGAGTAAGGGAAAACATAGGAGGTTTAAGGAGAAAAAAGATTTGGAATAGTTCCTGGTGGCAGTGGGATAAGGAAACCATTGGGGGAAAAAAATAAATGATTCCCTTGCTGCAATTAGGGCCAAGTTGAGGTTAATCAAGACAAACAAGAATGTAGAGATATTAGAACACTGATGGAGGGTTATGGAGATTATTGATGGAGGATTCCAAAGAAGAAAAAATTCTTTAAAAAGAAAATTACAACTTTGGATGAAAGATGGATTTTCCACAATAAGATGCACTTAACCATTTCTGAAAACATTTTTTAACAATGATTCAACTTGCAGAGATTTCAAACAGACACACGCAGAGAGACACACAAATACATTTATCAAGAAAAGACTAAACAATGAACTCTATCATCTTGATTCGATAGACCTGTTTAAGAAGAAACACAGCAGCAGCAGAAGAAATTGGATAGAAGAAAGATATCCCGACTAAGAAAGAACACATGAATTCCATACAAAACAAAATAACTGACCTTAAAGACATGATAGGAAGAGACAATTTAGATCTCCCCAAATAAAAAGATAAATGAAAAAATATGAATATTCAACTGTAAGAAACAATACCAAAAGACCAAAAATAACTTTTGGAATATAAGCAACAAAATATCAAAGAAAATCCTCAGGTATAAAACTCCAAGGCAAGAAGTAGTAAAATTTCACAAATTCTACAAGAAATAACAAAATTTCATAAACAACTAGAAGAAAGGCTTTCAACTATGAAAAGATGTTGATGCAAATGAATCAGGATTACTATCTAGCCATGAGAAATCAGAGAAAACAATGGAAAAGAATATAAAAGCAAAGGTTCACAAATTGTAAGCTGAAATCACTTATCCTGGAAAAACTGAGCCTATCATGAATGAAAGATAGACTTTCAACAATAAGATGCATTTAACCATTTCTGAAAATTTTTTTTAAAAAATGTAGGTGAATATAACATTCAACTTGCAAACATTTCAAACAGACACACACACAAAGTGCATTTATCAAGAAAAGACTAAATAATGAACTCTATCATCTCATTTCTATACACCTGTTTTAAAAAAATGTTATATTATTATTTTTAACTTCTCTAATTTCTTGAACGGAGGCAGCCAGGAGAAGCTGTCACCCTCAGAAGAAGTGCTATGGCGTCACACTTTCTTCTTAATTCAAATTAAATCTTAGAGGTAGGGACAGGGTTTTTACTTGCTGAAATGTGACTCCAAGCCTTGCCTTTCTTCATATGTCTATGCTGACTCTAATCTATCCCTGACTCCCTCACAGTTTGGAGTTTATCTGAAATGTAGAATAGGAAGACAATAATATCATTATTATTAAAGTGAATTTTAAGCCTTTAAAAAAAGAAAAGGTATCATTCTTCACACATGGGTTGGATTAGATGACCTGCAAAGAAATGTCATTTAATTTCTCAGTAAATTATGAGACAAGGTTCTCAGCTGGGAGGTTAGGAGTAGGGGAAAGTATAGAAGGTTTAAGGTAAAAAAAGATTTGGAGAATCAACTCCTGTTGGCAGTGACATAGGGAAACAATTGAGGAAAAAAAATAAATGATTACCTTGCTGCAATTCAGGCCAATTTGAGATTAATCAAGACAAAAAAAAGTATAGAGATATTAGATTACAGTGGTTCTCAACCTTCCTAATGCCGTGACCCACTCATATGTGGGCGTATCTGCATGTGGGTGAACCCGCCTGGAGACGGATAGAGGAGCAGTGTCTTGGTTCCTAAGACCATTGGAAATATATGTTTTCTGATGGTCTTAGGAGACCCCTATGAAAGGGTCATTTGACCTCCAAAGGGGTCGCGCATCACAGGTCAAGAACCGCTGTTATTAGAACATTGATGGAGGATTATCAGATTACTGATGGAGGATTCCAAAGAAGAAAAAAATTCTTGTTGCTTTTTTTTTGGAGGGCAATCGGAGTTAAGTGACTTGCCCAAGGTCACACAGCTAGTAAGTGTTAAGTATCTGAGGCCAAATTTGAACTCAGGTACTCCTGACTCCAGGGTCAGTGCTCTATTCACTGTGCCACCTAGCCTCCCTAGGGAAAAAAAAATCTTTAAAAGAAAAATGACAACCTTGGGACTAACCCCCCCCAATTTTTTGGTCTAGATTTGTGATTTTGTTGGTAGAGGAAATTCCTACCCTGCCTCCAGCTCTTAGTTTCTATAATCCTCTGATAGTAAGTGAAATTGTTCCAAAAGATCAAAAGCTTTTAAGAGATTATATACATGTGTAAACCAGTATCTTATTTTCTCTTTCCTTATGATATTGTCAAGTTAGATATTACAAGAAAGGAGGAAAGAATTACAAGAATATTGGACTGAGAATAAGAAAACTTGAGCTAGTCACAGCTATGCTAGTCACTATGTGACCTTTAAATGGAAAATGAACCTATGCTGATATATGGTTCTATGAAAACCTAGGTTGTCAGATGTGGCTAATATTTTGGTTGTTTTTGGGGAATTTTTCAAAAATATATTTCTTATAAGAGAAAGGTTGCTGGGTAGAGGAAGTTAGGAGGGTTATATTCAGAAATTAATGTGACATAACAATAAGGTTTTTTAAAAAGTCAGCCACTGAAAATTCTTTTATTAAGTACCTATGAACTAGGATTACAAAGACACAACTGGAATAGTCCTTGACCTGGAGAAGCTTACATTCTATTCTTAAGGATTGTACTTTACTTTTGCATTAATTCTCACCTAACATTTTATATAATGCAAGGTAAGCACCTAATATGGTTTGTCTACCTAAGAAACCTGCTCCAACTTAATTCTGAAATGTAATACCTGTTGCCATATTCAGTGATGAAATCAAAAGTTCTAACACTAAAAAGTCCCCAGACAAATAAAATAATCTAGATCAATGGTATTTTGATTCAGGGTCCTAAATAAGAAGATTCACAACTATAGATTGTTGGTAGTTGCATCCCTACCACACATACATTCAACTTCTAAAACAGGGCTCTGAGCCTGAAGACCCTACTCAGACACTGTCTCCTCCCTCTGTCGATCAGAATAGGGCCCTGGAAATCACTGGCCTATATTTGGCTATGTGAAAAAGAAGGTTTGATGTATATCCAAAAAGTGTCCTCACGTCACTTCTATTTTCCTGTAGCAATCTCATTATGATGAAGGCCAAGACCAGGAATAAATCATCCTTTCTCATCAATACAGAGCAATCTCTGCATACCTGGCTTTCTGCCCAGCCTCATTTTATGACAAGTAGTTGTTGTCTGGCTGGGATGTACCCAACCTCCTGGCCTGATACCTTGGCCTGACCATTGAAAAGTGATGTAGGGCTAAATTCCAAAGCAATTGAGTCTTTTATAAAGAATTGGTCCTAAAAAAACAGAGAACTAATTTTAGTTTTGATAATTCAAGCCCATGCAGATTCCTTGTGATTGACAGGAATTACCTCGAACCTTTTAAAACAGCTCCTTGTCCCAGGACATACCTTTGTTGTACCAGATATCACTTTCAAACTATCATCATCAACCAGTTCTGGGTTCTAATTTTAGCTATTTCACTAACTCAATACATGTCCACAGAGAAATCACTTAACCTGCACTTTGGTTTCTTCTGTAAAATTAGGGTGTCCGTTCTGGCTCTAAATCCAAGATTCTATAAATTTTTGCTGTTTGAGTTATTATATACTTAGGAGTGCCCTAATTTGGGGTTGAGGGTAGGGAGGAGGCAGGTGTGGACATACTCACTAGAAATAACAAAAACTGTCACCCCATTAGTCACATTATCCTGTAAATATCTATGACTCTCAGTCTGGCTGGTATCTCAGCTGGGAGAGCAGATAATTCATTCAAAACAGAGGAGGCAAAAAGGGAGAACTCCAGGTTTCTTATGCCCATCCAGAAGGTGAAGTCCCTTGCCACAAACTCCATGCCTACCTCCTATGAGGTATTTTGATGACACAAGAGAGACTGGAATAAAACAACATGGAAAAAGAGAAAAATAAAACCAGCAAGACCTTAGACTCTGTGTCATGTATCCCTCAAGATAATTTTGTAAACAAGTATGTCCTTTTGATCAGTCTATGCATAGTTTGCACTAACCCACTTCTTACTCCACTCCATTGGGAGTCTGAGGGAATCAAGGTGGCTTTATAACTCACCTGTGCATCCTTTCTGATTTGCCAAGGGGTGAAGGAATGAATTGACACTGGTTTAGGATGACATAATTTAACAGCCTAAGGTAGAGCATAGTGAGCCAACTTCACCTGGTTCTCATAATGGACAGGGAGGATAACCAAGATAGCATCTTGACCCAAGACAGAGAGGAGTGACTAGTGCACTATCAACTTCCAAGATGAAAAGCGGTCTAAGAGCTCAGGATAATATGATTATGTATAAGCTAGCTGTATTGGGGACTCTACTCTATTACAGTGTATGGCATCATGGTTCATATTTTGATGAAAAGTAGGCTTATGTTAGTGTTCTAAGATGCAGGGCTAAGACTGATTTAAATGGGCTAGCTCATACTGTGAATATTGCAGTCACTATACAAGTAGAGCTCAACAAAAGTTGATGCCATTGTAATGGGGATAACCTTGGGCTCCCCATCCCTTCTATCTGTCTCTGATTATGATGGAATGAAATTTGAACTATAGGGGCCTCTTTAGCAGAATATAAGCCAGAATGGGACAAACAGGAAGAAAATTCTAGTTCCTGGAGTAGTCAGGCTTGGAGTCGGAGAGGAGCAGAAGACTTTACTTTCTATTCTCAACAACCCATCCACACGAGCAGGCAAAGTTTTCAATGATTGTGATGACAAAGACAATCTGTCGACAAACATTCCTAAGATGCCCACTGTGTGCCAGGGACGGTGGCGGGTGCTAAGGACACAGAGACAAAAAGGAAACACTTCCTCTCCTGGAGGATCTTCAATTTTATTGATGATAATGAAAAGGTGGAAAACCTCTACCTTCATCTAAAAAATTATTTCAGTCATATTCCATCAGTCCTGAATTGATCTGGCCTTTAAGAAATAAGAGAAAGTGGATCCTGGGCTTTTGAGTGAATCCAAGATTACATGTGCCACAATACTTTGCCACTATCTCTCATTTCAGAGTCCGTAATGCACGCTCAGTCTATCTGAGATGACTCAGGTGGCAGGGGGAATCTGACCATATGGGTTCATCCAAGCATTGTTTAAAATGTCGAATAACAATTGTAAACTATCTCTGAAAAAGGTCAGCTCTAGTTTGGAATCTGAAACTGGAGGACTTGTAAAGAGATTCCAAATTAGCGTGGCTCAGCTAGATACAAAGTCCGGAGATTGAGAGATATCCTACCTGGAACAGCTGCCCCTTTTGGATGAAAGCAGAGCAAACAAGAGAACACAAGTCCAAACAGCACACTCTGAATCTCAGCATGGTCTCACTCGTTCAATGTTATGGAGCATTGGGCACAATAATAACCTCTCCCCCAACACCTGGTGTGGAAAGCCACACAAAGCCAGGTCATGAAGGGAATGTGACACAGTATACCCTGATTGAAAAGCTTTCCTCACAGCCTTGCCCTGCAACTGGATAATGTCACCCAGTCTAGTAGTTTGGTTAAATAAATTAATTAATGGTGCAAAAGCATACATAAAGAAGCTTGAGTAGTGACTTGAAGACAAGCCGAGGTCTCTCTTTACCTGTGAATGTGATCAATATCTTTACGTTAGATCATTTCAATTCAATATTTTAATGTGAAAAGCATGGTAATCATATCTAAAAAGAACCAACAACCAGAAGAAAGTTTATTTTTAGAAAGATTTATGAGCTTTTTCTGCAGCTATATATGTAAGGTACTACCCTTCCTTTCACATATGGATATAATATTTGCAGAAAGGGGTAGAAAAAAAGGACATTTATTTGAGAAAAGCAGTTTGAGACAATTTCAAAAGACCTGAAAGAAAACAGTTTCTCAGATAAATATATTGAGAAGAACCTCTTTGAAAGCAACTCAGATGCAAGAGCTTAACACTTTCTCAGAGCCCTGCTAAGAGTAGATGTGTTTGTTGAAAACCTGAAGTTTAAGCTAAGCAACTGAAGAACAGCAGAAAAGCAGTTTTTCCTAGCAGGTAATACATGATGGGTTCTGAATCATGATTTATTCCAAAGAACTGAGGTTTCCTTTCTCATGTGCTTCACTTCTATGTTTCTTTAAGCCTAAACCCACTCCCCTACTCCTGTTTCATTCTGTACATCCCTACGTGCACTGGTGGGAGAGTATGATTTAGTTTATGGATGAACTGCTATGTTTTAATTATTCCTGCCTTAGCCTCCCATTGAGTAAATTTTATGATTATTATTACTTTTTCATTCTTGTTTGGTAAATGTTTTATGTTTAAAGTTAATGGTATCATTGTGACTGTTTTGCATAAATGGGAAGCACACTGGTAGGGGCCTACTGATTTCACCTTTTCAACATCTCCCACATTTGCCTTCTTCCCTCCCCCGATACTGCCACCACCCTGGTCCAGGCCTCATATCCTCATGCTTAGACTATTTCAATAGCCTGCTGTTTGATCTGCCTGACACAAGAGTCTTTCCACACCAGTCTATTCTCTACTCAGTCACCAAAGTAATTTTCCTAAAGTACAGATCTGATTGTATCACCCCCACCCTCATGTAATAAATTCCAGTGACTCCTTATTGCCTCTAGGATCAAATGCAAAAATCTGCTGGACCTCAAAGTTTTTCATAACCTATCCTCCTACCTTTCCACTACTGTGTGATCCAGTGACCTTGGCTTCTTCGAAGTTCCTAAAACAGGACAGCATTTCCACTTGCTGTCCCCCGTGCCTGGAACGCTCTCCATCTCCATCACTACCTTCTGCCTTCCTTGGCTTTCTTCAAGTCCCAACTAAGATCCCATCTCTCCAGGAAGCCTTTCCCAATACATCTTAATTCTAGAGCCTTCCCTCTGTTGATTATTTCCTATTTATCTTGTACATAGCTTGTCTGTATATTGTTGTTTGCATGTTGTGAGCTCCCTGAGGTCAGGGACTGACTTTAGTCTTTCTTTGTATTCCCAGTGCTTAGCACAGTGCCTGGCACACAGTGGACGTTAATAAAAGCTTATTGATGGACAATTTCCTTTTATTTTTATTCTCTTGATTGTTTTGTTTTGTCCATCCCCATCACATTACGAATCTAGCATCAGTCTGGTGGTAAAGCCGAAGCACTAAACTCTGAAAAGCATTTAGAAGGATACAGTTACTTTGACATCCCTGATACAAATAAAATCCTACCTTTATACTTTGCCCATATTTGGCTTAGAAGCCCAAGGTTGCCTTAGGAAGTTGTCAACAATTCTCTCATTGTGCTAATGTCACTCAGAAACATGTTGGCTGGAAGTCAGCCTTGGCCCCGTTTAAAGAAGAGGAATTTATTGCTACCTTGGGCTTCCACACCATCCTATTCAAAACTTTCCTTTCTCTCTGTCAGGCCCCTTTATTTGAAATTTCATCAGAATCACCCAAAGAATATCCTGATAACTTCAGAAACTCTACACCAATGATTCCCAACCTGCTGAAAGTAGCTATATACTCTCTCAGAGCTACATTTTATATCATTTTTCCCACCAAGTTCCATTCTCATGCTAAAAGTGCAGAAGGGCATATATTTTGCAGATGGAAGGAAGTTAAGCTTCATTTTACCCGGAAAATTATTTTTAGAACTTGTAATATTCCTTGAGATGCGAAGAGACACCTTGGGATCACATTTATGTATGCATGCATTCTTATATTGTAACTCCTTTCCCTTGCTTGTTTTTCTGTCACCTTCTCTCTCCTTTTCCCCCTCCCCTTCACCCCCCTGCTTCTCTCAGAAGTCAAGGCCAAATCTGCAAAAGATCCATTCATAATAAAGTGAATGGAAAATGGTGAGAAAGGAGAACATTGGTTCAGATGCTAATGCTTATGTCTATTATAAAGCTAAACAAAATGAGACACTCAAAATGGAAAATCTGTTTAACTTAACATGGAAATGAATGAGATATTTAAATTCCATCAATAAGCATCAAAACAAAATAGTAGGAATGATCCTATGATCAGGCAGTTAGGTAGCACAGTGCTGAATGCTAAACCTGGAGTCAAGAAGTCCTGGGTTTAAATCCGGTCTCAGAAGTTTACTAACTGTGAGATCCTGGGAAAGTCCATTTAACCCCCTGTCTGTCTCAATTTTCCCATCTTTAAATTAAGGACAATAATCACACCTACCTACCAGAGCTATTGTGAGAATAAAATGAAGCAATATTTGAAAAGCACTTTTCAAACCTTAAAATGCGATATAAATCCTAGTTATCGATGTTGTTGTCATGCAAAGTGGAACGTGTTTATGCCCAGACTTATTCCTACTTTTTTCCCTTTGCCCAAGTTTTCATTACCTCACCCCCCCATCTAAAATGAACTTTCTTCTCATTTCCCAAATTCATAAATATATCAATAACTGAACTCGGTATCTCCCCCTCTTATACTTACTTACTCTCCCCCATCCTACACTAAACTAGACCCAGGGCTATACTTTTCATTTCTGCCATTGATGCCAAATCTCAGAGAATCAGAGATTTAAATCTGTAAAAGTACCTTAGACATCAACAACCAACAGGCCTTTATTAAGCACCCAGTATATGTTAAGCACTTTGCTAGGTGCTGGAAATACAACCCAAAAAGTCCCTGCCCTCAAGGCTAAGATATAACACATTCAGGAAAGCCACATACAGGTAGCCAGGGAAGGAAGTTTTAGTATAGGCAGCCACCAAGATTGGTGAGAGGACCCATAAGCCAGTGGTGTCAAACTCAAATAGAAACTGGGACATAAGGAACCCAGATGGGTTGCATATTGACTTAGAAAATCACACATTAACATCATCTATGCTCTACTGTATTAGTATGTATTTTGTTAAACACTTCCCAATTCCATTTTAATCTGGTTCGGGTCCTACTCTGTAATGTTCCTGGAAGCAATACTACTTCATTTGACACCTTGGCTATCAGGTCCTTGCTAGTGGCAAATTGTAGTATTAATCTGAGTGTTCAAGACCAAGGGAAGAGAAATTATGCAAGAAGGAAGTGGTCAATAAAATCAAAACCTAAAGAGAAGTCAAGACAATGAAGAGTGATAAAAAGTCATCATATTTGGTGATGAAGAGATTGATAACTTTTGAGAGATCAGTTTTGAATAAGTGGTAGGGTCAAAAGGGGTTTATATTTGAGTAAATGGTAAGGAAATGACAGCACCAAAAGATAGATAATTCTTTCAAGGAGTTTGGCGATGAAAGGCAGGAGAAGTATATCAGAGATTTAGAATTGGAAAGCACCTTTGACAACATGGTATTCATCCTCCTCATTTCCTAGGTAAGGAAACTGAGGCTGAGGGAGGTTAAGCTAGAACACCAAGCCTAGGGCTCTCTCCACTACTCCAACCAGCTACCCAGATGATAAGGTTTTTTTAAAAAATAATTTATTTATTTATTTTTAGTTTCTGACATTAACTTCCGTAAGATTTTGAGTTTTGAATTTTCTTCCCCTTCTTTTCCTCCCCCCTCCCCACAAGATGGCATGCAATCTGGCACAGGTTCTACTCATCCATTCTTATTAAACATATTTTTACATTAGTCATGACGTAAAGAAGAATTAGAACTAATGGGAGAAACCATGGAGAAAGAAGAAACAAAAACAAAACAACAAGAGAAAAGAAAAGAAAAGAATATACTTCCACCAGATGATAGTTTGAAGGGATAGCATAGTCAAACGAAAAGTAGGCAGTGGGGGAAGAACAAAGGGTTGGAAGAAGAGGTTGGATCAAGGGTGGAAGTAAAAGTGTTAAGTCTTGGCCAAAGGAATGGTGAACTTTTCCTCAGAGAATGGGGACAAAGGAGAGGCGGAGTGAAGAAATTTTGCAACGAGGTATAGAAGGAATAGACAACTTACGTTGGTTGGTCTCAATTTCTTCAGTAAAGTAGGGCATCTGCTGAAAGACAGGGGTTGAAAGTGGCATGGGAACAGCACCAGTATCCATAAATGTTAACAGGAGCCCATAGAGCTGTATGGTAAAGGCCACCTTTAATCAGAGTAACCATATCTGAATTCTCTGATTAAGAAATGATGAGGAGTTGAGACATTTAATGAAGACTGACTTCTGGTTTACTCATGTGCATTTGATTATCAGATATTATGCTAAGATTCACCCCCCCCCCCCAGGCTGTGATAAAAGGAAGTAATTTCATTTGAGAACACAGGATAACCTAGTGGATTTTGATGAATGTGAGAAAAGGAGGTTTCGGATATACAGAAACCCAGATGGTTGGAAAAAAATGATTTCTTTAAATGAGCAGAGCCTGGAGACCATTCCACTGTGTGAATTGATAATTCTTTAGGAGACACATAATGCCAAAGTTGGTCAACTCTATACCTTTTCAGACAAGGGAAGGAGTTATGCATTTGCAAGCCAGGTCTCCAGATAAATAGAGACCAGAAAAATCACACTAAATAGATAAAACCATTATCAGGACTAATTCAACATAACTCAAAAATTCTGACATGTCTCGAAAGAATTCAACAGCAGATACTCCCATTACCCTCCACTGGTAACCTTTGCAAACAAAGTCTTCTCCAAAGAGGTTGTCAGAAAGGCACTGCCTTCCTCCCAGGTAATCTCCCCAGATCCATTGGAAGCCATGAAAATAAATATTTATGCATTAGTGAATCTGTAATTTAATTCCTGTTGTTGCTATCTCAATCAAAGAACTATCCCTACAGATCTCTTTCTGTGAGCTACTTTTTGGTATTTTCCCTTAAAACCTCCATAAAGGATCTACTAAAAGCCATGTAAGACTTCTATTTTTTAAAAAATTATTTTACATTTTGAGTCCCAAGCTGTCTGCCTTCAAACCTCCCAACCCCACACTAGAGAAGATCAACATTTGACACAGACATATACGTGAAACCATATAATCCATCCATCCATATATAAATTCTTCTCCTGGAGATGGATAGCATCTTCCTTCATAGGTCCTTTGTAGTTGATTTGAATATTCATATTGCTCAGAAGAGCTTAGTCATTCGTAAATACTCTTTGGAGAAGACTGCTGTTGCTGTATACAATGTTCTCTTGGTTCTGCTCATTTCACTCTTCATTACTTCATGCAAATTTTCCCATGTTTTTCTAAAATGAACTTGCTCATAATTTGTCATAGCTAAGTAGTATTCCATCACAATCATATACCACAACTTATTCAGCCATTCTTCAATTTATGGCCATTCCCTCAATTTCCATTTCTTCACTACCCCAAAAAGAGCTGCTATAAATATTTTAAAACATATAGGTTTTTTTTTCCTTTTTCCCTAATCACTCTGGGAAACAAACCTAATAGTGATAATTCTGGGTCAAAGGGTATACACAATTTCATAACTCTTTGGGCATAATTTCAGATTGCTCTAAGACTTCTTACTAATTTTCCCCCAATCTATTAGATAAAAAAAACACCTTTTCATTTGAGACCAAATGCAAACATTCTTACATATCTATGCTGGCCATTTCCTTGGAAGCAATCTATACTCAATACCTGAGAAAAGACTGAGGAATCCATAACTTCTATCTTCTTTCCAAATCGACAATGGAAATGGTGACTTTCTTGAATACAGCTTAGAAGCCAAGGGTTTAAAATATGTGACCCATACATAGGCTCACTAAAGATTGGAAGTCTGCTTAGAGATGATGGAGTCTTCATTTTATAAATGAGAAAACTGAGATCCAAGAAAATGAAGTGACTGGCCCAAGGTCCTACGGTCAGTTAATGGCCAAATGGGGCCGGGAATGTAGGTCTCCATGTTCCTGGTTTACTGTTGTTGTTTTCCTTTACATTACACTATACTAAAGTCTAGAATTGAACTGCTATTTATCTGCAAAAAGTAAAATGAAGCCATAGCATTGGCTGTAGATGATTGAGGATTCACTCCCCACATTACCAAAAACATCACGTGAGAATCAAGGACTCACAAGGCTAGAGATAATTCTCCAAAGGTCATTCTATCCATACCCCAGTTAGTCATGATTGTTTCTAGATCACCCCTATTTATGTCAGACATATCTCAATTTTATGTGAGGATATAAGATATCTATCTTCCAAACTCACCCCAAATAAAATAAAACAGCCATAATCAGTTGGTACATAAGTATTATAGTCAGAAATATTGAAGTTATGCCCCTTCAGAGTTTCTCAGGCCAGCTTGGCTAAGTTTCCAGTGTCTAAAGAGAACTTTTCACTCTCTGTGTTTAGATCAGAAGCTGGCAGAGATGAGTCATTCCTATACCACTGCCAAACTAAATTGATGCTTGCCTGAAAGGTCCACAGCAGAAGGAGGCCATGGTTGGGTGGGAGGCATGGATGAAGCTGGGAGAAGGAAGGGAATCTAACTTCCCCCTGGAAGGTTCCTGCAGCTAGGAAACATGGCAGAACAGAGGATAGAAAAGCATTCTTTCCTCTGCCCTGCCTCACTCTTCACTCAAGCTGTGCACTTAGAGGTGCTAAGGAAGTATTAATGATGTGTCTCAGGAGGTTCACTTTGCCCACAAACCTCCAATTGTGTTGTTCTGTATCTTCTGGGCACAAATGTTGTCAGTGTCCATGGTTCAAGTTTCCCACAGTGTGGACTCAGATGCCAGATGGAAAATACATAAAGCCACAGGTATCTGGCAGAAGTCACACCTACAACAAGCAATAGGAGTTGGCTGTCACACATAGAAATAACTGGATATAGTGTAGTACAGTGGATAGGCAGCACAGCTAACGCATAGTCTTAGATACAGTCCCCGCCTTAGCATCAATGAATCCATGAAAACCAGTGTTGGAGACTCCCCTAACACTGGTGATCTGGTTTCTGGTCATCTATCTTTGCCAGTGAGGTAGCTTCTTGCCCCTTTCTGACCTTGGGTATAAATCGATTTGCAAACCGTGGAAGATGGCCATTTCATATTGGTGGGTTATGTGGTCAGCTATGTGGTACAGTGTCCAGCCTGGAGTCAGAAAGATCTGAGTTCAAATCTGGCATCAGACACTAGCTTTGTGATCCTGGCTAAGTCATTTAATGCCGTTTGTCTCAGTTTCCTCATCTGTAAAATGAGTTGGAGATGAAAATAGCAAACCATCTCAGTATCTTTGCCAAGAAAACCCCAAATCGAACAACCCTCTACGTGTTCCCAGAACAGCACAGGTCCCTAGGAAGAAGTCTTGTTTGCCTGTATTTGTTCATAGTAAGAAGGAACCAGGACACTGTCCTGAGCCAATCAGATTGTTAAAAATAGTCCATACTAGGCAAAATTGATACTTACCAAGTAGGCGACCCTAAGGTTCCCTATGTCTCCACACTTAAAAAATGGGGGAAGGCAGCATCATCAGAGTATAACAGGATGTTACAAGACAAATTAATACTTTAAGAGAAACAGGATCATAACTTTAGAGCAAGTAAGGTCCTTAGAAGACATCCAGTCCAACCCACTCATTCTTTTTTTTTTTATAAATTAATTAATTTATTTTCTTGTTTACATCCTTCATTTCCATGAGATTTTGAGTTACAAATTCTCTCCCCATCTTTCCCCTACCCAGCACCTTAAAACAGCCATCCCACTGTATAACCCCTCCCCCAATCTGCTCTCTCCTATGTCCTCCTCCTCACCCCCCTGACTTTCCGGTAGGGCAGGATGGATCTCTCTACCACAGTGCCTGTGTATCTTAATTACCAATTGGATGTAGTTAATAATAATAATAATAATTGTACATATATACATATATATTTTTAACAACCCACTCATTCTTAAAATGAGGCCCTGAAGGTTAAGTGACTTGGGCAGAGTAATACAACCAGTAAATTGTAAGAGCCAACATCTCAACCCAGCTCCTCTACCTCTAAATGCAGAATTCTTTGCACCATACTATGCTGTGATGCTGCTTTGTACCTAGGAAATCTACCAAGATCTGCATATTATCCTTAATCTGATTCATCTTTTCTGTTTCAGAAAACTGTTCCCTCAGTCATTCTTCCCCCTCCATCTTCAGCTTCTCCCTAGTGAGTCACCCATGCTCAAAATCTCTCCCTCCACTTATCACCTTTCCTGCTATTGCCAACATTTTTTCCTCATTTTCACAGTCCAAGAAAAAGCTGTCCATATATGTTCCCTCTACTTCTTCCTCCCTCTCTCACACAAGCCCTTTGCAATCTGGCTTCAGACCTTGTCATCGCTCAAATGAACTTTCTCTTTCCAAAGTCATCGATGGTCTCTGATTGGGCCAATCTGATGATCTTCTGTGAATCTTCCTCCTTCTTGACCTCTACACAGCATTTGACATTGTTGACTACCTAATCTCTGGATTTTTGTGATACTGCTATCTTTGTTCTCCTCCTACTTCTCTGACCATTCCTTCCCAATTTCTTTTGCTGATTCATTATCCATATCATACCCTCTAACCTTCCTAATGCCGTGACCCTTTAATACTCGTACGTGGGCATATCTGCACGTGGGCGGACTCGCCTGGAGACGGATAGAGAAGCAGTGTCTTGGTTCCTAAGACCATCAGAAACGTGTGTTTTCCGATGGTCTTAAGCAACCCCTGTGACCCCTGTGAAAGAGTCATTTGACCCCCAAAGGGGTCGTGACCCACAGGTTGAGAACCACTGCAAACTGTAGGTGTATCCAGGGTTCTGTCTGGGCCCTCTTTTTCTCCTCTCTCTATACTCATATTGGCATCCCTGCTAAGTGTCTCTCCCTTCTCTAGTCTCTAATTTATTCTCCATCCAGCAGCCATAGTGATTTTCTTTAATCAAAGATTCACTCCCCTACTCAATAAACTCTGAAGACTCCATTATTGTCTCTCAGATCAAATGTAAGCTCCTCTGTTTAGCTTTTAAAGGCCTCCCCAACCTAGTCTTAATCTACATTTCCAGCCTTATCATACTTCTAGAACTCTATGGTCCTGTCAAATTGCCCTTCTTGCTTCTCCTCACAAAGAGCACTGTCTCCCATCTCTGTGGCTTTGTACTGGCTATCACTTGGAATACACTTTCGCCTCCCCTCCATCTCTCAAAATTTCTTCTTTCCTTCAATATTCTGCTCAACACACTTTCTGAATGAGCCCTTTCCTGATCCCCTAATTGCAGAAAATTTGTCTTGCATTTATGTTTGTATATTCTACATAAGCTTGTTCCTGTATTACTGCTCCCATCCCCACCATGAAACGTAAGTAGCTTGAGGGCAGGGAATATTTCATCTTTGTCTCTGTATCAACCCATTAGGAACTCCCTCCATGAAAGCCCAATTAGGTAGGTTGATGATATAAAAACAAATGAGAGACTTGATTATTTCTTCTCAAGGATACTGTCTATTTTCACCATAGACTCATCCTCTGATCCTCTATCCCTCACCCACACACTTTTCTGCATTGTGATCAAAGCACCTTGCTGTCAGGGGACTGGAACCTGATAATACTGCTACATGTCTGTATTCCTCATAATGAAGGTTGTGAGGGGGGAGGCAAGGTGAAGGAAAGGCATTTTTCTTTCCAAACCTTCAAAATAACCTATGATCTGTATCTGTGTCTGATACCTCTAATAAAACAGAAATTCCATAAAGTCAGAAAACCTCTTTTATCTACATTTTGAACCTCCCCCAGTACATAGCATAAGGATTTATGGATTGGTTGTTCACCCTCCTTTTGTATTTTTATTAGAACTGAGAACAGGAGAATAAGGCTCTATAAAAGTTGTGGCACTCATTTATGATCTTAAGAACCAGAGGCTGGGGGTGGGTAGGTGGCCACAGAGAAGAGCACCCGCCCTGGAGTCAGGAGGACCTGCGTTAAAATCTGGCCTCAGGCACTTAACATAAAAAAATTAGCCATGTGATCTTGGGCAAGTCACTTAACTCCAATTGCCCTAACTTCCCCTCTCCAAAAAGCAAAAACAAAAACAACAAAAAACAAGAACCAGAGGCTTGTTTGGGATGAAAAACCCCATCCAAAAATTTAATTAAAAATGTGGAGATCTCTTACGATAAAAACAGGAGTTTATTCTCTTCTCTGGGAGAAGAGGGTGGTCTTCCCCATGACTGATCATGAAGAAGAGGCAAAGCAATATGGAGGGAGCAGGGTTTTAAACCATGACACAGTTAAGCCCCCTTCCCCAACTGTCTCCTGTCTCATTGGCTGAGAGGCAGACTTAAGTCTCGGCATCAAAATCTTTCACAATGTCCAGTCACAGGGAAACTGTCACTATTTCCCAGTGCCTGGGAAATAGGCTCACAAAGAACAAGGATGCTGACTGACGGCAAGGGAAAGGGGCGAAGGGTCCCAAAGCAAGGGAGGAAGAGTGAGCTCGGGTTGTCCCTGACTCCCACTGGCCAGAGGAGGGGCCCACAAAGGTGAGAAATCAGAAAGGACTCGCTGCTGATTGACAGCAGTATTGGAGAGGGGGAAGTTAATCCAAAACTGCCTGAGAAGTTTTCAATCTCCCCAGAAAGGCTGAAGTCAAAGACAGCAAGGGCCCATGTCTACCAAAATATTCATGGCAGCCTTTTTGACAAAGAACTAGAAACCAAGTGAGTGTCTATCCACAAAGTATTGGCTAACCTATGAGAGGAATATAATGGAATAAGATTATGTAGTAAAATATTTTATATTTGAGGAATTCAGAGAAATTTATATAAACTGATCAAGAGTGAAATAAGCAGAACCAGGAAAAAAGAGAAAGCTTAGGTGTCACAGTTGGTAGAATTCTTTTTTTTTTTAGAGGAGGGAAAGCAATGCAATTGGGGTTAAGTGACTTGTCCAAGGTCACATAGCTAGTAAGTGTGTCAAGTGACTGAGGTCAAATTTGAACTCAGGTCCTCATGACTCAAGGGCCATCTAGCTGCCTCAATTGATAGAATTCTACACTTGAAATCAGGAAGGTCTGGATTCAAATCCTGTCTCAGACACTTAATAGCTATGTGACTCTAGGCAAGTCACTTGACCTTTAAAGGTCTCAGCTTCCTCATGGGGAAAATGAAGAAGTTGAAATCTATGGCTTTGAATATCCCTTTCAGCTCTGAATCACAATCACATTATAATAACATCAGTTAAAAGAACGCTAGAAGGAAGCTGAAAATGCATAATTTTACTTAAATGATCTTGGCCCTGAGAACAGAAAAATGCATGAAACATCCTTCCCTTCTTTTGGAAGAGATACTGCCAGATGTGGCCTTCCTGCCAGCTGTCTTTGCTGAAGTCAGCATTTTATGATGCCTGGAAGTATGCAAAGGGCTTCACAAATATCGCTTCATTTGATCCTCATTACAACCCTAAGGGGTTGGTGCTGTTATCATCATAGCCTTTTACAGATGAGACCCTGAGGCAGACAGGGGTGAAGGGGCTTGCCTAGGGTCACAGAGCTAGTAAGTGTCTAAGGTCAAATTTGAACTTGGGTCTTCCTGACTCTGGTCCCAATGTTCTATCCACCGCACTACCTACTATTTTTTTTTTTTACAAACAAGGGTCCAGTGCTTGGACAGGATGATAGAAATGACTAATAGACAGAAGGCAATAAGGCTTTTTAAATTGTATGCGTGTGTAATTTTTTTTTTTTAAGAATCAGTGTCAGGGGTCAGACTCTTTTGCTGTCAACATCACATCTAAGTCCTCAATCACTGAATTTAGAACCAAAAGGAATCTTACAAATCATCTAATCCAAATGTCTCCCTAAGCCATGATCATATGGGCTATGCTCAAAAAAATCATGTTAAAATGCTTCAAGGCCAGACACCACTCCATTTTAATTATATAGTGCATTGCCTTAAATATAATGACCCCGACCTTCTTCCCTGCCTCACACACCCCAAATACAAAAGTCCAGTATGTTCTGAGCTTCATGCTTATTCTCTTGATCATGTTGAGAACTGACCCAATTGTGAACACAACAGGGCTTGTGGGCAGATTGGAAGGAACTAAGGTCTTCTCCCTGGATACAGCTGACCTAACTTATTTCTCATAGCCCTACACCAAAAGCACCCAGTGAAAGATACTAGGAAGAAAGTCTTTACCAGGATATATTTTTGGTAGTGTGCTTTTCAGGGCAAGAGAAATAAGCATTAGTGTTTTCACATCATTTCTACAGTGTGTTTGTGAAGGTCTTTGCAAATTCCAGGTTAGCGTTAATGGAATTATTCAAATGCTATGCCAGGTTTAAACTAAGGCTCCAGGGAAAATAAAGAATAAGGCAGTGGGGCAATTTGCAAGGATTTGAGGCTCCATGTACAAGATAGGATAGATGGAAGGTATTTTTAGGTAAAATCAGAGGTAACACACTGCTCGCCCTGTCCCTCCCACCTCATTCCTATGGATTGCTTTCCCAGGATGACAGAACTGCCCGTGCTGAACTTTGCAACAGGCAGACAATCCACATACTGCTCTTCATCCATTTTGGAAAGGGCAGTGACTATATTTAGAACTTGGCTTTCAGTTCCTTTGAATCCCTAAGTTATCTCCAAATTTGAAAGAAGGCTCTTGGAAAAGACTCATAGCAAGAAAGCTAGGATGGGAAATAAATCCCTCAGCACATCAGATATTAGGACTTGCTGATTTGAACTAAATGGTAGATAACAGGAGCCACTGAAGATCTCTAAGGGAGGAGTGACTGCTATCTATGCATATCTATATAGCTAGCCTTGATCTCCTTCCTGAACTCCTGCCCTACATCATACCAACTTGCTGAACCAACCAATCACCGGGATGTCCACTACCATTCCACTACCATTGTGGACTTACTGTGTGCAAAATCAAACTCAGCATCTTTCCCCCTAAATCCACCCCTCCTACTAAACTTCCCTATTTTGCTGACATCTTTTCAGAGCCATCTTTCTCTTCTTTCCACTTTAGTTCAGGCTTTCTTATCACTCACCTGGGCTTGACGCTAGCATCTCTTCTCTCTTCAACTCAGACTTCGTACAGTAGCAAACTGATCTCCCTAAGGCACAGGTCTGACCCATGGTTCTCCAGTGCCTCTAGTGATAAATATACATTCTTCTGACACTTTCAGTCATGTACAACTGTACAGGTAATAGGAATATAAAGATCTTCCCTGCCCTTTAATAGGCCACACGTAATCACATGGAGCCTGCGGTAAGAGGAGCTTGCTGAAGGGTAGCACAGAGTCTAGAGGAAGCTGGGAGTAGAGCAGCTAGCATGGTGGGAGAGAGAGGACACAGGCAAGCAGACAACTAGGCTTGTGAGTGTTTGTTTGTGGGAAGGCCAAAGGACGGTGTGGCTCCCTGCTGTGTTATGATGTATTAACTTCTTTGTTGCTATGATGGATTTGGCTTTCAGGTTTCTGAATAAATGTTTTGCTTCTGTCTTCTATATGTAGAGTCTGTTATATTTTGTGATTCAGAGTTATGATGGCATATTAATATTCGCCGTTAGTGCTGTGAATATTGTGTTGGCATTACAACAACCTGGCTCCAAACAGCCTGATTTCATTTTATACCCCTTCCTATATTCCATATTCCAGCCAAACTGGACTACAAACCATTCCCTGAACTCAACCGCACTTGATAGAGCTCTAGGCCTGGAGTCAGGAAAACGTGAGTTCAAATCTAGCCTCAGATACTGGCTAAGTGCCCCTGGGCAAATCACTTAAATGCTCTCTGCCTCAGTTTCCCCAACTGTAGAATGAGAATCACAAGAGCACCTACCTCCCAGGGTTGTTGTGAGGATCAAAAGACATAATAGTGTCAAGTGTTAGCACAGTGCCTGGCACATCTCACAAATACTGTTCTCCTTCCTTTCCTTCCCTTCCTTTCCAGGCTGTTGTCTCTTGCTTCAGTGAATTTGCACAGGCTATCTTCCAAGCCAGGGATACATTCCCTCCTCATATCTGCCTTTCTGGCTTCTTACATGACGTCTTCCACAATTCCAAAGCCAAAGGAATTAACACCTCAAATATTCTCAGAGTACTTTGTTTGTGCCCATCACTTTCTACGTTAGATCTTTCCAGTTATATGTCCAATGTCTCACTTACAGGAAGATGCTCCTTAAAGACCAGAACTATTCATTTTTTTCTTCATATCCCCCACACCTTGTAAAGTGTCTTGAGTAGAGTAAGTGCTTAATAGATCCTTCTGCACTGAAAGGCTAAAATGACATGATTGAGTCATTGAAAATATGATAAATTATTTTCTGTATACTCCATTTAAGAAAGCAGGGAAGTATGTAATACATTTCAGAAAGAATTTAAATCCAAAATAATAAAAAAAAATAAAGGAGAGGTAGCTTCAGTTACAAGGGAAATTTGCTTTTAGACAGCTTCAATCAGTCAATAAGCATTTATTAGATGTCTATTATGTGCCACGCATCATGCTAGGTTCTGGGGAAATGAATATAAGAGTGAGAAAGCCTTCACTTTCAAGAAGCTAGAACTAGGAATGAAGAAATTTGAGTGAGTCCCACTTGTTCACTGATAAGCTGTGTGGCCTTAGTAGGTAAGTCACTCCAACTTGCTAAGGCTTCATTTCCTCATCAGTACAGCGAGGAGTTCAGCTGGGTGATCTCCAAGGTCTCTTCCAGCCTTAAAACAAGTCTCCAGTGATGGTGGGTAAATGCAGTGCTTAAATTTCAAGGTCTTTCAAGGATCTCTATTGACTTCCATCCAGTGCTAAATGAAGGGCAAATGGTGTGTCTCTTCTCATTTAGCACTTAATTACTGTAGCATCCACACAATCCGCAACTGTCAGATCCTGGAGAGGTTCTCAAAGTTGAGATTAAACAGCCCTGTCCTTATTGAAGCTGTAACCAGAGTGGAAAGGACTGGACCTGAAAGGTGAAGATTTGAATCCTGGTCCTTACATTTACAGTCTGTGTGGATTATAAAAACCATGGGGCATACCTATACCTCAGAGGGCGTTTTGTAAGTAACAACAAGCTTTCTAGATGTTAAGCTATCCCTATTATTAGACATTTTGGATTCATTCTCGATGATCTGGGTTCAGGGGCCCGATCTGACTCTGACATCTGATGATGTGATCACCATTTGGACCTCCCTGGGCTCTGCTTTCCTCTTCTACAATAGAAGGAGATCAGACCCAACAATTTCCTAAGTCTCTCCCAGCTCTAAATCTGTGCTCATAGGGCGGTGTGGGTTTTGTTTCTCCTTCATTTCACCGCCTGCTCAGCAGCAAAAGCCCCAACTCTTTTCTTTTTTCCTTCTGTTCATTTCTCCACAAGTTATCTCTTGTATTTAGTTCATTCAGCATTTATTTAGCTATGTATTTCATTTAGCATTCACTTGGCATTTATTTCAATAAGGCCTCACTTTTTCAAACATCTATTATCTCATCATATCCTCACAACAGCCCAGTGACAGAGGTAGACAGAATAGGTATTATTCCCATTTCACTTACTGGGAAATGGAGGCAATAAAGAAGAGAAATTACTTGCCCCAGGTAACACAACTAAAAGAGTCAGAGCTAGATCTTCTAACTCCTATTTCTGTGCTCTTTTTGTATTAAACATATTCCAGTTGAGGTAGGATTCTTTTGGGGGGGGAGGGCAGGGCAATTGAGGTTAAGTAACTTGCCCAAGGTCACACAGCTAGTAAGTGTTAAGTGTCTGAGGATTTGAACTCAGGTCCTCCTGACTCCAGGGTTGGTGCTCTATTCACTGTGCCACCTAGCCGCCCCCCCTTGAGGTAGGATTCTGAAAAAAGAAAAGGTTTTTCTTCCACAGAGCAGCTTTTCCCATTCCACTGTCATATCAACCCTCATGTAAAGAACATCTCTTGAACTGCATCTTCTTTCTCTGCTTTTCTCTCTGTGTATAACACCATGTAGGCTTATTATATAATGCAGTAACTGGGTTGTTTGTTACCTGTGATTATCTGTTAGTGTATTTTGCAAGCCAAGGCTTTTTTTTTTCAGTGTTGGGTAGAACATTCAGATGAAACATATAAGATAGTACTAATAAAGCCTATTTTATTATGATTACTGTTGTTGTATGAAAGCTCACTGCTAGGCAAACCTAGTGTTGAAAGAAATCACAGCTCAGTTCACTGCATGAATGTTGAGAAAACACAAACTGGCATCTTTAATGACTCTTCTATAGAGGGTGGTTATTAGAGTCTCTACCTAAAAATCAATATTCAATGGAGTTACTGGGATTTAGAGTTGAAGGGACCCAACAGATCATCCAGTTCCACCACTTTATTTTATAAATGAGGACATCCAGGCCCAGAAGAGAATAAGATCAACATACAATCTGAAGTATTTATATGTAGAAAGGATGACAATCTCAATTTTTTATCCTGGTAGAGGATAGGTGGGTTTAGGGGCTGCTCTGAGTATTTCTGCTATATGTGTGTGCATGTGTGTGTGTATGTTTACAAATAAGAATTCTTCCCAACCCAATAATAATGATAATAATGAGAACTTGCATTAACTCAGCGCCTTAAGGCTCACAAAGCATTTCACAAAATTAGCTCTTTTTGTCCTCACAACAGCTCTGGGAGGTGAGTGCTTTTATTATTACTTTTTTTTACTGATGAGGAAACTAAGGTTTTCTTTTGGGGCTCTCTTGGCAAAAATACCGGAGTGGTTTGCCATTTCCTTCTCCAAATTGAAGAACTGAGGTAAACAGGGTTAAGTGACTTCTCCAGAGTCACACATCTAGCAAATGTCTGAGGCAGAATTTGAATTCAACTCTTCCTGACCCAACTGATCCTACCCCGTGAGCCAACTGACTGCCTCTAATCAAGCAGGTAATCATAACCCTCACTCCCACATTTCAACTTGTGCAATCAAATTTGAATAAACATGAAGGAGAGCCTAGAAGGGTTTGTGTGTAGAAGGAATTTAAAATACCAGCAAAAAGTTTAGATCCTCCACTAGAGATAACAGTTCTCTCTATGAGTCCATATTGTTGTTCATTTGTTCAGTCATGTCTGACTCTTTGTGAACATGTGGACCAAATCACACCAATACTGTCCATGGAGTTTTCTTGGCAAAGGCACTAGAATGGTTTGCCATTTCCTCCTCCAGTGGATTAAGGTAAACAGAGGTTAAGTGACTTACCCAGGATCACATAGCTAGTCAGTGTCTGAGGCCAGATTTGAACTCAAGTCTCCAAGCCCAGCACTCTATCCACTGAGTCACCTCTCTACCCCATGGCTCCACATACATGAATTCAATTCCCATCTCTCTCAGGAGGTGGCTGTGTGACCTTGGATGAGTCCATTTAACCTTCACTGTTTTAGTTTCCTTATCTGGAAACTGAAGCGTCCCTTCCAGGGGGCATTGCCAGTCATCTTGACTCTTTGTCTTGCCACTGGATACCCGTCATTTTGGACTTACACCCAATTCATTCATAAGTCAAGACATCATCCATATGATGTCACTGGTCCTCTTCAAGAACGAAGGACAAGCAACACCAGTCCCTTCCCACTCTGTTAAGTTTCTGATTCTTCGTCCTGAACACCGTGCCACAATTCAATAGTCTTTATTTTGCCTCTGCTTGAGAGACCCAGGGGTGATTTTTGTGCTTCAGATACATGATCCAAGGTGTAATCATGGTAAGAAGCATCTTCTGATCTGGCAAGGGTGAAGCAAGAGAGACACAGAAAAGAAGTAGAAAAGGAAAAGGCTGAGAATGAAACCCTTGAAGCCCTCTTTCCTAAAGGAGAGGCAGCTAATGGAAAGGAGAAAGCACAAGACGTAGTATCACGAAGCCCTGAGTTCAAACCTAGCTTCAGATTCTTCCTGGATGTGTGACCCTGGGTAAGTCCCTTAACCTCCCATTTCCCCTTATCTACCTCTTGCCCCTGCAAATATATGACCCCCCCTCTACCTCATTATAGGAGCCTCTAAACTCCTACCTTCACCAAGGTACTGAGATTGTAATCTCTTCTATACCCAAATACATCAGATTGCATGTTTATCTTATTATCTTCCAGGACTCAGCCCCCTCATTCTCAAAATAAGGTGGTAGAACTAAACGAGATGTAAAGTCCTTTCCACCTCTAAACAAGAGGACGACACTGGGCATAGGAACCTATTGCCCCTGAGTCTGAATAATCAGAGAAGTGTAGGCTTCTGACCCCCACCTGGCACTTCTATTTGAGAATATTCCAGACATTAGGCAGTATGCCAATTAATCCTGGTCTAGACTAGACAGGGAGTAGTGAGAGAGTCATAGGCTAAGAGACTTCATGTAGCTGACATTTTAGTAGAGCAATAAGCAAATGCAATAGAAAACATTCCTAAGTTCTAGTCTTCCTTCAAGATCTAGTCCAAATCCTAGCTCCCCAATGAAGTAGCCTCCCCCAGTCCTTGATTTCTCCCCTATGCTCACTCCTATAATAGCACAGGAAAGCCCAGCCCAAAAGACTTTTCTGGCCTAGTTTTCCCCCCTTTCTCAATGCTGGCTTTTGCTCAAAAAAGTACACAATGTTGTTCTTTGCATGAGGTCATATGCCAAATATACTTTCTTCATAATTAAACTCAAGCCAAATCTGTGTGGGCTTCATCAGTTTGACGAAGGCTGGGAATATAATGCAGGTTGCAAAATTCTCCCTTGCTAGCAGAGGTTATATAATCAATAGATCTTATACAACTTGTTATAATACACCTGCTGTTGGGTAGGAGATAGTCAGAAGTATTATAACCATTTTGATGAATAGTGCAGACAAATTATTCTTCTCAATTCTGAATAATTAGGGTTTTGGACACTCAATACCTCACCCATTCCAGCCGTTCTAACATGAGATTTCTCTGGTAAGGAGGAAGAATACTTAAGGAAATACTGTTCCTATACCACTATAGTAGATCAGTTCAGAATTTCTTAGATTTGTCCAATTCTGGATCAAATACAAGTCACATGATATTTTTTGTAGAGTGTTGATAATATATTCAGATGAAACATATAATACAGCAATAACATACTATATTTTATTTTTATAATTATTATTTCATGAAATCTCACTACTAAGCCAACCTGCAGGTAAAAGTAATCACAGGTCATTGCATGACTATCTGGAAACCACAAGTCAGAGAATTGCCTTGGGTGCAAAGGTGAAAGACCTATTTGAGCAAAAGGTTTAAGAGAAAAAAAAGTCTATTGAGAAATTTTTTTTCAAAAAAAAAGAAATTTTTTTCATCTCTTGGAATGAAAGTTAAAGGAGTAAGCTGTTTTAGAAAACAATGGGTATTGTCTGGAAGAAAAAGAAAGAATTTTTCTGAGAGTGGGTGTGCACCAAAAAAAAGTTCACAAGAGGAAGCTCATACACAGATGTGAATTTGTGAGAATGGATGTGAATTTGCAAATTCACGTGAAAAAAATTTTTTCTGACAGTGTATGCGTGTGTGTTTGATTTACTAAATGAAATATTATTCTTGAACCCAACTGTGTGGGCGAGGTCTGCATAGCACTGAGAAATGTCTCATCTCTGTTTCTGAACTAAAGAAATACTGTTGGTAGATACATGTAGATCCTGGGGAGAAGCAAAATATTCATTGTAGTAGGTGTTACACAGAACTATGAGTCGTCTAGGTGGGCCATCCTTCCACTTTTTTAAAAATATTTTTTTCTTTCTGCTTTTCAGAACAAATTTCTAAAGAATAAAACCTCAACATGTTCTACACACACACATACTCACATACACAAACACACAACTATCTTATTATACAGGTATATGTATTAAAATAATTTTTAAATGACATGCTGACATTGGGTGAAAAGGCTCTTAGGATGTTTTAATCAAGACTTCAAATCAACATATATCCATTTATTTCCTAATCAGTCAACACGCACTTATTAATCACCTACTAAGTACCAGGCGCAATGTTCAGTGCTGAGAAATTTTTTTAAAAATAAAGATTATATTAGACACTTTGTACATAATGAGAAAAGAGACACTACAAACATGCAGCATTATCCCCTTAAAAGAAATATACTCCCTTAAAATAAAAAAGATAGAAAATTTTCCTTCTGTACATATTCCTGGACTGTTCTCAAGACCCAGCGATTGATTCTAGAAGAGATACTTGAGAAGGACTGGAGTTAGATAACAGAGGCACAATTATACAGGCCTCAGAGGCCCTGCCCTCCACCCTGGCTTCTAAGAAAACACACCAACCCAGTTCCAATTCTCTTCATTGGAAGGGGGAAGGAACATATAATTGGGAATTCTCTCTCTCTGACATCCTTTAAAACTTTGCTTTGAAAATGTTTGCAAATCTACTTTCAGCTTATACGTTATAAAACCAGGCTATTTAAGTACCTGTGAGCACAAGCGTATGCCTCCATATTCTCTTGTCCACTGTTGCTTTTGTATATATTAGTCTACCTTGGACTGATGTTAGGAAACTGGTCTTTATCCTCTCGAATGCCCCTGTGCCATGGCCAGAGTGAGCTCTCAGCTCACACAGGCAGAAGCCGAGTCTTTCCCACACAACCTCTCTCACCCCCAGCTTCTCCTCACACGTCCAGTTCAGATGCCTGAGTGAGGTAACAATACAACCTAAGTTTTAGTGTGAAGTCTCAGAAAAGGAGCGATGCAATCTAAGGAGTCAAAAGGGGCTCTGGACTGCAAATCGTGCGGTAAAGAATCAAGCCCTTCGCACAAACCATCTGAACAATGCGACAGAAAGGAACCCTTAAAGTCATGGCACTTATTGGAAAAATAGCTGCTGTTTTCTTCCTAGAACACTATTTAAAGTAGGGGAGTCATGTGTCACATCACTGGTAATGACTGGTTTGAAGAAGGTGAGCTTTGGTGGGGAAATCCAGGGCTATAGAAGTTGCCATGGTAACCAGTCTTCTCCCCAAACCCACTGCTTTTCTCCCAACTCTCACTCTCAAACCCGCGACGTCTACAGGTATATCACTGACAGTAAATGAGAAATTGAATTCCTTTCCTGTTCAGTCCTTCCAGTTCTTGTCCCCCTGTGTTATCTCGCCCTAGTTTTTCAAGGAGCAGTCAAAGCACATGGCTAGAAACGCCTGTTGCTGTTGCTGAGTGGCCTGCTGTAGAGATTATTTTATCCCTGCTTAAAATCAGTTGATACAAAAGCCGGAGTCTTATCATCATGGACCCTATCATTATTTGTACTTGGAATCTATACAGGAATCTAAGAAAACTCTAGGAAAATATCTCTTCCTTCCCCCTTTTCACAACCATTTTCCAGTTTTCCTGGCTCTTCCTTCACTCTCTAGAAGACAATGTCAATGCTCCTCCTCCGCCGCCCTCCTGACTCCTGATGGGCAATTAGCTGACAGTTCGCATGGGCCTAAGTCGAAGCCCCAGTACTTTCTAGTTCAAAACAGTCTTTGCTCAAACCAAGTTTCCCAGGATGAAGGGGATAAAAAACAAATCAGTGTCATTCGTAACTAAGGTACTTAAAAAAGGAAATTATAAGATTAAGTGACAGAAATTTTAAAAATCTGATGGGATTTTTTTCCCTTTCAATAGAGAAAGATAATAAGAGATAAGAAAGATAATAAAGAAAGATAATAAGAGATAAACCAAAAAGAGATAACCAATAAGTTTCTATAATGCTTTTTCAGATACCACTCGTGAGATAACACTTGCTCCTATCTCTTTTGACATGGAAAAGATGTCTTGCTTGTTAAGGGATGAGGTCACACCTCAGGAAGATTGTCTGAACTGGAGCTAATGCTATTCGTCTATATTCTGGCTTTCTCAGCACTCTGTATTCAAGCACTCGCAGAGTTGCCTCTGGAACTTCTTCCTGGAACACTTATCCCCACCCCAAGGTCCCAAGAGGCAAAAGCAGCAATCCCAGCAGGCACCAAATACTTTGTCCCACATGGATCAGAAACTAATTTGCCGAAGTGGGGAAACGGTTTAAAGAGGCATCAGATTTGTTCACTTCGGTGACAACAGGAAATGTCACAATGTTTGGCTTTTTTTTTAAGAGGAAGAAAAAAGAAATGAGTAATAAAAGGCCACAAGAGTGACAGCGTCTGTGCTTGGCGACCGTGCAAAGGCCACTCTGAAGCCCTCCTGCTTCTCGTTTTTCACCAATCTCACTGGAAGGTCCTGTCCCACAGACCAGAGTGAGGCGCCGAGAACATCGGGGAAGGGAGGCAGCTTTGCTGACAAAACACTCCCCCCATCTCTTTTAAGACAACAGTTATCTGCATTCTGAGGCTCAGGGGCTGGGCAAGGCAGATGATGTCCCCCTCTGGGCCTGCGGAAGAGACACAGCAGATTTTCAGAGCCCACTCTAAAGCTTTGTTCCATAACACGCCCAGAATGAGGAGAGTCCTTTGTTAGGACTTCACAGCAAGCCAAAAGTAAACACACTCTTATTTTTCCACGGAGAGCTCTAACCCCAAATTGGGAGCCTTGGCTTCCTCAGAAACTCCAGGGGAAGGCTGACTTTCCCAAGAAAAGGAATTCTTTCTAACTAACTAATTCTTTCTAACTAACTGAGCAAAGTGAACGTCCGTGAGCAAAAACTGCCAAAGAGCCTTCCTGACGATTACTTGTTAAGCAATGACGCCGCAGATCACCTGAGAGGCCCAAACCCCTTCAACAGTGAATGACACAAATGAGACATAAATGAAAGATTTCTCCTGCAAACACCTGCACTTTTAACTCACAAAGCACATTTCAGGACACTCACAGAAATTTGCTGCTTAAAACACATCATACCAAGAGTTCACTAACATCTAATTGGAATATTCTTTCCTAAAATGAGCTGTGATCAGACAGGTGCTAATTTGAATAAAGAACAAAACAGAACCGTGAATCTGAGTTCCACAGAGCTTTTGAACACGCCAAAGACACATCTTATTTCTCCCGTATCTGCAGCATTCTCTCCCCAGGACTGGAGGCCACCTCCAGGATCTGGGTAAGAAGAGCAAAGCACAGAAGGACTTACCAGGTTGGAATTGGTGGCATTGGAATCGTCTTCTGGAAAGGGAATATAGATCGCTAAGGCCACACAATTGGCAAAAATAGTCAGTAAAATAATGATTTCAAATGGTCTGAGGAAGAGAGTTAAGGAAATTACTTCCAAAGAGAATATGCACAACACAATTTTTTTAAAATTAAAGATTCATAAGAATTTTGTTTAAAGAATACATTCCAGGCCCCTTGTATTCTGAAAAGAAACATATGCCTTTTTAAGTGCTTCTGGTGGGTCCCCGCCAAAATTCTTCCTAATATGTCAAAAGCAGGGAAGGCCAGTCGCGTGCCAGAGTAAACATAAATTTCTAAAAAGTTCTTTTTTCATTTTTCTGTACATGGGATTAAAATGGGGCTGCTTTTTAAAAGCACTATCTGTTTCAGCCATCTCTCCTATTCCTCTCAGATCACCTTTTGCCCCTCAGAGGGTTACACCTGCTCATCAGTGACTGGGTAAAATGGGCTTGGAGTTACAGCAGCTTGAGAGCAGGGAAGGGTATGGGAAAGGAAGGAGGGAGGGAGAGAGAGAGAGGAAGAAAGAGAAAGAAAGAGAGGGAGAGAGACAGTCAGACAGACAGAGAGAGAAGGATTAATTCTCTCATCAAGTCACAAAATGTTAAAGCTGGAAGGGGTCTTAGAGACCTCCACATCTAACCCCCTTCAGCACGGTGCAGTGAAAGCATGCTGAATCCAGAGGTCAAGATGGACCTGGGTTCAAATCCTGCCTCTTACCCTTGACACTTATTAGCTATGTGACCTTGGATGAATCACTTAACTCTTCTGAGCTTCAGTTTCATCAACTATGAAATGCGGATGATAATATCTGTAGTACCTACCTCACAGGGTTACTGTGAAGATCAACTGAGATAATGCATGAGAAGTGCTTTGCAAACAAACCTTAGCAGACTATATAAATGTCAGCCATGGGTAAAGCACATGGGATACAGAAGTATTAAGTGACTTGCCCAGGTCACATATGTGGCACAGGCAAGATTAGAATCCAAATTGTCCCAACTCCTGCCTATTCTAGTGAGGTTTCCACCACCATGTTGTCCATTCAATTTGCTAAGCAATGGCACCTAGAGCTTCCTTTTCAGGTGAGTTTCTTTTCTTCTAGGCCAATTTGTTCAACCCACTAAAGCTAATAAAGTCCTTCCCAGCTGCAGGTTGGTTTAAATGACCCCCTTGATCCTGTATTTCTCACCATTGCAGTGGTCCACAGGATCACAGCACTTAGCTCTGGGAGAGGCTTTAGAAAGCTGATCAAGCCAATTCAGTTTTTCCTATGAGATGTAGGAGAGTGGATCGAATTACCAAAGGTCACATGAGAAATAGGTAATAGAGCCATCAATCTATCTTGTAGTATGCCCATCCATTTGTCAAATGTCACCTAAATGTCTCTACAAATGTGTGTGGTAGCTAAATCACCAGACCAACCATTCTCAGTCCAACCTCCACCCAAATCCTTACTTACCACCCATCATCCTATGCAAGCAGGGCTGGTACCAAATAGGACATCATATCAATGAAATCAATCAAAGCAGTTTGGTTAAAAGCTGTAGGTTACTTATACCATCTCAGGGATGTGTTTACCCTGTGAATAGATGATCTTTTTTTTGTTTTGTTTTGTTTTTTGCTTTTTGGAGGGGGGAAGGCAGGGCAATTGGGGATAAGTGACTTGCCCAAGGTCACATGGCTAGTAAGTGTTCAGTGTCTGAGGCCATATTTGAACGCAGGTCCCCCTGATTCCAGGGCTGCACCTGTACCACCTAGCCACCCCTGAGATGATAATTTTTAACCTAGTCTCTCTGACAGCTTTTGAACCCTCTATTCCTGGTAAGAACCAACTGGTCTACCTACCTGTTTCCTTACCTATCCATGTACCCTTCCTAGACATTCTGGGAACTCCACCAAGAGCCACTACTAAAAACTCATCCAATTGTGCTTAATATACATTACCCACTGAATGTCTCCCCTACTAGCCAAGTGACCCCTGACTCTGGTGGCTCATTTTGTCCCCCCTCCTTACCCCTCCCATTTGTGACAGGAAGTATTATGTGCTACTGAAAAGTCTAATAGGTTAGCCTATCCTCACAATTAGAGAATGAGATTCATATGGGCCACTGGTATAGGCAAGAGATTTGGCCCAAGCCCCTACCATTGGCTTCTGCTACTTTGATAGCACTCAGGCAAATTTTAAGTCACAACTACTGCTATCCATTCTCCATCCTTGAATATAACTCACTTTTCCATCTGACTCACTGCTTTCTAGTAGAGCACTCTCTTTGGCTATTCCCTCATGTTTCTAAAGTCTGTACATCCACTTTCATTTTATCCCACACTGGGGATTCTTGATCAAGGAATAGGCTCTTAAGCATATAATGGATTTCTCTCTATTCCAGCATTCTTCTTCCCAGAAACCATTCTTAGGATTTAGAACTGAAAGGAACCTCAAAAATCTTCTACTCTAACCCTCTGATTTTACAGATGAGAGAACTGAGGCCCAGAGATGGGAAGAAGTCTCCCTAAGGTCACAAAGCTAGCAAGTAATAGGACCAGGATTTTGCCTAAGTCCTCTGGGCCCAAATATGGTGTTCTTTCCATAATTTTTTTCTGCCAATGTGAACTTCCTTAAAAGGAAAGCTCTGGGCTTAGAGTACGTGATGGAGAACTTCCAAGAAATCCTATTAGAAGCAGGGGCACACTTGTAAATATTTAACAACCAGCTCTCCCCAAACCAGGACACACTTTTCAGTTTCATCTGCCTCATTAACATTTTCTCTGTCACTTTCTAGACAAGCAATAAAATAATAAATAAAGCCCTGATTAATAGCAGTTGCTAATTTCCAAGGTGTTAAATGCCCACACTGAAAAATTAACCCTTGGTTCATACGAGCCGGGAAAAGCTGGCTCCAGCACACTTCTGGGTAGAGATTGTAAAATAAACACCTGTCTCCTGCTGTTGCTGGGAAGAAGAAAATGAGATCATATTCGTGAAGCCCTTTGCAAATCTTAAAGAGTTATATAAATGCTAGCAATTGTTATTACCGAGAGGAGTGCCTGAATGAGGAGAATCCTTGCATTTATGCTCTACATCAATGACTTGTAATGCCATACGGGGCACCACCTGTAACCTCCCCATTACCCAACTGCCTTCAAGTAAGTACTCAGATTCCTATTAAGCAGCACAACAGGGATCAATGGCTGCCCGAGGCCCCTGAACTGAGAGCTGACAATGGCCAACGGCTCCTTTTTCTAGGCTGATATTCTCTCTACTACGAGAGAGACCGGGTCATGAAACCACCCCCAGATCTGTTAAGAATGAAAGGAAGGGGGACAGTTAGGTGGCACAGTGGATAGAGCACTGGCCCTGGAATCAGGAGGATCTGAGTTCAAATCAGCCTTAATGCTTACTAGCTGTGTGACCTTGGGCAAGTCACTTAACCCCAATTGCCCCGCCTTCCCCCCCCAAAAAAAAGGATGAAAAGAAGGGAGGAAGGAGGGAGAGACCCAGTCAAACAAAAGATAACCTAATCAGCTCAACTAGGGCAGGTCATGGAGAATAATTCGTTTTACATCATAATACAATAGAAGAAAAACAGACTTGAAGTCAAAGATCTAGGCTCAAGTACTGACTTGGGGGCTGAGCAGGCCTATCACCTTGCTCAAGTCACCCTTCTCAGCCTATTTCCTCACCTTTAAAATGGAAATAGTACCTGCCTGTATTATTTGCTTCACAGAGTTCCTAGAATCCGGGCCAGTATTCTCATTTTATAGATGAGGAAATCGATGGAGCAGCTAGGTGGCGCAGTGAATAGAGTATCTGCCCTGGAGTCAGGAGGACTTGAGTTCAAATCCGACCTCAGACACTTAACACTTACTAGCCATGTGACCTTGGACAAGTCACTTAACCCCAACTTCCCAGCCTTCCCCCCTCCAAAAAAAAAAAGCAAATTAAATTGAGGTTCAGAAAAGTTATGATCAAGATCACTTAATTGTAGTACTACATAGCAGAGCTGGGATCTTACCCCAAGTCCTCTGACCCCAAATCCAGTACTCTTTTTCCTATATTATGCTCTACTGAATAGGAAGGAAATGTTTTGTAATCTATAAAATGTTATATAGATACCCTAAAAGTTATTATTATCTCCACTCTCTGAAAGTTAGACATTGCCCTCAGATTCTACTTAAGTTTTGGGTTTTCTGAGGGCTAGTACTACCAGGAGTGATGGATCATAGGATAATAAATATCCAGCTTGGAAAGGACCTCACATAACATCTACTACAACTTTTCCTCTTTCTGTTTTTACAGATTAGGAAACTGAGGCCCAAGGAGGTTAAGTGACTTGCCCAAGCTCACAGAGATGGTAGACACTGGAGGCAGAATTAGATCGCAGGTCCTCTGACTCCAGAGCCCATGCACCATGCCCCACTGCTTTCCCAAAGTAAACACTGATAGCAGGAAGAGAGCACAGACATCCTGCCCAGACCACACCAAAAGGATATTTCCATTCGACAATGCTTATGCAGGCTCTCCGGATGGGGTTTTTCAGGGTCAGGCACAGCAATGCACGGGGCGGGCGAGTGGCCGTTGTGCTCCCTTGCTTCTTCTGCTTCCCATACTGCTGCCGTTTCCTCTGAGTGGAGCTGGCTGTGGAGATGGTGGCATTGCCAGCACTGCCCATCAGCTTGGCTTGCCGGGCAGCATCGATGGCCGCCTGCCATGAGAGGGCTGCTCCTGGGGTGGGGATGTGCTCGGGAGCAAGTCCCGCCGCGGCATTGGCATTCATGTTGGCATGAGCTGGGCGAGGGCTCCCATAGTTGGAACCTGTAGAAGGAAATTGGAGAGAATAAGAAGGTTACTAAGGAAGAAAAAGAGGGATGTGGAAAGGGTTCTGTGTATCAGGTCTGAAGAATTCTTTTAATCACACAAAATGGAGAGCTGGGGACAAGAAAGTAGAGAATTGGTAGCTGGGGACACCCAAGTGTGGAGCAATGGAAAAAATACTGAATTGAGTATTAGGAGACTTGGGTGCTACCAATTACCAGAGTGATTTTAGGCAAAACCCTTTAGCTGCTGTGTCTAGTTTCTCCATGATGAAAGGAGAGACTTAAACTAGGCTTTGGGTCTTTCCATCAATGCAACAAGATTTAGATTAATGCAAATAATGAGTCTCCTAAAAGTGGCCACATTATTTTAACTTGCACTGCATATTTTCATTAATCTAGAACCAATTACCACATTTTACATAATTATAAATTCAAACAGTATAAATTTGAATACATGTCACAACCTCAGGGGATTATTCATACTACTCAGGACCTAGATGTATGTCAAGTATTTAGATTTTTTGAAGGCAGGCAGTCAGTCAATAACATCAAGCATTCTGTTGTGTGCCAGGCACTGTGCCAAGCACTGGGATTACAAAGAAAGTCTTCACAGTCTGAAAGGGATGACAACAACTATGTACAAACAAGCTATTTACAGGATAAGTAAGAAATAATCAGCAGAAGGAAAACACATCCTATACAAGATGGTAATTCAGGAAGATGGAGATAAGGAGAGAGAGCAATCCAGGCATGGGGAACTGCCCACAAAAATACCCACAATCAAGGAATGAAGTGTATTATTTGAGGAACAGTAAAGATGCCACTGACACTGCATCACAGAGTACTTGGAGGAGAGTAAGGGATAAGAAGACTGGAAAGGAAAGGAACAAGAGATTGTGGATGGCCTTGAATGCCAAAGATAGGATTTTCTGTTTGGTCCTAGAAGTGATAAGGAGCTACTGAAGTTTATTGAGCAGGGGGAATGAGGTGGTCTGGCCTGTGCTGCTTTAGGAAGATCACCTTGACATCTCAGTGAAGGTTAACCTAGAGGGAAGAGATTTGTGGCAGGAGACCAAACAGCAGGTTATTGCAATAGTCCAGACATGAGGGGATGACAGCTTGCATCAGGGTGGTGGCAGTATCAGAGAAGAGAAGGGGGCATATTCAAAAGATGCTGCAAAGGTGAAATTAACAGTCCTTAGCAGAAGACTGGACATGGTGGGGTGAGATGAGGAGTGGAGAAAGACACCTCTGTTGTAAGCCTGAGGGACTAGGAGGAAAGCAGTACCTCCAATGGTGAGACAGAAGCTGCAAGGAAGGAGAGGTTTTGGGGAAAGATAATGAGCACAGTTTTGGACATGCTGAGTTTAAGATGTCTACAAGACATTCAGTGTGAGAGGGCTAGCAGGCAGCTGGAGATGTCCAACTGGAGGTCAGCACAGAGGTTAGGAGTGGATAAGAAGATCTGAGAAAGATCAGCATAGAGAGGACTAAATTCAGCTGGTGAGATCATCAAGTGAAACAGCGTGGAAGCAGAAGAGAAGAAGGCCCAGGACAGAGCCCCATGGTTGGTGTCAATGATGATGGACGGATGAAGATCCACCAAAGGAGACAGAGCGGTCAAATAAAAACCTAGAGAGGAGACAGGATCAAGGAGAAATCAAGGAAGGCTGCAGAGAAGGCAAGAGCATCAGAACTGAGAAAAAGGCATTAGGATTTGATCATTAAGGATTGGCTTTCTCAAGGACTTTTGCCAGAAATGGGACAAACAGTTGGAATGGATGAGGGTTTTTGAGGAGGGATGAGACATTAGCATGTCAGTAGGCAGTAGGGAATGAACCAGTAAACACAGAGAGGCTGAAAATTATTGAGAATATGACAATGATATAGGGGACAATCTGCTGCAGAAGATGGGTGGTACACATAGAGAGGTTTGCCTTGGCAAGGAGAAAGGCCACCTTTTCATGGGAGATGGCATGAATCACATGAGTAAGTACACAACACAGAGGCCATTTATGTACAAATTAGAGAGAAACCTCCTTTCTCATCACCAGATCTTATAAGAAGTTCTTTAATTTTCAAATTGAGAGGTTCTCTGAGACCAGCCTACTCATATTATTCCTTCCCAACTGTTCCATTATCTAACCAAAATGTATGACTCTGTGTACCCAAACACACTCTGTCCTTTCCTGCCTCCATACATTCACTTATGTTGTGCTTGGAATGCCTTCTCTCCCCCTTTTCACTTGCTGAATTCCTACCCAGCCTTGCAAGTGCATTATAATGTTGGTTCCTCCAAGAAGCTTCTTCTCATACCCCATCAAGACTGCCTTCTCCAAAAGATCTAGAAAGACCAGAGTTTAAATGGAGACTGAAGCAATACATGCTCTTGTTCTTTTTCATTTTTGATTTTGTTTCTTTTTTCCCGTTGTTCACTCGTTGGTTACAACCCTTCTATACAACCAGACTATTGTACAATGTGAAAGTGTTTGCAGATCCTATACATGACTGCACGCCACCATGGGGGGGGGGGGGGAAGGGAGAAAATCTGAAACTCAAGTGTTTGTGGAGCTGAATCTTGTAAACTAAAAGTGAATAAACAAGTCAATGAAAACAAAAAGTGCCTTCTCCCCTCAGACCTCATGTTGCATTTCATTTTATACCTAATAGTTCTATATGTGTTTTATCTAAGGGATAATACCCCAACCATTCTGTAGGGATGGTATCCAAACTTAGTGTCCATCAAAAATGTCAACTATACCATTTTTCTTATTGTTTGTGCTTTCACTATTATTTTAAATTTGTGGTTTAACTTTACAAGAATCTTTTTCAGCCACTTGTTTATTTTAACTGGGCTAGTTTAGTTAAAACTAATAATATAATCTGTAAATCCACTTAACCGGGCACAAGTAAACTTCAATATGCTTAAAGCAAACAAATAAGTGAGCGTGTCACTATCAGCCTCTCAAGTTGTGGAATTACCACTGGTCCCTTAGGATACCTCATGTGATACAAGACTGCCTGACACTTGAGAGTGCCAAGTGTTAATCTAAATATTAAATCAGAATAAAGCTTAATTTTGTCTTGGTTTTTTTTTAGATGAAATAAATGTAAGTAGAAAACCTAGCACAATATTCTGAATACAGGAGGTACTTAATTAATATCTATTGAATTTGGATGAATGAACTCTTAATAGTGCCCAGCAGTTTGCCGATGGAGTCAGACTTAGAACCCTTTAGATTCTGTAGGATCATTCAGCCACCTTCCCTCTCTGAATGAATGAATTTGCAGTGCTCTTTGTCATGGCGCATATCAAGGATCCCATCTATACAGAAGGGATCACAGCTTTATAGCAGAAGAACATTTCAGTTCCTTGCTATTAAAGTGAGCCAAATCTGACAGCTCCATTCTACTATAACCCTTTCCCACACTCTCTTCTTGTCTTGATAGTTCTGTTTAGGTCACTACTCCTTAGCTTAGAGCAGTCATCTCTAAAATTTTTTGATTAGTGCTCCACTGGTAAAAAATAAAACAAAATAATTTGAGCATCCATCCCAAATACAGTTATATTTATAAATGACATACATGCCATTGCACGAATGAAAAAAATGATGAGCTCAAGATCAAATAAACAATACTTTAAATTTCTTACTTAATTTTATCAATGGTACAATTAATTGTGGTGGCTAGATGGTGCAATAGAGTGCTGAGCCTAGAATCAGGAAGACTTATTTTCCTAAGTTCAAATCTGGTCTCAGACACTTCCTAGCTGTGTGACCCTGGACAAGTCATTTAACCCTATTTATCCCAGTTCCTCATCTGTAAAATGAGCTGGAGAAGAAAATGGCAAACTACTCGGGGATCTTTACCAAGAAAACTTCAAATGGGGTCACAGAGAATCAGACATGACTGAAAAAAATGACTCAACCTCAACTATTACAATTGTACCATGAATGCTACAATTGTACAACCTTTTGGCTTTCACTAAAAGTAAAAGTGACTTGCCCATGGTGACAAACCTAGATTTGAAATCAATTTTTATTCCAATGTCAGCATTCTATTATATAGCTATTAGTCTAGCTATAGATATTGACATAGACATAAATATAGATCAATCAATAATTATTTATTAAGCACCTGATTTATGCCAGGCACTGAGCTGAGGGCTAGTGAGACAAAAAGACATAAAAGATGGTCCCTGCCCTCAAGGAACTTTTAATCTAATGACCTATAAATATACATATATATTCATCGTCTATGTTTTTATTTAAAATCAGAAATACCAATATCCACGTGCTGATATGGAATATTAATAATAAAATTAATGAGAGCAATGTGACTGAATAAGTTCCTCTTTTTTTTTGGAGGGAAGAAGGCAAGGCAATTGCGGTTAAGTGACTCGCCCAAGGTCACACAGATAGTAAGGGTGTCAAGTGTCTGAGGCGGAATTTGAACTCAGACCCTCCTGATTCCAGGGCCAGTGTTCTATTCACTGTGCTACCTACCTGCCCCATTATTTTTTTTTAAATCTTGGTTTAATACTTTATGATACAGCAATGTGAACTTCTGCTTTTAAATCCAGTTTATTTTGATTCTTAGTTTTGATGCCTTGAATAACTGCAAAGTGAAACCTTACGCAGATATGTAGAGGCAGACAAAAGTCTATTGACTGTCCTAACTAAATTATGGTACTCATTTGTCAACCCAATCTACCAACTGTATAAAGGTTCATATTGAAATTCAGCCAGCAAATTTCCATACTGCCTGATATCAATCAACTATTCTTCCAAACTAATTAGAAGGTATTGCATTTTCATATTTTTAATAAACAGGTTCAAAATTCACTAAAATTCTTTGTTTGGAAGATTTTGGAACACATTGGGAGATGCTATTTGTAAGTGGCTTAAGTTTGCAGACTTGTATACCTGCACAGGGGACAGCACATCATTTTGGCAACAAAGGATTAATTCTTAAGTCTCTCGTGAATCATCATGGCTCCATGTTATCATCAGTTACTATCTCAAGGCACATCATATACTTAGAGCAAGGCTCATCATTAGTGATAGTAGATACAAATCCTCATGTCAAATAATCTTCATAATTTCCATTTTTTGCCAACTTCTTGTCAAACTTGATTAGATCATCATTTTTACCTTGTAGACTGATCAAGAGTTTGTACTAGGAGCAGACTGGTTGTCAACTCGGCCATTTTCTTTTTCTTTGCTTACATTCCCATTATTAGTATTATCTTCAATTTGTGGTTTAACTTTGCAAGAATCTTTTAAAGCATATTTGTTTATTCTGTGAGAGCTGATTGAAAACTAATAATATAATCTGTAAATCCATTTAACTGGGGACATGTAAACCATTGTAACATGTAATATGTTGTGATATTCTTAAAACAAACAAAGTTTCACTGTCAACTCCTCTGAGTTGTGGAATTCCTACTCTGCCCTTATACTTGATATGTGATATATCACTTTCTGATATATGAGAGTGTCAGTGTCAATCTCAATATTAAAAAGCAACATGAAGCTTCATTTATTTCTCTTTTTTTAGATTTAAAAATATAAATTTAGAAACAGTTTTTTCTGTACCCCAAAAGATCATCTGGGTCTCCCCCTAGAGTGAACATACCCCACTTTGGAGCCACTAACTTACAACGTAAACCTAGAGTAGGTAGGGACTATCACTGTTCAGGTTAATTTATATCATGCCTAGAACACACTCATGCTCTTTAACTAGTGATAGAAACCTACTTCCCCATTCCCATTCCTTTGATTTTAGAACAAGAGGATGCAAATGCTGAGTTCAACCCTGAAAACACAGTCACTTTGGGACCTCCTTTGTGTAAATGTCCACCATTCTGCTGCCTAAGAGTGTACACACCAGTATTAGACATTTCACATCAGCCTGTGATGATAAAACTCTCTGACACTGACACTCTCTCCTCCTCCCTCCCAAGATACTACAACTGAAATGGTATCACCTGACATATATGTTCTGAGAAGCAGTACTGTCTGTAAAAACCCCGTGGACAAGACTCCTGCTTAGACCACAGAAGACTACAAAAAAAAGAAGAAACTGGACACCAGGTCCCAGTTCACTGAAGCATTTAGATTCCTTTCTGGGCTCCCATAGCTTTTTTAAAAATTATTTTTGGAAATTTTTCCTATTTATTTAAAACTTAAGGACAAAATGAGAAAAGAAAAAAACCAACATTGCCATGTACACAGCAGAACATAGAGTGGATTCGATCTAAAACGATAAATTTCCATTTGAAGAAAAACTATACAATAAATACTACACATTGTTGTTAAAGCTACCTAGGTTTTCTTTGCTTCCACGTAGGTTTTCTCTTGTTCTCTGTTGTGTATTGTTTATTTTTTTCCCTTCTCCCACCCCTCTCCCCAAAAAAGGCTATAATTAAGCACAGAGATATCTATATAGATATACATAACCATATACACATAGATACATACATAGGTATCTATAAACATACATATATACACACTCATACACATATATGTAAGACCATACTATGCTTATTTCCACTTGTCATGTTTCTCTGAAGGTGGGTAGTATCTTCCAAGTCCAAGTTCAACCAGCTTATCATTTCTTATACCACAGCAATATTCCAACCCAATCATATCCCATCTGAGAGATTGTCTATAAAAGTTTTTTTCTCCCAATTTCCTACATTCCTTCTATTCTTGGCCAAATAGGTTTCATTTATAAAAGAAAATTTTAATTTAAAATGATCAAAATTATACATTTTAAATTTCAACAATGTTTTCACCTTATAATATAGTTTAAGGTCTGACACTACTGAATCTGCTTCCTTTACATCTTTCTTCCCTGGTTCCTGACATTTTGTTTTCAAATGAACTTTGTTATTTTTTTTTAACTCAGTAAGATTTTTTTTTTTAGTAATTTAATTGAGATGGCATTAAATAAATAGATTAGTTAGGTAAAATTGTCATTTTTTTGCTACATTAGCTTTACCTACCCATGAACAATAAATACTACTTCAATTATTTGGATCTCACTTTATCTGTATAAAAAGCATTTTATGTTTATATAGTTACTGTTTATGTTTTGGCAAGTATATACTCAGATATTTCATACTACCTAGTTATTTTAAATGGTCTAAAACAATACTGAATAATATTGCTGACACATAGTGTAGTTTGCATATTTTTCTCTTTTGACTAAATTTATTTTAGTTTCAACTTGTCTGAGATCATGATTATTACCCCTGCTTTTTTTTACATAATAAATTCTACTCCTGATCTTTATTTTATCTTTTTGTATATCTCTCATTTTTATAATATTTCCTGAAAGCAACATATTGTTCAATTTGAAATTTTAATCTGCTATCAGTTTCCATTTTATGGGTAAATTTATCCCATTCACATTCTAAGTTATAATTACTCACGTATTTTCCTCCTTCCTATTTTTCCTTACTATCCTTCTCATCCTATTCCTATCCCTCCTCACTCCTCTGCTTTACTCTATCCAAGTCCTTGTTCTCCTATTCCTTAACCTACCCATTCCTCCAAGAGTCTGTACCTTAACCTTTAACTCTGTCCTATATCCCTTACCCTCTAATTTCTTTCTGAATTTAGAAGACTTTAACACACACACACACATCTAGCTAGCTAGCTAGCTATCTGTATATATGGGAGGGGAGTAATAAGAGTAACTACACACCCTCCCCCGACTTGTTTCTTCGGTATCAATTTTTCCTTTTATACCTCATTTGTATGAGATAAGCACTCCTTTTTATCTCTCTCTCTAAAAGTTTTATTATTTTAGAACCACCCCACCATACTCAGCTCAGCCCACAACTTTCTTTCAAACTACCCCAATAATGATGACATTCATAAAAGTACCAACACTATTTTCACATATAAAAAGTAAACAATTTGACCTTATTGAGTCCCTTATAATTGGTCTTTAATGTTTACTTTATATTTCTTCTGGATCTTGTATGTTAATTTTTCTCTTAAATTTTTTTCTTAAATTTCTCTTTAAAATGCTGTTTTTGTCACAAATGCCTGAAAGTCTTTTGGTCCATTAAATGTCCATTTCTCTTCCATTCTGGATTTCACTTAACTTTTGCTGGGGAAGTTACCTTTGATCATAACCCCAGTTCTTTTGCTCTACAAAATATAGTATTCCAAGACCTGTGGTCCTTCAACATAGTAGCTTCTAGGTCTTGTGTAATCTTTATTGTAGTTCCATGATATTTAAATTGGTTTTTTTTTCTTGTTGCTTCTGATATTTTTTCTTTAACCCGGGACCTTTGAAACTTGGATATGATACTCCTGCAAGTTTTCCTCCTGGGATCTCTTTCAAGTGGTGATCAGCAGATTTTTTCTATTTCTACTTTGCCTTTTTGTTTTACAATGTCAGGACAATTTTCCTTGATAATTTCTTGTAATACTGTATCAAGGTCCTTTTTTTTAATCATAATTTTCAGGTAGTCAAACTAGTCAGATTATTTCTCCTCAATCTCTTCTCCCTATCAGTTGTTTTTCTGATGAGATGCTTTACTTACATTCTCTTCTATTTTTTCATTCTTTTGATTTTGTTTTATTAATTTGTCATTAGCTTCCCTTTGCCTAATTCTACTTTTCAAGGAATTATTTTCCCCCTTAAG
>CM053581.1:425367314-425387032 GCA_028627135.1 Pseudochirops cupreus
TTATTGGAGGCCCCTGGTGGGGGTGCTCTGGCTGCACTCTCCTCCTCCCTCTCTCTCCCATGATCTTTCTTTTCCCCAAAGAAGGAATCTAGGGTTTGGGAGCTGTTCTTACTTTGCTTCTTATACTTATTCTTACTCATGGTTGTTCAGTCCGTGATTTTCTTTTTTAAATCTCTGTGGGGCTCTGCTTCCAGAAGGGAAAGCTCTGTCCCAAATTGCTGGGGTCCTCCCGGCTGCTGTAGCTCACAGGAAGATGCTGGGACTCTTCCTACTTACTTCCGGCAGAGTGGATAATGAAGACTCCAACACCAAGGCCCAAGACGGTGATCCGGATCCAGGCCACTCAACGCGAGAGCACTGGCCTCAGAACAATTGCTTAGTCCCCCTGCTGTCTGCAGGCCACGGAAGGGAAGCTGCAATGCGGAGGCGGGTGCAAAAGCTCTGCCTTTTCGCTTTTCCACTCTGGAGGCCTTTTGGCTGGACGCTTTTCTCCCCGCAATTCCCACTGAGCTAGTTCTGAATGCTGCTCGCAGCTGCTGCTAATCTGCTCACCTGAAGCTCCTCGGCTCCTCCTGTCCAGCCGCCCCCGGGGCACAGCCGCAGCTTCAGGCCAGACTGGTTTCAGTTCGCAGTGCTGATATGGTTCCTTGTAGCCAAGGTGACTTTAGTGGGAAGTGTCTTTGTGTGTGTTTTGGAGTTCTGGGATTGGTTTAGAGTCCTGTGTTATGGGTATTTTGGGGTGGCTATGTAAGCGCTGCGATATGTTGCTGCTGCTACGCCGCCATCTTGGCTCTGCCCCTCCCCAAGGAATGTTTCCCTAGAATTTCCTAATCTGAAATGAGGATCCATAAAGGTTCCTTCCAGTCTAAATCCTATGACTCTAATCACCCTCTCAGACTTCTTCCCTCTGGGTTATTCCTTGACTTCTTTGCTCACTTCACTCCACAAGATATGATATTAGCATTGTCATGCCCATTTTATGAATAACAAGGTCAGGGATGACTAAAGACCTACCTCAAGACACATAATTAGGGGCAGCTAGGTGGCTCAGTGAAGGCCTGGAGTCAGGAGGACCTGAGTTCAAATTCGACTTCAGACACTTGACACTTACTAGCTGTGTGACCTTGGGCAAGTCACTTAACTCAATTGCCTTGCCCTCCCTCCTCCAAAAAAAAAAGACACATGATTAGTTGTGATACAACTCCAACCATTTGGGAAAAGCAAAGAAACAAGAAAACTTAAGCATGCAAACTGACTTTCCCATCTGATTCTTCTCATTCCTGGGATGAAGAATAACACTCATCACTAAAGAAAGCAAAGCCAAGTTGAGGACATCGAGGCCCTCTGAAGCTGTGACTCATGCAGGATCACAGCATTCCTAAGTATCAGCACCGGGATTTAAACGCAGGCCTGCCTTCAAATCCAGTGTTCTCTTCCTTGCATCTTGCTTGTAACAAGACAACTGAACCAGCCAAGAGTCCCAAGAAAGAAAACTTTGATCTCTGGCGAAATAATGCACTTGAGTCTGGAGCAATGCCACAGAGGTGAAGCAACTCACACTGTGTCACTGATGGCTTTTCTTAGCAGAAAATAATCACCCTATGAGAAGAGCCCAATTTTCAAATTATAAAGCCAATTCAAAGCGCCATCTTCCAGTGCCCAGCTGAAAATTTTCCATGGAGTAGAAGTGAGCTCTGGCTCTTGTCTCAATGTTATTGGCCCTAAAAATCTCATCTCATAACTAGCCCCATGGCTCTGACTTAGGGAGTCCCCATTGCCAGATTGCCCAGTAGCCCAAGTGCGTAAGATGACTTCCATTTGTCAAATGGCTCAGCTATCCTGGGGTGACTGTAGGGGTGCGGAAAGAAATCCTTCCCCCCTCCTTCAAAAGGATTGCTTGTTCTCAGAGAAACTGTGCATTTAGAAGGAAGCAAGAAGTCCATCCGTGGAATCGAGGCTAGCAGTTCAATCTGCTTGGACTGGCTAAACTAGCATCATACTGCTTCATGGAGAGCCATACCACAGTGCCTGTTTATGAATATGTCTGTTCTCAACTGTAAGCTCTCAGAGGGGTGAAGACTAAACCTGCATTGTCTTCATAACCTGCACAGCACACGGCACTTTTAAAAATAAGTTATTAAACACCTATTATGTGTAATGCACTGTGATCAGGACTGAGAAAGATGAAAAAATAAATAAGACACGGTTCCAGCCCTCAAGAGTTTATATTCTAATTGGGGAAAATAAATGAATGAGCATCTCTCGTCTTTGGTTAATTTCCATTTATAGACTGGCCCTGTTCACAGTGGGCATTCAATACATATTTGATGATGATGTCAATGATGACAATGATCGTGATGAAAATAAGGATAACAAAGAAAGATTATGGGCTAAATCAAAGGCTTTCATGCTAGGGACAGCTATATAGTGCAGGGGATGGAGCCCTGGGCTTGGGATTAGGAAAACTCATCTTCATGAGTTCACATCTGGTCTCAGATACTTCCGAGCCGTGTGACCCTGGGCAAGTCATTTAATCCTGTTTGCCTCAGTTTCCTCTTCTGCAAAATGAACTAGAGAAGAAATGGCAAACCACTCCAGCATCTTTGCCAATAAAACCTCAAATGGAGTCACAGAGAGTTGGACCTTACTGAAATAACTCAATAATGACAAACTTTAATACTAAGGAAGTTTGATGGGGTTAGATTAACTTTTCCCCAATGGGCGGATTTGAGCTGTCAATGCCAGGCCATTAAGCTGAGTTTGGAGGTTTTAGAGTCAGGATTTCTAGGAGAAAATCTCCTAAGAAACAATTTTCTGGATAGTTCGGTGCTTAACTAAGGGATGAGCCACCTTCACGGCCACTGGAACAAATTGTCCTCACCCACCCATTCCTCTGGGGCAAGTCTTCACATGCTTGGGGTAGACATCCCCTAATAACAACAAGGAATGAGACGAGAGATTGGGCCAAGGGAGAAACTAGCCGTCACTCTCTGCGCAGTGTGCGACAGGGGCAATGAAGTGAAGTCTGGAAAACTGGCTGTACTATTTACTACCTGAGTGAGCTGTGACAAGTCCTTCGCATCACTGGGCTTTAGTTTTTTTCTCTATAAAATCAATCAATGTTTATTAAATGTCTACTACGTGCCAGGAACTGTACTAAACACCAGAAAACAAAAAAGGGGCAAAAGACAGTCCCTGCCCTCAAGGAACTTACAGTCTAATGGGAGGAACAACACACAAACAAATAGAAACAAAGCAAACTATATACAGGGGAAACAGAAATAATTAACAGTGGGAAGGCACTGGAATTAAGAGGGGAAGGGGAAGGCTTCCTGTAGGAGGTGGGATTTTAGTCGGGACTTAAACCAGGGAGGTCTGAGTTGAGGAGGGAAAGAGCCTGAGAAACTGCCCAGAATCAAGAGATGGAGAGTCTTGTTTGTGGAACACCCAAGAAAATAATGCCACTGAACTGAAGAATACACGTCTGGAAATAAAAGGAATTCTTTAGGGCAGTGGTTCTCAACCTTCCTAATGCTGGGACCCTTTAATACTCTTATGTGGGCGTATCTACATGTGGGCGGACCCACCTAGAGACAGGTAGAGGAGCAGTGTCTAGGTTCCTAAGACCATCGGAAATATGTGTTTTCCAATGGTCTTAGGTGACCCTGTTCAACCTCCAAAGGGGTTGCAACCCACAGGTTGAGAACCACTGCTTTAGGTAATGCCTAAAGTTCCTTCCACTTCTATGATCTTCAACCCTTGAAAAAAGTAGGTTATTCCTCTGGTTACCAGGAAGATGCCCAAATGACTTGGGTTCTATCCAGGGACCCCAAAAGTAGAGCAACATGGTCATGATCTCGCAACACCATTGCTCTCTTTAGAATCTTCCCAGATATCAGTAAAAGGAAAGAGAACAGCAGCAGGAGTTCATGTCAAGGCAAAAGGGAGAGAAGAATTGCAAATAGTCTTCTTTCTACAAGCCTGATGCTCCCTCTCACTTTTCAATGACTCCTTTTTACAGAAACTGTTTTCTCACATCATGCAGATTGCCCAAGTTGCTTACAAAGGCCCTGATAAATGAAAATTTGACTCTTTATAAGAGTTTTCTCTCAGCATCTTAGTGGATTTTAGCAGCTCCCCCCTTAAATTCACAGCACAAAACCTGCAGCAGAAATGTCTCAGATTCTTTGCTTGATAAAGGCCAAATACCTAGAAAATAAGAGACCATTAGTCTTCACTCTCCAGTTAGTTACAAAAATAACAAGAGAACTTAAAAAAACTAGAGCAATCTCTTAGACTTAATCAAGACCCTGAAATCCTGTGTTTATCAATTCCAATGACAAGATTGGAAAAGAGTCTTCTATACTCCATACTATAATTAAACTTATGGTGAGGAATGGATGTGGGAGTTCAGGAGTGTAATAAGCTTTGCACTTTGTTCTAAGTTGTAAAACTTCTGGTAAAATGCTTTTATTGATTTAAATGTGGTACAACCTAAAAATACAGAGATACACTGGAATCCTAACTAACTGAAATCCCAAATGACCCATATGAAAAAAACTCTATGAATGACAGCAGCTGAAAGTCCTTTGTGGATATCTGCCCAATCTCTTTGCAACGTGACTAACTGGCAAATTGTTTTGTTGTTTTTCCCTTCGTTTTGCAGATGGGGAAGCTAAAATTGAATGCCACTGAAGCAAGATGGGCCCAGACTACACGGGAAAGATCTTGGCCTGAGAATGGAACGCTGTGTTACTTCACCATAGTTGAGTTAATAGACTGGTGCTTTATAAATTATGTTCTGCAGAATTCTGATATTCTGTACAATATAAATACTGTCCAGGGCTAGAACTTGGGTCTCAGGCTCCAGGCCCAACCAGGAATCAAGTTCTACATGCAGAGTTCCTTCTTGCTATATATCATCCACTCAGTCTACCCTGTCACTGACAGTGGCATTTAAAAATTTTACTTATATTTTATTTTAAGAACTTAGGGGCAGCTAGGTGGCGCAGTGAATAGAGCACCAACCCGGAGTCAGGAGGACCTGAGTTCAAATCCGACCTCAGACACTTAACACTTACTAGCCATGTGACCTTGAGCAAATCACTTAACCCCCTAACTGGCTTGCCTTCCCCCCTCCAAAAAGCAAAAAAAAAAAAAAAAGAACTTAGTTGGTATGCCATTTGGTGCATATATATTTAATATTGTATATATTGCATAATATATTGTATATATTTAATACTGATCGGTCAGCCTTGAAGAATGTCATCACTAGGTATTTACTGACTTGTGTATCCAATCTAATCTCTCTAATTGCTCAATCTCTTCTTCCCTGGTATTTAAGAGAGAAAGAACTGATGCTACCATCATGATAGGATCCTTGACAGTGGAAATCCCAGTCAACTGGTATTTCTCCTATGGACATAGTCAATCACTGAAGGATGTCATGAGGGACCCCAATATACACCATGAAAGAACCCCGGAATTTTGGGATTTTCTAACAACTGCACTAAAGAAACTGACTTTCATTTGCTTGTTTATCATTTGAAATTTTAAGATCAACCACAAATTTTACACATTGATTTTGTTGTGATTCTTTGGTGCAAACCACTGAAGAAAACATTTGAAAAAACAATGCTAACTCTCCCCTGGGAGCACAGAGACATTTCTGGAATTGGGGATACAGACAAATGTGCCAATTGCACACTCATTTATTTAACTGTCTGAAGACAGAGGGACTGCATCAGTTTAAAAAGTTTCTACCTTCACCCCCAAACTGGAAACTATAATTCTTATTCTCCCTTTCAGTGAGGGCCTCCCCAAAAGCACAAAATTCAAGCCTCAAAAGTATTTCTCCCAACCCCAGAAAAAATGACCATTTCTTACACATGGGAAGTGAGAGCACATGCATTGGCCTAGATGGGTCTCTGGCTTAGGGATTACATGATGTCCTTTTCCTCAGCACAGGAGAAAAGTCAGGCCCCAGAAGAAGCAGCACCAACAGCACTACTGCAAACATAGTAGGGCAGTGGCATTGAAAGAGACCTTCTGCACAGGGGTAGATCAAGGTCTGAAGTGGTTGGGGTTAAGGCAGGCCCGAGCAGTACCAACATGCTCAGACCTACAACGATGTTCTGTCCCCATATAGGATACAAGAGTTCAAACCTAATAGTAGCAATCGTTCTGTCCTGGCACAGGGGGTAGCAATCGTCCCTGGCACAGTGGGCAGTGGCCCAGACATGAACCCCAGAAGCTCTGGCCAAAAAATGGCTAGCACAGATGAGGGCCCCATTGGGCACAAATGCAGACACTGACCCAAGTGGGGAAGAAGCAGGAGGTATAGACACAAGGCTTAGGTTCTCACAGGGTAGCATTGTGCAGAGGGCAAAGATGCAGGCCCTATAGGCAGGAAACAATGGAAAAAAGGTTGACTCCCAGCATTCAAGATAGTCCAGGGGCAAAAAATTTGGCATTGCCACGTATGGTTGCAAAAGACAGTCCCACTGTAGCCCATTGTGTGCTGTGTTACAATTACTAATTGGCTTCTGCACATTGCTGCCAATACAGCATTTAGTGCTCATTGTACAACTGCTCCCTAGGGAGGGCTTGGAGAACCAAGGGGTGCTATTGTTGGTAAGGAGCTTCCTTTATGGAAAACAAAGGGGAGGTGTAACTGTCTAACTAGTCCCTATAGAAGGAGGTGACAGTCCCCAAAGGCCTCCCATAAAAGAAAGATTTTATATTTGACGCCCCTCTTCAGGGGGGCCCCAGGAAGAAGGGGAACCTGGAAGTTTGTCCAGGGAAAATCAAAGAGGGTGATGGTACAGGGCAGTTCTCCCTTACCTTTGTTGGGAATTGGGGACTTTTCTATAGCCCTGGGGTTCTTGGTGCTGCTCCTGCTTATGGTCACCTTTTTATATTGAAAGAACCAGCTGTGAACTATGAAGATTTGGCATCACCCACAACATGGTCCTCACCTGTGATAAGACTCAGTGACTGAGGCAGCTAGGTGATACAGTGAATAGAGCACCGGCCCTGGAGTCTGGAAGATCTGAGTTCAAATCCAGCATCTGACACTTGATGCTTAACTAGCTGTGTGACCTTGGGCAAGTCACTTAACCCCAATTGTCTTGCTTTTCTCCCCACACAAAAAAAAAAAGAATCAGTGACTATGAAGGAAATCTTTGCTATAACCCTGTTTTTCCTAATGCTGTACTGCTTATGGTCACCTTTTTACACTGAGAGACTCACTGCGAAATGCAAAGATTTGACATCATTCACTCAATATGGACTTTATTGTTTAGACCTAGGACTCTCCCATATTCAGTCATTTCTTCAAGGAGCTATTAATTCATTTTGTTTTGTTTTTGTTACATTTTTTATTTTGGTTTTCTCTCTTCTTTCTTGAGTGCTGTCTGTATCAGGATTCTTGAACACTGATGGTCAAGGATGACCAGTAACAGTAAGGTCGTTTTAGTAGCAGAACATCCTCTAGCCTTAAGGACATTACCACCAAATGATGGACTATGACAGGAACAATATGCTAACCTTCTCCCACCCCACCCCCCTCACTTTAGGCTGGTTTTTCCTTAACAGATATTGAGACATTCCACACAATTTGGTTGGCTCAGAGAATTAAAGACTTGACATCACTTCCTGAGTGGAAGGTAGCCATGAGGAGCCTGAGGTGCTCTCAGATGATGGGTAAATGGGAGCTTCATTTAGATGAATCGATTCAAAGGGTTCTCAATGACTATTTTGGTTAAATATCCTTCTCCTGCTATGACTAAGTAAATCTCCTTTTGTTAACTATTGAATAACCTACCCGTGTTTATTTCATTCCGTAACAAGCCTAAATTACCAGGGGATTGATACGAGTCAGTCCAGATGAGAAAAACTTCCATTTAGACATTTCTTATGCTTTCCCTTGAAGATTCCAGATATTTAGCACTTCCAAGTAAGTTTTTTTTAGTGTTTTATCTAATTCTATAAAGTATTTGCTATGTAATTTGAATGGTATAGCACTAAATCTTTAAATTAATTTAGGAAGTTTAGGAAGAATTAACTTAGCAATAAATTAACTTATTTTATTGGCATGACCAAACCACCAAAGGTGAATATTTCTCTAATTCTTAAAGCCTCTATTTTTTTAAAGAATGTTTTGTAGTTATATCTCTATCAGATAGTCAATCAACAAGCACTTATTAAGCCCCTTCCTATGTACCATTGTTCTATGCATCTAATGAATGGCAAAAGATGGTCCCTTCCCTCAAGGAGCCACATTTTAATGAGGGAGTCAACCATTTCTTTTAAGAATTTAGCTGAGACGCCATCTGGTGCAGATGTAGTTAATATTGTTATTTTTCACTGGATATGGTACCTTTAAGTACAATGTGGTTTTCTGCATTTGACCCTCTTGACATTCTCAGATGTTTCTGTTGCCTTTATCTGAGATCATGATTTCAACTACTGTTTTTTATAGTCTCCTGAAGTGTAATAGATTTTATTCCATATGCTCATTTTCACTCAAAATGCAACTCTTGTTTACAGCAAACTGTTTTTAAAAATACATTCTTCTATTCTCTTTCTTTTTATTAGGGAATTTAATCCATTCACATTTATGGATATATGGTTATGGTTTGCATTTTATTCCCATATATACAAAAATATGTATATAATAAATATATTTCACTCATTTTTTAAAAATCAGCACTTAGTCCTTACCATTTGCTCTCCTTACGCTACTCTGTTTTTTTTTTCTTTCTTTTTTTCTTTTTGGAGGAGAGAAGGCAGGGCAGTTGGGGTTAAGTGACTTGCCCAAGGTCACAAGGCTAGTTTTGTGTTAAGTGTCTGAGGCCACATTTGAACTCAGGTCCTCCTGACCCCAGGGCTAGTGCTCTATTCATTGCGCCACCCACCTAGCCACCTTCCTTACACTACTCTGAATCCTTATCTCCCCCAAACTTCCCATCCTTCCCATTACTCTGTCAAATCCCACAATCCTGGAATTTACTTTCATTATTCTCATCCTCTCTTTTGTTGTTGTTTCTTTTTTTCTCTTCCCTTTGCTTACCCAGATAAGAGTTCTGTATCTTATGTTCTTTGCCTTGCCCATTCATTCTGCTATTTCAGTGAACCTTACTGCATACTGATAGTGTCTGAGTAGATCCAGTCTAACGTCTTCAGACTGACTCTCCTCTCAAAATATGTCACAAGCCAGAAGGCTGAGAGGGGAAAATCCTACTCAGGCCACTGCAATTATCTTAGAGCCTTAAACTCTCTCTTAGCCACCATAAAGGAACTCTCACAAGGGGCAGAAATTCTGGCTGGAACATACAATTCGCACACACAAACATGACTTCTAATTTGAATCAGAGCTCCAAAGTACATCTAATCACATTTTTCTCAACTTTTGCAAAAGCCACTCTATTAAGACTGTAAATCCCACCTGCTGTAACCTCCAATGTACAGTGTCAGCTGAGCTACTCTACCTCATGCTCAATGCAAATACATGTTATGATAAACAGTTCAACAAACATGTATTAAGTGCTTACTGTGTACAATGTAGCCATTGAAAGAAACACAAACATGTATTAAGTGCTTACTGTGTACAATGTAGCCATTGAAAGAAACACAAACACCACCTAAAGTACTATCCCTGCCTTCGTGGGACACTGCAATCCACTAATAGTTTAATCGACTAAAGACATTGGTAGGGGCAGCTAGGTGGTGCTGTGAAGAGAGCATGGACCTTGGAGGCAAGAGGACCCGAGTTCAAATGCAACCTCAGACACTTGACACACTTTAGCTGTGTGATTAACCTTGCCTTCCCCGTTCCAAAAGAAAAAGAAAAAGACATTGGTGACCAGTCTGATGAAAACCGAAAGCTTACTCAGCTTACTCAGCCAATGACACTTGTTAAAAAGAAGTGGTCTCCTTTCTCAAGAGCAAAATTCAAGTAGTTGTGGATAGTTTGGCAATTTAAAAACACATTAGTTTTGTTTTTGATTTTTAAATCTTGCACACAACTTCATAAGCAGCTTTGTTAGGTTATGAAAATATAGCTAAGTCCATTTTACTGATATTTGCTGCAAACATCAATTGACCTGAAAATCAGATCCCACTGGGGTCTGCTAGACATAGTGGTTGACTGTCTACATCGGTATTCTAAGGGAGACTGGAAGACTCCAACTGCCCCCAAATCTCTTTCCATCCTGACTATCTGCCAAGCCACTTTTCTCAGCTCTCTGACCTAAGATTCTCATTAGAGTCCCTCACACACGTTTGAGAATAAAGGCAGGCATACTGTCTTCAGAAAGCTGCTTTTCAAATGCACATAAATTACTTGAGGGACCAGAGAAAACCCTGGGGTCCTTCTCCCACTTGGAACATTAGCACCATTACATTTATAGGAGTAGCTAGCTCTCACCATGGAATGGACGAATATGAAAACAAAGGGTAAGAGTATGGCAGTGAAGAAGCCTCGGTGGCAACAGGCAAAACCATAGTCTGCAGTCCAGAGAAGGTGTCCCACTGGGAGTGAGACCACAACGGAAGAAGAGCAAGGGCAGTGAGGGTAAGGTCTACAGGGCAGTGGCACGGAGAGAGCAACATGAAAGATCAGCTTCCCCGCACTGTACAGCTTGGGTCAGGCTATACTTCACAGTTTTGTGTTTAAGACTCTAGGGGTATGGTTACACTTCTGACTAACCCTACAATTTATATAAGTGCACACTGACCATGTGTATGCTATATACTTTGCTGTCTTAAGTTACTACCAAAAAAGCAAATAAAATAATTTAATTTATAAAACTTTAAAATATATGCTGCTTTTTTCAAAGTTCTCTTTTTTGAAGCTTCAGAGTATTCAGAATGGCTGCATTCCGCATGTAGATCTTGGTGGTATCTGTGTGTGGAAGGCAATCAGTGCAAACCTCTTATGTTGAATCCCAAAGGTCCTTGAAAATGGCTTTCTGAAAGTGGGCTCTTGCTGCACGTGAACTCAATTGATCTATATGAGCTTTTAAATCATTCCATTATCAGAGATTTCTGTCAGTGTGGGAGCCATACAACCTTTGTGTACACCATAAATACCAATATACATATACACAACCTACTGAGCCTGTCTCTGAATTATGCCTAATTTTCATTAACGTAGAACACCCTCCCACCCCACCCCACCCCAAAAAAAGCAGATCCCTGGAATACCTCCAGATACCTACAAGCTGTTTAACAACTGGGCTTTGTACTAAGCATAATGCTGCTAACCTAGAAAAATTAAAGGCCTTTATTTCATGAATTCCAGTTAAGGTGGGTAGGTGGACGAGTTGGTCTGGTAGGAGGTAAATGTACTGGTGTTTATTTTCCAATGGGAGAATGTTGTAGAGGAGAGCCCTAAGGCTCTTCCTACCTTCCCTGGCAATATGTAAATTTTAAAAGCTGCCTTCTGGAGACAATATGCCTGCTTTTGTTCTCAAGCCCACATGAGTTACTCTAATGGAAAGAGACTTTCAGGAAAAGTAGTATAAGAAAATATGACAGGTAGTGAGAGGGGAAAATCCAACAAAGTAGTAATAGAGAGTAACTTGGATATGTTAGGGAGTCCCATTAACTCTTTCCATTAGGACACTATTATACCTGTGTATTAAATTATACACGATAGTATTCAACAGCATGTATTGCACCTCCTTAGGGGTCTTACTTATTACCAAGAAGTCACTTGGGCACTAGGGAGACTAAAATCTGGGTTTCCTAACTTATTTATGGAGATTTAATGAACTCACATGAAATAAAGACTTACCCAGTATTGATCGTTCTTGCTTTGACTTTTAGGGCACGAAATGGCAGCTAAAGTATATTCCCTAAGCTCCTAGCTTGCTTCTTAGTAAGGGACTAGAATGGAGCCACCATGACATAGGAGATGAGGAAATGAAGATGTATGTATGACATAGCATTGTGAATTAGTGACACAGTAAAGAATGCAATCTTCCAGCCTTGAATTCAGGTCTATTTTCCAGTCTGTAGGTTTTTGACAAAGTTTGTTTCTGGGGCCTTATAAGGATTTACAGGGGGGTCTCTAAAGCCAGACAGTACCGCCAAGAAAGTTCAAGACATAACTATGATACCATAAAAGATGCATTGAAATATGCCAAGAGGAGGTTGGTCTGGAGAAATTCTTGTGACAAGGAAATAAACCTAGCAAATATTGTGCAGGAAAAGAAACATAACAAGTGAAATAAAAGTAGCATGTAGGATAAGGGTGAGAAGAGAAGAGATAAGTTCAAACAGAGAAAGAGATAAATTAATTTAGGCCAAGACCTATGTCTGAATAAGGTTGATAATCCGCTGTAATAGCTTGACAGTGAGGCATTCTGAACAGAGACTTCTTATGTAATATGGAAGCCCAGGGAGAAGATTCAAATAACTTTGAGTAATACATTATTTTGAAATTTCAAATAAATCATCATTCACACACACATTCAGATTGGAGCCAGCCTTAGAGTCCATATAAACATATTTGCAGCTTTCTCAGGAGCCATTATTTAAGATAATAAAGACTACATAGACAGAAGTGATGGCTTATGGACAAGTTTTATGGGTTGTCCATCCAGCTACGTACTATAACCTGAGGTTATCATAGTACTTATTTTTCTTGGCTAGATGAGTAAGCCAAACTCTCCTGAGTGATGATGAGTCTAATTCAGAAGTCCTGGAAATGTTCCAGGCCCTGATACAATCAACACAATGTCATCTCCAAAGCAGAACATCTGGAGGACCTCGCCACTTATGCGGAATCTCTTTTCCATTTGGACTCTGTGTTGGATGTCCTTTTCGACAGTGGCAAACACACCTTTTTTATATTGTCTGAAGAATTAAAATGGCAGAGAATCATTCAAAAAGCAATGGAGCGGTAGGTTGTAGTAGTCATACTACCAGCAGTAGCAGCAATAGTAAAAATGAATATTTATATTGCACTTTTAGCTTGGAAAAGCCCTTTACAAATTTCATCGGATCCTCACCCAAGGTAAGCCGCAACATACTGTGGAGGAGAAACAACATAAAGAATATTATCAGAGACTGAATGATCCAAAAAGGACAGGGGTCAATTATATCATGAGAGAATGCAGTGGCCAATGGGACATGTGCCATCGGTGGACACATGATGTTCAGAGAGCTAAAAGAAGGCCCTGAGCCTGCTGAATTGATCCCCTGTGAGAGACCTGCAGAAGGACATGGATGGAGATGCACAGAATAAGACAATATGTATGCGTCATGATTTACACCACTGATGGGAATACCCACATTGATGAAGTCACAAATCCATTGAGGGATCAAAGGAATCACTTTTGTTCATTCTAACTATACACACAGGAAGAAACAATGACGAAAAATGTCTATTTTTCAAGACTACAATATGCAATTGGATAGAGAATCTGCAACAATGATGTGTATATATGTGTATGTATATATATATATATATACATATGTGTGTGTGTGTATACACACACACACACACACACACACACACACACATACACATACACATATACATACACATATATATTCAGGGGCAGCTAGGTGGCGTGGTAAATAGAGTACCGGTCCTAGAGTCAGGAGTACCTGAGTTCAAATCTGGCCTCAGACATATGACACACCTATTAGCTGTGTGACCTTGGGCAAGTCACTTACCCCCAATTGCCTTGCCTTCCCCCCTCCAAAAAATTTTTTAAATTATACATATATATATACATAAACATACACATATATACACACACATAAGTCTAGAGACATATATGTATATCTATATTATATACATACATGTATATACACTATATGAATATACTCATACACAGATAAACAGACACACACCCACATTGTCCCCAAAACCTTTGTACAATTTAAAGTTTAGATAGATAGATAAATAATCTTGGACATATTCTATAGATGAATGACGAACTAAACCCCGAACTGAAAAGAAGGAAAAGAACAGGATGGAGCAAATTTAAAGACTTATTCAAAAATTCAGTATTTTCTCTCTAAAAAAAAATAAAGTCATCTAATCAAGGAAGATTATATCTAAGAGGAATCAAAATTTGCAGATGGCCTAAAAGACAAGGAAGAGCTGCATAAGTCATCTGCATCCAATGACAAATGGCCCACAAAAGTGACATTGGGTATCATCAAAGAGACGTGTGATTAGAAAAGGAGGTGGCAAGTCACACAGAAGGAATGAGATGATTCCTGCCCACATACACTCAAATGCCTCTCCCTTCTTCAAAGTTGTCCTGGTCTTCATAACTGGAGGCAATCTCTCCTACCTTTGAACTCCCTTAGCTCTTTGAACCAATCATGCAAGATCTCTAAATTAAAATATTTTTACTATGAAAGTCTGTTTCAAATTCAAATGAAAAAAATTCACCATCCCTTTTCTCTTCATCTTTGTCACTTTTGTTGTCAGTAAGTGTGTATTTATAGGTTGTACTACAGTTTTTGTACTACAAAAGGCATATTTGAACTCACTCATCTAACCAAAATAAAGCAGAGGGGACCAGTTTCTTCAAAGGATTCTCCTAATTCAAAATAATTCCAACATGGAAAAATAGACTATACACAACCAGGAAGCACAGTTAATAAGTAGAGTCTGAAAGACCTGCACTTAAACTCTACCTCTAACATGACCCAAAACAAATCACTTAACCTCTTCAGGCCTCAGTTTTCTCACCTGTAAAATAAAGCTAATAATATGTTTTGCCTACCTCACAAGGTGGCTGTGATGCTCACTCAAATGAGACTAAATTTGGGAATTTAAAGCACTGTACAAATGACAATTTATCTCCATGTCCCTAGAATTGAGTACATATGTCTAAGTGCCAAGAACATAAATAAGAACATATTCATATTTTCTGAAGGCTTAGTCTAAAGAGTAAAGCAGCAAAATAAGGTAAATAAGTGAATATATTAAGAATTATACTTTGCATTAAAGTTATTCTTCACCTATGCATTCAAAACATCCTAGAAATATTCAATGCTTCTCACCTAGCTTGTGAACAGCCAGTTAGCATCTTTGTTCCCACGGCACAGGGAATAGAGGAATAGAGAAGTGACTTGTCCAAAGTCATTTAGTTAGTGAGTCAGTCATAAAACTGGTAACAGAATTCAGGGATCCAAGCTCTTCAGACAATACCGGTTGTATTCATGAAGTCACTGGAAAATGTTATCCAGAGTCAAATACTTTAAGTATGAGAATGCCCTGAAAAGGGAACAAGCTCAAGTATATGAACAGAAACACCCAGTAATGGAAGAATCCCTGAACATCAAGAAATCCCGGACCTACTCCTCCATCTACCTGCAAAGGTAAAGGTATGCTTAAGGTCATCAAGAGAGACAACGAACTATTCTAGCAATAAACATACAGGAAGGACATTATAAAACTCATCTGGGAATTCATTTCCATATCTAAAAACCCTTACAAATAAATTCTTTATTATGTCTAGTTTGCCTTGGTATAGGGGAAAGAAGACTGAATTTGGAATCAGAATATCTGGGTTCAAATCCCCATTCCATTCCATACTGCCTGTGTGGTCTTGGGTAAAGTCCTCAGTTGTAAAATAAGAAGATAATAATAAAATGACCAATAAGGTTTTATACAGTTCTGAATCTATGACACTAAATATCCCTTGATGAAGTGTAAAACAATTTCTTCTTGTTTACAGATTCTCTATCATCTATAAAACAGGTTTTTTGTTTGTTTTTTGAGCCTTGGTCTTCCTATCTCAGAGACCATTCATGGCTCAATCCTAATACTGATCAGGACAGGAATCTTGACCCCTTCGGTTTCAAAGCAGGGCATCCTGGTCACTCTCACTCCCAGGGATTTAATACTAAAATGCTGCCAGACTTAATGGGGAGACCCATTTAGCCCCACTGCAGCTTAGAACTCTAGAGCTCAAGAGCTCTGTCAGCTTTGGCGTCCCCAGTAAGCAGGGTTTACAGCCATGCACCACCATGTATGTGAAAAACAGAAATTACAGGGGTGGCTAGGTGGCTCAGTGAATAGAGCACTGGCCCTAGAGTTAGAAGGACCTGAGTTCAAATCCAGCCTCAGATACTCGACACACTTATTAGCTGTGTGACCTTGGGCAAGTCCCAATTGCCCTACCTTTCCCCCTCCAAAAGGAAAAAATAACAACAAGAATTAGATCTTCCCTTCAGGAGAAAAAGGCCTATTTCTTTTAGCTTCTCATAGGTCCTGATTTTCATTTTTTCCTAATCATTCCATGACTCTTCTTGAGTCTTGATGTTATCAAAAGTCTTCTGAAAATGCAGAAACAAAGCAGTATCTAAAACTAAAGAATGATATAAGTATTTTAAACGATCATTTCATCATTTTTGCCTCCTTTCGTTTTTAGTTTAGTTTTTTAACTGTGACTCTCTAAACCCACTTGAGACTCAAATGGCATTGAGAGAGAGAAGGTTGGGCTGGGGGCCAGGACTGAGTGTTGAGCTATATTAGGGAAGGTTTCTTGGTAGATACTTTAAATCAGGATGAACAAAGTTTAGTCCATAGTAGTAAGCAAGAAAAGTGAAGGCAGACAAGGGGTCACGTCCAGGCAGATAAGCTACAGCAGGGCATATGCTGGGCACTGGGACAAGAGGTCTACATTTCAATAACTCAGATAGTAGGGAACCAGGTCTGGGTGGTGAAAAAAATTATAAAGGCTAAAGAGGCCCAAGAAAAGGATATGGCCATAAGGGGTGAAGAACCCAGGAAAGACAGAGCAGGTCAGGATTAAGCACGCACAAAGTAATGAGGAATGAAATGAGCAGAACCAAGAGCCCTTTGTATACAGTAATGTCAACATTGTTTTAAGAACAGCGCTGAGTGACTAAGTCATTTTGACTGTTATAAATATCCAAATGAACTGCAAAGTACATATGAAGGAAGACACAATCTGTATACAGAGAAACAACTGAGAAATAAAAGTATATATAGAATGATTTCACACATATATACGTATTTGTGTCCAAGGGTGGGGGGAGGGCAGAAAAAAAGAAATTTACATGATAAATGTGTTATATATTTAAAAGGAATTGCAAGCTGTGTATAATAGATTTGTAGTTTCATGTGCATCCATCTTTTTATTATTCTACTTGTTATGGAAATGCTCATTTTATTTCATAAATTAAAAATAAAATAAATAAAATTTTAAAATATTTTTAAACTTAAAAAAAGAATCTAAGCATGGAGATTGAGTATATCGGCAATAACATGTTGCACTTATAACAAGAATGAAACATATTGCATAGCATTCAGTTATAGATTGAATTATTAAAACCATGGTTTTGAGCAATTAGAAAACAAAGCAGTCATCAATTGAAACCAAGTAGTTACTTAACTCACTTAGTAAGAATAAGTCATGCTAAGCTAAGTCCGTTTCTTTGGTAGATGAGGAACATACCTAGACAAGGTATATCTGATACATTTTTTCATTCTATCTTGGTAGATAGACTATAGGTTGAATGACAACACAGTGTGGGAAATTTCTTACTATTTAAACAAATATACCTAGGGATAGTTGATGAGTGGACCAATGTCTGCCTGGTAAGGTATCTATTAAGCATGATGGACGGCTCTATCTTTGGTCCTAATTCGTTTCCATATTTTTATCAGTGATTTGAATAAACATATACAAATTACGTTTACCAGTTCTATAGGTGGTACAACGCTAGGAAGGGATAGGCAATATATTGAATAACAGAATCAAGATTATGTATATATATATATATATATATATATATATATATATAAATATATACACAATATATATATATATACATACATACATACATTACACACACACACATACACACACACACACACACACACACACATATCAGCAGTCCAGAACTATGAGACAAGATCACCAAAATGAAATTTAACAGTAAAGTCCTTTACACAAGTTTAAAAAAAAAACATGCAAAAATTACAGGGGTAGGACCAGGGTAGATGTGACTAGACAGCAGTAATTTATGTGAAAAAAGATTTAGAGATTTTAGTTGGCTTCGAGCTCAACGCAAGCCAAGAAACAATGATATATGACTATAAATAAAAACACACTGGGAGTCTGCAGCTAACAGAAGGAAAGGGGAAGGGTGCAGACATTTATCAAATAACTGTTATTTGCCAGACACTGTGCTAATGACTTTACAGATATTGCCTCTTTTGATCCTTACAACAGCCACATCAGGTAGGTGCCAAGATTGCCATTTTATAGTTGAGGAAACTAAGGCAGTGAAAGGTTAAGTGGCCCACCCAGGGTTATACAGCTAGTAAATGTCTGAAGCTAGATTTGAACTGAGGTCTTTATGATTGCAGGTTCAGTTCTCTATCCACTTTGCCACCCAGCTACCATTGTCCACTCCAGAGAGTCAACATCCACTCCAGAGAGTCAACAGTATCAACCCTATCACTCACTCTAAGTTAAAATTTACTAGTTCTTCAATTGCTAGTACTTTATATGTAGAGGTAAGCTGTAGAACTTAAAGCAGAAACAATCCCTACTCACTAAATAAGCTTCTCAAGGCTCCTCTGGGGCACCCAAAAGTTGATCTCCTTTTGGGCTGCTGAACCATTAGGGGAAAATAAAATGCTTTAACTCGGCTACAGAACCATGAGGTACAGGAGTTGCTTGTATAATCATGTCTTGGCCTGTAGCTGGTCCTTCTTAAGGCAAGGTCAAGAAGGAAACCCGTTGCCTCCATTAGCAGTGGGTCAAGAGCCTTTGTTTAGCTTCAAGACACCAACTTTCCACTAGGCTTGTAAATAACAGTAATTAGAATCAAAAAGGTCCCTAAATTTGAGTTTGGTATCAAGTCTATGCAATTTGCACCAAGGGAAGGGAGTACGTGGGAGGAAGTCATTCTGAAAAATTAATGTCCATATCTGGGATCAAAGCAACTTCTAAATACAACCAGGACTTCCCTGAGATCCTACAGTTAAACCATGTCTATATAGAGCAACCTGAATGACTCTTTTGGCTAAATTAGTCAATTCGATTGAACAAGTAAATTGATCAGTTACCACAACAAAAAGTCACACCCAATTTCAGTGAGTTGACTGGTTCATGAGATTTAGAACTGAAAGGAACTTCCTATGTCATCTGATTGCTTTTTACAGATGAAGAAATTAGACTCAAAAACACTTGTCCAGCTCATCCAGGATTGAGACCTGAGTCTTCAAAACACAAATCCACACTTCCCATACACTGTCCATTAAATCAGTGCAAATGTGCTCTAGATGTACATGGACACATACTTTTCTTTCTCAGATATTCATTGGGTCAGATTAATATCACTCCTATCTGTACTGATGTAATAGTAATCAGTTTAGCAGGATACTTAGCACTTAGTACTAAGTGCTAAGTGTGGAAGGTACAAACTCTGTCCCACTGTTGAGAAGGCATGAACTCCCCTGTTGATGTGGAAGAAGGGGATTGGCTGAGCCCCTGTTGATGTGGAAGAAGGGGATTGGCTGAGGTGTGTACATAAGCCAGAATTGCAGAGACAGACAGACAGAATTGGAACTCTGCTCTTGCTGAAGGAAGAATTGTGGAGACTGAAGCCAGCTGAGAGAGAGAGGGAGAGAGGGAGATTTTCTCTCCTAGTATCTGGAAGCTGAGAACTGAGATGGAGTTTTCCTGAGACCAGAATCTGGTGAG
>CM053581.1:425387532-425405248 GCA_028627135.1 Pseudochirops cupreus
GACCCATATGTACAAAAATATTTATTGCAGCTCTCTTTGTGGTGGCAAAAAATTGGAAATTAAGGAGATGCCAATCAATTGGAGAATGGCTAAACAAGTTGTGGTATATGAATATATTGGAATACTATTGTGTTATAAGAAACGAGGAGCAGATGAACTTCATATTTACCTAGAGAGGTTTATATGAACTGATACTAAGTGAGAAGAGCAGAACCAGGAGAAATTTGTACACAGTGACAGACTCAGTATATGTGTGACTACCAACTTTGATAAATTGGACTCTTCTCAGCAACACAAGGTTGTAAGACAACTCCAAAAGACTCAAGATGGAAGGAGATGTCTACATTCAGAAAGATCTAGAAAGAACAGAGTTTACCATGCTTGGTTTTGTTTCCTCTTTCCCATTATTCATTCCATTGGTTACAACCCTTCTTTACAACCAGACTAATGTCTAATGTGAAAGTATTTGCAGATCCTACACTTGATTGCAAGCCACCATGGTGGGAGGTTGGGGGGGGGGGGCAGATGTGAGGAGGGAGGAGAGAAAATTGTGGAAACTCAAGAGATTGTGGAACTGAATCTTGTAAACTAAAAGTAAACAAACAAATCAATTTAAAAAATAAACACAAAAAATATCATATTTGTCAGGGACTAAAGAGAATTTCTTGGGGACCATTTCTGACACCGTACCTGTCACCTTGGGTACTTCAGTTTCCTCGTCAGTATGAGTTAGATTAAATAACTTCTGAAGGCCTTTCCAGTTCTATATTTATGATTTTATGATCATATGAATCTCACCAGCTAGGCCCCTAAAAGGGAGTGGGGGGAAGCTTTTGGAGATAATTTTTCAAATAACATCCCAACTTTACAGTCACAAAACTGGATGAAATGCATAATAAATGCAATATCCCTATGTTTTAAATTGATTTTTAAATGTCACCAAAAAGGCACTTAGCTAAGCAAAGCAAAATGCAACCTTAAAAGGCTCTCTTCCAACCAGGAAAGTCTTAGGCATATGTTCAGACCATACAAAATTCCTTGATAAATGCAACCACCAATATAACTATGTCCAGAAACCCTGTGATTAGTAACACTAAGCAAGGCATGAAATATGCCCATGGTCATGGAAAAAGTCTTGCATAGGTTTCAAATCAAAGAAGGATTCCTTGGAGACAGTGAGATCCTGTTTATAAATGGCATTGTGTAATGGTAGGTGTCATCTAGTTCCCTAGCATTACTGACCTTAATGAGAGCCATCATTACTCAAAAGAGATCAGCCTAACAGTCCATGTAAGACACACTAAAAAGATGAAAAACACCTTTTGCTCAAATTATAGCATGCGGTTGGGGGGCCAGGCCATTTACTCATTATATCACTTCATGTATTTCGCATAGGCCAAGCTTATATGAACTGGGCCAGAATTGAAAAGGAAGACAGTAGATTGTATTACATTTGGGGAAATTGTACAGTATTTTTAACAACCTCCAGCTGCTTGTCAGCATACAAATATATTTTTAACACAACTGCTCTCCCAGTGATGTTCTACGAACATTATCATGTAAGAAGCAAATTGTGAATGACCAAGGGGCAATGGAGAGATGCACAACCGGCAGAAGCAGAGCTGCTACATATTTCTAATGATGACTTACTGCAAGAATAAAGACTATCACTCAACAAATAAGAAAAGGAAGTGTCTGGTTACATGATGAGAACAGATCACAGATGGGCAGCCCAAGTAATGGTGCTGGTGTTCAGGAAATCCAAAAAGCTCTAAAGCAGGGGTTCTCAACCTTTCTTGTGTCCAGGAGCCTCTTGGGTGATCTGGTAAAGCCTATGGACACCTTCTCAGAATAAGATCTTTGAATGAATAAAGTAAAATGCATAAGATTAAGATCAATTTTATTGAAATAAAAATGTCATTTTCCCCAATTTCACTGACCTCCTAAACTCTATGGATCGAATGTCCTTGGGCATCAAATATCCCAAATTAGAACCCCTCATCTAGAGGAGGGCAGCTAGCACACTGGGTAGAAACCACGTGGAGGTTCTTTGAGAGGCCAAGGATAGACACTGCTCGAGATGGAAAGGCGAGTGCTAAGAGAGAGAATACCTCACATGCATAAGACCACAGATCCACTCAAGTTTTGAAGTATTAAAACAACAGCATCCAACATGTTCTACATCACACTCAGAGATAAAGCTCCCCCCCCTCCTTTTTAGGGGCCTCGCTGGTGAGATTCATATGATCATAAAATCATAAATATAGAACTGGAAAGGCCTTCAGAAGTTATTTAATCTAACTCATACTGATGAGGAAACTGAAGTACCCAAGGTGACAGGTACAGTGTCAGAAATGGTCCCCAAGAAATTCTCTTTAGTCCCAGACAAATATGATATTTTTGTGTTTATTTTTTAAATTGATTTGTTAGTTTACTTTTAGTTTACAAAATTCAGTTCCACAATCCCTCCCTGCATCTCTCCTCCCTCCCTGCATCTGTTCCCCCCCACCCCCCACCGTGGTGGCTTGCAATCAAGTGTAGGATCTGCAAATATCTCTTGAAACAATACACCGACTTAGAATTAGGAACAAGTGTGTGAATGACAGAAATTCGCATCTTTTCCAAGTTTATTTCATGTTACTTCTCTTCAATGGCAAACCAGTCCAATACCTCTGCCAAGAAAACACCAAATGAAGTCAGGAAGAGTCAGACACAACTGAAAACCAACTAAACCACAAAAAGGGGTCTCCTTGGCCTTATTGATACCCCCCCCATAGACATAGTCATACTCCTTAATGTTACTGATCCCTAGAACCTGGCTGTCAGAAACACACAGCAACTCCCTCTCCCTCTGAGCTTTTTCTATTGGAAAAAGGACAAAATTCTGAGCTAGCAGAGTTCTCCAGGGATAGTAACAGTCACCAGGATTCACACTCCCAGAGACTCAAAATGGCACCATAGAATATGAAAGCTCAAGGGATCTTAGTGATCAATTCCAACCTTCTCACACTGAAGCCCAGAGAGATGACATGATTGCTCTGATACATAAGATTAGAACTAGGACTCAAAGTCACATTTTGTGGCACCAAGTCCATTCATTGCTTCTTCTATTGCCTCAAACCACTGAAAAGGGGAGCAGGCATGACATGAAAACGGGGGAGATTTACCATTCCTTCATGCATAGAAAGAAAGGTGGTGCTGAAAAAAAAACCTCTTTTCTGAGTGTTATTAAATTATAAGGGACATATTAAAGCTTAAAAACAGATTTGAGGTTCAAACTGAAGAGGAGGGAAGTAGAGGAGGGAGAAACTGTCTTCCAAAGAATAATATAGTGCAGTCACAAAAGCTACTAGGTGAGAGATCATCCAGAGAAAGCCCTTAGTCAAAGGAAAACAAGAAGAGGAATAGTTGTGAACGATTCCCTGATTAGAGGTACTGAAGATATCAGGTGTTTACCTGATAACAATAGAGAAGTCTGATGACATCCAAGAGTATATAGTCAAGATGTAGTAGAGAGCATTCCAATATTTATCAAACTTATGACAATACTCAGAAATACAAATCACACTTCCAGACTGAATGACTGTAAAGTCTTGGAGAAGAAACTGAATGCCAGAGGGGTACGTACTGGTGGTATTTTCCTGACTGTTGTTCAACCAAAGCAAAGGACGTATAAGGGAAAAATTAGTTTGGAAAGTGAAGAATTGGTTAAGAAGCTAGTATCTAAGAATGGGATTCAGCTTACTGGACCGAAGATTAAAATACTAGGATAAAAAATTCCTGGACAAGATGAGGTAGACCAAAGAAAGGCTGATGAGAATGTTGTGGGTATGTTGCAAATCTAATCAAAAGGATGTGAAGCTAAAAAAAAAAAAAGATGAGGGAGGGATAAGATTGTACATATCCGTCGAGTGAAAGACCATAGAGAGTAAATACAGTTAAGGAAGAAGGTAACTGAGACACCCAAAAATTCACAGAACACAAAATCCAAGAAAGACACCAACAGTAATATCCATGGCTTTAAATGTGACACAACTGCCTAAAGTTTAGAAAACAAACAAGAGGAGCTAGAGGTCCTAACAAAAAGAGATAAATTTCCCTTCTTCTGTTTGGCCCCAGGAGGCAAAACCAGCAACAGTTCGTGTAAGCAGTACAGAGTCCAATTTAGGATTGATGTCAGGAAAAATTTCCTTATAATTAGAGCTATCCAAAAGGAGAATGGGCTGTCGTAAGAGGCAGTAGGTTCCCCTTTCTGAAAGCCTTCAAGTATAGAATAAATGACTCATCACATATTATATTAAGGATTCTTGTGGTTTATGAATTGGACTGATGTTATGGTCTTTTGCAACACTCTAATTCTATGACTCGTAAAGGGAGTTTTCTCATTCTCCAGACCAATGAAATCACAAGCTCAGTTTAAAAAAAAGTATAAAAATTAGGCGCTAAATTCATTTGTCTCTAGCTGCTAAATGAATGCAAATGTTATGAGTAACCTCCACATTTTTGTGGCCTGGGTCAACATCCCCGTTCACTCCACACCACTTATGGCTTCAGAGCTCATAATCACAATATGGAAATCAAAGGTTACATTTCATTCAAAAGAGAAGAGACTATACAGACTATAAAGATAGAGAGTAGCACTATATATTCAGAAGCTCTACAGCTGTGAGAAAAGTCACGAGTCTGAATCTGGAGGCACAGCATCTGAATCAAGATTCTTTAAAAAGGAGAAAACTAAGTGATACTCTTGCGGGACTATGCTACAGACTACCAGCCAAATGAAGGCTAATGCTGGTCATTACCTAAAATAATAAAAAACATTAATATATGTAAGATAGAGGAGTAATGGGGCTAAAGCACCTGAGAAATTTTTGGCTTGTCTTGCTGACACCTTCATCTCTCCAAAGAAAAAAGATGTGACAAAAGAAACTGTCCATTTGAACTTGATTCTAATCAACAAGAGAGAAGTCACTGAGGTGGGAGAAAGTATCTTAGAGCTAAAACCAAAAAGGGAATGCTGAACATAATCAGACATTTACATTATGTTTTAAGAAAGTAGATCTCAAAAATTTCCCAAAATAAAGAAAATTCAACTAAGATACCATGACAAAAAGATTTTAATGAGACTCTCAAAAACAAAATTCTGACACTATAACCACAAAAGATCTCAATAAAGAAGAAATCAAAGAAGCAGCTAAAGGAACAAGCTGGCTGCGTGGGGAGCTCACCATTGAGTTCAGATTTTTAAAGGATGCTGAACAAAAATAGAAGTGGGAGCACTTAGCCAAAGAGAAATATAAAAGAACGGCACAGAACTTTAGGAACAAGGTTAGCAAAGCTTAAACCTAAGAATGGGCAAAAAAATGCCATAGACAATATATTTTAGATATATTTGGATCAAGAAGAAGGTACTTTACGCTGCCTGTGAAGGTCTATACTTATCCATACCTTTGTGCCTCGTCAGTGATCCACATAAAATTCCCAAAGCAGCATGGGAAATAAAACCAGACGGATTACTCTAGGGGAACACAGAGTGGTTGACAGAGGAAAGGGGCTCTTGAACAAGAGTTTGTCAAAAGGAGAGCTGTTTCTTCCTAAAGGTGACAAGCCCCAAGCTGAGTACCCAAAGAATACAAAGGAAGAAGCTCCTGACAAACCTAAGGTAAGGGTCATTTCCACAGCTGAAAGAGCTTTTGTAGCACTCTAGTTGAAGAAGGCGTAGTACCCTTAGCCCAATCAATGGCTGAAGATGGAAAATGCTTCAATTGTCTATCAAAGAACAAACCCAGGAAACTAGTCAAATCAATTCATCCCTCAGGGATGACACTTCCTGACAGGTGGCCAGTGGCAGAGCAGCCTGCCTGTTCCTGTCCAGCAGTCACTGTCCAGTAGCTATCCAGTATAGTCCAGAAGCAGCAGGGCCTCATGAGTTCTTAGCACAGCCAAGTACCTTACTTAACTTAGCCCAGAAGCAGACTGGCTTCAGTCACCATAGGTACCCAGCTGTAGCACTAGTCCAGCAGAAACACCATGCTCTGCAAAAGTTAACCCAGATAAACAGAAAAGTGACTTATAGTGAACAGTATGAAAAATCTCTGAAGAAATGGAAGATAATTGAGGTGCTGCAGTTCTTGAGCTGGGATTTACCTTGGCTATGTATATCCTCTGCACATTTGCTCATTACCATTGTGCTTTCAGTTTGTGAGCACTATTCCCCTTTTCTGGACTCCATGTGCATTTATAGGAAAGGTTGCCACTTGTGTTAGGAGGACAGGGAATGATTTGTTAACTATTGTTGTTGCTATCTCATTAGGTTAAATGCCTTTGCTAAAGAAATAACTGAGTATAAAGGCTGATTGTTAAAGGGAAACTCACTAGCGGGGTCTCATGAGTTAGTTTATTAAGAGAATTACTATCCATTACTATCCACTATTACTATTATCCTTAGAATTCTAGGAGTAGTAATAGCCACCCATCTAGGGAGCCCAATCGGCCAATGGCAGTGACAGTTCAGACAATGAGCCCCAATTGCGAGCATTACATTGTTAAATATACCAGGCAATTTAGAAGTGAAGGTACTAGCAGTTGGTGATGGTGGAGGCAGGGGATTAGGAAAGTGTTTATGCAGAATATAGCCCCTGTGCTAAATCTTAAAGGAAAGAGGGACTCTATGAGGTAGGAGTAAAATAAAGAAAGCTCTCTAGGCATGGGAAGGCCCATGCAAAACCAAAGAGATGTGAACTGGAGTGTGATAGATGAAAAACAAAGAAAATATCAGTTTGACTGATCACGAACTGTGGGACAGGGAGTAATGTCAACACTACCTGTAATCTTGGGCAAATAACTTAAAATCTGAAGTATTCAGCATCTTTCTTTGTAAAATAAGACAGATATAATCCTGGATTTTTAGAGCTGGAAGGGGTTTTTAAAGATAACCTCGCCAATTGCTTCATTTTCCACATGAGGATACTGAGGCATAGAGAGGTGAAATGTCATGGCCCACATCATTCATATAGTAAGTAATGAGTCAGCATTCTCATGCAAGTCCTCTGACTCCAAATCCCAGTTTTTCTCTGTACCACAATGCCTCAAACACTAGCTCAATGAGAGGACATCTATAGTATTTCCCAGAAACAAGTTTCTATTAAAAAGATGATTTTGCCATGAAATGGTAGGCAGGTCATCACCTTAATTAACAAAATTATGCCCCTAGCTCCTCTTAAACTGTTATTGCATTGAAATTATTTCATACACTCAGAGACATAGAACTAGAAGAGACCTAGATATCACCTCATCCAACCCCAAAAATTTTACAAATGAGAAAACCAAGTCTCAGAAAGTTCAAGTGACTTGCCTGTGGCAAATCCAAAACACTTTCCATTGTACCACAATGTCTAATGATTCACGAAGTCTAAAACAGGGATTTTTAAACATCTTTCTGAAATCATACGCCTGATAAAGGCCTCCTTTTCTCAAATACATAGGGAACTGAATCAAATTTATAAAAAAAGAGGAGTCATTTGAATCCCAACTGATAAATGGCCAAAGGATATGAACAGAGAGTCTTCAGAAGGAAAAATCAAAGCTCTCTATAGTCACATGAGAAAATGCTCTAAATTACTATTGATTAGAGAAATGCAAATTAAAACAACACTGAGGTACCCCCTCATACTTATCAGACTGGCTAACACGATAGTAGAGAAATATCACTACTAGGTCTATATCCCAAAGAGATCAAAAGAAAAGGAAAAGGAAGTAAATGGACAAAAATATTAACAGCAGCTCTTTTTGTGGTGGCAAAGAACTGGAAATTGAGGGGATGCCCATCACTTGGGGAATGGCTGAACAAATGGTGGTATATGATTGTGCTGGAATACTCTTGTGCTATAAGAAATGATGAGCAGGATGATTTCAGAAAAACCTAGAACGAACTGATGCAAAGTAAAGTGAGCAGAACTAGGAGAACATCGTGCACAGCAACAACAATATTGTAAGACTCATCAACTGTGAAAGACTTGGCTACCCAATTAATATGATGATCTAAGATAATTCTAAAGCACTCATGATGAAAAATGCGATCTACCTCCAGAGAGAAAACTGATAAACTCTGAGGGCATATTGAAGTATCATTTTTTACTTTATTTTTCTTACCCTTTTTTTTGCAACATGGCTAATATGGAAATGTTTTTCATGACCTTGCATGTATATTTGATATTAAAGTGCTTGCTTTCTCAATGAGACTAGAGGGAGGAAAGAATTCAGAATTCAAATTTTTTTAAAAGAATGTTAAATATAAATAATACAATTATTAAATGTAAAAAAAAGAGAAGAAAATGACACACCAAGTCTGTTTATTTCCTACTTTGGGCAGAGGTAAAAACAAATGCACATATTCTGGTTCTAGAGGCCTAATAAATATTGATTGACACTGATAGATTAGGGGGTCTGCACCTGCCCCTCCCTTTTTCTGTTTTCTCCACTACAATAGCAAATGATTCAGCTCTCACAGATGGTGGTGTGACTAAACTACATTAAACGGGAGAAATAATGCTCCTTTAGCTTGAAATTTTAAAGTACTATGTAAATAGATAAGTGCCCTGGAATAGACTGGAAATCATTAAGAGTCATGAATCAAAAGGAAGAACTAAAGAAATTAAACTGGTAATCATTGTCATGTTGGTTTATGGATGGTTTTCTTTAAATACTCAATTATATATTAAGATATCCAGTTAAAAGGAGATTTGTCACAGTTCATACTTATAATAACTGACATTTATATAATACATTACACACAACTGATACCCCTAACATCCCAGTGAATTATGTTCTACTGGTTTTATTATTTTAGTTTGACAAATGAGGAAACTGAGGAAACTAAGGCTTTCTTAGTTCCCATTACACTGTGTTGCTTCTCTATATAACAAGACCTTTTATGGGTTAGAACCAAGAGATCTGAGAAATCAAGGGGGCAGGGAACCTACAGTTTCAAGGCCACATGTGGCCCTCTAGTCAAAGGCTGCACTTGAGGACCTAGAGGGCCTCATGTGGCCTCAAGATCGCAGGTTCTCCACCCCTGTCTAACTTGAAAAATGGTTATATAGTGACTTATGGCAAAGCCAGGATTGGAATCCAGGTCTCCTGATTCCCGAGACAATATGCCTTTCCAGGTCATCCTGCCCACTCTAACAAACATACAAGGCTGAGGGTTGATCCAGGATAATCCCTTATATGACTGTTGGTGTGAGGCACTTTGTAGTCATCAAAGCACTTTATAAATGTCAGCTATCTGTATGTACATACAACACATTTATTTTTAAAGCACCCCTGTCTCTCTTCACATGGATGCCAAAATAATATTCCTGGAGAACAGGTATGACCATGTCATTCCCCTGTTGAAAAAGCTCTAGCGACTTCCTCTTGCTACCCCTCTGTTTGACATTTAAAGCCCTTCACAATCTGTTTCTGGCCTACCTTTCCAGAGTAATTAATTACACATGATTCTCTTTCACACACTCCATGGTCCAGCCAAACTGACCTATTTGCTGCTCCTTAGATGTGACATTTCAATTCTGGTCCCATGCTTTGCCCAGGCTATCCCCATGATTGGTGTGCACTCCCTCTTCATGTCTACCTCTTGGAATCCCTAGCTTCTTTTTCATTTATTTTTAACATATGCATGTATGTATGTATTTGCTGTTCAGTTGTCTCAGCTGTATCTGACTCTTTGTGACCTTATTTGGGATTTTCTTGGCAAAGATACTGGAGTGGTTTGCCATTTTCTTCTCCAGCTCATTTTGCAGGTGAGGAAACTAAGGCAAACAGTTAAGTGATTTGTCCAGGATCACACAGCTAGTAAGTGTCTGAGGCCAGATTTGAACTCGACAAGATGAGTCTTCCTAACTCCAGGTCTGGCACTCTATCCACTGTGCTACCTAGCTACCCGATAGATAGATAGATAGACAGATAGATGATAGATAGATAGATAGATAGACATAGACAGACACATGTATATGCATATGTATATATGTAAGTATACATATAAGCACATATGTTATTCCCCCCACCCCAATGGAATATAGACTCCTTGAGCAGGAATGGTTTAATTTTTGTCTTTGGATCTCCAGAGTCACACCATGATGGGCACATAGAAGATATTTGATAAATGCTTACCCAAATATTGATTTTATACTAATACCCTCCCTTTTTAAAAGCAGATGTAGAAATCAAGAGCCATGCAGAGTTTAAATAACCTAATAAGTTAAGGGATAGCAGCAGACTTAGGACATTAACCCCTAGGTTCATGTGCTTTCTATTAGACCAATATGGACTTTGTACCTAGAGGGATCTGGGTTTGAATCCTAGTTCTAACACTTACAACATGTGTAATCCCATAAGCAAGTTATTTTTCCTCTCTAAGCCTCAGTTTCATCATCTGTCAAGTGAGTATAACAATACCTGTATTATCTACATCACAGAATTGTTTTAAGGAAAATGCTAGGTAAATCTAGCATTATTGTTTGACCACACAAAAGACATGATAATTACTAATGTACATGAGGGAGACTATTGGGTGAAATCACAAATCTGCCTACGTGCCACACTTTCTCCATCTCCTCTAAGACCCTGAGAAACAACTCTGAATCATACTCAAAAAATACTAATCCTATTCTTCTCATCAGCAGTAAACAAAACTCTCAGTAAGTCAAGTGCAAATATTTTTATCTTTGTGAGAACAAAAACACTCTTATGATGGGTCCATTCTTACTTCTCAAATAAATAAGACCCATCGTATTTTCAGTTCCACCTCAAGAACACTTTTTATTTGCCTTTTTCTCACTTAAAGTTTTCTTTTCTTCTCCATTCTTAAAAAAAAAACCAGACAAAGCTACAAATGCAAGTCCTAGGAGAGGTTGCCTAGAATAATATTCTCCAGTCCACCCCTAACAGTAAAAGGGGTGTGTGTGTGTGTGTACCTGTGGTATCTATACCAAATGATATAGAGCTGACCACTGCCAGTCATCCCTAACCTATGTCTTGCCACTGGACTCCAACAGCTCTAGAGGAAAGAGTGAGGCTGATGACAGTCCTGCCTCACTTAAATCCAATCCATTTGCAAATCAAGACAAAACCCCTCATGACATCATTGGTCCTCTTCGAGAACAAAGGATGAACAACAACAAATGGTATATATCTATGTATATGTATATATGGTATGTGGCTACATATATCATATACTCTCTGTGTGTATACCTTTGGTATGTATACACAAAATAATATGTATACACATACAAGTACCTACACCATTAGTGGTATATATGTGTGTATGTATATGTGCCACTAAAGATACTGTAAATTATAAAACCTAAACAAAAACAGAAATTTTAAGAGAATAAAGTAAAGATGAAATAATACAGTCAAGAGGGAGCAACTCAAGTTTCTTGAATAGGACAATGACATGGTCAGACACGTACTTCAGGAAAAATCATTTGACAGGTGTGTGGAGATAGATTTGACTAGACAGAAATTTGAGGCAAGGAATTCAACTTGTGAGGCTATTGCAATAATCCAGGTGAGGAGAGCCTGCACCAGATTGTGGGGGTGTGAGTAGAGAGCAGGCAATAGGCATGAGATCTGTTGTAGAGGTTAAAAAAATGAAGACAAATTTTGACAACAGATTGACAATCTGGGATGAGCGATAGTGAGGAGAGGACTAAAACATCGAGGTTTCACACCTGGGTAATTAGACGGATGATGGAAATTTGGAAGAGGAGTAGGACTGGTGGGATAGATAAACTCTGCTTAAGACCAGCTGAGTTTGAGATATATATAGGAAATCTGGTTTGAAAGGTCTAAAAGAAAGTTCATGATTGTGAGGCTGTAATTCAAGAGAGAGACTAAGGATGAATATATAGATTTGTGTATCATTTGTGCAGAGACGACAATTAAACCCACAGGAGCTGAGTCACCAAGTGAAATAATGTGAAAGAAAACAGAAGAAGGCCCAGAACAGGGCTTTTGGAGATTATCTAGTCAGGAGTCATGATATTGATGATGACCTATACAAAGGAGATGAAGGAGAAGTCAGCCAAGTAGAGGAAGAATAAAGAGAGAGTGGAGTCATAGAAACCCACAGAGCCAAGGGGATGGGGTGCCCAACAAGATCCAATGTTGCAGAGAGATTAAAAAAAAAAGATGACTATATGAGTAAAGGTCGTTAGATTTGGTAATTAATGGATCGTTGTTAACTTCAGAAAGAAGTATGAGCTAAATGATGAGATCAAAAACCGGACTGCAGAGGATTTAGAATAGAATATAAGAAAATAAAGTAGAAGCAATAAACATGCATAATATAATAACAGAAAATATTGTATGCCTAATATAGAATAACATAATATATTCTATTATATGCATAATAATATAATAAAATATGTAATTCACATTGTGAATCATTATGTCTTATATAAATATTAGTTATCATGATATATGCATTTGCATGGAGTAAGGGGAGGGGACAAGGGAGGAAAAGAAAGAGGAAGAGAGAAGGAAGAGGCAGAGGAGAAAAAAAGATGTAGAGAGAAAGACCATGGTTCAAATCTTGCTTCTGTCACTTACTGGCTGTATGTCTACACAAGCCACTAACTTCTCAGAGCTCTAGGTAATTCCTTAAGACTCTAAGGTTCCAACCTGCATCAACAGAATTTCCTCATCTGGAAGTTTCCTATACTTGTGAAATCATAAATCCAGTCTCTAGGCACAAAATAATTAGATACGATACAAATGTGAGCCATATCCCAAACAACATGCAATTCAGCATTTCTTATCTTGGTGGCAACAGCTCTGACACTTTGGAGAACAGACCTGTAAAAAGAAGTTGACTGAGCATATCAGTTACAGTTATCCCTTTTACATCTGGCCTTCTCCATTGTGATTTAAATATATGGCAGGTGGTCACCATAAGAAATCAAATGGGAATTTGGGGGGAGTTATGCAGAAGCCACAGACAACACACAAAGGCCAGCAGACAACACAGAAAAAGTTTAGAAACTCAGGAATGCATAAAATATAAGTGTAGTATCGTATAATATCGATGTATTTTATCATTTAATACCATAAATATACCTAAATTGTACAACAAGATATCGTAAACACCTAAGAAAAGAAAAAAATCAGACTTTTTCTCTGGTACAAAAGGAGGACCAAAAATTTTACAAAGATTTTCAGACTTCAGGGGTGGGGGGTCAGGCAGCATGCCCCTAACCCCCCATGACATGGAAGAAATAACTGTAAACACTGGTAATCGGGTCAAGATTACAATTAGCTACAACTCAAGTGATATCTATTTAACTACTAGGTTAATCTACTCTCTCTGTTTCCAGAGACACTGGTCTCACCCTCCCCGCATTTCCCTCCCACCTCTTTCCCACTTGTCCTCCATGGAAGACCTTCTGATGAGTTTCACCGGCCAACTCTCTTATAACCAGAACCCTAGACATATGGCAGAGGTTGTGACAGGGCCTCATAGTTGTCAAATTCAAAGTACGCATCTGTTCCCCAAGTGCATTAGGGTCCTGAGTACCAGAGAAGTAAAATCTTTTTTCTTGTGGCCTTCTTCTTTCTATTGCTGGGCAAGGCATGCACAGTGGAACTGAGACCTGATGCCAAGATAAGACTACCACTAATGTAAAATCGGGGGAGGTTTATTGAGGGAGGAGGGTAGTGAAAAAAACAAGAAAGAAAGTGTTCGTTCCATTCTATTCTCTACGTTCTGAAATATAAGCACATAAAATCATAGTGCTTAATGCTCGAAATATCTAAACTAATTTCTTAGAGTGCCAGCAGCTAGGAGGCTTTGAGTGGGGAAAGGGCAAAGGTGGAGCCTAGCCAAGTATGCAAGCATTGATTAAACTTACAATGCACCAGCCATGGTGCACGATACTGGGGATTCAAAGACAAAAAAAAGAAGGGGGTTTACATTCTAACCCTGGAGATAGTTCAGTAAATATAAAACCATTTCAAAAGGAAAAAAGCACTAACACCTGTCAGGACTAGAAAACGTTTCATATCAAAGTTGGTTCCTGATTTGAATCTTGAAAGAAGCAGATGCAACAATTCAGTGCATTACAGCACTGGGGAACAGGCTGCATAAATAAACATACAAAAATAGGAGATAACCTATGAAGTCCAGGAGAATACCAGGGTGCCAAGTTGGCTTGAACAAAGAGCAACACAGAAAGGGGAGTAATAGGAAATAAAGCTGGATATTATATGTGTGTGTATACGTATCTATGTGTCTGTGTCTGTATATATGTATGTATGTGTATATGTGTGTATGTGTCTGTTTATATACATATATGTATTTATATTATTTATATTTTTATATATGTATGTTATTCTAGTATCAACAAGGACGCACTGAAGATTTTTATGTTAATTGACTGATTGGTCAGAATAATATGGAAGATGAATTGAAGAAGGGAAAAAATGAATCACATAATAACAGATCAGAGAATGCTAGTCTGGCACAACAAAAAAGCCTTTGCAAATGTACCCAGTGTTAAAGAACACACTCCTATTCTAAAAGTACACCATACTTCCTGATCTGTCTTAATTAATTACTACATAATGGAATTATGAAGCCCAAATTCTTTGCCCACAGCTATAAGGAAGATCAAAAGGCTGATATCAAACACTGTCAACCTGGATTATTCCTTAAGCCACCAGGTCTCAGGGGCTAGCTGGCATAGAGTTGGGTTACTCAAGGGTTTTGAAATTTTTTTGGTCCATGGCCCCTTTTGGTCAGTCCTTTGAAGCTTATGGACCCCTCACCAGAATAGTGTTCTTCAGTGAATAAAATACAATACATAAGATTACAAAGAAAACTAATAATTTTGAAATACAGTTATTAAAATATATTTTTTTAAAAAACAAGTGCACAGACCTCTAGATTAAGAATAACAGATCCTATGCCTTTGGAGCCTAAGGGCTCCAAAGTCAGGTTCTAACGCAAAATCTTCTTCCCCAGCCCCAACTACCCAGTCAGATATACAAAGCTCACTCTGCTCATGCTTATTCCATCATTTGCTTACCCCTTCCTCCCTCACTTCCTCGCATCACTCAGTCAGTAAGAATTTATATGTACATACTGTGTGCTGAGACACAGCCTGGCAAAGTAAACAGAAAGTTATCCTTGAAGCCAAAAGACAAGACATCTCTGACACATTCTGTCTGTGTGATCTTAAACAAGTCAACTCACCTCTGTGCTTTGGGCAACATTCTAAGACAAGTCGATGAGAAGTCACTGACCTGCATTGGTGGGAGTTTCCCCATTCAGGATTTTCCTACATCAACAAAATCATTGGTCCAGTATTCGTCTAGTACTTACCTTACTATGTGCTAGACACTGGGGAAACTTAGACACTTGACACACTTGCTAGCTGTGTGACCCTGGGCAAGTCATTTAACCCCAACTGCCTTGGCAAAAAATAAAATAAAATAGAGTTTTTGGTGCTCCAGTGATCCATCCCCTACCCTCTGTACCACCCAACTGCCTGATGGCACTGGAGAAAAAAAAATTGAAAATGTGCCTACCCTCCCATTTTATGGGGGAAAACAACATACAATTTAGGTGCAAATACATGAAAGGGATACAGAATGTATCTGTAATTTCACTGATTAATGGGAACTCCTAGGTGAGGAAATTCCCTCTATTCATGAGGTCAGTATCACCTCTACAACTACAGTTATCCCTTCTACATCATGATTTTCCTCATCATTATTTTGACATATCACAGGCTGACATAAGAAATTAAATGGGAATTTTTTAGGAGTTTTACAGAAGTCACAGATGATGTATGAAGGCCAGTAGATGACACATAAAAAGTTTAGACAGAAATGCATAAAATATATGTATAGTATTGTATAATATCAATATGTTTTATCTTTTAATATCATAATACTTCACACTTCTTCTCTGGTATGAAGATAGAGCAAAAAAAATTTCTGTGGATTTTCTCCTGCAATGGGGAAGGAATGATTTCAATAGTCTGAGAGGGCTTCCTAGAGCACTGAAATTTTAAGTGATGTGGCTGTAGTCACACAGCCAGTATGCAACATTGGTGGGACTGTCTCCAAGGCTCACTATCCACTATGCCATGTTGCTTATTAACAAAATATGTTGGGGGGGGGGAGGCATTTAGCAGCTAGGATTATCAGGAAAGACCTCTGTAGGAGGGGGTATTTAAGGTGAACTTTGAAGGAAAGTAGGATTCATTCTAAGAGTCAGAAAGGAAGGGGAAGTACATTCCAGGCATGAAGGCCAGCCTCTGCAAAAACATGGAGAAGAAAGATGGAGGATCACGTAAAAGGAAGAACAAGAAGGACACTTTGGCTGAACCAAAGAGTGCATGGAAGAGTAGAATGCATAACACTATATACATATGTGTGTGTGTGTGTGTGTGTGTGTGTGTGTCTGAGATTTACAGTGGATACAACGTATAATAAAAGGTATGTTGGAACCTAGTTTTAATAGTCTTTAGTGACAAAAAGGAGTTTGTATTTGATTCAGAAACCAGAGTAAAACCAGTTGAGTCTATTGAACAGGGGAGTGGCACGCCTAGACCTGTGCTTCAATAGTATCACTTTGGCAGTTTTGCAAAGAATGGATCGGAGGGGAGATAGACCTGAGGCAGGGAGAGGAGCAGGAAGGCTCTTGAAGTAGTCCACGCATGAGGTAATGAGGATTGAACTAGTGCTGTGGCCCCATGAGTAGAGATTAGGGGATTAACTCAAGAGACGTTGTAAAGGTATTAAAGACAAGACTTGGCAACTGATTGGACACAGAGGAGAGGGACAGTGAGGAGTTGAAGGTGACTCTGAAATTACAAACCTCAGTGACTGGAAGTTTGGGAGAGGAGTTTAGTTTAGGGAGAAAGAAAAAGTTCTATTTTGGACATTTGGAGTTTCACTTGTCTGTGAATTTCACCTGTCATTTGGATACGTCCACAAGTCTAAAATGTCTAAAAATGTCTAATAGTTGGCAGTACAGAAATGGAGCTCAGTAGAGAGACTGGGATTGGATGTATGGATATGGGAGCTATCTGCATTGAAATGTTAAGTCAACTGAAGAAATGAGGACTAAAAAGGAGGAACTTACTGTTTCTGATCATTGGAGGATACCCAAAGAAGAAAGTATGAATATGGAGATGGCAGGGAGGGGAATAGACATCTCATGCATGTCACTTTTCCTGGAACCAGGTAAAAGTGAGTTTTATACACACACACACACACACACACACACACACACACATTTTGGTATTAATACATTAAATTCAACAGAGGAAAAAGATGGGGAAGAGTCTAAAAGAGAGGGTAGGGTTGAGAAAAGAATAACAAATGTGAGAATACTTTAAAAAGTTTAAAATTCAGTCAATTAACACTTGGTAAGTGCCAGACACTGTGCTAAATGTTGGGGATACAAAGAAGGCAAAAGATACAATCCCTGATGTTGAGGAGCTCTTATTCTAGTACATTAAAAATAATATTGATCTGTATCTGAAACTGATTTTTAAAATGGGTATCTAGAGTTAAGAAGAGCTTCCAGATATTATTTTAACATAAATCTATTACAGTCCCAATAAGGTCCACCTGGGGCAATACTCAGAAGGAGCTGGGATGTCATTGATTAGGATGTCCCTTCCAACAATAGAGATCACAACCC
>CM053581.1:425405748-425436626 GCA_028627135.1 Pseudochirops cupreus
TCTCTCTCTCTCTCTCTCTCTCTCTCTCTCTCTCTCTCTCTCTCTCTCTCTCTCTCTCTCTCTCTCTCTCATTCTGAGTCAATTGAATGGTCTAAAACAAACACTACTTATGAGTTACTTTATGTCATCTAAGAAGAAGGTCTTTTGTGGAGTGTCCCAGATATCTATGTACTATTTAATAATTATTCCATGACCTGCACAAAGGTATAGCAGTCATACTTATCAAATCTGCAGATAAAAGAAAGCTAGGTGAGCTTGCATGTTGGATGATAGTCAAGATTCAAAAAGATCTTCTTGACAGGCTAGGGCATTGAATCACATCTAACAAAAAAAAAACCGAATATAAATGTAAAATCTGACCTTTAGGTTAAAGAAATCAGATTTCACAAATATAAGGTGGAGAAGGCATGGCTAGACAAAAACTTGTCTGAAAAAAAGTTCCAGGGTTCTGTGAGAACTGCAGGCTCAGGATGTGTTGACAGTGTGGTATGGCAATGATAATAGCTAATGTGTATCCTGTGGGGCTACATGTTGCTCCTTGTCACATGTAGGTCCCCAAAAAGCTATTACACTTTTAGGAATGATGTGGATCAGTACAAATTCACCATTTCCTTCTGATGTTTGCTTTTACCAACCAACCAGAGGATGTGTTAATTCAGAAAAAAGATGTTTAATTTAGCAACATAGCAAATAAATAGACAAATGAGAAGATTCAACCCCCCTCTGCCCACGATGTGCAGGGCTCTCTGTGGGTCTGTCACTTCACTGGTTACGTGGTTGCTACTGGGCATGTTATTTTTGCTAGGTGTCCCTTCTCTGAATAATAATGAGTCTCTCTAAAGAGGATGTAATCACTGAAATGACCATTTTCTGGAATTCATCATAGTTCCTATTAGCCATCTTGGCTTCTACTTTTTAAAGTAAAGTGGCATCTCACTGATAAAGGCAGATGTCTGATAGCTCTTTAGTAATAGTTAGAAAGAAGCCAGGAGCCATGATACCTGGGTAAAATCTAGTAAAAGCCAGTTGAGTGCCACCAGGTTAAGAGTAAGGTTTTTTCTTTTTATTTCCAGTTTCAAGGACTAAATTGTAGAATTTTGCTGCAGATATTTAGGTAACTGGTAGAAATTCTCAAGCTCTTCTCCAGATTGTCAGGCAAATAAATTTGAGCCATCACAAAATCTAATTTAAAGAGGGAAGGGTTAGATATTAAGTTACTATGATTCTTCTCTCATGTTTGGATGCTAAATGTTTTTCTACCTTTTACCAAAGAAGAATTCATTTCCTTCCCATGCATATTATGTGTTGGTCAAACTGGACAAATTGTCATGCCCTAAAAACACTATGATTCTTCCACATCCATTCCCTTACTTACTTGTACTGTTCTTCCTCCTGGAATGCCTTTCTCTTCATGTCCCTGGACCTAACGTTCAATTTTTACCCATCCTCAAGATCAGACAAATGAAGTTTCCTTCATCTTCCCAGTCAGAATTAATCTCTGTCTCCTCAGATAGGAACTCACAGACCATTTTGTACTTCTGTCTTTGAAATTGCACATGAGAGCTTGCCTTAAAATTATTTATGTTATTCAGGAGGCCTTTTTTGTTTCTAATTTTTGTTTCTTATATGTATACAATATTAACATATGGTTCCCGACCCTAGAATGTAAGATCCTTGAGGGCAGGGATTGTTTTTTATCTTTCTTTGTATCCTAAGAACTTAGCACAGTGCCTGGACTATTATAAACTCATATTTATGACTGATGATTATTTGATTGGTGTCTACCTCTATGTTTAATCATATTTTATTTTTCATTGCTCATTCTCCCGCACATAGGAGGAACCGAGCATTTGTTCAATGAATTAATGAAAGTTTGTTGATTGATATAACCCCATACTGAGAATTCTTACACTGTATAAGAGTAAATGTGATGTAGTGGGAAAAATACTAAACCATATAGTGAAAAGATCTGGGTTTGCAGCCAGGCCTTGCTATCTACTACCTCTGGGATTATGCAAGTCACTCTACCTCTCCCAGCCTCAGTTTCCCCATTTGAAAATATGTATAATACTATTTGTACCATCACCTCCCAGTGTGCAAGGACAGAGCTTTGCAAACCTTAAAGTGTTATAGAAATATGATGTAATAAATGAAAATTATGTTATCTAGTTCATTTGGTTGGTAGAGCCTACAAGAAATCATCATATCTGAGATAATTCCTTTTAATTAATTCCAGATAAGCAGGAAGATTTAGATTACACATAAGGAAGACCACCAAGAAGATTGTTGCAGTTCATGTGTCAAAATTTGTTGCAGAAAATGGGGAAATAGAACATTTTTATTAAGTACCTAAGGTCCTCCAAATTAAATCAATATATTTTAATTTTAGTAACTTAAAAATGCAGAGGTGGATATAGAGGATAGCTCAGAAAAATATCCAGGAAAATATGATTTAGGTTAAATAAATTAAAGAGACAACAGAAGTATCAAAGAAACTGTAAAAAAGCCATAGAAGTCAATCAATCAACATTTATAAAGCACCTGTTATATGTCAAACATAGTGCTAAGCATTGAGGATACAAGCAGGAGAAAAGAAAGACAGTCCCTTCCTTCAAAGAGCAATCTAGTGGGAGAAGACAATATATAAAAGAAAATTGAAAAAGTGTGTGTGAAGTGTATATTTGTATGTGTGTGTGGGGGGGGAGGGATTGCAAGGAAGAAAGGGCAGGAAAATTATCTGGCACAGCAGCATGATGCAAAAGTCCAAAGAAATACAGAGGGAGGGAGCAGGGTGATGAAGAAAGGATAAGGTGGTAGAGACAAGGAAGAACAGTGTTGTTACTACTATGTTAAAGCTGATGTATACTAAAAAAAACAAAACAAAAAAACCCGAAACCCAAACAAGCTATACATGCTAGATTCAGCGTTTCATGGTTTTCACATTTGTTGATGACTGTCAACTTTGTAATAAAAATTATTTTTTAAAAAAGTAATAAACTATATGTCATTAATATTTCAAGAAGAAAGTTGTTGGATTTGTATAGGAATGAATAACATCACAAAAATGAAACTAACAATATATTTTTAAAATTTTCTAAATCTTTTGTTTTTTCCATCACCTCTATTTTCATTCCTACCTCCTGCCCCTCAAAAGGTAATTAAAAAAAAAAAAGGAGAGAAGAAAAAGCAGTTTAGCAAAATTTGCCAAAATATCACCCAAGTCTGACAGTATATCCAGTGTTCTAAACTCATAGATAGTCCCTCCCTTCTTTAGAGAAAGGTCAGAATTGCTTCGTCAAGGCCAAGTTTGACCATTATAATGATATAGTGTTCAGTCTTATTTTGCTCGTTTTTTTCTTTTTGTATTGTTGTAATCATTATATATGTTGTTTTCCTGGTTCTCCCTAATTTTCTTTGCCTCAGTTCATATGTTTTCCCATACTTCTCCAAATTTTTCATATTCATCAATTCTGATAGTATAGTAATATTCCATTACATTCATGAACCATAATTTGTTTAGCCATTCTCCCATGAATGGGCATTTACTTTGTTTTCAATTCTTCGATATTTCAAAAAGTGCTTCCAGAAATCTTTCAGTGTACATGGGGCCTTTCCTTCTATTTTTTTTAACTTCCTGATGACAGATGTCTAGAAGTGGGATCTATATGGGTCACAGGATATAGAAATTTTAGTCACTTTCTTGTATAGTTGTATGATTCCAAACTGATTTCCAGAATGTTTGGAGCAATTTCTACATACTCCAAATACTTTTTAGTATGCTTGTCTTTCCATACTCCAGCAATGACTATTTCCATACTTTGTCATCTGTAAGCTGAAATCTCAATGTTGTTTTGATTTGCATTTCACTTTACTCCCTTCCCATGTCTAGACATACTGCCCTTGTTCCTTGTACACAATACTCCATCTACCGCCTCTATTCCTTTTCACTAGCTGTCCCCTGTGCTCCCTCTTGACCTCTATCTCCTGGCTTTACTTCAAGACTTAACTGAAATTTCATTTTCTGCAAGACATCTTTACCTCTCTACTAATGCCTTCTTTTTGAGATTACCTCTCATTTACAGTGTATATCTTATATGTACCTAGCTGTGTTCTTGTTATCACTCTTGATAGATTGTGAGGTCTTTCAGGGCAGGAACCATATATGTGCCATTCTTTGTGCCTTCTATTAGCAGAATTCTTGGCACATAGTAAGTACTTAATAAACAACTGATGATTGACTCATTGTTATCTTCCTATCTTCCATCATTAATAATGGTTTTGAGATTTATTCTTTGACTCACTTATTATTCATGATGTCATTAAATTTTCATTAAGGTTATCATCTTTTGCTTGTGTTTCTTTTGTTAATTATATTTTTATTGAGTTATTTTATAGTCTGTAAACATTTCTTTGTAATTTCTATGTATACTAGTACCTGGTCATTTTTTTTTTTTTGTAAAGTAAATTATAGTGCTGAGAGATACATATAGCCTTTACTTTTCTCATTCATAAATTACATCTTTTATCTCTGAATTATCCAATTGATTATCCAATTGGATAATTATCCAATTATCCAAAAGATCCAAATGAAATATCCAATCAGTTCTATGTGTTCCTTTCCCTTTTCCTCTTTCTGTTAGCCTTATCCAGATGTGAATAAGAAACATTAAAGTGACCTATAATAATTGTGTTAGGACTTATTCTTTTTTCCAATTCAATTAATTTTTCCTTTATGAATTTGATATTGATTTCTTGGTCTATGTTTCTTTTAAATATAACAAAGTTTTCCTTACTGTTTATGTTTTTTTTTTGTATGAAAGCATGATTTTAATTCTTGCTTTTTTGGATTAGTAAATTTTGTTCTGGCTTCTCCTCTTTAATTCTTTATGCCTTTGCTTTTTCTAGGTGCATTTTTTGATGTACAATAGATTTCTGAGTATTGTTTTCTTATCCATTTGGGGGTATTCTTTTTCATTTTATAGGATTGTTTTATCCATATACATTTACAGTTATGATATTCTTTGAATTTACTTAATTTGTTAATTGATTTCTTCCATTTATTTTAATTATATATTATTCTCTTTTTTTCTTATTTTCCACGTAGTTCAAAATCTTCCCTCCTCTACTCTCCCCCAATCTCTGATGTCTTAAGTAACTTTCTTTAGTAAAAGTTGACTTTTCAAATAAATTTTCCTTTGCCTTGTCCTTCTCATTATTTCCCTTCCCTCCCAATCTGTTCTCAATATTATTTTCTAGTTCATGGATTATACTTTTACTTGATTCTTCCTATTTCTCTCTCAGTCTTTCATGGAATTAAAACTCCTTGAGTACCAGTTTTGAAATACAAGTGTCTATCCAGTTTTTCTATTAATTGCCTTTACAAATCTTGCCCTACTCTCCCTTTTCTCTGTTGTCTCTCACTCTTTGCAATATAAATTTCTGAAGGAGTCAATGTCAAATGGAATTCCACATAGTTGGAATTACCTTGTTTTCTAATGTTTCATGATACCCATACTTCTTCCCTTCCCTCTTCATGATCAGTTGCCTTTCCAAAAACCATCCATCCTCACTTTGATGCTAGTTGTCCTTGTTCTGTTGTTTCAGTCATGGCTGGTTCTTCATGACACCAAATGGAATTTTCTTGCAAAGATACTGAAGCAGTTTGCCATTTCCTTCTCCAGCTCAATTTACAGATGAGGAAACTGAGGCAAACAGGGTTAAGTAACTCATAGTTAGATCATCAACTAGTTAGAGAAATTACTACAATCAGCATCAAATTTGAAGAAAGGATAAAGATGAGACAGCTGCAACTTGACCTATTTAAATAACTAATGTTTCTAAAATGGGAAATGAATAACAGAAGACATACAGTAATTACATTTCCATAAGAAATGATAAAGGGACAAGTCCATGTCAATATCTATTCTGTTATCCATTTCCACAATTTGGCAACCAAAAGAGAGCAAAATCCACATCAGACAGTATTTGCCAAATAAAGAGACATGGTAGCCAAGGGTAATATCAGTGTAGGATATAAATTAATTTGAAAGATATTATGGAGGAGATTGGCAAAAGAAGAAAAAATGAGGATGGATTGGGCTTGGATTTCATTGTCAGACTATTTCAAGACCATTTAAAGATGGGACTAGAAAGATTAAAAACAGACAAAAATAGGAAACGTCTGTCAACACTTTTATTACAAACTCCTTCCTTTGTCACTGACAATGGAGCCACAATATTTGTACTCTAATTTCACAGTCCCTGATGTGCTGAATGAAGAAGTTAAAGTGGCTGTAAAGATAAGAAGAAAAGCTATGCCATACTAAATGTATGCAAGGGAAGGTGATGTTGGAGATAGTATAATTTTGAGGGCACTGATTTTCAAGATACCTGAAAGAGTAGAAGATAAACTTTGTTTTGAAAAACAAATCTCACAGATTGTATTGTTATAGAAAAATACTATTAAGAGAACATTAATAACTACTGATTTATATGCCTACTTACCCACAGTTACAAAAATCTTTATGAGGAATACAGGTATTGATAACATTTATGAGGTGTTCCTCAGGTATAGTAGAGCTTTAAGGCCTCTTACCCCATGTACATATAAAATCATGTAAGATTCTTTAATATATATATATATTTATATATATATATTTGTATATATATATATAAAACATTAAAGACAATTTCCATAATTCTAATGATTAATTTCAAGCAAAGTATAAAATAAAAAAAATGTGCTCCTCAAAGATGTCTGCCACACCAACAAGGAGATATATCCTTTTCAAAGAAGTCATGAAGGCTTACAATCCAAATGGAAGGAGGGATGTTTCCCTAGAGATGATAACATCCTTCAGATGTTTCAATTTGTTAATGATATATTGCTTCATCAAATCTGGGATGTTACCACACCTCCTAAATGACTTTCATAATCACTAAAAATAATTCAGTTTAATAATCCACACATGGGATGGGTGAATGGGAATAAGTGGATCAAGAATGCCTATTATCTAAACTGTGGTAGTTGGATGGACCATTAATACATATATCTAGGACAAACACTGAAGCATTATTGAGTCTCAATGGGCTTGGTTCAGAGTGATAAAGGAAGCAGTGAGTAGGCTGGATTGCATTTGGGAAATTGTGAAGTTTGGCCAAAGAAATAGCTGTGAACAGTCCAATGGGAATGGTGTTTTTAAATATTTCCAAAGTGAATTTTTGTGGTTATGAAAAGAAATGGTTTCCGGGGTGAATCATACAATAAAAGGAAAAGAAAAACCTAAACAGTGGAGAAAAATCAGAATGAACTCTATTATAGTAAGCATTCATTTTTACCTAGGAAGAAAGGACATTTAACTGATTCAAAGTCATAAGTTGGGATATGGTCATCCTTTGCACAACTGAATTATGTATTTAGAAAATAACTTTTTTTTTCCAAGAGAGGACACATTTCAGAGCTGAAAAGAAAACAGAAAAAAGACAACTTAAGGAGCAAGAAGGCAATATTAACTTGGGAAATTTATAAAATCACATTACTTATTTATGTGTAATACTTCATTGTCACAGCTTCAGGCTATCCCCCTCTATTCATATCATTTACAAAAACTTACATCCCTTCTGAGCTGCAGACTCACATCTTTAATTTGTTAGAGGACATATTTTGTATGTCCCACCTCAAACTCAACCTGTTCCAAACCAAGCTCTAAAATACCTTTCTATAGAAGAGTTCAGATAAAAACTGAGCATAAGAACCCCCTACTTTGTGAATTATGTGTAGCACATTTTAAGATAACAACTGACATTTATGTAGTTTTTTTAAGTTTGCAAAGCACTTTATCTCATTAAAGCCTGAGAGCAATCTTATGAGGAAGTTTCTTACAAGTGTTATTATCATTCTCACTTTATAAGTGAATCTCAGGGAGGTTAAGAGATTAGCTAGAAAGTAGCAGAGTTAATATTTGAACTCAAGTCTTCCGGAGACTCTATCCACAATTCCACATTGTCTGCTAAGAGCATCTAAATCAATTTTAATATTATCTTAAATAGTAATTAGGCATGCATTACACAGAACAAGCTGATAACAGATACCAAGTCAAATATGTATGTAATGTGTATTTATGTTTATATCAAATCAACGAACGTTTATTAAGTGCTATGTGCCAGGCACTCTACTTAGTGCTAGGAACACACATACGTGTGTATATATATACATATATATACATATACACACATATACACACACATACATAAACATATGCCTATAATAGGCATGTGCTTCCCATGTGTGTAAATACACATATATACACACATATATGCATATACAAATCATATACATACATATCCATCTAACATTTTTAGGTATTTTACCCCTCTCCCTGAGTGCAAATAATTGAGAGTTTAGAGTAGAAATCACAGGTGATTTGTTTTTGTTTTTGTTCCAGACCTATGGTTTCATTTGTGTGGTGAAGAATTTACCTCTGGGAGGTGATATATTGTATCCATTGCCACATAGCTAGAATACGACCCAAGCAGAACTAGAACCCAGGTCAACCATACTCCAGGTTGATTTACTTCACTGTGTTACCTCTGTGCTGATATTGATCTAATGGTTCAGGAGAGAGGAGGAAAACATATTTTAAAACTGAAAATAGAACTGAATAATGAAACTGAAGGAGCCTGAAGGCAAATTATATAGTTGTTAGATTTATAAAATTTAATTAGAAAAGTGCAGATAGAACCTCCAGATTTACAAAGTGTTTTTTATATACATGATCACATTGGATCCTCTCAATACCTCTGTGAGGCAGGCACTTCAGGTATTATCGTCCCATTTTACAGATGAGGAAACTGAGGCTCTGAAAGTTTAAGTGATTTGTTCATAGTCACAGAGCTAGTAAATGTCAGAACTGGCATTTGAAGCTAGATCTCTTTTGACAAACCCAACATTGTAATTCTTACCCTCCAAGAGGAAATTGTATTTCATTTCTCTGTTTTGTGGGTATTCCTATATGTATCTGTATAAGTGCATGTTGTCTGCCTTGAATGCAGAGTCTGTTTGACTTTGGTCTTTGAATCCTCTGAACTTAGCATAGTGCCTGGTGATTAATAAACCCTTATTGACTGAGAATATTGCCACTGAAGAGGCAAGGGACTTGTACATGGTCACGCAGCTAGAAAGTGTCAAGAAAAGATCTGAACCTAGGTTTTTTTTTCATTCCAAGTCCAGCACATCTATCCACAACTAAGGTACCTCTGTAATAAAACTATTCACTTCAACATGCCACTGATTCTGCTTAATGAAACAATATTTGCATTTTAAAGGCAAGTTAATTCCTTAAGCCAAAGGAATGAAATTATAAAGACTGAATTTCAGGCATTAGTTATCAGATAGAGGGAGGTCTTTTAAGGGTACTAGGTCTAATACCTACATGGGTAGGTCGGTCATTGCCATAGAGAAATCAGATTCTCACAGAATCTCTAGACCCTACCAAAGACTACCACAGCTCACTGCAGAGGGAGCCCTTGTCCCCTTGGGTCTATATCAAGTGTTCCACGAAATCTGGGCATTCTAAACTTGCGCTTTGTGCATTTGGGGATGATGCAAAGTGTTATCTCTTCTCAAAGGAGCTTCTGAATAGCAGGACGAATGACAGGGATAATTAAGAGTGGATAAGGATTCCCTGGGAGAATGTGTGTCTGTTCCCACCAAGGACGTAGAAAACTTGGCTTTATTAAATCTATTGAGACATCGGGGCACCACTGCCTTGCCTAGAAGACTCCGCCGGGTGGTGTCTCTCCGCACGCTACACCTCGGTCCATCGTCTCTCTCCATTCTCACGTCTCAGTCAACACGGGCTTTGATTGCAACTGATCATATGTAATCAAAATTCAATTTGCTGTTTCGTTAATGCCATTATCTAAGAGACTCCAGCAATTCATTAAATTGTATTTCCCTTCTTGAAATTCTGATCACAGAGGTATTTCCGGAGTGGTTGGAACTGCAGGCAATAGCCCGCAATAATGACAATAAAGAGGGCGGTATGTGTGAGTACGTGTGTTGCCGGGGATTGAGGGGGGTGTGTCTGTGGAAATGGTGGTGGCGATGGTGTGTAAAGTGGTGGGGCAATCTGTTGTGATTGCAGCTGGTTAACAAACACGGTGGGAGGGTTATCTCAGCTCCCCAGTTCTCTTCTCCACCCTCGCCGCCCCAGCGTTCTCCCTCCAAACTCCCCACTCCCCCCGCCCCCCACTTCTCAGGTCTTTCTTCCTATGTCCATTAGTTACCCGTCGAGCTCCCCTAGCTCCATCACCCACCACCTCTCTGTCCCTGGACAGCCGGCCTCAGCTCTCTTTCCTTGACGTCATGTCTGTAGAAAGAGCTTTTCAGCAGGCGCAGAGGAGGGAGGAGAGCGTGTGCTTAACTTTGGGCTCAAGTCAGCCGCCGGCTTCGTCGCTGTGCGCCCGGCTCTCTGCGCGCTGCCGCCACCACCGCCGCCGCCGCCGCCACCGCAGCCGCAGCTGCCACATCTGGAAGCGTTCAGCGCGTCTGCCTGCCTCCACAGCGCCCGGCGAGCGGAGGGGAGGGAGAGGCGAGGAGCTGGGAGGGAGTGAGGCGCTCTCTCCCGGTGTCTCCCTCTCTCTGCCTCTGCAGAAACAGCTCCTTGCCAGTATAGACCACTCTCAGCATGCCTCGAAGCGGTGGCGGAGGCGGCAGCATCAGCACCCGCCGCTTATAGTCTCTTCCTGCCCTCCTCGATATTAGGAGTTGGTAGATCTTTTTAAGAGGAAAAAAAAGGAAGGGGGTTGGGAGAGGACGGAAAAAAAGAGGAGGAGAGAGACATTTTAACCCTTTATTGGCCTTGGAGTATCCTCTTCCCCCCACCTTATTTTTGGGGCGAGGGGGCACAATTTCTTTCCCCTCCTTCCCTCTTCCTCCCCCTCCCCCTTTCCACCTCTTCTTGATCTCTCTTCCTCTCTATTTTTTCAAATGGTGTAGCGGCCAGAGGTGCTGTGCTAAATTCTTGGATGGGGCCCGGATGTACCGAGGATGCATTACAATTTCACTAAAGGAGGCAGTAGTGGAGAGAATCAGTTTTTGGCATTTGTTGCAATAATGGGAATCAGGTAATCGTCGGAAGGGGGAAATACTGCAGCTCCACGGCTTCCTTGGATTTTGCACGAAAGACGACCTCGATCTCCGAAGAGGGATTAAACCAGAGCCGTTTTGTGGAGGTTTTTCCCCCCCAATCCATCCTATTTTTGGTTTCTTTTTTCTCCCGTTTTGGTAGATGGTCAATGAAAACAAGAGGATGTACATTCCGGAAGAAAATCATCAAGGTAAGGCTGGACCCTGCCTCTCCTCCCTCGCCGGGGGCTTAAAGCTCGATATTCCTTCTCCACCCCTTTTCTCCTCTCTCCTCCTACACCCCCTCCCCTCGCCTCTCGATCCCTCGGATCCTCCCCTCTCCCCGCTGCCCCCCATTTGCCCTCTTCCCTCCCTCAGGAGTTTCCCTGGAGGCTGGTTTTGAGAGGAGCCGCGGGGTGCAGGTTTGGAGACGAAGCTGGACTCTGCGCCCTTCCTCCCCTCTCTCCTCAGTCAACCTTCCCTTCGGTTTCTGTGTCCATAGCAGCGGTGATCAGGGGCAGTTGGGTGACGGATAGGAAAATTTCAGAGTCCCCCCCCCTCCCTTTCCAGTCTTCCCGAGAGCATGTGCTTGGTATGAAATGCCAGGCGGCAGGAGGCGGGAGGAGCGGGGGTGGGGGGGGTGGGGGTTAGTTAACCCAAGTCTCTCTCCTCTCTTTCTCCCTTTCTAAACTGAACTGTTGGAAAATCTGGCAGTGGGGGAGGGGGTGCAAGGAGGCCGCACAGTTCCCCAGTTTCGGGAGCTGGGAGAGGATGGTTTCATTACCGAACCTGCCTTGGACTGGGGTCTCTGGCCTCGAGGTACAACCAGTCTCACACATAACCCGAGAGACACACTTGGCCCGGATTTCCCCCGCCCCGGGGCTCCCGCCGGCTTGCTGAGGCGTCTGTGTCGAGTACTAGTACCCCTCCTGCTGTTTTCTATGGCTGGCGCGCTCTGAGTTGGTGGGTAGAATGCAGATGTGTGTACAGTACACCCAGTCTCTGTCTCTATCTCTGTCTCTGTCTCTGTCTCTGTCTCTGTCTCTCTCTCCTCCTATCTCCTCCTCCCTTCCTCTCTCCCTCTCCCCCTCTATCTCTGTCTTCCCCATTCTCCCCCCTCTCCCTCTCTTTTTTATTTCCCCTCCACACACACCCCTATACATTAATCCTCACATATATCTACTCACATTTACATAGAGAATTCACCGAAACATGTATACCTATTATCCTAATTGTTACGCTGTAATTGCTACATGAATGCTATATCCAGCCTTATATGTTTAGTTGGCATGCCTGCCTGTCCCCACCCACATATATACTACACTTCTTTAATATGTTAGCATTTAAAGGTTAGATGGTAATGTGGGTTTTGTTTTTTGTTTTGTTTTGTTTAAAAAAAATTTTTTTTAAAGGAGTATGGTTTCCTCATGGGGAAACATAGTCTGCCCAGTGTTTTCTGAGCTTACCCATCCTGCTGACATCAAGTCTCACCAGCTCCCCCTGTGATTTTGAAAAGCAATCAAATTAACTCTCCACTTGGAAACTTTCTCTTTCCCATCCCCCACTCCCAAGTCAACAAGTTATTATTTTTCAGCATTACTCAGTGTAATCCTTGGGATGGTTTGTAAACAGGGATGGTTTTTACCTGATGTTGCCTTACAAATGTTGCCTCTCCTCTATCTTCCCCCGTGTTTGCCTCTGTGTGTTTAGCATATTTCTTTCTCTATGCTTCCCTGTATCTGTTCCTCTCATTTTTTCCCTATATGCATCTATTTCCTTTATTCTTTGTTACTCTGGGAGCACACAGATGTGATTTCTTCCCTGTAGACTTCGATGATTGAAAGGACTGTTTCTGTTTTTAGCTCTTCCCCCCTACCCAACACTCTTTCCCTTTTTGGAATAGTGCTTTTATCCTTCCTGAGTCAGAATGTCTTTTGCCCTTTTCCTTTCATCTTTAGATCTTTTTAGATATCAAGATCTAATTCTTTCTGTTTACTGTCAGAGTAATTATACTCTGTCAGGCAAAGAACTTTTTGTAGAATATGGGATCTTGGATGAGTTTCTGAATTCACAGGGATAAAAGTATTTCTCTGGATGGGAGTGAGGTCAGAACACTTCCCACACTTGCCCCCCAGGTTCCTTCCTTTGAAATGGCAGGGTGGGTTGGTAGGAAGTGGAGGAGAGAAGGAAAAATAAAGTGTTATAGTTTTAAAGGATCAAAAAGGTTCTCATCCAATTCAAATAATTTCCAAGTGATGGAACACTTGACCCATCTCTTAGCCTACTACATAGGAGCAGACAATCTTGAAGATGGGGCTGGACATTATCATTATATTAGCAATAGTAGTAATATTATAATAATTATCATTCATAATTATGCCATTAATAAAGAAAAACCTTAGACTTTAAGGTACTCTCATAGTCCATGATAATAATAGCCATTTCTTTACCCTTGGCTGTTCCTTCTTTACCCCTCTCATGAAGGGTGGCTGGTAGGAGCTTTGGCATGGAAACCATTTATGAGAAAGATGGATAGAGAGAGTGTGTATGAGGGAAAGAGCTCTATCTTTCCAACAATATGCCAACACTATGGCAACCTGAATTCCAGTTTTCTCCCTGAAGCTGCAGTGATTATATAATTCATGGGAACAATTTTTTTTTTAATCCATTCTTGGGTGTAGATTCTCAGGTGAAAGAGCTTTATTTCTCTTGTCTCCTTACCCAGGATATGAAGAATATACTTCTTTCTTTCCCTTCCTTAGTCTGCTGGTTTAACCTAGGTTTTAAATGTGTATTTATTTTTTCTTGGAGTAGAGGTGAGGTGAGGTGAGGAAGGCTGTCAGGGAGATTAAAGATTACTTTAGAAGCAGGGGCATATTTACAAGGAAGGGGGTGCTGTGACTTAAGGATCAGAACTTTTAAATAACCAAAGGAAGATTTGAGGGTTAGGTTCAGAGAACAACTCAAGGGAGAACCAGGGTCAAATGAGTTCCCTCAAATCAATAATAGTATTAGTCAAAGATTGGGAAAACAAAAATATTTGATAAGAGAGAAGGGTATGGGTTCTCCTTTTCTTGAGTTTAGATATAGGGAAAGTGAGTACCCTGATTCTTTCTCCCCAGATATTGTGTGAAGGGTGTGGGTAAGGGTGATTGTGTTGAGTTGCGATGGAAAATATAATATTAAAATGTCTATAAGGAAATGGTTCCTAGGACTAGTTTATAGGTTTAGGGTGTCATGGATAGCCCTCTTTTCATTTCTGATGCCTTCTCTGCCCTGATTCCAAGGCAACTTCTTTTCTTCCATAATGGATTTTCCACTTCAGGCTTCAGCTAGCAAATGAGTTTCTTAATAGTCAATCATTTAATGAATAAAACTCCTGAATATTCTTTTTCCACCAGAGCGGGGAAACGTGTTTTCCAAGTGTAGAAGATACACTATTACTCTTTTACCTATTCAATGATGCAATATACTAGTAATCCTGTGAAAAATGCACAATACTCAAATGAATTCATGATTTCATCAATTTTGAAGTATCATTAGAATGATACAGATTGCTATCCATCCATGTCTGCCTGTCCAGTGCCACTTTTGTCCATGTCCTCCTATAAGTTCACCTTATGGGGTGATGTCCCAGAAGACTTCTCAGTCTCATCACAAGACTAAATCGTTTTCTTTCTATCATATATTTCTTTGATGACACCTTTTATTCCTGTTCTTTAAAATTTTCCATTGGTTTTATGGTACGGCCTGCTCAAATCCACCTTTTCATTACCTTATGCATAATATTCATTTTTAATTCTTCAGAGAGTTTAATTCTGAGCCTTATTGCCTTGTAGCAACATAAACAGAATGTTAGTATTGAAAAGATGGGTTTTAGTTTTCAGGAAAAGTTTGGGATCATTAAAGGACCTTTGGAATTTCTCAAATGCAATTCAACCCACTCTCCTCTTCATCTCCAAGTTCAACTTCTCTATCTCTGTGGTCTATCACAGAGATATATCTGATTGGAAAGGATATATCTTTTCATCCAAATGTATGTGGTAGTTGAGAAATAGGCATTCTTCATCCACTTCATCTTTCTTGTGTGGATGGTCAGTATAAACTTTTTTGAGTAGTTACAGATGTATTCCAGGTCTTGATGCAACTAGCACATCTGGAGAATCTCATTATACACAATGCAAACCTTTATGATTTATACTCTGTTACAGATCTCTTTATCACAATTGTGAACATGTTTGGCAAAAGTAGAGCACCCAGTTTTGTATCTATTCTGATGTTTTGATTAGAGGATTATTGAAAAGATTCTTTCTGTGGTTATATCTTTCAAGGAATGTTAAGTGATTTTGACATATAGTTGGGAGATGCCCTGTTGAATAGAGCCTTTAAGATGGTATTTTGCTTTATTAAATCAAATGGTTTTTCATTATTGACCAAAAAAAGCACAATGGGATTTTATATATATATATGTATATATATATATATATATATATATATATATATGTATATATATTTACTTTTCAGTCAACTCTGAAAGGATATAGATATTGTCTGTTGATGAATTTCATTTATGAAAGCCTCTCTGTTCCCTACTAATATTGAGGATGCTCTTGATTTGTTCATATGTGGTTTGCATCAAGATTTTGTATAGGAGGAAGAACAGGGATATAGATTAGTAGTGTTTTGTTTTTCTTGGGCACTTTTGGTGGGGAAGTATTAATAAGGTGTGAGATTTTTTACATGTAATTTTTATCTTCATCTCCTTCAAGTATCTTGCATTATCAACTTTTGTTTTTTCACAGTTGTGACATGGATATACATTTGGTTCAATATGGCTGCTTTCCCTATATTTGTTCTTTTTAGTGCTATTTCTACCTCCCACAAAGGAACATCTGAAAGCGTGCTGTTAAGGTTACCAAATGTGGTGGTTCCTCTGTCTTTGACGATAAAAACAGTTTATTATGGTACTTTATAGACCTTTGCCATTTTTCTGCCTGTTTGTTGTCCTTCCATTTTTTTGTCTTTAAATGCCCTTGGGATGACATTGCTTAGTTGGAGCTCTTGCCAAGTTTTTTTTTTTTTAACAAGTTTTATTCTTCACGGCTTCTCAGTGTTCATGATTGTCCATATTCCTTCAGGAGATTTTACAAGTGAGTTTGTGTTCTAAACTAATATCACTTTTTGAAAGTAAGTCAGATGTTTACTGACCAAGGCACCGTATGGGCTCTTTTGATCTTGTGGAAATATAAAGACAATAGTTAAATTTATGAATAAAATTACTGTAGTCAGTGTTGATGCCAATACTGATGTCTAGTTCCCATTTTCATTGCTGATTACTTGCTTAAATAGTTCAGGATTTAGTTATTCCAATTGTATGTGATATTTTTTTTCTTATTATTATCTTTTCTCTGACTTTACTAACTTACTCTAATTCAGCAATAATCTCCACATAAAAAAAGTCTTTTCCTATCTGTGTGTGTGTGTGTGTGTGTGTGTGTGTGTGTGGTATTATTGGTGCTATCATACCCTGCACCTACTTGTTTTCTTAAAGTGCCCATTATATGAAGGAATGAGACTTCTGTGTAGTTCACAAGTCTTTTGGTCTTTCTCATTTCTTTTTTTCTAAACCATGCTTTTCCACATATTTCTCATAATCTCTACCTATTCCCACCTGTATTGAAATCACTGAATTTCAGGGTTCATGCTGACTTAATTTGGTGGGTGATATTGAGTTTTTTGTAGAATTTTTCTTCATCATCAACAATTGATGTTAATTCATAAGCTGTAATTATTTTCATGATGGTCTTTTTTTGAATACTTATTATCAGTGCTGCAATATAAGCTGAATAGATCTTGTGAAATGATGTTCTCGTTGCCTTTCCTGGCTCTTAGTATTCCTATGTCAGCTATTCCATTGGGTCTTCTGCCAGCATCCTCTGTGGCCTCATATAATAGTACTTCCTCCCTGAGCTTCTCCCCACCACAGGTACTTCTACCCATTCCATCTTTGCTTTCCAGCTACACATTGCTGCATGATGCCCTGGGAGAACTCCACCATGAGGCAGAAGCCCTAGGAATAATGAAAAGCTTTCTAAACTAATTTCTCCATGATTAATAAACTACCACCCCACCCCAATGATTTGGAACCCCTGACTGTCATTGTTCTGGCTTCACTTTCCCTCCGCTACTGACCACTCCCTTCTTGTCAAGCCTCCTCCACCCTTATCCCTCATTCTAAAGCTACTCACCCCTCTCATTGTGCTTTAGACAATGCCCACTCCATAGGTAACAAATTTATTTTCATCTGAAACCTTTTCCTTGCTTACTTCTTATATCTTCTTGCACTCACTCACACCTAGTTCCTTTCTGAAGACAGTTTCTCTGGCCACCCTTTCCAGCACCTGGTTACACTTTCATTCATCCTTCCAACTCACTGGTCAAGGTAAGAGATGTGGAATATTAGCACCACATTTTCACTTCCAGGATTTCCTTCTGCCACCATCACTCAGCTGCCTCGCATCTTTTGAGGTTTACTCAATCTATATTTGGCACCCAGTCAAGATAGCTGTTTTCTACTGGCCTCAAGGACAGTTTCATTGTTTCCTCTATGAATTCAGTCCCTAGCTCATGCCTCTCTTTCTTCTTGCGTTTTCTATCAGGAGATTTGACATACCTAGTGATACTTCCTCAAACACTCTAACCTCCCAGTTGCACAATTTATTCATTTCTATGACCTACTTTTTCTTCTTACCCCGCCTTAGCTACATATAGAGATGGCCCTTTCCCTGATTTGCCATCACCCCAAATGTTCCACTCTGAAATCCCCTTCTTTGATCATACTCTGTTCTCATTCCATCTCTCCCTCTGCCTTGCAGTCCCTAATCTCCAATCTTTCCATACTTTGATTCTTTCCCAGGCCATCACCTCTGCTATAGCCTCCTCCCTTTCTCATCTTGTCTGTTTGGTGAACCAGTTCAACTCTACACTTCCCAAAGTCCTTTGCTATTGTTTCCTGCTGCATGTTTTTTCCCACCCTCAGCCTTGGATTAATCCCACCTTCCTCTATCTTCAGTCCTATCCATGTGTTTTTAAGAAAACTAAAAAAAAAATCATGAAACCTTGTTTACTGGGTCCACTACAAATTTATGTTACATAATTTCACAGTGGCCCGCACTGCTCACAAAACAATCCTTTTACCCCTTCCTAATTGATTCTCTATCTTATTGACTATAGTGGCAAACATTTTCATCCCTCATCACTTCTCCCTTTGCTTTCCCTCCTCCTCCCCTCTCAGCTGAGACTCCTGCCTTATATTTCACTAAAAAAATTGAGGCCATTCACCAAGAGTTTCCTCTTATCCACTTCTGACCTCAGCTCATATAAATTAGGAGACTTCTGCAAACTATCTCCTTCACCCTTGTTGTAAATGAAATGATCCTTCTCTAATATTGTGCTCAAGCCAGCTCTAACGAGTGCTTAAGAGCTGATTGTTAAATTTTCATTGTGAGCATTTACCCCTGAGCAATTGATAAATGCAACAGATTATGACTTGATTTATTCTTTTCTTGATTGTGATGGAAAAAATGTTAACAATGCAGATTAAATTTGAAAGTATGTTGTGCATATGTTTTTCCCCCAAAGAACAGGTTGTTAAACATTTACCCTACCCTTCTCCTTTCGGAGGTTAATCCTTCTACATTCACATTCCTTCTTCTCTAGCGGATTGCTCTTTCTGATCTCTTCCTGTCTACTGACTGCTTCCTCCACCTATAAATATGTTCGTGTCTTCCCCATCCTCAAAAACCTCTCTTTATCCATCTCTGCTAGCTATTATCCTTTATCTCTCTTCCCTTTTGTTGCTAAACTTCTTGAGAAAGGCTGTCTTCATTTCCTTTCCTCTCACTCTCTCCTTTACTCTCTATAGTCTTCTGGCCTCACCATTCATCTGACACTGCTCTCTTTAAAGTTACCAGCAATCTCTTAATTGCTAATTCTGCTGTCCTTTTCTTAGCTCTCATTATTCTTGACCTCTCTGCAATCTTGAACACTCTTTTTTTGGGGGGGGCCTTTTTGGAGGGAGAAAGGCAGGGCAATTGGAGTTAAGTGACTTGCCCAAGGTCACACAGCTAATAAGTGTAAAGTGTCTGAGGGTGGATGTGAACTCAGGTCCTCCTGACTTCAGGGCCAGTGCTCTATTCACTGCACCACCTAGCTGTCACGAATCTTGAACACTCTTGATGAACCTCTTTTACTTGATATTCTCTTCTTTCTAGGTTTTTTATGACACTGCTCCCTCCTACCTCTCTGACCACTCCTTCTGTCTTTTGCTGACTCTTCATTCAAGTTCTGCCCAATAACTGTAAGTGTCCCCTAAGGCTGTGTCTTGCTTCTTCTCTCCTCCCTCTTTACTATTTCATTTGGTTATTTCATCATCTACCGTGGATTTAATTATCATCTCTATGCCATTGATTTTCAGATCTACTTACCTAGATCTCAGATCTATTTACCTCTTTCAACATTTACACTCTCTCATTCCAGCTACTCATTGGACATCTTGAACTGCATAACCATAGATATCTTAAACTCAACATATCCAAAACTGATCTCATCATCTTTCCCCTCAAGTCCTCCTCCTCTTTCTAACTCTCCTGTTACTGTCCACCATTTTGGTGCACCACCATTTTCCTAGACACCCAGACTTGCAACCTTGGTGTCATTCTCGGTTCCTCACTCCTTACCCTGCCCCCTCATCCAATCTGTTGCCAAGGCCTGTTGATTCTACTCTAATAACATCTCACCTCTGCCACTGTCACCACTCTGATATCCTCATTCCTGAGCTATTGCAATAGCCTTCTGCTTGGTCTTCTTGTCCTGCTCCACTTCATCCTACAATCAGCTTATCTTTCTAAAGTGCAGGTCTAACTATGTCACTCCCACTACACCATTCAGTAAGCTCTAATGCAGTGGTTCTCAACCTTCCTAATGCTGCGACCCTTTAATACAGTTCCTCATGTTGTGGTGACCCCCAACTATAAAATTATTTTCATTGCTGCTTCATAACTGTAATTTGGCTACTGTTATGAATCGTAATGTAAATATCCGATATGCAGGATGTATTTTCATTGTTACAAATTGAACATAACCCACAGGCTGAGAATTGCTGCTCTAATGCTTCCCTGTTACCTCTAAGATCAAATATAAAATCCTGTTTGTCTTTTAAAGGTCTTTATAACCTGGCCTCTTCTCACTATTTCAATCTTATACTTTTCTCCCCTCCACATCCTCTATGATCCAGTAACACTGGCCTCCGTCTTGTCTTTGTCACTCAGTATCTCCAAGCTCTGTGTGTTTGTCACTAGCTGTCTCCCATATCTGGACCCCCCTCTCCCTCCTCGTCTTCGTCTCCTGGATTTCCTGGTTTTTGTCAAGTCTTAGCTAAAATCTCACCCACTACCAGAAGCCTTTCCGATTAGCCTTGATGCTGTTGCCATTACCTCTGTTGAGTCTGTTTTATCCAGTATGAATCTTGTTTGTATAAAGTTACTTGCATATTGTCTTTCCCATTAGACTATGAACTTTTGAAAGCAGAGATTATTCGCTCATCACACAGAAAGTGTGTAATAAATGCTTGTTGACTTGCCTTCACTTGCCAGGGCCTTACTTAAAACCTTTCCAGATTGGTAGAATTTTCCAGAGCTTAGGTTACATTGGCATAGCCATAGAGTTAAATCCATGTGATGGAGTGATTAAACATTATTAGAGCAGCACTTTGTAGAAAAATTAGCATTGTACAGTAATGATAATAATGCACAATAACTTCTTACAAATGACCACAAAACCATGGTGGCCACACTTTTACTTTTAACAGGTTAAAGAACTGTATTATCCTTCCATGCTCTAGATATTGTATGGACATCAAGGAAAAGAAATCACTAAGTATCATAATAGCACACAATGATCCAGAATATAAATAAAAATTATTTATAATATAGAATATTAGATACCTAAATAACCACACCAAGATAATATAGGTAATAAATAAGTATAAATGGTGCAAATATATACCATATGCTCATTTAATTGTATATTTAAATATGCTTATGCATACACAGAGCAACAAAGAGAACAGGAGCAGAAGCTTTTAAATGAATCATCCCAATGCTTAATACATGCTTAATACACTTCTGAGACCTAGGGTAATAGAAAGAGGGGAGTGCTTCTTAGAAAGTCCCCTTCAACTCTTTTTTTTTTTTTTACATCTTTAGCTTATGATATTAAATTGGGGATTGTGCCCTGCAGATTTAGCTCTTTCCAAAGCCCGGTAGTGAATTAGCAACCCCTGGAGCGGTTTCCCAGAGCTTCTCAGATGACTTCTGCCTTCTTTCTCTGTTTTCCTGTTTGGTCGGTCTGGCTTGGGTGTAGTTCTTTGCAAGATTCACCAATGCAGTGAGCTCAGGAGATTCACAGTGCAATGATAGGGGGACTTTTTCAATAATCTAAGGGCATGTAGGGCTGCTTGACTTCTGCTTCTGGTAGATGGTGACCTAGGGCTCAGGTGTGTAACTTTAAAAAAAGAGAAGGTATCCCAGGGAAGTCAGAAGGCTTCCCCTCCAGACATGCTTGTCTACAATGTTTCATGCTAAACAGCAGCACTCTTCTTTCTGTGTAAGTATCTGAAAGGATGATTCAGTTAAATTCATTAAGCCCTTTTTAAATGTCCAGTACATTTTAGGCACTGGGAATACGAAGACAAGATGAAAAATAGCCCCTTTCATCAAAGAGCTTATATACTCTGCTGGGGGAAAGTAGATTTTTTTGGGTTTGGGGGCTTGTTTTTAATTAGATCTGTCATTTCATTGCTAAATGGAATCTCTGGTTTTTTTCATTGGTTGTAGGGAACTTCTAGTCCCTTGACCAACACAGTTCTGCCACACATCTTTCAAATGGGCCTGGGCCTTTGAGAGATGCAGTGACTTACCAGTGCTTGTACAGCATATATGTGATAGAGGCCGAACCAGAACCAGACTGCAGCTTTCCTTTCCCTGTGTCAGGTGCCTCTCGGGGCTGTGCAGAGAGGGGAAGGCTAGAGGTAAGATAGAGCAGTGGTTTGTCATTCACAGAAAATGGCCCTGTCTAGCCAACCAGTCTGCTTGAACACTAGATTTCCCTGCATTAGTCCAGGTTTCCCAGGCAGTGATTTCCTTTCCCCTTAGGTGATGAAGAGGCTTGTGTTGATGTTTGATAGACAAACTGTTATTCTCACCTCCTTCTTTCGATGCTATAGCATGGGTAGTTTCTAGGGGAGACTTAGGAGATGCCGTCTGGTGCTTAACTGAACTTGTTTGAGTCCTATATACATTTTCTTCTACTTGGAGCTAGTTGTGATAAGAAGGCTGAATCACTATAAAGTCGATTGATGCATGCAGTGACCTGAAAGTTAGCTGTCTAACTGCTCTGATCTCTGGAGCCACGAAGTCTTGCACCTCAAGGACAAAAAGACATTTCCCTAATTTGATTAGGGAAAAACCTAAGACAATCACCAGGTAGTCTTCACAGCTAAATTCTTTTTGTGAGTTTAGCTCAGTCACCTGCTTTATAATGGCAGAAACCCCCAGAGAGTTAAGTTTAGAAAGTAACTAAGTTTTGCTCTTAATTTTCATCTACATTTCCCAAATCCTGATAGATTTTTTCCTTACCCCTTTCCATTTCTAAGGCTTTCTTAATGGTTGTGGTCACATGGCTGAAGAAATCTTCACTACTCATTTAAAAAAAAAAAGAGCAAGCACTTAGAACGGTTTCTTCCTTTTACAGTAACTGTTCCTGCCCAATGTGGTAGCCGCTTGTCCAGGTCAGCCAGGAGGAGCCAGGCAGTTCTCTGCCTGGACTCTCAAGGCTAGTATTCAGAAGACATTTTGTTTTTCAACTTGTAATAAGGAGCTGATTGACTGCTTGGAAACACCTGGAGACTTAATCACAATGTAATCACCACAATAACCACACTGATTTTCTTTGCTTATAGATCTTGTACCCCTCCCGTGTCTCCCCCCCCCCCCCAAGGTGGCAGTAACAGCTTTGGAGGGAGTGGAGGAAGGAGAGAATGCACCAACTGATCACAAAAGGATTGTAAATTATTTTGCAAAATGCCAGGGACTAAATATGTAACGAAAGGCAGTTTGGAGCAGGAGATAGAAGGCTTCAAGAAAATCGGATTTCGAGTCCTGCTTCTGACAGATACAGACTGCACGACCCTGGGCCCGACTCTTCACTTCTCAGCATCCCAGACAACCTTCTGAGACTGTGAATTATGAGTCAATTGTGGCCTCAGTTGTTGGGATGAGTTTTTGCATCAGTTCTCTACACAAGTCTGCTCTCCCTCCCTCTCTCTGTCTCTCTCTTTGTCTCTCTGTCTTTCTGACTCTGTCTCTCTGTCTCTTTGTCTCTTTACCCACATAAGCATATATACACTCTATATTTACCATATATTATATATACATACACACAATATATACACTATATACAATGTGTATTATATTGAATTATACCTGAGAACTTCCAGTAATGAAACCCTCTCTACCAATGCATATAAAACACCTGCTTTGCGACATAGTTGTCTAGGGGGCAGTGAGAGGTGAAGTGACTTGCTTAACCATGGGGTCATATAGCCAGTATGTGTTAGAGGTATAACTTGAACCCAGGAGTTCCTGGACACAAAAGCTGGCTCTCTATCTGTTATGGCACACTGCCTCTCCGTTTAATCCTGAACTACATAAAGTGCCAAATAATTAAGCAGTGAAAAAAACACCTCAAGCCATCATCACCATCATCGAACAGCATTCCTGAAATACCTGTCTGCATATGGCTGTGTTAGTTCATTCAATAGCACCTCTGTCCTCTGTCCTACTAAACTTATGGACCTAGAGTATTTTATCAATGCTCCCTCCTTTGATGTAAATCTTACCCACTCCATGTTTTTAGAAGGTGATTTCTTGAATTGATGGCAAAAAAATGTGGCCAGTTTTCCAGTGATGAACCTCTTGGAACTTAGCAAGGCTGGTTCTTCAGTTGTGAGACATATGATATGGTGCCATACCTACATTCAATGCTTTTCTGACTCAATGGGCCTTATCAGGACTTGTGTCCTACTGGCATATACTTTGAGATCCACACCATGAGGATACACTGGAGAAGGATTTTTAGCAAAGGCTCACCTATCTTATTGTGGGAAGATGGCATAAACTCCATTAGCATTGTTCGAAAGTGCAGGAAATAGCTTAGCAATGGATATTCTAGGAAGTAACATACACTTTGAATGTTGTAGAAAAATGGAGAGTTGGAATACTTTATTGTATGGTTTAGACATTTTAGCTTTTATTATTATTGTATTGAGGACACGGACTTTTGAGGCTATGAATTAGCCACATTAGCCACCTACAATGAATGGATGATTTTCTTGGTACTTTGCTTCGCTTTGCCGATGAAGGCACAAACTCAGAGGTAATTTCAGCACATCTGTTCATAGGCAACTGCTTCTGCAAAGAGAGGGATGGTAACTAATGTCCCATTCATTTTCCTCTCCCTGCAAGGAGTACATACAGCTTGTCCACACTCTCTGAATGGGAAGGGATATTTTCATGAGACTCAGTGTTAAATGGTGTATCATTTTGGGCAGTAGTGTCAAACTCAGATAGAAATGGGGCTCCCTGTGGCAGTATACTGATCTAGCTAGCCACAGATTAACATTCTCTATATTATACTGTATTTGCATTTATTTTGTTACATAGTTCTCAATTACATTTGGCATTTAACTTGGGAGTCAGCTGGCCGAACCTTGACTTTGACGTCTCTGATTGAGGGGATGATTGAAGCGAAAAGTTAGCACACAAGGATGAAGAGGAACGCTTCTCTTGGCAGCTGTATGGATGACCTTCATGACTTTGTTTAGGATGGCTTCCTTTTTTAAATTTTTGCTTATCCTTTCTGTCAAAGGACAGGTCTCCAACAACTTTAGAGGTTTAGTGGAGAATCTACATGGGACTCAGAAAGGGCCTCTTGGTATCAGAAAGGAATCTGTATCTTTTTTTAATGCATCCCATTTGGTGGTATTCTTTCCATTCCAGTAGGGCCCCCCAACCCTTTGCCACATCTTTTTATCCTTGTCCAAAGGATGAATGCTGTGAGTTCCAGCTTTGAGAGGAGCTGTGTTTTAGTGAACTTCTCCATCCCAGTAATGTACTCCATTGTGTGTTCACATTGAGGCTTCAACAACAAAAATCCTTTCCTCCTAAAAATTCTTGTGAATTTATAACTACCTTCAGTCTGTTGGGACCCAGGAAGCAAACTGTAATTAAATTGTAGAGGTGTCAATGGTTACTGTACTTTTTTTGGGGAAAGTAAAGATTAAAAAATAATAGCCCAGAGAAGAAAGTTTGGGAATGAGAAGAAGGATTGAGATTTTCAGATAGGAGGTTGGGAACCCATGATTTTATCACTACTAGGCAAAGTTGTGAAGAAATTGAGAGTTTGAATGATAGGGAAAGAATTAAGAAGCTCAGTTGAGTAGAGTACTTTTTGCCCAGAACATGAGTTTAGATAATGTTCTTGGGCTGATTTCCAATTGAATACCAGTTGAAGTTGGAGTTGAAATGACTGCAGAGAGTTTTAAACCAAAGCAATAAGGATGGCTCTGGGGCCTAAGCAGGAAAAGATACAGATTCCTTAAAGAGAAAAAGGAAGAGGAGCTAGCTTTGTCCTTAGGCTCGAGGAAGGTAGAAATACCTACAGGTACTTAGTATCAGTACTCTACACAGGTCTAGACTCTCTCTCTCTCTCTCTCTCTCTCTCTCTCTCTCTCTCTCTCTCTTTTTCTTTCTCTCTCTCTCCACATACACACATATGTATAATATACAGTTACAGAATATAATTATATTCCATATATTACAGAATGATTTGAAGTAAGTTTTCCTAAAAACAAAACTAGTACTCATTCTATTACACTTCTATTACATTCTATTCTATCAAACAACCAATTAGTCTCCTTAACTTTGAAAGTCACTTTTAAATGTTGATTTAAATTTGTTATTCTTTCATAGCTGTTGTGAGCCGGTTTGTTTTCATCCCTTTCTAGAGAAGAGGTGGGAATATGAAGCAAGGTTCTGGTTCAGAGGGATCTCACCAGCTAGCTGTCTGAAATTACCTAGGAGCTGATCTACCTCTATATTTGGACAGTGGTCAAAGACAAAGATCAGCTGGTTTCAGCTTGCCAGAGAAGAGCAGAACATTTTAGACACTAAATGTGTTAGGAGAAAGTAAAGCAACTATAAGAACCTACTTGTTATCGTTGTTCTTGTTGACTAATATTGCCCTTGTAGGGCTTTTTGATTCCATTATTGGATCTTGGTCCATTCATAGGTTCCAGAGGTAAACCACTTTGGTGACATTAGACAAATCCAGCAGTGGGTACCTAGCATCAACCTTTACTGGTACTCAGTGGAGTGATATATGCTTGCTCCAAAATTATTTCTATAGATTGTTGACATGATAATTATGTGCTTTAAAAGTATTTATAAATCTACTCCCTCTATTTTGATAAGGAAGCATTAATCTTTCTATAGGTACCTTATAGTAATGGATCCTATGGTATCTGGAAAATGCTGCATTTCTGAATTGGTTACATCTTATAGTTCTGGAGACTAGTATTGCTTTGTACACATTCTACCTGTTCAGCTTTGATTTCAAGATGCCAGGAAATCTCTTTTAACATATTCAGTTCTGTCCTTCTCTGAGATATCTTTATTCCTTGATGTGTATTTTCTCTAGAAGAGACTAAGGTATTTTTAAGTGTCATTCTCATTCATTGGTTAAATGTGATTTAAGGATTTTAGTTCAAAACTTTCAGTTCCACCTTTTTTTGGGAATACATTAAGAATTTTACATGTATGCAGTCTCAATGATATTTTGTTGTTGTAGAATAATTCCGTGAGATAAAGGAGATGCTTAATTTTGGGGGAGAGGTATTATTACTGAAAAATTATTCTCATGTTGTTTAATAGAGTTCAGATAGAAACAGCCCTAGGGACAAGTTGCAATCTTGCTTTTATTCTTTCACACTTAATGTTCTATGGATTATAATATAGGTGGGTAAAATAACTGCTTTTTTATAGTTGAATAAAATGTTAGTATATAAGTTCATTTTCTCTAGTCTCACTAAATACATCCTTGGTCTGATTCTAATGAAAGACAGGATGAGGGAGATGCTACACAGCTCATTCTTTTGAGTTTTCAGTTCTACTTGGCGGTCTTTTTATTTTGAGAGCTTTTCATTCAATGCAGCTTAGAGATTGAGCATTTGTTATGTTGACATCTATGAAAATATCGTGTTTAATGTTTTATGGATCAATGTTATACCTAAGTGGTTGTAGGCAACAATTTGACCAGCAATGATTCTCCAGTTTCAGTGTATTTTATTGGCTGAATTCTCTAAAATAGGGTTGGGTTTTTTTTGCTTTTTGGAGGGCAGTTGGGGTTAAGTGACTTGCCCAAGGTCACACAACTAGTTTTTATACTATGTGTCTGAGGTCGAATTTGAACTCAGGTCCTCCTGACTCCAGGGCCGGTGTTCTATTCACTGTGCCACTTGGCCACCCCGTTCTCTAAAATATTTTGAGGTCAACGTGTTTAGTTTGGGGACTTGCCATTTGGCCATCCATGAAAGATAGTGACCTCCTGGTGTGTAATTCTTGCCACCAGGTCGTGCCTTGCCAGGTATTTGGTAGCTGCTAAATTTTTATAGTTCACAGCAGTCTGTCACAGAGTTTCTATAGTTTTCTTGCACAATGGGCATTAATAAAAAATAGTCAGGCTCTTTAGGTAAAACCCTCTGTAATTTCCAGTGGTGACGCCCGGACCCTGAGTCGCCATCATGAATCCCTCTGCTCCCATAAACAATGTGCACGAATCAGTTTTTTGTTCAGTGATTGTTGACATAGTTTTGGTTGAATTCCTGTGTTAGATGTTGCCCTCGGGGGCCCTTTTTATCCACTCTTGGATCCTAGCCATTTCATAGGCAGCATTCATAGGTTTTTGGTTTTATTTGATAAATCCAAGGGTACGTACCCACTTTCCACCTTTCCTGTTGCTCCTTGAAGTGACTCCTTGTTGTTCTAAAAGTATTTTTGTAAATTTTTTACCTTTCTACGATATATTCTGAGAATGGGTATCTTCCTCCTTTTTGACAAGATGGGTTATTTGTTTGGCAGTATTGATCTTTCTACAGCTGCCATGATGATGATGATGGGTGATATTAATGACAGATACAGTGGTATTAATGACAACAATTGACATTTGCTTTTGCACATTTTTAAATTGGCAGCCACACTGTGTTACGTAGTACAAATGTTGTCACCTCTGTTTCATGTAAGTGGAACCTGTTGTACCAAAGGAGGAGGTAGAAAATTTGACCTTACCATGTTTGTTTTTCTTTTTTCCTCTCTTCATTTTATGGTGAAAGCTCTAAGGAAAGACACATATGGTTCTCTGACCTGTCATTCTTATCATTGCTAAAATTCTGAAAATATGCTGCAGTCTTTTTTTTTTTAAGTATAGGTCAGTGCCCACCCTTGCTATTTACTCTGTTAACTTTCTGGAAACAAACAAACGAACAAACAAACAAACAAACGAACTGGAGAAGCTCTTACTTTTATATTGGGGATCTGAACTCCAGAAAACATGCATCTCGAGATCTCTGTTGGGAAGGCACTATTAAAGAACATTGTGTTGCTATGAGTTTTTTTTTAACTTTTGAAGTTGGCAATTTGTTAATGGAGGTTTCTTTTTAAAATATTTTATTGATGTCTTTTATTTTTTATACAATTCTCCCTTCTTCCTCTTACTGCCTGCTTATTATGAATGAATTTGAGAGTATACACACACACACACACACACACACACACACACACACACACACATCCTCTCTTATAACAAAGGAAAAGGGTTAGGCAAAACCGACATAGTTGCTGAGACTGACATTATATGCAACAATCTGCTTCCATAATTTACTATTCTATAGAGAGGAATTCTATAGAGAGGAATGACGTGGACTTTATCCTCAATTCTCTGGAACCAAGACTAGAGTTTGTGTGCAATCTTAATTAATGTCTTATTATTGCTTTAACTTACATTATTGTAGTTACTGTGTATATTATTCTCCTGATTCTTTATTCTGTATCTTTTCATATAAATATTGTATGTTTATCTGAATTCTATTACATTGATGTAATAATAGTAATAATAATAATATTAACTGTCATTTATAGAGAGCTTTAAGGTTTTCCAGGAAAACCTGGGTTCAAATTCCAGCTCTGACATTTACTAACTCTATGATTGTGGGCAAGTCACTTTAAACTCCTGGAACCTTAGTCTTCTTACATAGAAATTGATGTCTGCTGTGAAAGGCAGCATGGTATTGTGGATAGAGTTGACATTGGAGTCAGGAAGAACTGTGTTAAAAGTCCTGCCTTTAGCTAATACTGGCTGAATGAACACCACTGGCAAATTACTTAATCTTTCAGGCCTCTAGGCAATTCTCTATATGTTTCAGAGAAGCTGTCAACCTGTATTGATAGAAGGCATTTCGCCATCCAGGCATCCCCTGTACCAATAAAATCACTTTGTCCCTATCCCTAATAGTTATTGGGATAACTATTGCCAGAGTTATTGTCAGGTTCGTGTGAGATAATATGAGTACTTTATAAATATCAGCTATTATTTCTCTGGAAGTTAAAAACGATACTGGGGAGTGACAGTATTTTTAGGAAAAAATTTTCAAAAGATTTCAACCAACTTTGAAGGCATTGTTTAGTGGTGGATATTATTATCATCAGTGTGTCAAAGGCAGAAGAAATGAATTAGAAAATTTTGGGATGTCTTTATGATGTTAGAACAATCAACTGAAAAGTGAAAAACTCAACTGTTTCATTCTCATAATGACAACATGGTTTGACAGAGTTTTAAAAAAAATATTCAGTTGATTGAAATGAACCAGATGTTTTGATATGTAGACAGTCTAAATAGTTTTTTTTGGGGCCAGTTTATGGCAGATAGAATTTGAGGATGGTAGGACCAGAAAGATATTTTGAGAGAACAGCTGATTCAGTCAATGTGCTTTGGTTTTGGGTTTTTTGCCATGCTTGGGCTTACCTCGTGTCACATGCTTTCCTGCTCACCATATTTCACTCTTCTCTCTGGATCTGTGACTGACTTCTAGTTTTCATCCTATAAGTTCAAGAACTCAGAAGTTCTTTTAGAAAAAAAACATGTATAAGGAAATCAGATGATTGGTATTGAGATAAAACCACCTAAGAGGAAACAAAAAACCTCTGTTTCCAGCTTAAATTCAGAAAACCCAAGCAAATGCAGACTGCTTAGAAAACAAAGCTTAATTTTTAAAATATATTTAGGGAAAAATTTGATTTATGTTTATAAGAAAGGGGCTATTGTTATACAGATGAAGAGAATGAAGTATCTTCCAGGATCATATAGCCAGTATGTGTTGGAGGCAGGACTTGAACCAGGTTCTGAGTTGGGTTCTTTGTTCATTATGCCATACAGCCTTTTTTTTTTTGAGTTTTTTTTTTGATATGAGATTCTTTATTAAATTTTTTTGAGTTACATCTTTTCTCCCCGTCTTTCCCCCACCCAGCACCCCAAAACAGCCATCCCAGTATTTCCCCCCTCCCCCAGTCTATTCTCTCCT
>CM053581.1:425437126-425456902 GCA_028627135.1 Pseudochirops cupreus
CCCAAAACCATGATCTGGATCCAGGGTGCTCAACGCAAGAGCACTTGGCCTCTGAATGATCACTTGGCCCCCCTGCAGTCTGCAGGCCAGGAGCTCTGAAGCAGCTACATGGAGGCAGCTGCAGTGCCTCTGCTTCTGCTGCTTCCTTGCCCAGGAGGCAGTTTGGCTGGACTTGCTTTTCTCCCCAAAGTTTAGCTGAGTTGCACTGATCTTTCACTTAGTCCTTGTTTCTTATGGCTTGATAATTCTGGAAACTGCCACAGCTACTGCTGATCTACTCTCCTGAAGCTCCAGCTGCAGCTTGGCTCATCTGGCCACCCTTGGGGCCACGCCGGGGTTTCAGGCTAGGCTGATTTCAGCTCCCAGCACTGAGATGATCTCTGCTAGCCGAGCTGCTTTCAGCGGGAAGTGTATTTGTGTGAGTTTTAGCGCCCTAAAAATTTGTTTACAATCATATTTCATGAGTATTTGAGGTGGCTGTGTGGGAGCTGTGGTACCTTGCTACTCCTATGCTGCCATCTTAGCTCCACCCCCAGACCAAGGGTCCCAAATTCTAATTATTAACAAATAATTTCTTCATTTAGATTTTGTACCTCCTTTTCCATTCGTCCATTTTATTTTTTAAGGAGTGCTCTTCAGTCAGTTTTTGTGCCTCCTTTTCCATTTGGCCAATTGTATTTTTTAAGGACTTGTTTTCTACAGTTAATTTTTGTCCTTCCTTTTCAAGGCTATTGATGCTTTCTTGCATACCTCTCATTTCTTTTCCCAGTTTTTCTTCTTCCTCTCTTATGTGACTTTAAAATCCTTTTTGAACTCTTCCAAGAAGACTTTTTGGGCTTGAGATCAATTCATATTCCCCTTTGAGGTTTTGGATGTAGATATATTGACAATGTTGTTCTTTTTTGAATTTGTGCCTGGATCTTCCCTGTCTCCATAGTAAGAATTTATGGTCATTGTTAATTTCTTCTTATTGCTCATGGTTCTTGCCTATCTCCTAGCTTTTCAAGTTGAGCTCTCCTGATGGAGCACTGGGGAGCATGACCCAAGCTTCTTGTGCTGGGATCCTGGGACCTGGTCACTGGCTTTGTGCGCTGTGGCCTCAGGTACTGGCAGCTGGAGGCTGTAGGGGTCTGGCAGCTTATCTGGTACTGAGCTGGTGTCAGCAACATTGAAAATCTCAGGGTGGAGGGGGGTATGGCCCCTTGAGGACACCTGCTAACCCTGGCTGCTTTCAAGCACTGGAAGGTTTGGCTGCTGGAGGACACCTGGCACACATGGTGGGTTTCTGAGCTGCAGTCTATTGGTTCCCCCATCTCTGCTTAGGCACTGTGTGGGGAGGAGAGGAGTCTGGGTGTTGGCACTTGCCTGCTCCACCACCCCTGGGCTCAGGATATCCTCCTGGTTTGATGAGGTGGGGCTTGCTGCTAGTTTGCTAGAATACCTCTCATCCTGTATTGCTCCTCCTCCACCAGAATGAGAGGGATCTTTCCTGTTAATCCCCCAAGCTTCCCAGGTTACAGGACTGCTGCACTTGTCTTTCTGCTGGCTCAGCTATTCCAGGGTTTTTCCTGGGGTGATAGTTTCTGGCTTTCAGAGGTCAATAAGGGAGAATGAGAGTGACTTCTTTTTTTTATTTTGTCTTGTTTTTTGAGTGACTTACTTCTTACTCCACTATCTTGGCTCCTGGTAGTGTCAGTCACGCTGTATTGTTTCCCTAGTAACATGGTTCATGAATTCATTTTAAGCTGTTTTGAGATACATTAGTTTTACTCCACTGGTGATGTCATTAGGGTCTTAAGCATAAGATGACAATATTTCTTCAAGGATAATTGGCTTGTGGAAATACCCAAGTGTTACTAGTGATATCATTTTTTTGTGCATCACTGTCACATAGTCACTTCATTTCCCTATCATTCTGAAGTAGACTTCACCAAACACACATCTTGTTCCTTGAAAATTCCTTTCTTCATGATTTTTATTTTGTGACATCAGGTGACATGTGTAGTTTCCTCTATGTTTACTCCTTCAGAATTCTCACTTATACTAATAGGTTGGGGGTCCCCCAAAGAGGGGAACTGCTGCTACCTCATGTTCTAGAAATAACCCTTGTGTGTGACTACACTCTTGACACTAATTCCTGAGCTTCTACTGGTGTGATCCATTAACATACCTCCAGTAGACTCAATTAACTCTTAATAAAGGCATATAGTCAAATGGCAAAGCAAGGAAAATTTTCCCAACCAAATATTTCTCTTAAAAGTTTTGGGCATGCTCTCTTAACTATATACACAGTATCTTTTGGGGAAGAGTGGTAGCAAATGTAACATACAATGATAGTGAGGCATGTTTAACATGTGTAGTTAAAACAACTCACTACTCCCCCAAATCTCTTCTCTCCCCTGAACTACAGGGACTCAATATCTTGTCTCTCTTTTAAATTATCTTTACAAAGTTCACTGGCAGGCTAGTGTAATGCCAATGCAATACCCATAGTAATTGCTATGAATATGCACATATCCAGGATTTATTTGCAAAATATCATAAATCTTTCTACTCCAAGACAAAACCAAAATATTTATTTGGGACATTGCTACTAGGATACCAGAAAGTAAGGTTTAGTAACTCATCACCAATCCAGGGAGCACTGACATTGCAAGTATTCTCTCCTTCCAGCCTCCCCAGAAGCAAGTTCCCCTAACCAGTTCTTGCCTCTGCCCACTTCTCTCTCAGCCCAAGTCTCTCTCTATCCACACCTTTCTCTCCAAGCAATACAATGCATACTGTTTTCAGTCAAAGATTCAGCACTTGATTGACTTAGTGCCAAAGAGCTTGGAAATCAGCCCTTAATGGGAAAGGTATGGTGATCCCTGTGGCCCAGAGGGCTCCATGTGAAGCCTATTAATGGGTGGGGAAGATCTTGCATCCCATTAACCTTACAGCTAGGTGGGTTGGTCTGTTCCTGGGCTGGTCCAGCTCCTCACAGATCACATTGTCTCTACTGGTCAGGCCATTCTGGCAGACTTCCTCATCTTAATGGCTGTGCTGCTAGACTAGGGTATTACTTTGCTTGGTTGGACACGCTTTTCAATGGCAGCTGTTGCCTCTACCACGTCCTCCTTCATAATCAGCTGAATCTCTCAGGGGCTTTAAGAGGGTTCTGGAGTAATCCTGAACCTGGTTCATGAGAACCAGTTGTTAAATTGTCAATATAAGCTGTTATATCTCAGAAATAGGCAAATATTACAAAACAGGAGCTGTTTTATTGATTGTCTAGACTTAAGAAAGTGATGGAAAAAATGTCAATGATGCATATAAAACTTAAAAGTGTACTTTGTTTACATTTTCCCCAAGAGAGTCACTTGTTAAACATAACACAGTACACCACTGGCTGGGGGGAACACTGTGCTCTTTCAGAAAAGGAAGAGATTTTTATCCTAGCCTTGGCTAGCTCTGGTCTCTTGGTTGAGTTCTGAGTTTGATTGGTTTGGTTTTTTCCCCTCTCACTTCTCAGAGAAACAGAACCTCTAATTTTCTTTCTCTGACAAACCTTGTGATTCAAAGCTTCAACCCCTCCAGGGAAAGACCTCATTTTGACTTGTGGAAGATTCCTCAAGTCTTTATTATGGGCAGCAAGGTGGCGCCACAGGTAGACTGCTGATCTTAGAGTCAGGAAGACCTGAATTAAAATCCTACCTCAGACACTTATTACCTATGTGACCCTGGGCAAGTCAGAACCATCTCTCACCTTCCTCATCTCTGAAATGGGATGATAATAACAGTACCTACTTCCCATGGTTATTGTAAGGACCAAATGAGGTAACATAGGTAAAACGCTTCGTAAATACTACTATTGTTGTTATTGTTATTTCTCTAGGCTGTACCCACTTGCCCAATAATCATCAAAATGCTCTGGGGTTCAAAGTGCCTCCGTTTTTAAATTCTAAGTTTTTTTTTTCTGTTGGTTTTATGCAAAAGTGTTGTTGAGAAATCAGGTACTAAGCCTAACCCCGCACCAAGCTCGGGGAACAAGTCCGTTGTTTCTGTAGGTTTCCTGGCTTTGCAAATCAGCTGCTCAAAGTCTCACATTATATCTGTCCTTGACCTTTAAAACCCACAAACTTGGCAAAGTGTGAAAGGGGAATACCTTTACGTGTGCATTATGAGGAAGGCATAAAGCTTCCATTAAACAGGAATGCATAGTAGGCATAATTGCCAAATCATCTTTTAAAGCATACAAATACATACCTTGTCCCAGCTGTGTGTTTAACTAACCCTACAATCACATCAAGCCCCAGCTTCAGGGGTCAACAAGTGGGGCAGTTCAAGTAATCAGAAAAAAAAGCAGTTCCTTCTGATTGGAAAAGTGTCATTTGAAACATTCCTGCCAAAGATGTGTATGCACCGGGTGATTATACTCTTCTATTTGGGCTGTAGTCAAACAGTGTGGAGTGGAAAGCTATATAAGGAAGAAAGATAATCTATCTATGCAGATTGAGACAGATGAAGAGGTTCCTGACAGGTGACTAGGGAGTGCTAATTACAGACTATCAGAGTGAGCATTCTAAAAGCCAGAAAGTAGGGAGGAAGCTATCCTGCAGTCCTTAACTGCCAGACTCAGAGTGGGTGTTATATATGTTCCCCTTGGGCTTTTGCCATATAAAAAAGGTACACAGAGAGTTGTGGAGTTTTTTCCTATTATGTCTAGGAAATGGAATCAGAGTTAAATTAATAAGTGACTGTTAATAGCTGAAGTGAGAAAGTGCTTTAAAAGTGTTTTCATTTCTTTAAATCTTTCTTGAAAGTATATGATTTTAAAATATGGTACACTAATGGTAACTATGATAATTTATTATTTTGAAATGGGATTTTTTTTTAGAAAGAAAGTGGCCATGAAAAAGAAACTATAATGTCCTTTCGTTTTATTTATACTAATTAGCAATGCTGGGCTGCTAGGTAAGTCAGTGGATAGAGCACTGGGCCAGGAGTTATGAAGACCTGGGTTCAAATATGAATTCAGACACTTACTAGCTATGTCGCTCTGGACAAATCACTTAACCCTATTTGCCTCAATTCCTCATTTGTAAAATGAGCTGGAGAAGGAAATAGAAAACCACTCCAGTATCTCAGCTAAGAAAATAGCAATCATGAAGAATCAGACATGACTGGAACAACTGAACGACAACAAGAAGTAAAGCTGAAGCAAGTTTTGGTAGGGAGGAGGTAAAACTTAATGGCTAAAGTGAATTGTTAGGCGGCAGCTAGGTGGCGCAGTGAATAGAGCGCTGGCTCTGGAGTCAGGAGGATCTGAGTTCAAATCCGACCTCAGATGCTTGACACACTTACTAGCTGTGTGACCTCGGGCAAGTCACTTAACCCCAATTGCCCTGCCTTTTCCCCTCAAAAAAGTCTATATAAAGTGAATTATTCAGAGCCTCTGTATTTCCAAATTCCATGCTCTCCAGAACACAGACATTTGATGAGATGGATTCTTGCAGCTGAGCTCCTAAAAGGAAAACCAGCTAGAAAATTGGATTGGAAGTCAGTGATAAGTCACATATAGCTATGGAGTTAGAGTTGAATCTGACTCTCCCTTGCCATTCTTTTCATATATGGGTAGAGCAAACAGCCTTTACTTTGCCTTGGAGAAAAAACCCTTTCCTGAAATGTATCTCCTATACCACAGTCACATCTGCAATGGAAAGCTTTGAAGTTAACAGGCTAGAGTTCTTTAGACCTCTCAAGCATCTATACCTAGGCTGAGACTATAGAACCTCTAAATCCTAGAGATAAAGCTATAGCATAGTTTTGACAAATCAAAAACACATATTCCTGGGATAAGGACTGACTCTTTTACAAAAACTAGGATAACTAGAAAGCATTATGATCAGTCAACAAGCATTCATTAGAAATTACTTAAATTCTTCTTTACAACATGACTAATGTGAAAATATGTTTAATATGAATGTATATGTACCTATATCAGATTGTATACCATCTTGAGGTGGGAGGAGGGGAGGGAGGGAGAGAAAATTTGGAACTCAAAATCTTATGGAAGTGAATATTGAAAACTAAAAATTAAAAAAATTAAAAAGAAAAAAATTACTTAGACTTACAGTTACACAATAAACAATATAATAAGTATATATAAGAACTAAACATAAAAACATCCCATAAATAAGCATGAGAGAAGTGAAGAAGACATCTTTTACAAATATGGGTAAGGGGAGAATGCTTAGTTAAACAAAGGCTAAAGATTACTATAAAAGAGAAAATGAACAACTTTGATTACATCAAATTAAAAAACCTTTTGCACAAGCAAAATCAATGTATCACAAATGAAAAGGGAAAGAATTAATTGGGAAAAACATCTCTGGAGAAAAGTTCTCTGATATGGTCTGATATTGAAGATATACAAGGGATTAATGTAAATATATATGAATGAAACCTATTACCTGGTAGATAAAATGATGAAAGCATACGCACAGACATATTTCAAAATAAGAAATGTAAACTTTCAAGAACCACATGAAAAACACTCTAAATCACAAATAATCAGAGAAATGCAAACTAAAACAACTTTAAAGTTATAATTTCATACTTAGAAACTTGGTAAAGAAGATAAGAAGAAAAAGTAAAAATTGCTGGAGGGTCTGTGGGAAGATAGACACAATAACATACTGTTGGTAGAACTGTGAATTGGTTCAATCATTCTGAAAAGCCATTTGAAACTATGCTCCCAAAGTCACTGAATTGTTCATACTTTTTGATCTGGTGATACTTTGAATAGGCATATACCCAAAGAGGTAAAAGTCAAAGGGAAGAGATCCATACATGACAAGACACTTTTAGTAATCTTTTCTGTTGTCACAGAAAACTAGAAATGAAGTAGCTATGCATCAGTTGGGGAATGGTTGAACATATTTCAGTATATGTATTTAATGGAATATTATTGCACCATATGAAATGACAAAAAGGAAAGAAGAACCTGGAAAGAATTGTAAATGAGCAGAATCAGGAGAACAATTTATGCAATGACCGATAAAAAGCTGCCCCCTACCTCTGAGTAAGGAGATGATAGACTAAAGGTGTAGAATAAGACATACATTTGCACACACAATATAATCAACACAATGTTTTGATTTGTTTTCCTTGATTATACTTAACATTACAAGGGTTGGCTTCCATTGGAAAGGAAGGTAAGTAGAATCTGTGGATAATTATAGTAAGGCAAAAAAGAAGAAAAGAAAGAAAATAACATCATTGAAATACTGAGAAAAATACAGAAGGAATTTAAGGGGCCGTAGACAAACCTAGGGCAGTTTTGTTGCTAATTCAACATATGCATTAAAAAATAAACCATATGTGACTGAAGATCATAATTTCATATATATATATGTATATGTATACGTGTGTGTATGTGTGACACACATACACACACATATATAGCCAGCAAGTGCTACTGTGGAGGTAATATTTGGCTGGGTAACTGTTCTTTTGTTTTCTACTCCCAACAAGAAAAAGGAAGAGCTGATTATTTCTAGACCACATCTTTTTCCTCCCACTGTATGACCCAAGAAGATACGACCTTTAGTTCCTACTTCTCCTCCCAACCTGCCTCCTCTTCTTTATGTCGGGGTTGGAATTTTGCCTGAGCTTCCTGCATTCAAAATTACTTAACTGGGCTACAACAAAGCGCTTGCTTGCTAATTAGTCTACAGTTAAATGAAGGCCCTTGATATATTTTAGTTCTGACTATTAGTAAAAAGTTACTAATAAATCTTATAACCATAAATCTCTCACACATATATATATATATATATATAACTCCTCAAGTCCCTAGTAAGAGCAATTCCTAACATTCAGATAAAGATTTAGGTCTCTGACCTACTTAAATTCTGTACAGTATTAGCTAACCACCAGCATCTTCTGTTTGTACCCTCTGTAGTCAAACAAAATATAGACATACATTACAAGCAGTTAGGTTTAATTATAAGATTTTATATGAAATAAATTCAGGAAAAAGAAACAGATTAGGGATACAGCAAAATACATTATATAGTAGTACCAATTAGCAAACAGATACATGAAGGAGAAGGTAAGAGGAATTTAAAAATCTTTTGTCACATTTCCTCAGTTCTTAAAGGGATGATCACCCTGGAGAGCTGAGTTCTTTGTTCTTAAAGCAGAGGCTTGACTCTGATGCTGACTTGTCATGCTTAGTCTCAAGTCATAGAACACATTTTATAAGATGCCCCCAGGGACCCAATTGCTATAGTACTTCTTATTCCTTACTTTCCTCCATCTCTCTCCCTTTAGGCAGACTGCTTACCCCTCATCTCTATGGCAGACTAGTTAAAAAACACCAACTGCCCTTAGACAGTACAATAGTCCTGATCTCTTCCAGGGAGATGGAGAGTATAAAGAGAGGGAGAGAGAAAGAGAGAGAGAGAGAGAGAGAGAGAGAGAGAGAGAGAGAGAGAGAGAGAGAGAGAGAGAGGTCAGACCCTTAATTCGCCTTTAGGACAGTGTAACTGAAACTTGTTACATAGTTAACCCAGTTTTTGAGTTTCATCTAAAAGGCTTGGTCATAAAACAAGGAGACATAGGGGGCTATCTCCTGCTGGGCACTAATTAGCAGTATTTCCTAGTCTCTAGGGATCTAGGAACCTCAAATTTGACCTATGGACAAACTGCCCAGAGTGCTGCTGGCTCTAATCTTGGAAAGGAACTTGTAAGTAAGAGAAACAGGAAAAAAATGAGCAAGATAGAGGAGGAAGTGACAGCAGGAAAAGTGCCAGCAATATGTGATCGGGAGCATCTGCTGAAATATAAACCATGAGTACTGGAGCAGCGGTTCTCAACCTGTGGGTTATGTTCAATTTGTAACAATAAAAATACATCCTGCATATCACATAGATTCATAACAGTAGCCAAATTACAGTTATGAAGTAACAACGAAAATAATTTTATAGTTGGGGGTCACCACAACATGAGGAACTGTATTAAAGGGTCGTGGCATTAGGAAGGTTGAGAACCACCTTACTGGAGGATTACAGTTGATCCTGAGACCTCTCTCACCTGGTAGCAATTCCCCTTTCTGAATCTTCCCCATGTTTGCAAGGTTATTTTTCCTCTTTTGTTACTTTTGCTTTAAGTTTAATTTGCTTAACACCCCCTCCCCCAAACATTATCAACCAGCCGAAATTCTAAGATATGTATCATGTATAATTTAGTGCTCCTGTATCTAGATGAAAAGGGGTTAAGGGGTAAGAGAGACAGAGAAATAGAGACAGAGACAGGCAGAGAGAGAGACACACACACACACAGACATAGATAGACACAGAGAGACAGAGAGAGAGAGAGAGACAGAGACAGAGAGACAGAGACAGAGACAGAGACAGAGAGGTGCAATCAGTAATGTGATCCTGAAAAGAATGTACACTTTGGTGGAAATGTGGCTATTTTGATTGGGTGGTTAAAAAATAAGAGCATAGGAATTGAAATTAATTAATCAATGCAGAATACCGATGCCAAAGCACACTTTCCACCTCTTAGCAAACCGATGATGGATTAAAAGGTAGAGGATGAGATATACATTTGCAGACATAACCAATGTATTGATTTATTTTACTTAACTATAATTCATCATTACAAGGGAAGGTTTCCATTGGAAAGGCAGGTAAGTAGAATTTGTGGACAATTATAGCGAAGCAAAAAAAATGAAGAAAATAATCTCAATGAAACATTAAGAAAACTATAGAGATCACAAGGAATTTAATGGGACATAGACAAGCAAAGCACCAGTCAGTGCTACCATGGAGGCAAAGTTTGAATGGGATTTTTTTGGAATTTTATTTTGGAATTTTGGAATTCTATGAGTAACTATTTTAAGGTCTCCCAAAATGATATTCATTTGAGATTGTTTGAAGATTGCTGGATGAGGACTCAAGATACCTTGATCTTTCAATGCTTTATTTTTACTGTGTGACATTGGGCAAGTCATTTAACCACTCTTTCCTCAATTTCTTCATCTGTATAATTAGTGGAGTGAACTAAGGTTCTTTCCAACTCTAAATAAACATTCCTCTATTGGGCAAGTCACTTAGCTTCTCCCTCCAACCCCATTTTCATCATTCACATAAAGGAATTGTGTAGTATAATGGAAAATGCCCCGGATTTTGAGACAGAGAGGCTGGGTTTGAACCATAGCTCTTCTACTTGCTATCCATGTGACCTCAAATCACTTTAAGCTTCAGTTTCCTCATATGTAAAGTGAGGGGGGGCATTGAATTGGATCACATCTGTACTGTTGGGGCACAAGGATAACATTGAATTTTGAAATTTGGAAACCTTAATAATTCACTTTGCCTGTAATTTCTAACTAACCACAATCTCTAGACCACTACCACATAGCTATGACTATTTAAGCATATTCATGGTAAGGTGGCAGCAAAGATACACTCTTGCTGACTACTATGGCTCCTGATCTCCCATGGTATGCCTCCCATTTACGTAAAACTAGTCATCACGACAACATTAACTCTTAACCATAAAATATTTACTTAGCAATAAAGCAAAAGCAAGAACAATTACAACACTACAGTTGCTTAACATAAGGTAAATGCAGGAGTAATAAAAACATTGTAATCAGTACATGAGACTGGATCATGCTATCCCACCAACACATACAGCATCTGTAGGGTGGTAGAGTTGGGACACAATAACAGAAACCTAGAAGGGAGACGCCTGAGTGAGGAACTCGTCAGTTCAGGACATCTCACAACTCTGGACTGCATGCTTTGATTTATTTTATCCTTTCAGGAATAATTTGCAGTATTCAAAGGCATTTCCCTTCTGGCTGCCTCCTCTTCTGGTCCTCACCACCATCTTGCTGGGCAAAGCCTCTGTTCTTCCACTATCAAGCTGATAAAGCACAGACAATCTTTTTCAATTCACAATCACTCATAGAAGTGTACTGAGGATGTTTGGCACAATTGTTATGATAATCAGTTCCCGTAAGTCAAATAATTATAAATTTCCTCAAAGTGGCTTTCTGGACAGTATAGACCAGAATAGCCAGCTCTTCATTCAACAAGATTCTGTTTTGTACAATCATTTCTTAGCAACTTCATTCAACAAAGTGGAGCTCACAGCAAAACCCCTCAAGTTTGGTTCTCTGGCCAGTGTAGACAAGCTCAGCCAGCTCCTCACTAAACAGTATTCTGGGTAATCCAACTGGCTCCGAGTATGTTTTCACAACAAAATTGATGCAAAACCTATCTTTACTCTTCTGTTTCTCCCTCTCAAATCATGTTAGCCAGAATAGAATAGACAGGCCCCTTTGAGAGGTTTTACTTCTCTCAAACTATAGATGGCACTAGAGTGCAATAGTTCAAACTGAGAAGGGTACACCTGTCTTCCAATGAGCCTTTTTGTGGCCAACCAGCAGGCTCCCAGCACAGCAGCTAAAGCCTTGTTAGCAGAGGCTCCTGATGGCTTCTCAATTCATCTTATTCATAGCTATTTTTTTCTTTATTATTTTTCTACTGCCCTCCTTATACTCAGCTCCATCAATGCTGATTTTATCTCTACTTCCAGTGCCTGAGCTTCCTGATAGAAAGTTGCTCATTTCTCTGATAAGGCAAAACTCATTGAGTCTATGCTCTATTAGCTATGAGCCCAACAATCTTTATTTAAATTTCTATAGTCTCTAGATTTTTAATTTGTTAATTATACCCTTCCAAGCACTAAAAATGGTCACAAGTATATGAGCTGAGAGATCACCATACCCTGAAACCTCCATAATTTCTCTGCCTTCAAACAAGTCCTTTCAGTACATTTTTCTGAGAAGTAGTTTTCTATTTACTTCTATTAAGTCTGTCTCTCCACATTTTATCTGAGAAGTTATTTCTTCACACATGGATTTCATTAGTTGTTAAAACATAATTTTTTAAATTGTCCTTCTCACAAACCAAACTTTACATATGAAAAGAAAGTACTTTATATATACTTTGTATCCTCTATATATAAAATATATTTTTAAAAAATGAATACAAGGTAATAGGGGGGCCAGTGACTGGTAGTTGCAAGGCTCAGGAAAAACCTCATATGGGGTTGTAAGATCAAAGTGAAAAGGGAGTGCATGAAGCTTTAAATCCTACAAGATACTACAACTCATCTTTAATGATTCTGTGCATTTTCAAATGAGAGTTGGTCTGCAGTTGCAACCATGTACATTTCGTGGAAATTGTTTGGTTTTTTTTTTTCGAGAAAAACCAAAAGCTAAAGTGTTAAAGGACAAAATGTAGCTCTAAGTCAAGGCTTATCAACCTCTCCCAAGAGTCAGTCAGCTAGCATTTATTAAGTGCCAGGTTATGTGCACTGTGCCAAGAGGCATATTGCCTTCCTTTGCTTGGCAAGTTGGGTGGGATGGTATAAGAGAGTCGAGGGTACTTTGGCGGCAGCTACTTTAGAGTGAGCTGGGTTGGCTACGTCTGATAGATGTAGTTAGAGATAGCTGTCTCCCTCAGCAAAGCCAAACAAAACTAGGACACAGACTAGGTGCCTGAGGCAGGGTAGAGGAGATTATCTGAGAGGATGAAAAGAAATGCCAATAAGAGAAGGGATACAATGCCAAATGCAAAGTTCTACTATTTCACTGTTCTGCTTAGGGTGAATTCTGGCCATGCCACTCAAAATCGTCTTGTCTACCACCTTTGACCCTGTCCTGGTTCATTATTAGTGGCACTTCAGTAGATAACCTCTGACGTCCGATTACATTTTATTGATTACTAAGAGCATCTAGCCCCTCTTCAACGAGAAATACAGTTTTAGAATCTTGGCTATACGACATCATGGAAAAAATTAATCTGCCATTCGATTGAATACTTTTTCTTCCTCAAGCTTTTTAAACAAAGAACAATTTTGTTGTTTCAAAAGCATGCAAAAAAATTTCATCTTTTGCACATGTAAATGTAAGGTTGTCAAATTCTTTGTGTTTAATTATTAGCGTAATCGCACTCTGCACTATGCCTGTTATTTACGTATAACAATTCTGATCTGGTTATTTCAGAACATGGGTTATTTTGATTTAAAGTATGTTAATTACCTAAATTTGGCCTCAAAATATTTTTATAAAGTTCATCCAATCAATCCATCAAAATGATCACTGAGCTATGACTTCAACTTCCCCCAGTACACGGATGTGGCATTCATCTCAATTTATGAAACTCCTCAGTATGTAACTATTTAGAGGCAACTTCCTGTCCCTCATCACTTTACCTAGAGGAGCACTGAATAATTTATTCCTTTCCTCTCCTTTGCTTCCTCCTTCCCTTCTTCGCTTCTTTTCCCTTTTCTCTCCCTCCTTCCCTCCCTCCCTCTTTCCTTTTTCCTTCCTTCCTCCTTCCATTCATTTAATTCAATTTAATAAGCATGTATTAAGATCTTACTTTGAATATGCTTTTGATGGCACTCCTACCTGAGGACAAGGCTAAGCAAGTGTGAAGAGGCTCATTATCAGAATATTGATGAATTTTTTTGTCCATGGCTACTTGTGAGTAAAACACTTTTTTGGACAGAATTCATGATTTCAGCAATATAAAGAACTTTCATTGAGGAAACTCCCTCCAGCAATATAGATTGACACCTGCTTTGCAGTGTGTAGTTTTAGAGAGTCTAAGACGTTAGTGGTTAATAAAAATATAATTCTATTGCCCTTGCCAGATTTGCTTGTACTTTAAAACATGATACTAGGAGAGGAGTAATATTGGACACAAAGGAATGAATCTCTAATAATGTAATTTTGGGCACTTTAGTACCTAAATAGAATAAATATTTGGGGGCAGAGTTTCCTTTCTCATTCACTGAAATCAAGCAATGTAAACTACCATTGATCTCAGTCTTTACAACAAGGATGATACTAAGTGTATTGTCTTCCTATCCTATCCTATCCTAGAAGAGCCTAATAAAAACAAAATAAAGCAGAATGAAAAAACATTCTCCTTATCATACATATGGGCTATATAATCTTGGTGTCCCAGGTATTTTCCTTCTGTCTGTATATGCTACTCTATTGTAACTGCTGTTGGAGGACTTCAGAGATTTTCACAGAAGACAAATGGCCAATAATGCTCAAATGAATAGTACTTTATCAAACTTTGACTCACACAAGGGAAGGTGCTTTGCTTGAAAGATCCAAGAAGGGAAAGAGCAGTGTTGAGTCAGTAAATGTTTAACAACATCCCCCCTTCCCCAAGTACTCATTATACACTTTTGAGTTTAATCTTCATTATTAACATTTTCCCATCACTTTATCAAGTCCAGAAAATCAACAAAACAGTAAATCAAACACTGATTTTTCATATTTGCTGATAATTTAACAATTGGGTCTTTTGAATGGGAGCTATTTCAAGGTGGCTCTAGCACATCTCTGGACAAGGAAATTGTATATAGGACAAGGATGCATTCAGATTACAGACACTCTAAAGAGAAGGATTCTAATGAAATCTCCAGAAGATCGGAGTAGAGAAGTTTAGCCTGTCAAGGTGTCTATGCCTTGAGTGAGATGATCTTTAGGCCATTGCCAGAGGAGGAAGGTCTATTATATGAAAAGCTCCCTTCAGATTAGCTAGGCTTTCACTCTTCTCAGTTTGATAAGATTACACCAACGTTGTCCCACACCTATAACAGAGCTGCTCAGCAGAGGGACAGGTATTCTGTCAGAAGAGGTTTGGATTTCATGCAAGTGCTTCTGGCTTCCTACCTTTGGTATCATGGGCAGGTAGCCATAAATTAGCTAATCTGGCAGTTTGTGGAGGGATAAAGGTACTTTCTGATGAGCAGGGGACTAGTAATTCCCTCTTGGCTGACCTTCATCCTTTTTTGTGGGTGGTACTACTTTTTCCCAACTCCTCCCTGAGGATATGAGCATCATTCTAGTCAACTCTCTTGGATTTGTCCTCAGGAGAATAGTTTCCTTTCAAATCTGCTGTCTGAAGACGATGAAAAGGGGATATGCTTGAAGTGACTGCTTCATAAAACCTAAAGCCAGTTTGCTTGTATCCTTTGCCTGAACAGAACTGCTGACTCAGGTGCTGCTAAGTATGAGTCTTGGATTCAACTGCTCTTTTCCTGCTTTTGAGAAGCTATAAAATATGAATTGATCATTCTCTTTTGTTCAGCTAGGAAGGTCCCAACAATTAGAGAATACGTGTTGCTTCCTTAGCAAAGATATTACACCATATGTATATTACAAATATTACATATATAACACATATTACACATGTGACATATTATGCATCACAAATATATAATATATGTAAATGTATATCATAGCTTAAAATATATTTCTCTCTCTCTTGTGTACTTTACCATCTATTTCCTCTCTCAGCTGCATTTGAGTAATGAAATACATTTATCAGCAACCCAAAGGTTAACCATAGATTTGTCTTAATAATAACATAAATGAACAGAAATTAAAAATAAACTTAAAGAAACAGTAATAAGTTTTGAAACAAACATGTTCTCTCCTAGGGAAGGAGAGAGGAAAGGGGAAATGGAATCACAACCTTGGATCTTCCCTATCTAGGAACTCTATCAGAACCAGGATGCATCTATGCACACCTATTAGCTTCATTTAATTTAGGCTGAATCTTCATCAATTCATCTTTTTGGGTCACCAGTCCCCTATGCAGGTGATAGGAGCTATTCCCAGTCATTCTCTCACTCATGACTGAGGGCAGTTGTAGTGGCAGTGGTGATGATGATCACCATGACTTATATATATATTATATATATTCATTTTCACTCATTCTGGAGGTGATAGTGACCATAAGCTTCCCCTTAAGACACCCAGTATTCTAATCCCTTTGTCCTCATGTTTAAAGTTAACAGCACAAATTACAGTTGAATAAAGGCTTGAGTAGAAAGCACAGATACAATGTGAGGCATAAGGGGGGGGGCAGTCGTTCCTATTAGAAATCCAAAGTATTTTTGAGGCACTATGATATAGTATTCCCAAGCTAACTGATGTTGGTAGGCAAGAGTAATTCTAAGTGGAAAGAGATTAATTACTTAAGTGAATCGAAAGCCCCTAGACGTAGTGTAATAAATGTGAGTTATCCTAGACCTAGGCAAGGGGAAAGGAGGGGCCCTGCAATACAGTATGTATCCTATAGACTTTTTTGAAATTCTTTGCAGGTGCTTACATGTGAATCCTTCATATCTCTCCAAAGATGGTTTCCCATTTCCTACCTTTATTACAGGCAATATTATATGAAGGGACAATAGCCACTACCCTCCAGCTTGCTTAGATGTTGGTGCAGATTTAAACTACAGGACACACTCCCAACATATGACTTGACCTATATTAACATTTAGATTCCCCCAAAACTTTGTGGGCTCAACAGAGTGGTCTTTCAACTTTATAGAAAGCTACTTCATAGTCTCTCCATTGCCCCTCACCTACTTATTAAAACCTATATTTATTGCATACATAAATCGGGACAAAAAGATGAATAGAAATAGATGGAAGGTAGCCTAAGAGTGAAAAAAACAACTAGAAACTGGTGAGGGGAGGGGGTGGCTTCCTGCATAGAGCTTAAATTTAATACTAAAAACCTGAAAGAAAGTCAGGGACTCTAACAGTTGGAGATTTGGAAAGAGAACATTCCAGACATGGGGGAGCACCAGTGAAGGGTTCAGAGAAGAAAGATGGAACTGTGTGTGTGAGGAATAGCAAGGAGGCCAGCATGACTGGATTAGGGGGTGTCTAAAGGACTTTATAGAGGATAGATTGGAATGGGGAGAGATGAGGTAGAGAATCTAACCAGAAGCCTATTGCAATAGTATAGCTGAGAAGTTTTGAAAGATTTGAATTAGATAGCTATGTGAATGTAGAGCAGATGTATGTCGGAGAGCTTATAGGGAAGGAAATTACGAAATTTTGCTACTGATTAGATTTGTGGGGTGAGTAAGAAGAACTGAGACTGTAAATCCAAATGACTAAAAGGATAATGGTATCCTCAACAGTAACATAGAAGTTCAGAATAGGGGTGGTTTGGGGAGTGGAGAAAAATAATGAGTTTTGTTTTGGAGATGTTGAGTTTGAAATGTTTACAGAATGTCTGCTTCCAATAGTGCAACAGGGAGTTGTTTAGATAGAGTACAGAAGCTCAGGAGAGAGACTAGGGCTAAGTAAATATATTTAGGAATTATCTGCATAGAGGTGATAATTAGCACGAGTTGATGAGATCAGCAAATGAAAGAGTAGAGAGAAAAGAGAAGAGGACCTAAGACCTTAGAAGATAGTTAAAATTAGTGGGCATGACCCACTATCAGTGAAAAAGAGGAAAGCATACTCAGGAGGAAAAGACAATCAATACCAAATACTGAAGAGAAGTCAATAGGGATAAAGATTGAGAAAAGATCATTACATTTAGCATTTAAGAGATCACTGATAACTTTAAAGAAAGAAAGAATGAGGATGACATCCACTGAAGAAGGTAGAAGGGGATAGATCAAAGGTATGTGTAGGAAGAAAGTCTGCCTTATCAGACTGGATAAGAGGAGGAGATACTGGGTGATGGTATCAGACAGATGAGGTGAGAAGGAGAGGATAAGAGAGAGCTCTCAGCAAATGACCACAACCTTTTTTTTTGTAAATTATTAGCCAAATTCCTCAGGTGAGAGGGTTGGGGGACAGGGTGCATGGGAGGTTGAAAAAAGGTAAGCAGGTTAAGAGCAATTCCCTTATTGTATACATACCTGTAGCACCAATGCAGTATTTACAGTGACCACAATCACGATAAAGACCATGACTATAAATATTGCATGACATTTGATTGCAAAATATACCAAACTCTCCATATAGAGGACAGAACTAAAGCATTTATTTGTTTTTCTTTTTACTTTTTTTTAATTATTTGATTTGTTCATTTACTTCTAGTTTACAAGATTCAGTTCCACAATCTCTTGAGTTTCAAATTTTCTCTCCTCCCTCTTTCCCCTCTCCCCATGGCAGCTTGCAATCAAGTACAGGATCTGCAAATACTTTCACATTAGACATTAGTCTGGTTGTAAAGAAGGGTTGTAACCAATGGACATTAGTTTTTTATCAAAGATGTTTGACCGTAAGACTTTTTTCCTACTCAGATATTTTCCTTATTATGGCTATAATGATTCTGTTTCTTCAAAAATTTTTAAAATTTTATACACAGTTGTCTTTTTGTCTTTTATTATTTCTTCTATCTCTTGTTTGGTTATATATTCTCCCTTATTCATAGAAGTGAAAAGGACCTCCATCCATTTTTCTCTATTTTTTCCATCATGTAATATTTTATATTTAAGCTACTTATCTATTTGGAACTTACTGTGGTATATGCTGTAAGATGTTGGTCTTCCCCTATTTTATACTGAACTACTTTCTAATTCTTTTCACAGTTCTTGTGAAATTGGAAATCTTCCCAGTAGATTGTATTCTTACTTTTATAGAACACTGAGCTACTGTATTCATTTGTTTTTGATCATATTTGTCTAGTCTTTACCACTGACCTATTTTTCTATTTCTTAATCAATACCAAGAGCTTTGATCATAACTGCTTTAGAATGTAGCTTGAGATCTGGTAATGGTAGGCTCCTTTAATTTCTTTTTTTCATTATTATTAATTCCTTTGAACTTCAAGATTTTTGTTTCTCAAAATGCATTTTATCATTATGTCTTTTAAAAAAAAACTCCTGGGGGGGCAGAGTCAAGATGGTGGCGTAGAAACAGGAGAAATCCACAGCTCCCCCCCTAACCACCTCAAATACCTATAAAATATGACTCTAAACAAATTTTAGAGCTCCAGAACCCACAAAATTACAGAAAAACACATCTCCTGTTAAAGGCAGCCCAGCAGGTGGATGGGAAGGGCTCATTGCAGAGTGCTAGGAGCCAAAACCGGCCCGACCTGAAACAGCAGCTTAGCCCCAGGGTGATCAGGACAAACCACGGATGGAGCACTTGGGAGCTGTGGCAGAATTATCAACCCATAAGAACAAAGGACAGAGTGAAAGGTCAGTGGAACTTGGCTAAATTTGGGGGAGAGAAGCAGGTCCAGCTGCCGGTCCTCAGGGCAAGAAAGCAGCGCAGCCATGCAGCTACCTCCACATGACTGCTTCAGAGCTCGTGGCCTGCAGATTGCGGGGGGTACCAAGTGATTGTTCAGAGGCTAAGTGCTCTTGCCTTGAGCTGCCCAGATTGGGGTCATGGTCTTGGGTGGTGGTCCTGAGGCATGTGACCAGGGAGCCAAAGCTGGTGGGAGCTGCAAAGATGGCGGCCTCCTAATAGCTCCAGCAGCTGTGAAAACCCCAGAAATTTGGGATAAAGCTCTCCCCCTGGGAAGCAGAGATCTACTGTGGCTCAAGAATCAAGTTAATTGGCTGGCAACATGAGCAGGTAAAGGAAGCAAACCAAGCTCAGAAATCCAACTTTAGATTCCTTTTTTGGGGATGAAAAGGATCAAATCATGGAATAGGAGGAAGGCAACACAGTCAGGACTCCCACACCAAAAGCTTCCAAGAAACATGTAGACTGTCTACAAGCCATAGATAAACTTAAGAAGGATTTTGAAAACAAAATAAGAGAAGTGGAGGAAAATTTGGGAAGAGAAATGAAAACAATGCAAGAAAATCATGAAAAGAGAGTCAACAACCTGACTGAAGAAAATAACACCTTAAAAAATAGATTAACTCAAATGGCAAAAGAGGCCAAAAAAGCCAATGAGGAGAAGAATG
>CM053581.1:425457402-425473933 GCA_028627135.1 Pseudochirops cupreus
GATTTAATAATGATTAAGAAAGCCAAAGAGAAACAACAGTAAGCTTTCTCTCATTCATCACAAGACTAGATAAAAAGGAATACAGAAAACTGCAGGACCCTTCCATCAGGGAAGCCAGCAAGAAAGCAAGTTATTGAGGCAAAGTCGGGTCGAATTCTTAAAGGGCAACTGAAGCCCTTACCTCTCCATTCTTAACAGTATAGGACTTTCAGAGTAGCCAGGTGAGGAAGCTTGAAGGGAGGTTAAAAACCTTGGGGGTAGGAGGAGCCAGCAGCACTGGAACTCTAGTGCCCTACAAGTCAGTAGCAGGTAAACAAATGGGAGATCTGCTTGTGCTCTGACAAAAATTCTCCCTTCCCATTTGAAACTTAGTTTAGCACCTTGTTTCCAGGAGGCAAGAAGCCTAGAGTGTTCTGATAGGGAATTTCTGGGGTCAGGGGTGGGTTGGAGAAGGCAGGAGATTGGGTCAGAAACCCCAGCACTCTGACACAGATGACCACATTGAGCCCAAAGTGATGGTGATGATGATGGCAATGGAGGAGTCGGGGGAGGAGGAAACCCTTGCCCAAAGAGTAGATTCTCTGAAAATCAGAATGGTGCAAAGAGAACTCATTGAATCCATGAGACAGTATTAAAATAAGAGTGTGAAAGTAGAAGACTATACAGGTGATGAAGTGGAGAGTTGGCATTACTCAACCGTCACCCTAACCAGTCAAAGGAGGGTGTATCCCGCACAAACACACTAAGAGTTTATTGTAGAAACTTAGCAGGGAAGCAGGATGATGTTTGAAATGTATTTTGGAAATGTGTCAGCCTTGTGTTTATAAAGAGAATGTAGTTGAGCAAATGATAAAGTTTGGAGTTTATTTTCAAATGCATAAGAAAACCAGTAACTGTCATTATTCTGTAATTTTCCCTCACAAAATAAACTGTTAAGTTATAATCATGCCTAATCATCTCAAGAGATATACATTAAATAAGAATGAATTAGTTATTTTAAGTTTCTTTTTTGTTTTTTTGTAGTCTCCTATAAATTTAAAGCTATGCCTGTGTTTTGTTACAGCATTTTAATGTGAGGGCAGGGTATACCTTTCCTGGGAATAGTTCCCATATCAATTTTTCTGAATCGAAAAGTAAAGTATGTTCCTGTATTGTAAAAAGGAGGTAAAAAGTCAAGAATCTTAGCATTCCAATTCCTTGATCATTCTACTTTTGTTTATTCAAGAAATACTTTTTGAGCACCTACTGATTTGAAGACATCTTATTAATCATTGTATTTTCAAGTAAATAAAATGTTTTATAGGATTTGTGTCATCATTTAAAATTACGTGTTCATAATCATTACAAATTTCCCTGTGGATTTACATCCAAATTCAAGGCTCACTTTTTTAAACTTTTGGTTTCTGTGATTATTTTTATTCACTAAATATATCTTTGAGGAAGAGAAAGGGAAATTCTCACTATTTTTTGGTTGAGAAGTTGCTCATAATTTATATTTGTGTATTTTGCAGTATCCATATATGGAATTTGGTTTTATGATAAGGAAGAATGCCAAAGAATTGCAGAGCTCATGAAAAGGTAAGTAGTGATAAGCTACTGTTTTCACACACACACACACACACACACACACTTTAATGTTAGTGAAATCTCTTTTTGGAAACACTTTATAATGATCGAGAAATTAAATACTGATACTTCATATTAGAAATACTTGATGAGAAATTTTACAAAAAATAGCCATAGATATCTTCCTTCTACCATTACTTTTATGTAATATATAAGCTTTAGTTTGTTTTTTTCAGGCACTGTGTAAAATATCAGTGATTTTCAAATAGGAGTGTACCTTTTGTAGCGAAACACTTATTTTTCCCTTTCTGAACCCAGTTGATTTTCTCGTTTTGGTTTTTTGCTTGAGAAAACAAGTAGCCTGAATATCAGTAAAGAGGAGAGGAACAAGAAAAGTTTTTGAGGGAAATACTGAAAGGCTCACATTTCCTGGAATCCTTTCTCCCTTTTCTGTAGTGAATTTAGTTTCCTTATTCCTCTGCCAGATTTTGCCGCTCGTTTTCCCTTTACTGCTTCCTGGCAGATTTTAATTTTTTTCAGTAATCAAACTATGCATTTGCTAATATGGTTTTTTTTTTCATCTCTTAGGAATTGCTTATATTACTGATCATTATACAATTTCATGCTAACATGGCTATTAGCTCTTTAAAAATAATTCTAATAGTGCCCATGAGAGGCATCATGGCACAGTATATAGAGAGCTGGCTTTGGAGCCAGGAGGATCTGAGTTCAAACCTTGCCTCTGACACATATTGGCTGTGAGAGGAAGTCAAATCTCTTAAGTCTCTGTACTCTAGGCCAGAACTATCAAACTCTGGTAGCATTGAGACAATATTCTCAAGTGTTACAGAGATTGAAATTAAGTGGGAAATGTTTAATACTACAAATATAATACAACATATATAATGTAATTTGTAGTTTTCTAAGTCATTATGCAGCCCACAGAAATCTATCTGAGTTTGACAGTCTTTCTCTCAGCAACTCTCATGCTATAAATTGAACAAATGATGTGTGTTTGGTAATGGAGTTTAAAGAGAGTTCCCAGTGCCAAGAAAAGCACAAGTCCCGTCCTGTCCCTGTCCTAGTAAGATTCTGTGAATGTGCAGCCAAATACAGCCAGTGCTCTTTGGATCGAGCTTTCATTGCTATTCTAGACTAATGCTGCCAATTGACCAGAGTGGACTCACTACTGCTTACTTCTCAGTTGGTGACCCCCTTAAGTCAGTTCCTGAATTCTGAGATCTGTTTCCTCTGGGGCAATTATTTCTGTGCTATTTGTGGTGATGAACAAATAGCAGCCTCAGAATGAAATGAGTTTGTTTGTGATTGTATTTGTCAAAGATGGCTTTGTTCATTGCTGATCATACTGGAATGACAAAGCAAATGTGGCTGCCCAAATGTGGCCAAAAGATACAATGTATGTATAAATGGAATTTCCTTTTCATTAAAAATCATTAATTCCTGAGAAACCAGTTTGTAATTGTTAATTTTAGTTCACTAGCTGAAGTATGTTATAGATTAATTTTCAGAATATTCATGCTTTTTTAAACCGTGTGTAGTGGTCTTTTAATCGCAATATTTAATATACATCAGCATTCTGCTGTAATTACCAAATAACTGGAGCAAAAAATTCACTAGCAGTTAATAGTTGGTTTTTGTAGATTCATAACTATTTGTCAATTAGGCAAAGATTACTGAGTAAAATCCCTGGCCTTATCCACTGTGGAATTCAAGATAATATTTCTTCTAGGCCAGGTGTAAGTTTGGCCAATTGACTAGCTCAGTAATGCTTGAAGCTGCTATGGGACCAAGACACAAGACCTTGTATTCCCAGGAAATTAAACATACAAATGTAGGAATTGCAAGTAAAATATAAGTTAACTTAGCTTTCTAAAAGGATCCAGAAACAGTTTTAGGATATAGTTTTCAGGGTACAGGGTTTGAGTTGGACAAAGCTCTCCTGGCATCCAAAGTCCTCATGGAGGTGTGGCTAGAAGAGAAAGGTCAGCCAGAGTACATAGCAGGGCTGTGTGTTAGATCTAAGGAGCAGTGTGCCTGGGAGCTGGTGTTGTTTGGCTTACTTTACAAAAACCTTCTCTCCCAGGCACCAGGCATTTTCCTCAGAGCAGTTTCATTTTCTAACATAGCAAGTTGGGGGTTATTTGCTATCAAGATTGTTAGGGAAAGAAAAGATTTGTTAGGAACTGGATTCCTAGTGTGACTTACAGGTTTCATTTATCTTAAGTGAGTAACCAATCATTCTTTATGATCTGGCCTACTTCAGGACTCGTATTACTACAAGGTAAAAATACCTTTTTCCGGATTATGTAGCTTCAGGACATAAGCAGTTTGCACCTGTCTTTGTATTGTCAGGAAAGGATTCCTCCCTGTTTTGAATAGCCCCACTGAGACTCAGCTATAAAAGTAGGAGGCAGAGCTTCTCCAAGGTGACAACTCCGGCAGCTAAATTGGAAATCAGTCTTCTTTTGTTGCTCCAAGTTCAGTGTAAGGAACCCAGTTTCACTCTCCTTTGCAGTATCTTCAGAGGTCCAAGTCTTACCTTGAGAAGAACCTTTAGAGAACCCCCATCACTTTTGTTATGATTTGGCTATGCAGTCATTGTGCCTATAACTTAAGTCTCCTTTTTACTCCTTGGAATCCTTCCTAATTAATCTCATTTCTAATGTAAGGATAAGCAGATGAAAATAATTGAAGGAGGTGGTTTTTAAACTACCTTTTAAAAAGTGGGTTTTTTTAAAAACAATTTCAGCCTATAGTTTGATATAAAGAGAACTCAGAGAGATCTTAGAGATCTGTGACAACCACCTTATTTTAAGCGTGAGGAGACTGAAGCCAGGAAAAGCAGGGAATTGTCAAAGACAGTAAAAGTTAGGATTCAGACCCATGTCCTCTGACTTGCAAAGCCAGTGTTACTTTTATTACACCATTATTTATTTTTTCTAGTTTTTCCTTCTGTTTATTTCTGTATCCCTGACTTTCCAGCCTGACTCAATATGAGCAACTGAAAGCCCGTCAGGGGGCTAGAGCAGGAGTTTCCCCAATGATCCTGAGTTCAGGAGAAGGCAAGGAAGTTGACATCTTACGAATGCTCACCAAGGCCAAAGATGAGTATACCAAGGTGAGTTTTTTCCTGTTTGCGATATGAGCTGGATATTTTTGTTTGTTTGTTTGATGTTCTCACCTTTCATAATTCTCATCCTAATCTTCTGCTTCCTTTTCCCTTCCTTAGCTATTTGTTTTCCTTTCTCAGGGTCTCAGAACTTACAGAAATTCAAAATGTTGAGATAACCTTTTTCTTCATCCTCACAACCTCCAACCCCCCCTCCCCCCCCACAAATTAGGTAAATTGGAAGTGGTAGAAAAAGTAAACATAAAAGTAAATAGAAACAGAGAAGAAAGTACTTATCCCTAGCAAGGTTTCAAGATATCCTTATTTCCTGATAATGTGTTGATTATATCAGTCCTCAGAACACCACAGGGATTCCTCAGTGAATTGTCACCATCATCGTCATCATTAATAATAATAATCAGAAGAGACTAGCCTAATCAACCATATTGGAAAAATAAGATGGATAGGGAAAGCATGTCGCCCCTATGATGGCTATTATATTAAATTAGTTCATCCAGCATATCTATCCAGCTGTTGCCGTAGAAAGTGACTTGGTAAAAAAATTGAAGAGGAAAGAGAAATTTCACTATTTCACGTTTGAGAAGAGGTGTAACGCTTTGAATGACCCCAAGTTGTTTACTGCCCCAAGCCCGTCTTGTTTCTAACAGTACGGTCTCATAGTCAGACGACCTAAATTCAGATCCTAGTTTTGCTGATCGTTAGTTGTATAATGTAGGACATGTCACTTAATTCTCTGGGCCTCAGTTTCCCCATCTATAAAATGAGGGGGTTGATTTAGATGACCTCCAGTGTCCCTTCCAGATTTAAATGCATTGCTTTGAACCATGAAATGACTGTGAATCATGGAACACCACAATCTGAGAAGAATCAAAATAGCAACCCAAAGGATAAATGGTTGATATAAGTAGACTGCAACATATTATCACTGAAGATTTTTGTGGGAGAAGTCACATAAAAGGCATCATCAAGGAAATATATGACTAGAAAAGGAGATGTGTTGGTGATATAGCGAAAGTGAGGGCATAGCCTGGGTATTCCTCAATATTAAAAGAACTGAGATGAGAGCAAAGCAAAGAGAGATGGTGCTCTGCCCTGGAGGAAGGAGTAGTTATAACAGTAAGATCACATATTATATATTAAAATGAAGAATTCAGTTGTTACAAGATTGAGGGCTGAGACTGTGGTACAGCTAGGTATGGAATAATTAGACAGATATGAGAGCTTTAGAGGAAAGACTTGTAAAGAGAATTAACAGCATAGTAAGAAGTAAAAAATCTCATTCAGGGAACCTACTCCTCAAAAATTAGTACCGATCAAGTGGTAATGAATGATTCTTTTAGACAGAAAGAAATATTAAAGCAAAGTCAAAAAACTAAAAAGAAAAGAAAAGAAAATGTAAGATGTCTGATATGAAAAAAAGAAAACTCACCTGGAAAACAGCTTATAAGGAGAGATTATTTTAAAATTATTGAACTACCTGAAAGGCATTCCCAATTAAAGAACCTGCATATCGGATTTCAAGAAGTAAAATAGAGTCATCCTGGTAACACCTGGAAGTAATTCCTTAAAGAAAACTACTCGGAATGTCATAGCCAAAATTTAGTGCTTCAAGATTACAGAAAAATTATTATATGCATACAGAAAGAAGGAGTTCAAGTACTGAGGGTCTCCTCTGGATCACACGAGATTTAGCAGGTACCATATTAAAAGAGCAGAGAGCTTGGAATAAGATTCCAATCAAAAATAACAGCAAAACCAAGTATAATTGTACGAGGTAAAAATAAATGGACCTTAATGTAATCATTCCTTATGAAAATGCCAGGGCAGCATAGGAACTACACAGCAATCAAGAGAAACATAAAAAGGAAAGTAAGAGCAAGTAATTGTAAAGGGTCAAGCAAGGATATTACTAACATTTTAACTGGGGGAGATGATGCAGAAATCACCTCAGTTACCTAATGTCATGAAGTCATAGTGATAGTTGAATAAGACATGTTCTGGGAGTGATTTTGTTATGTTTTGATCTTAAAAGAAAGGAAAATATACTAAGGAATAAAACGAGAAAAAGGGTGAGACGACTTAGTATTTCTTATAACCAGGTCATATAATCATACAGTTTGGTGTGGAAATGCATTCAAATCAACAGGGATGCAGGAGGGAACAGAAAAAAGAGGAGGCATAAGAGGGAGGAGGGTAGATTCAGGGAGGCATAAGTCATAACCACAAAAAATCTAACCTCAGAGGGTGCATCATGAAGAGGGATATAAATGGAAAGAAAGACTAAGAACCTGTGATTGGAGTTTAGGAGAAAAGATGATAAGTCAAGCATCAAACACAATCTTCTCTCACTATCTTCTTCATTGTAAACAGAGGGCAGAAAGCAAAGAGATTGAAAGTTTAAGAAAATATAATTGTAGCAAAATTTGTCATGCTTCAACCAGCCTCAGAAAATCAAAAGGAACAATAATGACCTCAAATAAGGCAATAGGAAAAATAGACTTGACTACAAGAGAGAAACAGAAAAATTACTTTTTATGGAAAGGTAACATAGGCAATAAATTGGTTAATATTAATATTTAACATATATGCACTGAATATCATTTCATCTAAAAGGAAAATTAATGAGTTACAGGGAGAAATAGAAAGTAAACCTATAATAGAGGAAGAACTCTTTCAGACCTAAAAAAGATGGTAAGAAAGAAAAATGTTAAGGCCCTGTATGAAATTTTAGAAGTTAGATATTATAGGTCTCTGTGGGGATAAAAAGGAGTGTACACATTTCACCTCTGCATAATAAAGTTTACAAAAATGGATGTGGTATTAGGATGTAAAAACCTTACAAATGCTGAAAAACTAGATATCTTTTACTAACCACCATGCAATAAACATATATTTAATAAAGGGCTGATGGCTAAAGGATTCAATCTAATTGGAAACTAAATATTAGCTTCATCCAAAAGATAGCTAACATTTTTAGCCCCATGTTAAATAGTAATACTAATGATCAACATTCTTGCTTTACCCACTTTCTCTCTCAAAATCAAATAATCACATGATTATGTCAATAGATTCATTAAAAAAACCTCTTGACAAGATAAAACAACTATTCCTGTTAAAAATACTAGAAAACATAAAAATAAAGGTCTTTCCTTAATATGATAAGTAGTAACTCCCTAAAAACATAAGCTATTATAATATATAATCAGGATAAACTGGAAGCCTTTCTAACAAGATCAGGGGTAAGGCAAGAACTTTAGTTGTCAATATTACTATTCCATGTAGGGCTAAAAATGCTAGCTATAGCAATAAAACAGCTAAAAGAAATTGAGGGGAAAAGAATAGGCAAAGAAAAAATAGGCAAAGATAGTTTTTATCACTTTTTGCGGATGATTATGGTTTAGAGAACCCTAAACAGTCAACTCAAAATTAAAACAATAATTTCAGCAGAGTAGCAAAATATCAAATAAGTCATCATCACCTCTATATATTACTAACAACCCAGCAGAAATTATATTTAAAACAACTACAGTATATGTAAATTAATAGTATTGTCTTCCCATTGAAAAAACATACAAGAACTATATGAATACAGCTACACAACACCTTTTATGGAAATAAAGACAGACCTAGGTAATTGGAATAATATTAATTGCTAATGTGTAAACTGAGCCAATATAACTGAAATAACAGTACTACTTTAACTTACTTATTCAGCACCATACCAATCATTATCAAAGAATTATAGAGCTAGCAAAATAATAACAAATCCATTTGGAGGAACAAAAGGAGAAAAATATCGAGAGAATGAACAAAAAAAAATGTGATGGAAGATGACCTAGTAGTTTCAGATCTAAAACTGTATTACAAAGTGGCAAAATGGTAGTGTCTAAGAGATAGAGTGGTAGACCAGTGGAATAGATTAGGTATACAATACATAGTAGCAAATGACCATAATAGTCCAGTATTTGATAAACCCAAAGAACTAAGGTATCACACTAGAGCAGAGCATTTTGGACCTATGCCCAAAGGACTATAAAACTTTGCATACCCTTTGACCCAACAATACCATTTCTCCATCTGTATCGAAAAGAGATTTTTTTTTTAAAAGGAGAAGGACTTGTGTGTGCAAAAATATTTATAGCAACTCTTTTTGTGGTGGCAAAGAATTGGAAATTGAGGGGGATGCCTATCACTTGGGGAATGGCTGAACAAGTAGTGGTATATGATTGTGATTGAATACTATTGTGCCATGACAAGCAAAATGCTTCCAGAATAACCTGGAAAGATTTATTATGAGCTGATGCAAAATGAAGTGAGCAAAACCAGGAGAACATTGTACACAATCACAGCAATAGTGTATGATCATCAATTATGAACGATTTAGCTGTTCTGATCAATACAAAGATCTAAGACAGTGCCAAAGGACTTATGTTGAAAAATGCTGTCCACCTCCCAGAGAAACAACTAATGGAGTCTGCTGTAGGTCAAAGCATCCTTTTGAAACTTGCTTTATTTTTCTTGGAGGTTTGTTGGGTTTGGTTTTTTTATTGGCGGGGGTGGGGGAGGTGTTGGTCTATTTTCTTTCACAACATGGCTTAATATGGAAATATGTTATACCCTCTCCAATTGCTTGCCTTCTCAAGGAGGGAAAGGAAAAGAGAATTTAGAATTCAGATTTTAAAAAATAAATGTTAAAAATTGTTTTTACATGTAATTTGAAAAAAATGTATAATTAAAAGAGAATCACCTGCTAAGAGAGCTTGAGAAGCTAAGGGGCAGAATTGTTAGGAAGTACCTTACTTTATAATGATATAGAGAAGTGACACTTACTGCAAAACTATGATGATTGTGAATTTTTTTCAGAACAGGATGAAGGGCGTATGATTTTATATACTGCCCATAAGTACTTTCTACAAATATTTTCTCATTTAAAGAACAACCCTGTGAGGTTGGTGCTGTAACCCTCATTTTGTAGTTGAGGGAACTGAGACAAACAGGTTAAGTGACTTGCCCAGGGTCACACAGCTAGTGTCTGTCTGAGGCTGGATTTGAACTCAGTTCTTCCTGACTCCAGGCCCACCACACTATCAACTTTGCTACCAGCTGCCACCAATCAGCATGATGGCAATCCTAAATGCCCGGGTGAAGATGAAGAAGACTCTATGTTCAGTCTCTGTTGAAGGAGAGCGCAACCCCTTAGTAGAGTCTTCTAAAGGAGATTTGGTATCATCCCTTTAATGGGGCTCCAAGAGAAGAGGAGGTCTTGGGCCAGGTCACATGCCAGTGACCTCTCAGCTGTTTTACTATGGATTTTTACTGCATACCTGTGATAAACAATAGTGTCTGTGCCTGAGATGTGCTGAGACCCTGAGGGTCCAGTTGCTTCTGTTGCTTGTTGTCACCACCATCAGGAGATCCATTGTAAACAGCAGAGATTTTACATCACTCACCACAAGAACCATATGAAGAGAGGAGGCAGAAATTGATGATTTCTGGTGTTCTTTCTCTTCTGCATTTGGTCAGCCCAGAAGGTCATTCAATTTTTTGTTCATTTGGGTTTTTTGCTTTTGTGATCTTTTTAGTTTAGGGTTGTTTTTCTTCTTTTTTCTATCCATAATGCTTATTCCTGGTTCCTCTCCTCCCTTAGACGAGGCTAATTCTATAATGACCCTAAAGTCATTTAAATGCAAGAAAGTCTTCTAGACTTTGGAAGGCCTTAATCTTTTTAGGCCCTTATCACTGGGGAGTGAAATGTTGGTAAGATTAATATCTGCCAGCCTCCTTCCCTTCCCCCAATTAGATTGGTTAGTTCCTTCTCTAAAAGGCAAGAAAACTTTCCCTAAGATTTGATGGACCTGAGGGTTAAAGTCTAGTAGCATTTGACTTCCTTATGACCTCAAGATATGTTTATGTGGCTTTCTGTCATTTAAAAAGGCCTACCCACATGAAGACTAGGCTTTTAAAATTTGACAGAAGTTCTAAGGCCCTTTAAGTCTTCAAATCCTGTCCTGCTGACTATGTATGTTTCTGCCCCAGAGTTGTGTCAAATCCTTGTTTAGTATCCATTCCTGATTGTGGCTAAGTAAGAATCCTTTTTATTTACTATTAAATGACCTACAAATGTCTTATCTAGTACTTTAACTACAGAGGGAACAGCCCAAATCCACAATAGGGGGAAAAAATGTTGACTACTGCAGTTGTGAATGAATCTGCAGGAATACTGAGTTTGCTCACCTTGGATTGAGACCCCCATCCCAGTTCCTTTGATGACAAAGCTAAGGTGAACAGGCAGTAGAAACTTTTGCTTCTATAGCTTATTCCATTCACTGAGAACCTAGGAATGATAGTTGTAGGAAGTTCTAGTGAGACATCTAGATCAGTAGAAAACCAAGTTGCCTGGACAGACTAAATTTTATCTTGGTACCAGTTCAGTAGACTCATCTGAAGATGTATACCCAAGAGACATGCTGCATGTGAAACAAATACCTGGTTCCAGTTCTGAAGTATAGGCCTTTTGGTACCTTTGGCATCCTAAGGTTTAGCATTGCTTTTGGTTCTCAAACCCTAGAGGGTACAGATGACAACACTGGTTACTTGGTCGCTGGGGTCCGATATCAATTTCTGAATCTCTTGTAATAACTCGAATGTACCCCACGTGTGAAAAGTAAAAAAAAAAAAACTTGAGGATTACATGGTTTGTCTTAGGACAGGTACCTTGTAAAACATAATCTGACCCAAAGCTGTGCTACACAGTAGGAGGGCTACCCTGGTTATTCTGTAGTCCAGAAGGTAGCATTTTTATGTTCAGTTTTATTTGCTATTTTAATTAAGGAGACTGTTGTTGTGTTTAATGTATCAAGAAGCCTACAGTGATAGCAATTACATAAGTTGGTTAAAGTATGATATTGATTTGGCACAATGAATTTATAGGGCTTATCTCAGAAAACTCTTATTTTTAGGGAACTATTTGAATTAGTCTATTTTTACGAAGAGTTGTTAACATGAAAATGACAGTTGTTTTAAAATCACTGACTTGAATCAGCCTAATAATATATTGACTCCTGGGGAAGAAAGTTTTAGTTGCTTTACTAATGAAACTAGCTATCTACTTCTAGGGTTTTTTATAAAGAAAACCCATTTCAATCCAGAGACAGTTTTCTCATAAAAAGATACAGATTATTACTTTAGGGATGACTTCTGTCATCGCTTAACAGTTTATATGAAAGCATAAGCCTTTATGTTAAGAAGGAAATTATCAGTTCTTGTGCATATGAAAAATCCTTGTAGGAATTAGCTACCTAAGAGCTCCTAGTGCCACATGGCTAATCCCTCTGCTGCCACGCTGTGAGGGTACTAAATTGAAAAGTTGAAGAAAGTGTACTGTTATCGTGTATATTTATATTATGGTCATATGATACTGTCTTCTCTTCAGGAACTTTTTTCAGTTAAATGAAACTGTCTTTTAAATGGCTTCTTGCTCATAGTTGACAGGTTTGAGGATGAAGTATAGATACTCTTTCTGAAAAAGACTACAGATTGCTTAACACCAAAATGTTTGTTTCCCTTTCAGTGTAAAACATGTTCTGAGCCAAAGCAGATAACCAGTTCATCTGCCATCTATGACAACCCCCATCTGATAAAGCCCATTCCAGTGAAGCCTGGTGAAGGCCAACACCAGCGTGTCCCTCAGCAAGGCCAGGTACATGTTTCATCTATTTCCTAAACTGAATAACTCTAGCATACTTTGCACACAAATACTATTTGTACTGAGAAAAGGGCCAAGACTCCAAGCTAAGAACTCTATAAAGTGCTTTGAGTTAGAAGTAGGAGAAAGAGGTTTCAGTTTAGTCCATTAAAATATTTTCTTATTTGTTTTATGTAAAAGGTAAACACAAAACTAAAATATCAGTACAGTGAAAGATCTTTCTATTTTGCTACATTTTTAACCAAAAAGTCCTAGAGAAGACTTCTTCAAAATGTAATTTGCATTAATGGCAAAGGCAGTAGCAATAGAACCTTTCACCTTGAGGTTTCTGTGTACCTATATTCACTCTTTAATGCAGAGAAGGATAAATAATCTATTCACACTAGTCAAAGAAATTGATGTGAGCAGCAGATTAAGTAGCTGCTGAAATTGTTTGCTTAAGATGGTTATAAAATCATCAATCAGTGACAATTTTTTTTAGTGCTTTATTTAGTGCTCTCTGCTAACTCGTCTGTCACATAGATATTATTAGAGATATTGACAAAGTCACCACGAATATGAATCCTGCCCTCAAGGGTCTGAGAATCTAAAGTGATTTTATAATTAATTGTCTCTATCTTTCCTACCCGTTTAGATAAGATGGAAGTCGTATGTTAATAATAAAAAAAAACACTTCTTTTTCTTTAAGAGAAGAAATAGATAGGAAAGGCAAGCAAGCCCCAATAAAGAATATTTAGCAATTAGCAAATTCACTTGATAGAGAAGCCCAAATATGTATTGATTCTAGGTTAAAGCTTCTGCACTCTACAGAAGGTAAGGAATAATGAGGAGAGGAATGCAATGACACTCTCATTGTAGGTCAGCTAGTGTATTTTAAAAACTGTTTGTGAATTATAAAAAGGATCATTGCTTGAAACTAAAAGTTGTTCAGTAAAGTTTTCTGATACCTTGTAGTGATATCTCGAAGGTCTTCCTGTGAAGTGTAGGCTCTGATAAGCCCTTTCAAACTTAGTCAGATTTCAGGTAACGGAGAAAGAAGAGGAGGGAAACAAGTATTTTTAAAGCTTCTACTATGTGCCAGGCACTGTACTAAGCACTTTACAAAATTATAAATATTTTCTATATGATTTTCATCTGAAGGACCAGTTTAAGCACAGAGAGGTTGTTCATCTCCAGCCATAGCATCTCATCAAAGATCATCTGCCAATGCATTTATTCATAGCCTATAGGCTGAGGACGCCAGGGAGGCCACATAGTTATTGTAAGAGATCCACCAACCATATTATGAGCATCAAGAACCATAATTTTGATCTAGCTTTAGCTTCAACAAAATCTGACTCATACAGTCAAAAAGAAAGCATATCTGTAGGGGATGGGGACTGACTCTATGATTTCATTGGTATAGGGAACTCCTAAATGAAGGAACTTCCTCTACCTGTGCAAATCAGTATCTTGTCTGTTGCTTAAGATCTTAGAGAGTTGCCTGGAGCACTGAGAGATTAAATGACTTTCTGTTTTCTCTCATCCTGTAGACTGACTAAATAATGTATTGCACATATATTTATACATTTTTCAAACGTATGTGAATACTGAGGCAACATGACTTTGTGGATGAGTGACACTTAGAAGCTTTATGATCATGGGGAAGTCATGTAACTTCTCCAAGCACACAGATGAGACTCAGATGAGATAGTATATGTAAATAGCAAACTTTAAAATTCTGTGAAATTGTCACTTCTTACACTGTTGTGATTAATAAAATGAAGATTCACTTAAAAGCATTACTAAATTCATTGGTGGTTTTTATCACAACTACCTTCAAGTAAAAGTCTACAAAATGTTTTCATCTTTAAAAGGTCATACTTGATATCACTGGACTAAAGCATTACAGGAGTTGTGATTTGCAGTGATAGAGCGGGGTTGCCCAAGACTTATAAATTCACAGCCACATTTATATATTGAAGAAAAACCATTCCAGGTTATTTTAGGAGTTCCAGAGTTCCAAAGCATTCCTGTAGCTTTCTCATTTCCCTCTCAAAGGTTGAATGAATTTACTGTTTACATAATTGTTTCCTCTTTGACATTTATAGTATTATGGTAAAATAGAGCCTTTTCTTCACAGATACAGTAACTGAAGTTTTTTTCACAACTACCTTATATTCAGATTATACATAACCATTCTTAGTAATTCCTGTCTTTTTTCCTATAGAACTTAGATCCTGAACCACAACACTTATCCTTGACTACACTCTTCGGAAAACCAGATAAAACCACTTATCAGGAAGTTATAGAGCAGAAATCACAACTGCTACCACCACCACCACCACCACCACCACCACCACCACAGCAGCAACAGGAGAAACCTTCCATCAGACAAGGGGTAGTACGTTCCCTTTCCTATGAAGAACCCAAAAGAAATTCACCAACCCCAGAGAAGCAGCTTTGTCCAGCCATTCAGAAACTCATGGTCCGGGGCACAGATCTCCATCCAGTGTCAGAGCTGCCTGAAACTCGGCTATGTGAAAATGGTGGTGTTCACCCTGTAGGAGAAGTGTTCACTGGTCTTTTCCAACCAGTGACTCCACATAGCATCGGGACAACTCACAGAGTACAAAGTACATCGGGAGCTCAGAGCCTTTTAGAGAAACTTCAGGGTACCCCTGGATCAGTAAGCCAGTTAGAATCCAATACAACAGTGCCTACTAGTTCAACTGCACCAGTTTTCAGTAGGAGTTCTACTCCTGCTGCCCCTGCAGCACAGATAAAGAGTATGGGCCAGCCACAGCTGGTATACTTCAATGGCTCTCTTCCACCTCAGACTTTGGGACCTCAAACTCTTAGAAAAGAAGAGTCTAAAGTTTCAAGGCAAACCCTCCCCCTCTCTGGCAACCAAACAAGCAGTTCTGGAGTGATCTCTCCTCAAGAGTTACTGAAAAAACTCCAGATTGTACAGCAGGAACAGCAGCTGCATGCATCTAACAGACCTGCCTTAGCTGCTAAGTTTCCTGTAGTTACCCAAAATGCTAGGACTCTGAAACCCTTGGAAGCCTGGATTGACAAGACATCTAGTGCAGAAAAACAGACCCCTCTTTTTCAGGTAAATAGATTGGGTTAAAGAATATGGTGTGCAAGTGCTGAGTTGGAGAGCTGTTAAAATGCAGTGCAGTGAAATTTGTAATTTAATAAGACTAATTGATGGTTCCCTAAATCTTAATATTGTTAGAAGTTTCTATACTATAAGTCACTGTGTGAGACATACAACATCAACAACAATGATACCATTGGCATTAAAGTTTGTAGACTGTTTCTTTATACGTTATCTTGTTTGATATTTAGAGTTTTGTAGGTTAAGTACTCCACTATTACTCATATATTTACCCATAGGAAAACTGAAGTTCAGAAAGATGCAATACTTTGTGATGGTCACAAAGATAGGAAATATCATACAGAATTTGAATCAAAGTCTCTATAATTCCAGAATCAGCATATTCTACTTATACTACACTGCCTCACATACCATTTCTACGTATTGAGGGTAGACTTGCAAAAGCTTTTTTCATACATAACATTCTTATCCCAGAAGGGACTCTTTGCCCAGCAACCTTGGAGTTCTTTCTCTTTTCTAGACAATTTTAAATGGGGTAGAAAAGTTAGGCATTCCTGTTTTTACAGGGCCTGAAGTCTAAGATTAGGACAGTGGCATTTAAAATAATACTGAGATGATGATTGTCTATCCTATTCTTAAAAATTCTTTGTGAAAGAAGATTCTATCAAGATTCATGAAAGTAGATGAACTAGTAAACGTTGTAGTCCAGAAATGCTTCTTACTATTTTTGCAAGAGCAGAGTAAACATAGGCTGTATGTATGTAGACTGTATGTAGACTTATTCTGTAGATTGAATGAATAACATTGCACCTTGACCACACAATTAAGATCCAACCAAGTTTAAAAATCTGGAGATTTTTTTTCTTCTTAGTGATAACCAATGTTTTCACAGGTCCATTTGTAACTTCTTGATATTTGTACCAAAAGTTTCCTTAAGAACCTTTCTACCTTTGAAGATTAAAGTCACAGACATGAAAATTTAAGTCTTTTTTGCCTAACAGCA
>CM053581.1:425474433-425493136 GCA_028627135.1 Pseudochirops cupreus
GAGGATAAGAGGGGGGGAATGAAGGAAGGGAAGGCATATTGGGGGAGAGGATAGTCAGAAGCAAACACTTTTTTGGGGGGGGAGGGCAGGGCAGGGCAATTCGGATTGGGTGGCTTGCCTAGGGTCACACAGCTGGTGAATGTGTCAGGTGTCCAAGGCCAGATTTGAGCTCAGGTCCTCCTGGCTCCAGGACCTGCGCTCTGTTCCCTATACCACCTAGCTGCCCCAGAAGGAAACACTTTTGAAAAGGGACAGGGTTGAAGGAGAAAATAGAATAAATGGGGGGTGGGATAGGATGGAAGGGAAAATAACTAGTCTTTCACAACATGACTACTATAGAAATGTTTTATATAACTGCACATGTATAACATATCTTGAATTGCTTGTTTCCTCAGTGGGGGTGGGTGAAGAGGGAAGAAGAGAGAGAATCTGTAACTCAAAGTTTTAAAAACAAATGTTAAAAATTGTTTTTACATGCAACCATAAGATATACAGGCAGTGGGGTATAGAAATCTATCTTGCCCTACAAGAAAAGAAGAGGGAAGGGGGAAAGAGGAGAGGGATAGTGATGGGGGTGAGGGGGATAGAAGGGAGTATAGACTGGGGGAAGGAGTAATCAGTATGCTTGCCATCTTGGGGTGGAGGTAGGGGGGAGATGTGGAGAAAATTTGCAACTCAAAATCTTATGGAACTGAATGTTGAAAACTAAAAATAAATAAATTCTAGGAAAAAATAAAAATTAACAATTGCTAATAACAACAAAATGATTATAGAGTTGGAATGGACTTTAAAGATCATTTAGCCTAATCCTTTCATAATGTTCATATATATAAAATGAAGGGATTAGACTAGATAATTAATTGCTAAATTTCCTTCCAGCTCTAAGATTTACTGACTGTGCAACATGGGACAAGTCCTTTAACCTCTCTGTGTCTTGGTTTCTGTGCTTATATTGATAAAATGGAAAGATCATTGACTCCTCTGTAGTCCAGAGAACCTGGGCCTAGACCTTTCCTCTGATATTCACTATGTGAATGACTTTGGGGAAGACTTAACTTCCCTAGGTCTCAGTTTCCTCAGCTGAGGAAAATGAGAGGATTGGACGAGATGGACCCTGATATCCCTTTTACCTCTAGATCTGTGATTCCAGGGGATCCTATTCCTTGTCAGGGATTTTGGGTTCTTATGCTGCTTTCTTCTGCAGCATGCTAGAATGGCCAGAGAACATTTAGTGGGTGAGGACATTGCTGGCCAGAAGATATTTTAAGCTCGACAGCTAGTAAGGTGGTGTAGAGTAATATAGAAGTGAATTTGGTGGACTTCTCCAGAAGAGAGAGGAAGATAGACAACAATGGCCCCTGCTAAACTCCATCCATCCTCACCTACCTTGTGATGGAATGTCTGCTCTTATGTGGATTTGGGGAGCTCCACTAACCGGCTACACACCTTTATTGTTGCATGCAATCCACTTCATCTTGTCAGCAAAAGTGACCTCTCTTCCAATGAGATAAGTAAAAACTCGAACCTGATCAAGAAAGAAAAAAAAAAAAGACCTAGATTAACTCAGAAAACCCATGCAATCAATCAACCAAGAGATAACTTCTGGCTTTATTATTGTTACTTGATTGGTTGGCATTTAGATATTAAGTGCTTTATAATTTCTAAACTTCAATGTTTCTCTCCTGTTGTCTCCTCCTGTCCCCCTCCCCTACCTCCCCAATATGGAGAGAAGAAAATTGAGCCATTGTAAAAGTTTGTGATCTTTCATCTGATTAAAGAAGAGGTTGAGGATAGCAAGACAGAGTAAGTTAGCAGCAGAGCTGGAAACACATTTATGGCCCTTTGGTTTCTAAGCCTTTTACCATGAACCCCTTCCTGCTTTATCTTCTGCACTAGCACCCTCTAGATCAATGGTGGCAATTATCTCCCTAGCCCTTCTCCATTCAGAAATTAACCTTTCTATCAGGCCAGTTATACTCCTCAAATATAGTCTCGTAGTCTTCCACTGCCCCATCAGTGATCAGCATGATGGCTTGGTTACAAAGGCCTCCTTGTCCATTCTCTTGGGACTGTAAGGGCAAGGGTGAGAGAAGAAAATGGAAAATGCAACAATACTATGTTCCCTCTGTTATTCTCCCTGGCCCCTCCTTCATGCCCTTCACCCCTACTTCATATACATACTACATAGTGCCTTAACCTGCTTCAGGATCCTGAAGGCTTCAGTCAGGGCTTTGTTCACAATCCCCACACCTTTGACCATCAACTCTTCCACAAGCTGCTTGAAATGCTGGCAAAGCAAGAGAGAGATGGAAAAAATGCACAAAATTCAATCATATAGACCCAGCATGGCACTAGGGTAGGGGGGAGCAACTACCTGCTGTTAGCTTGGGTGATTGGTTAGAACAAACTGGTTTTGAGGCTAAAGTTTCATCAATGGCCAGTTCACTTCACTCAAATAGCTGTTTCCCAATACATACCACTGCTTTTAAAAACTCATTTTCTCCTCAGAGTGAGGGGATGAATGGCTCATTATAAATGCTTCTCTCAGAATGACCAGTCAGAGCCAGCACTTACTCAGTCTTTAAGTCTTTTCAGGTCAATGACAGTCATGACATCTCAAGAGTGTGTTCTGTAATTATGGCTCATTATTGGGGAAATCCCTTGAGATACCAAAGGGTTCAATAATGGGTCCAAGTGGAGAACAAAGATACAAGAAGGAGTAAAACTCAAATATTTTGTCTTCTAATCTGTTTTCACTACCAAATATGTATGCAAGCTTGTATTTGGGAATCAACCCAAAGGCCCATATACCAAGTATCCCCAAAAGTCTTTAAAACTTAAATTGGCACTAATACTTTTGGGACAACATAGATACAAATATACACACACACATATGTATATTTGCACACACGTGTGTATATCTACACATACATATGTGTATATCTACACATATACACAAACACAGTTGTGAATATACAATATGCCCATATATACACATATATACTTACATGCATATGCATATAGACACCCTACAATTTTACTAGTTCATTTTGCTTCCAAGAAGTGGAAAAATATAGTTAAGTTTAAATCCTATATGGTCACTGATAATGGGATATATGACTTTCAAAATTGTACTTAATTTCTTCTTTAAAAGTTTGATTTATGCATTTTTTTACCACAAACATTTTCATTTTCTTACCACGATAACCTTCTCTTGTCACAAAGAACAAATAAGGAAAAATGACCCAGAGACAGCATCTGACAGAGTATGTAACATTCAGCATCAACAGTTCCTCCCACCCTTCTCCCAAGAAGAACAGCCAATAATTCATCTCTCCACCTTCAACTAACATTTTAAAGAGCTTCTCTCAAGGACCCAGATTAATTGACTATAATTTCTCCTCCTCTCTTACCCCCAGGTGCCCTTATTTAAAGATTCAGATGATCTTGAGAGCTGGAAGAGACCATAAATTATCATCTAGTCCAAACTCTTCATTTTATAAATGAGGAACCTGAAGGCCAGAGAGTTGTCCAAGGTTACACTGAGGGTGGCAGAAATGAGACATTAGAATATACTTCTCTTTGCATTCCAGTTAAGTGATTGTTTTTTGACCTCCTCTTCCCCCCACCCCTTCCCCATAGAACTGAAATGGTCCAAAGACCAAGAACAGGAGAGACAAGGTGGGGTGGGCAATAAGAGCTACCTAGATAATCCACACACTGGATAATCAGACCCTGAGTTCACTGAGATCTTTACCAAATATTGAATAGGTGCTTACTATATGCAGAGTACCCTGCTGGACATTTCAAAATATGTCTCATTTCCTAGGGGTGTATGAATACTTTCCTCACCTCTACCCTCCATGCACAGACCCTCAAAATATCTCTAATTTCGTGGGGTGTGTGGCTTCTTTCTCTCCCCACCAACTCCCATACACAGAGTGCACAGACCCTCTAGGCCTTAAAGCTGGTCTTTATGAGTTTCTAAGACTGAAAAATTTATCATGTAGGCTATGAAATCCTGGAACAACAGGATCTATTGCTGGGCCCACACTCAAGAGCCTTTCCAGAAGTTTGGAGGCCCTACTAGAGTTCATGCTCCCATTTCACCACTTTGAGAATACAGCTGGGGGAAGACGTAAGATTGAACAAGACTCTATGCCTGCCTTCACAGAGTGTACAATCCAGTAGGTCAACTAGTATTCTTGCAAATTAATTAACTATTTATCTTAATTAAGAACTGACCAAGTGAAATCAGTCTTCTTTTCTTCTCCCCTGAAGAAGCATTCGCTATTTGCTCTGGGTAAATGTGCCATTAGTCTGCCAAAGAGCAGTGTACATATGTTTACATAGAATCATAATCGTGAGAATAAAGGCAAGTTCAAGAGAGAAGCAGATTTTCCACTAATCCAGCACCAAGGAGAAGCCATTTGTCCTGGTGCAGACGCTGTGAATAACCAAGGAAGCTGAAACAACTCTGTTTTGTCAGCAGTTCCACTGCATTGCCTCTGACCCCTATTCCATCTGCCACGTGTCTTACTGCTGAAACAGCAAAGACAGCTCATCTATTAGGGTGGAATTATAGGAAATAGCCAACCTGAAGAAGAGCCCAGCAACAGGCCTTACCCAGTCAAAGGATACCACCTCTCCTCTTTCCTACCTTGTGATGCCCCCCAGAAACAACCTTGTCTAATCTTAAAGAACCCCACACCCTATTCACCTCTGTCTAAATTGAAACCTACATAAGTCTTCTCCTTTTGTTCCTTTGGAAAGTCTCTTGACTGTGTGGGTGGGGCTTCCTTGATGGCAAACTCTTGTTTTTTTCCCTCCCAAATTCATGGTATTGGGTTTGGTTATGGTTTTAGATTTTGGTTTCCAGTTCTGGTTTGTCACGGCCGACAATTTTACCCACAATACTCACCTCTCGATTGTCTCTGTCAGCCTGGACGAGAATCCCTTTAAAACAAGGTTCCACATAATGAACGTAATCATTGTACTGTAGCCGGTAGGAGGGAAGATTGTAGGGTTGAGGGAGAAAATGAAACAGGGTCAGTTTAGATAGTCATTCTTCAGTGAAGCTTAGGAAGGTGGTCTGCAGGATCAGACTCACCTGAGGAGCCTGTGGACTCCTGTGCCATGGTCAGGAGTAACTTGGACTTATCAGACTTGGCTAGGATGGCATATGTGAGCCCTAAACATTTTATCTCTATCCTTCTGAAATCATGGAAATTTGCCCTGATATGGATGTTTTCTCATCTTGAAAGAATTCAGAAGAGTAACTCCTGCTGAACAAATTCACTTGGTCTTCATTGCAATGACTCAAGAAGGGACACAATATAGTAAATAGATGTTTGACCTTGGAATCAGGAAGACCTAAGTTCAAGTCCTTATTTGGTTGCTTTGTGACGTTGGGCAAATTATTTAACCTCTCAGTGTTCTTAGAAATTCTTTAAGACTATAAATTGCAGATGACTTGTTAATCTATAACAATAGAGAAAATTCTCTACGCTAATGAAATTATATAGCTGGACTAAAAGGGAAAAAGCAAGGAAATTACTTGAGCATCATTTAACACTAATGGTAAAGTGCTCTTCAATTAACAATCACTTTAGCATCATTATGAACTAGAAGAGACCTTGGGGTCATCTAGTCCAGTGGTATTAAATTCAAAATATAAAAGGGACCACTAAACCATACCTAGGGATCTGTAAGTTACATTATCTCTTGCGTTTTATCCATCTTACCTATCTAAAGATATCCCAATTACATTTTAATCTGAATCTGCTTCTATTTTGCCCTATGTTTGAAGCCTCTGATCTAGTCTTAACATTTTTCAAATATGGAAACTGAGGCTAGAAATTTGCCTAAGATCACACTGGATAACTGGATTAGGATACAAACTCCAAATTGTATGGACTCTGACTTCAAATCCAGAGCTCTTTCCACTACACTATAACCGCAAACATTTTATGTGCAATATTCCAGCTATAACTATGTGGGCTAAGGTGTAGTTAGCAGCATGTGACCTCCCTGTTTCTGCTTCTGCCTAGTCTTGAGGATAGAACCTTCAGACATGTTCCCCTTAGCGCTCTTGCTTGCTATTCCTCAAGGGCTGGAGATGCTGTTTCAGTTGGCTAAAGTGGCCCTGGTATAGTATGAGAGATGGCTTCTCATTTGCTTCCTACCTCCCTGGTCCTCAATCTGTCCTTTTCCTCATTGCTACAGGCTTGGAGAATATCTTTTGTTTATCAACTAGGGAAAAGAATGTGAATTAACCTCTTCCTCTACAATAAAAATTCAAGTTCTTTAGAGTTACTTTGGTATTTTTAATTTACTTTTGGTCCAAGACAGAAAAGGTGTGATATCGAGATATAGTAAAATGGGACAGCCTTGATTTTGACTGGCATCAGCAAGGAGAATATGAAGAATGCATACTTCCCTCATGTGCTGCTCTTACAAGCAGAAAAAAGCTAGGGATGGGGTTGAGGGAAGACCAGTTGAATCTCTGTGATAGGAGGAGTATGTTTATTTCTAGTTAATGGCAGAAACCTGCTGAGTATATCCCTATATAGTCCGCTACTACATTCGGAAGTAGGGATACAATATGGGCATGAGAGTTAGGACTTAAGCATGATGGCAGGCTGGAAAAGGTGAGGTCTGAGGAGAATATGATAGAATGGGTTGATCTCTCCATGTTCTATCTTATTGATCATTCATATCAATATAGAGCTGACCAGTAGAAAGATTGATTTTGCACAGCAAGATTTGATTTCGGCACTCTCTTCCCTCGCTAAATACCCAATATGTCCATGATATTAATAATAACATTAGAATCTTTCTAATTAGTACTTAGCTATTAGTATCCAACTAACCCTAATAATTATTAGTATTACAGAAACCAAAGGTATTTAGTGAGTCAATTTAAAGAGTACTTTCTTCCACTATTGCCCCTCTTTTTATCAGGGTTAAGAGACTTGTGACTTGCCCAGTCACACAGCTAGTAAGTGTCTGAGTTAGATTTGGACTCAGGTCCTCCTGACTACATGGCTAGTGCTGTATCCATAATTGTGCCACCTAGCTACCTTCATTGTTGCTCTTTGAAGGAGATGCTCCTGAGTTTCCTAGTAGTGTCCTACCTGGGACTGGCTTACTCCCATAGAACCCCCTCTCCAAATGTTTCTATTCCCACTCTTTGCTCCCACTCTCACTGTTTATCCCTTGCTTCCTCTTGATGATATAATTAATAATGAACAATGGTATTAATGAGTTGACATCTTGTCCCTCTTATGTAATATATTTGTGTTTCATTAGGAGTCTTTTGGAGACTGCTTTTTCTCAAAGGATAGAATCTTGGTACTTTCAGATATAGTGGCTAGCTGGTGTGTTGTGGCCTTCCAGTGACCTCTGTTAAAGGGACTGCCAGTTACACAAAAGCCTCACCTAGGTCCCAGTCCCTCTCCCTCATTCCTTTGCACAGATATCACAACTGCTCTGTAACTCCACCTCTCACCATTTCCTTTTCTCTCTCTCTCCTTGTATGAAGGTACTCAGTCATGAGACGACTGGGAAGTTCTAGAATACAGACATCTTTGGGTTTTTTCCCCTCCTATGTGCTTCTTATCACCAGGGTGGTGAGACTGGATAAATGGTAAAGGAAATAGAGGTATGGGTGGAAATTGTTGTAAAGGTGGGAGTCAAGAATCATTCCAAATCAGGAACACAGGGGGGTCACTCTAGAGCACAAGGGAACTGGGAATGTGCCAGGGTCTATTGTAGAGGGTGTCAGGAAATATGCTAGAATAAATGGGTTCACACATGGTTTAGATATCATTCTAGAGGAGGCAGGACAGGACTGTTATTAGTTGAGGCTTGTTTTAGAATAGGAGGATATATTCACCGCAATGATATTGACAAAGTCGTTTTCCCCCAAGGTGTCCAAGATAGTAGAGATGGTATGCTTGGCGATGGCTATCTGCAGTCCCTTCATACTACCACTCACATCCACTAGAATCACAATATCCTTGGGAGAAGTGGCAGCTTGGATGTACCTTTGGAAAGAAGACAAAAGGAAGAAGAGGGGAGAGGATAGACAGGACACAGATGGGTTAACCAGAGCTATATGAATCAGTTGAGAAAGGGCTATGGATTGTCCTTGCTCAGACACTGTCCTGGTCGACAAAACATCTGGGTCAGATGCTGGGCAGCTGTACCAGAAGTCCTGCTCCAGAACTACCAGCTTGAACATCCCAGCTTGGAGTCATTGAGAATGTGGGAATGTGCTAACCCAATAGAGAATGGTAGAAAGGACAAACTCAAGGGACAATCCTGGTTCTGTCTGGTTCAGACTGATTAAAATCCCATCAGGGCGTGTGTGTGTGTGTGTGTGTGTGTGTGTGTGTGTGTGTGTGTGTGTGTGTGTATGTGTGTGTGTGTGTGTGTGTGTAGGGAGATTTTTAGAATGAAAATTGTTCATTCCACTCTTGTCTATGCTTAAGAGTGAAATTATGTCCCAAGAGTTCTGTCCTAAGAATCCTGTCTGATCCTTTGAGCCTGAATCTGATAGCCTTACCACAAGGCACAAAAAAAAGGTGGAAGAAGTGAGCCATGAGGTGGAAGAAGTGATGATGCAGGGTCCAGCTAGGGAAGATTCCAATGTAGACAGTGTGAAGTGGAGGTTTTGGGTTGAGACCAAATTGTGAGTGAAGAGAGGCTACAGTAAGGCTACATTGATGAAAGGAGGCAGCTGAGCTCTGTCTCCCACTCTTCCAGCTCAGACACCATTTGAACACAAATAAGGAGCAAGGAGTTTTGAGTGCTGTTTTTGTCTTTGAGCCCCCAGAGCACAGTTGACAGTAGTTGCTTAATAAATGCTTGTCGACTGGCTGACCAAGGAGGAAGGTAAGGCCCCAAGACAATTAGGGAAAACTAGATGGGGGATATAGACCTCTCTCAGGAAACAAGTTCTTACCATCCTCGGTTTCGGCAATCGAAGGTAATGACTCCACTTTCATCAGGGGTCCACTTTATACCTAGAGAGAAGAGAATTGGGGCTGTTTCATCTGCTCAAGGAAACAGACTCAGAACCATAGCTCATATATTAACATTCACATCCATGATCTCCTTTACTTAACAATCATCAAACTCATGTAAGGATAGAGCCTTTGAATGCCAATGGTCTGCAGGTGGTAGCCCTGTGAAGAGCAACAGTGAGGAAGAGAAAATGAAGACTTCTTTCTTCACTGCTGACTTTTCCCTCTTCCAGTCACCAGACACAGAATGACCTGCCATAGGATAAGCAGGGAACTAGAAAACTAGAAAAGGGGGACCCCTACAATTTGGGAGCCAAGGCCCTTATTTCTACTCGATTCCAAATATGAGCTTAAGACAAACTCACATAATCACAGGATTTAAAAGTTGGAAGAGACCTCAATCACTATTTAGTATAATTCATACATAAAAGGAATTTATTCCATGATCTCCCTGATAAGTTGTCATTCAGACTCTACATGAAGAATTTCAATGAGGGAGAACACACCACCTACAGAGGCAGTTCATTACACTGGTAAATAGCTCTAGTTGTTAGAAAATGTTTCTTTACATCAAGTCTAAATTTGCTTATTTGTACCTTCTGCCTTTTACTCCCATTCCTTCCTTTTGGGGCAAAATAAAAGAAGTCCAATTTTTCTTTCACATGATGCCTCTTCCAGTACTTGAAGGCAACTATCATGTCTATCTGGTCCTTAAAAATGGGGACAAGTGTCTGTACCCTAATAGGCAAAGAGATGTTAAAATAAAAATATGAAAGGGAGGGATGGTGCTTTAATGGGAGTAGAGAGAGGAAGTATCATCATCCTAAATGGCAATTATTTTTAAGGAGAGGTACTCGCTCATTCATTAACTTTGAATAAATACAATAGTGCTTTTTACTCTCTATCTCTATCCTTAGCATTTACATATCTGCTTAATGTTTGCAAAGCATTTTATAAATATTATCCTGTTTTATCATCACAATATCCAAAGAGGGCAAGTGCTATTATAATTTCCGTTTTACAAATGGGGAAACTGAGGCAGGCGGAGGTTAAGTAACTTGCCCAAAGTCACGCAGTTAAGAAGTATCTGAAGATGAATTTGAATTCAGGTCTTTCTAACTCCAGGTCTACTATCTCTTTAATGCTGTTGTCTGGTGTTATTATTTAGCATTTTGTATGCTTATATCTTTGCCCTTCAACTAGATTCTAAAGTGTTTGAGGGTGGGAATTATATCTCATTTTTTCCTATATTTCCCAAAGGATTCTATATATATTTTTAAAAAGCTGACATTTACCTAGTTCTTTAAGGTTTGTAGAATACTTTAAGAACATTATCTCACTTAAGCCTAACAACTATGTAAGATAGGAACTCCAGGCACTATTGGTGTTGTTCAGTCATTTCTGATTCTTTGTAGTTGGAGTTTTCTTGGCAAAAATACTGGAGTGCTTTGCCATTTCCTTTAGTTCATTTTATAGATGAGGAAACTGAGGCAAACAGGGTTAAGTGACTTGCCCAGGATCACACAGCTGGCTAGTGTCTGAAGTCAGATTTGAACTCAGGAAGATGAGTCTTCCTGACGCCAGGTCCTGCACTCTGTTCTCTGTGCCACCTTGCTGCCCACAGGTACTATTACCACCATTTTATGTATCAGGAAAGAGACTCAGAGGAGTATTACACAACTAGTTAATTGTCACTATGGCCACACAACTAATTAGGAACCGAGATCTTTGTGGCTCCAGCATCCATTCTATTACTCCACAATACTTAGGAAATTCCATTGGCCAAGTGCTGAACTTTGTTTTAAGATAAACATATGCAGTGGTGTCAAAAGGCTAGATATGGGATAAGAAAGAATGGGGTTTGGATCCTTCCCCTGACATTCATGAGATGTGAATCATGAGCAAATTACTTCACCTGAGTCTCTATTGTCTTCCTTATAACACTTATTTCCGCTTCGTGAGGTTAGGGGCATGGTGGCCCTGTGATCTTAGAAATCCATGTAAAATTTTTTGGCCCTCCCTTTGTGCCAGAGGAAAAGTCTGAATTATTCTGGTATTAAGAGTTAAAATGTTGATATTATACAATACTATATATTTTTATGCATTTCTAAGTTTCTGAACCTTTTCTGTTGTCTGCTGGCCTTTTTGTGTCATTTGCAGCTTCCACAAAACTCCCCGCAAATTCCCATTTAATTTGTTGTGCTGACCTGCATTATATTGAAATTGCAATGGGGAAAGTCACTATGTGGAAGGGATAACTGTATTACAGCTGTGTGTGTTTATAGTACCTATTTCACAGGGTTCTTGTGAGGATCACATGGGATAATGTAGGCAAAATATTTTATTAACTTTAAAGTACCATATAAATGTCAATTCTGGTTGCATGTGGACACCTCAGCATGGGTGGCACTGGGCAGTGTTTTTTGTTTAGGTTTTGGCCTGGTTTAGATATGCCTGAATGCCAAGGGTTTGTCTTTGCTGCTCATGCTCCCAGAAACTCAGAGGAGAATCTCTTCAGAGAAGAGTAGATCTAGAAAGCACATTTCCACACCCTCTCCCTGCATCACCTTTTTCATACCTGGATAGAGCCTGAAGAATCCAGATGAGCTGCCAAAATACTGCCAGGTCAGTGTTGGATCCCTTTGGAAATTCTCCACAAAAACAGGGTTTAAGGCTTCTGACATGTAGACTCCATTCAAAATATCTGGATCTGAGGGGCAAGATAGAGAGGGAGCAATGTGACCCCAGGATACACTTCAGGGGTCAGATTTGACATAAGTTAGTTAAGCACATATGAACAATCGAATTAATCAACAAGTACTCAGTGCCTCTTATTTGCTAGGCACTGTGTCAGGTATTTGAAACAGAAAACAAAAAATGAAACAAGCCCTACTCTGAAAGAGAACACAGAACCATTTCCTCTAATGCGTTTAGCCCAGAGCGCCTGGAAGAATACAGCCCCTGTCAGGCTGTATTCTGCCTTGTTTGATTACATCTGGAGGGCTGTGTTCATTTCTGGACACCATGAATTAGGAAGGAAGGCTGAAGAGGGCCCAGAGGACGGTAGCAGCAAGGGAATAGTGTCTGGAACAGCATAATGCCGGCCAGGTGTAAGAACTGGGACAGTTTATCCTGAAGAGCAGAAGATTTAGGAAAAGGGCAGGACATAATAGTTGTCTTACATTATCCGAAGGGTTGACACGGGGAAGAGAAATTAGATTGGTTCTCTTTGGCTCCAGATCCAAGAGCAACGGTTTAAAATTGAAAAGAGTCATATTTAGGCTTGATGTCAGAAAAATCTTCTGATAATTAGAGCTGTCCAGAAGTGAAATGGGTGTCCTTAAGAGGCAGTGGTTCTCCCTACTTAGAGGTCTTCAAACAGACCGCTGTTCTGGTAAGGAATAGAAGGCATTCATGTTTGGGTACATAGCTGAAATTCTATGGTTCTACCATGGCTGCTCCTTAAAAGTGGTGAAAGGATTTTTTGAGTGGAGAAAGTTAGAGATTAGTTACTATTCCTGAAGGATTTGCTTTCTTCTCTCTGAGCTAATTTTTTAGGACACCCAAACTCTTACTCACTGAGTCAAAAGATCAGGAGGGTTCTCTCAGCCTGGTCAAACACAGGGTAATCCAAGTTCAAGGTGGGGAGAATAGAAGAGAAAGTTCATTTCCAATCCTAGTCTTCAAATTGTGTGAAACCTTTTTATATCCCAAATCTATCTTGGGACAATGGGGTACGATTTTATTTTATTTTCTATGCCAACGTGGGAGTGAAGTTGGGAAATGATGAGATTTTGTAAATTTATTGTTCAAGCATGTCCAGCTCTTCATGACCCCATTTGCAGTTTTCTTTGCAATGATATTGGAGTGATTTGCCATTTCCAGCTCATTTTACAGATGAGGAAACTGAGGCAAACAGGGTTAAGTGACTTGCCCAGGGTCACAGAGCTAGTAAGTGTCTGAGGCTGATTTGACCTATATATAGGTCTTTCTGACTTCGGGTCTGATGCTCTATCTATTGTGTCACCCAGTTGCACAATTTAAGTTTAGAGATTTGCAAACTTTAAAGTGCCATATAAATATGAGTTAGTATGATGATTTTAATTTTTTACCCACTTTTTGATGGAATCCAGACAGAAAGAATCTTTTGAAAAGGCACTCTCCTGCTATTACTTTTTTCTATTTAATGATCTGGGGACCATTGCACTGGAGGATAAAATGACTATTTTGGTAATTGAATAAGAGTATTATGATCTAAGTTCATCTTCTGGAGACTTGCTGAAAGCACAATTCCAGTAGCAAATAGGATGACATAGATAACATGCATATTGTCATACTTCCACAAGGTTTTCATTTTTTCCTGCTAGGTCTCTATATTTTGAAGGATTTAAATTCCGCATAGTTTAGAAATTATGAGTATTTGTTATGGATATTTTCATGGCTCCAGCAGCCCTGGCTCTAATGATGCTCTAGTTGCAGGATATTTGGGGGCTTGCACTTGTAGTCCAGGGCTTTATTGTCTAGTAGTTTATAAAGGACAGAGAGCTTCTGGTGTCCAATTCTTGACACCTGAAAACATCTTTCTAGGTACCTGGTAGATGCTAAATTCTTTCAACCAGCAGTGATGCCTTGTAGTTTCCTCCATTTCACTGCATAATTTATAACAATAAGCTCAAGCTCCTCAAGAATAACATTTTTTAATAATTTCTGGTGACTATTATTATTAATAAGAGAAGTAGGAGGACCTATCTGTTAAAAAAAAGAATGAAGAAGACAACCAAGGTTGGTTCCAGGAAAGGAATTTTAGTGAAGAGAACTGGAGGAAAGGGATTTTTCACAAAAATTTGCAAACTTTGCATTAATAAATTCAGGCAATTACTCATTAATTAATTAACTCAGGTTACCTTTGTTGTAGACATTGGTGGGCAGCTGCACATTACTGATGGATGTATTCACCCACAGGCTGTTGAAGTGTTCATTGAGATCCAGAATAAATTCATCTCCAAGTTCCACATAATTGCCATTCTCGTCTTTTTCATTGATGAGGACTGAGTTGTAATAGTTAAACTAGAGATGCAGGGAAATGAGAGGGACAGAGATGGACCAGACATAGATGGAAATGCACAGTGTGAAAGAGAGAAAGGGAGAGAAATGACCTAGATCAGAGGATTCAAAGATGAAAAGATGAACAAACTGAAGTTATGGCCACATATACAAAATGAAGTGGGCAATTCAGACCAGATGATTCATGACCATATTTATATATTTTAAAATACACAGGATTGTAACAAATGCAATTATTTGAGGGGATTGGGGAGGAAAGGAAGATGAGCAAGTAGGGAAGGATTTTGGCTTGAATTACCTAGATGACCTCATTTTCCACTTTGTTTAATATATGTAGACATAGCCAGAGACAGAGACAGAGAGAATCAGACACATTTTCACGGAGAGATAAACACACAAAGATAAAGAGTATATCAGTTTCTCCTCAACTTTCTCCTCAAGTGACATGGTTCATAACTTTTCACTTTTTAAGAGATAGGCCTTATCCTATTTGGGAATGACCGGTACACTCTGCTTCCGATAGGACAATGGCCACAAACCCTTAACAGATGAGAACTTCTCCCTCTGATGACACAGACACCAGTGTCTTTTCCCTTCTTCTTCCTCTGCATCTACATACTAAACACTCTCATCAGAGGGAACTCACAGTGCTCCTAGTGGGAAGGCTATAGCTTCTGTCAGGGTTAAGTTTAGATCTTTCAGAGAATGTGTTTCTCACCCAGCAATTAGCCCTGGCATTCCTGGGGTTAGTCCCCCTATCCCTCACTTACTTCTTTAACCTAGAGCCAAAGTACGTGGGGGGAATACATTTTAAAGTTATTTAAACTGAGCTAACATGGGTTCAGGAATAACCTCATAGACAAAAGCATGTTTAGAAATCACCTTATGTCTATACCTACTGCACAGACACTTGGCTGGTGTCTAGGGTCACATTAGACATACCTTTGGACAGAGAGTGGATAGTGAGGCTACAGCAACATGTGGGGTTTGGAGCTCCTGTCCCTCCAACTCTCCAGACACCCCCAATCTGCCTCTTAGAGAAATGGCATTGGAAACAGGGGGACTTACCACCAGGGATGCATTGTACTCATGGTTGAGGTCAGCCTCCTCAGCTGCTTCAACAAGTCTCTAAGGCACACAAAGACACAATACATAGGTAATAAAGAACTGGTGTTTGGACAAACTCTTACATAATCAGTTGTGATCCCATTGTTCTCTGACCTGGTCATGTAGGTGGAATAGTCAAGAAGGATGTTGATATGCTAGAGATTGTTCAGAGGAAGGGGACCAGGATATTTATAAAGGGCCTCAAAACACGCCATAGAAAGTCTGGCTTGCTTTAACCCGTAGACTTAATGGGGATATGATAGCTGTCTTCAAGGATTTGAAGGACTGCTGTAAAAGAATGATTTGTTTTATTCTGCATGGACCCAGAAGGCAGAGCTAGGAACAATGGGTGGTGAAAGAAAGGAAGGAAACAAGTATTTATTTAATGCTTACTCTGTGCCTGGCACTGTGCCAAACACTACAAAAATTATCTCATTCTATCCTCACACCAAGCCTAGGAGGTAGATGCTATTGTTATCTTCATTTTATAATTAAAGAAACTGAGGAAAACAGAGGTTAAGTGACTTGTCCAGGATCATATAGATAGTAAGTATGTGAAGCTGGATTTGAACTCAGATCTTCTTGACTCCAGGCCCAGTGCTCTATCCACTGAGCTAGCTACCACTTATGAGAGTTTTCTTTTTATTGTTCATTTTGTTTGGGGGGTGTTCAAAGAGGAAGAGATAACAAATGCTTAAAAAATAAACAAATAAAATATAATTGCAGATCAAATAACTTCATCCTAAAGAACTGATAGGTCAAAGAACAAATTGATAGGTCAAAGAATGAATCATAAAAACGCTAGATAATTTCATTAAAGATAAAAAAAAGATAATGACAATAATGAGACAATATACCAAAATTTGGGGAATGTAGTCAAAGCAGTTCTTGGGGGGAAATTTATATCTCTAGATATTTTCTTCAACAAAAGAAAAAGAATAAATCAATGAATTGGGCGTGCAAGTAAAAAAATCAGAAAAAAGCAATTAAAAAAAATCTCAATTACATACCAAAATAAAAATCTTGAAAATTAAGAAAGAAATTAACAAAAGTGAAAACTAAACTCCTTTGAATTAGTAAACCAGGAGTAGTTTAAAAATAATGGCAACAAATAAAAGAGAAACGATTAGCTAATTTAATTTACGAAAAGAAGAAAACCAGACCACCACTATCAAAAATGAAAAAGGTGAATTTAAAACAAATTTTAAAATGAAAGAAATGATTAGAAACTATTTTCTCCAATTATATGCCAACAGCTTAGTGGGAATGAATGAAGATTTACAAAAATATAAAATGCCCAGATTAACAGAAAAAGAAATAGACAATTTAAATAACCTAGTCTTAGAAAAAGAAACTGAACATGTCATAATGATCTCCCAAAGAAAATTCCTTGGCCTAGATTTATAGGTGAATTCTATCAAACATTGAAACAGTGAATAACAACTCCAATATTATATGAATTGTTTGAAAAAAAAACAGGAAAAGGGCCTCTAGCAAATTCCTCATATTCCTTAAATTGATAAGGATGACCGTGATACCTAAACCAAGATAAATTAAACAGAGAAAGAAAACTACAGTCCAACATCCTTAATGAATATTGATGCAAACATTTAAAATAAAGTATTAGTAAAAGAAACTATAGGAACAAATCACAAAGATTATACACTAATTAGTTTGAATTTTTACCAGGAATACAGGGTTAGTTCTACATTAGGAACAGTATCAATACAAAAATAACAAAAATCATGATTTTATCAATAGATGTTGAAAAAGTTTTTGACAAGACATAAAACTGATTCCTGTTTTTAAAAAGTAGAAGTAATAGGAATAAATAGATCTTTCCATTGACGCATAGTATCTATTTAAAATTGGGAACCAGCATTATATGTAAACTAGAGACCCTTCCAATAAAAATCAGATCAAGGCAAAGCAAGAATGTATATTATTACTTATTATTCTGTATGCTGCTAGAAATGCTAGTTATTATATCAATAAGAAAAGAAAAAGAGGGAAAAAAAGGTCAAGAATCTTAATGAAGAAAAATGGGGAAAAGTCAGAAGGAAGTGGACCTATCTCTAAATGAAGGCATGTTTTGGATATTTAAGTCACATCATAAGGAAAGTAGAGGAGCAAGATAGAAATTACCTTTTAGGTCTAGAAACAGAAAGAGATAATGACAAAATAAAAGAAAGAGAGGAGCACATCAGATAAAATGAACAATTTTGGTTACAGGAAATTGAAAAAAAATTGCAGAAATAAAACGAATGAAGTTCAAATTTAGAGGGGAAACACTGGGGAAAAATCTTTGCGGGAAATTTCATTGATAAAAATGTCATTTCCAAGATATCTAAGGAATTATTTCAAGTTTATTAGAATAAGATCTGGTCCCCAAGTGACAAATGCTTAGAAGAATATGAAAGTCAAATTTTCTGTTCAGCTCAGGTTTTTTGATCAAGAATGTTTGAAAGTCCTCTATTTCATTGAATGACCATATTTTCCCCTGAAACATTATACTCAGTTTTTCTGGGTAGGTCATTCTTGGTTTTAGTCTTAGCCCCTTTGACCTCCAGAATATCATATTCCAAGCCCTTCAATCCCTTAATGTAGAAGCTGCTAGGTCTTGTGTTATCCTGATTGTGTTTCCACAATACTCAAATTGTTTCTTCTTGGCTGCTTGTAATATTTTCTCCTTGATCTGGGAACACTGGAATTTGGCTGTAATATTCCCAGGAGTTTTCTTTTTGGGATCTTTTTCTTTTTTTTCTTTTTTAAAAATTTATTTATTTACTTTTAGTTTACAACATTCAGTCCCACAATCCCTGGAGTTTCATTTCTCTCCCCTCCTCTCCTCTCCCTTCTCCCCTGCATAGCAGCATGCAATCAAATATAGGATCTACAAATACCTTCACATTAAACATTAGTTAGGTTGTAAAAAAGAATTATAACCAATGGAGCAAACAATGAGAAAGAGGAAACAAAACAAAACAAAACAAAAGAGAGAGAGAGAGCAAGTAGTTTGCTTCAGTCTGCATTCAGAATTCCAGATTCTTTTCCTTCCTGCCTTGTAACCCCACCCTTACTGGGAAGATAAGCAATTCAATATAGGTTGTGCATGTGTAGTTTTGCGAAACATTTCCAAGGTAGATATATTGTGAAAGACTGACTATATTTCCCTCCATCCTATCCCACCCCCCCCCACCCCTTGTTCTATTTTCTACTTTGACCCTGTCCCTTTTCAAAAGTGTGTGCTTCTAACTACCCTCCCCCCCAACCTGCCCTCCCCTCCATCATCCCCCCTCTCATCCCCTTCTCCACTACTCTCCTGTAGGGCAAGATACCCAATTTAGTGTGTATGTCATTCCTTCCCTAAGCCAAAATCAATGAGAATAAGGTTCACCCATTCCCTTTTGCCTTCCTGTTTTTTTCCCTCCATTGTAACAGTTATCCCTTGCCTCTTTTATGTGAGATAATTTACCCCATTCTGTCTCTCCCCATCTCTTCTC
>CM053581.1:425493636-425530363 GCA_028627135.1 Pseudochirops cupreus
TTTTTCCATGTAGGAATGTAAATAGTTCAACTTTGATAAGTTCCTTATGATTTATTTTCCCTGTTTATCTTCTCATACTTTTCTTGTTTCTTATATTTGAGTGTCAAATTTTCTATTCAACTCTGGTTTTTTCATCAAGAATGCCTGAAAGTCCTCTATTTCATTGAATGACCATATTTTCCCCTGAAACATTATGCTCAGTTTTTCTGGGTAGGTGATTCTTGGTTTTAATCCTAGCTCCTTTGACCTCCAGAATATCATATTCCAAGCCTTTCATTCCCTCGATGTAGAAGGTGCCAGATCCTGTGTTATCCTGATTGTGTTTCCACAATATTCAAATCGTTTCTTCTTGGCTGCTTTAATATTTTCTCCTTACTCCGGATATTCCTAGGAGTTTTCTTTTTGGGATCTTTTTCAAGAGGTGATTTGTGAATTCTTTAAATTTCTATTTTGCCCCCTGGTTCTAAAATATCAGGGCAATTTTCCTTGAGAATTTCTCAAACGATGATTTCTGGGTTCTTTTTTTTTTATCATAGCTTTCAGGTAGTCCAATAATTTTTAAATTATCTTTCCTGGATCTATTTTCCAAGTCAGTGGTTTTTTCCAATGAGATATTTCACATTGCCTTCTATTTTTACATTTGTTTGGATGTGTTTAATAGTATCTTGATTTCTCATAAAGTTATTCACTTCCATTTGCTCCAATCTAATTCTGAAGGAATTATTCTCTTCAGTGAGCTTTTGAAATTCTTTTTCCATCTGGCAAGTTGGGCTTTTTTAAGGCATTCTTCTCCTCTTTGGCTTTTTGGACCTCTTATGCCATTTGAGTTAATATATTTTTTAAAGTGTTATTTTCTTCAGTCAGGTTGTTGACTCTCTTTTCATGATTTTCTTGCATCATTATCATTTCTCTCCCCAATTTTTCCTCCACTTCTCTTACTTGGTTTTCAAAATCCTTCTTGAGTTCCTCCATGGCCTGTAACCAATTCCTATTTTTCTTGGAAGCTTTTGGTGCAAGAGTTCTGACATCATTGTTGTCCTGCTGTTCCATGCAAAAAAGGAATCTAAAGTTGTATTTCTGTGCTTGCTTTGCTTCCTTTGATTGCTTATGTTCCCACTCAATTACTTGACTTTTGGGCTCTTTTGCCACAGTAGAACTCTGCTTCCAAAATGGAGAGAGCTATGTCTCAAATTGCTGGGTTTCTTGCAGCTACCAGAGCTATTAGATGAGTGCCCTCTCTACAGCCCCCACATGCTCTGGCTCACTGGTCACACACCCCAGGACCACCACCCAAGACTGTAATCCAGATCCAAGCAGGTCAAAGCAAGAGCAATTATCCTCTGGTAGCTTGATCCCCCTACAATCTGCAGGCCAGGAGCTCAGAAGCAGCCACATGGCAGCAGCTGCAGCCACCGCGCCTCCTCCACTTCTCACACGGGTGTAGCAGCTGGACCATGCTCCCCCTGTTTGAACAAAGTTCCACACTGACCTTTTACTTTGTGTTTGGCATTTGTGGGTTGAGAAGTCTGGAAACATGACATCTGCTGGTGATTTACTCTCATGAAGTCTACTTTAGCCAGGACTGGTCAGGGTCGCCCTGGGGCTAAAGACTGCAGCTCAGTCCAGACTGAGCTTGGCTCCCAGTGAGCAGTCATGGACCCTTCTTGCTGGCCTGCTGGGCTTCCTTCAGCAGGAGATTTGTTTTTCTCTGTCACTTTGTGGGTTCTGTGGCTCTAAAGTTTGTTTAGAGTAATTTTTTACACGTATTGGAGGAGGTGGAAGCTGCGTTGAAGTCCTATTTCTACTCCGCCCTCTTAGCTCTGCCCTCCGTGCTTAGAAGAATTTGAAGGAATCAAAGGAAGATACCAAAGTTATCCATGGTCATGTGAAACAAAGCTCCAAATCACCATTAATTAAATAAATGCAAATTAAAACAACTTTAAGGTCTGCTTTACATCTGTCAAGACTGGCAAAAATGACTAAAAGAGAAAACGACAATTGTGGGAGTGACAGGGTATGGGCCCAAGCTTATATCTTTTTCCCTTTACTTCAAAACAGTTCGAGTCCCATTTGTCCATAGGCCCTGGGAAACCCCTCAACTTTAATTGTCCCTGAGTAATTTCCTGAAATTTTTTGAAAATTTGCTTTCGAAATGCATTTCTTAGGCCTTCTAACAGACAGATTACCATATGATCTCTCTTTCTCCTATCTTTGTTCTCTTGATAGTCCCATCCCAGGTCACTAGTGGGAACAGCAGCTGTTCCAAGGGAATGTTTTGTGGGCTCATTGCTAGCCAAATGATCCCCACATTTTTTGGGCTTGTTTCCAGATTCTCTTCTTCTCAGTGGTACAACAGGTGGAGAAAAGGGTATGCAAATCACTCTGAGAAAGCTTGGAGTCATCTGAGGGGGAAGGGCAGAAGAGGGAGGCACCTCAGCAAGACACAGGGCTGGGACCTGAGCAGGAGTAGCCAAGGGGGGCAGAGTAAGAGATATGGAAGTTAAAGGAGGCAGGAAATGAGGGAGGTTATGCTAGAGGAAAAGGGGAGGGAAACCAGGGGAAAAAGAGGGTGGCCAAGGATTGGGGGCATGGGAAGCAAGTGGACTCAGGGGAGGGTGAGGAACAGCAAGAGAGGTCGGGGGAGGTTGTGGAACTTCAGGAGGGGCTGGGGGAGATTGGGGTGGAGATAGAAACTGGGGAGGTGGTGGGAATGGAGGTGGGGAGTGGGGGAGAACTGAAGTCCTAGGGGCCATGAGGAGATCATCCAAAATGTCCAGTTGACTCCCATTGCACCTTTGTGGGGCAGCTCTAGCTATGAGCATTTGACAATATTTCCTGAGAAGGAGTCCTGAGAGAGCTAACCGAAAGCAACTATGCAGGAAATTTCTCTCCATTTTCCTTCTAACTGTAAGAGTATTATGTTGTAAAGTCCCCAAAATGGGCCATGGTGCTTCGTGGTCCCCTAGGTGATACTGAAGCCAAAAAGTGTTGCAAAAGAACACTAGCCTTTTTTTTAAAGTTCTTTGGAGAAACTAAATTTTTTTTTCCAGTTTTGTAAAAGACAACTCAAAGGTGAATTTCTGGGAATTGAAGTGGATTGACCCATTATAGGCGTGGGGGCTGGAAGTCCTTTCCTCTATAGAGGAGGATCCAGGAGTAAGAAAAACAAAGAGAAACAAAACAAGACAAAAACAAAACAAAACACCAAAAGTTACCTGAAATTTTCCCAGTTCCCTAGAGATTTAAAGAATTGGGCATACCCTTCTGGATGGGACATCTGTCCTTGACCTCCATGCTTCAGAAGCTGTGCCCAGGTCCATGGCCTCCAACATAACCAGTGGACCAAAAACCTGAGAGTGTCAGACTGAATAAGAGGCAGCCTCCTAGCTGTCTGACCTAGTGGGACCTGAGAGGTCAGGCCTGAAAAGCACCTGCAGGGTCCTTGGAGAGCAACCCCAACTGTAGGGTAAGAAGGGAGAGGGGGAGGCTTATATACCTTCCAGTCTTGGCTGGAGAAGAATTTGAGATCGGCAGTTTTCCTGGTCTCAGGCAACCAAAATGTTTGGGTTTAGAGGTACTTGGGACTCCAAAACACTGACACTCCTGGTCTTGCCCTAATGAATTTGACCCAACCCTTCTTTCAGCAAGAGAAAAATAAAATTTATTAAAGAGCTGGCATATTGTCCAGACTTTTATGAAATCTCATCATTTCCTAGACTCTTAAGGAATCTGAGCATGTGTGACTCTAGTGCCAGTGGAGCAGATTGAATCCAAGCACTTTCATGGTGGCAAGATGGATCTAATATACAGAAAGACTGTGGGAGGGATCTAGGGGTGGTCTAGAGGAGGGATTTAAGGAGGATCTTGAGGAGGATCTTGGTGGGACTGGGATGACTAGAGGTCAGACTCCAGGAACCAAGAGAATGGGATTTTGATGGGATCAAGAGTGGGAAGCAACCTGAGGCAATCAGGAGGTAACAGACAAAGCAGGGCTAGGCTAGGTCAAGGGTAAGAGAAAAAGCCAGATCAAGTGGGAAAATTCTGGGAGAATTCAAGGTGGGGGATTTCCCAAGACCTATGGACAAATGGGACTCAAATTCTTTTGGGGTAAAGGGAAAAGGTCTAGGCTTAGGCCCATATCTCGTCAGGAGGGGCTATGGGAAAACATGCCCCCTATTTATTGGTGGAGTTGTGAATTGGCCATTCTGGAAAGCAATTTAGAAGTATTTGCGCTAAATTACTGAACTGTACATACCCTTTGACCCAGCAATACTAATACTGAGTCTATACTTCAAAGAGATCAAAGAAATAGCAAAAGGACCCATACGTACAAAAATATTTATAGCAGTTCTTTTTGTGGTGGCAAGGAACTAGAATCCAAGGATCTGTCTGTTACCTGGGAAATGGAAATTGGAAATTCATTGGCTCGATAGAGAGAGTGCTAGGAGTCAGGAAGATTTAAGTTAAAATCCCACCTTAGACACTCACTAGTTGTGAAAGTCACTTAACCTTTCTCAGCCTCAGTTTCCTCCATCTGTAAAATCGAGATAATAACCCCTGCCTTACAGGATTATTGTTAGGATCAAATGAAATAAAATATGTAAAGTACCTTGAAAACCTTAAAGCACTATATAAATGCTAGTGATTTTAAAATTATCACATAAGAATGTATTGCTTTAAGAAATGACAAAAGGGGGTGGCTAGGTGGCACAGTGAATAGAGCATCGGCCCTGGAGTCAGGAGGATCTGAGTTCAAATCCAGCCTCAGACACTTAACACTTACTAGCAGTGTGGCCTTGGGCAAGTCACATAACCCCAATTGCCCTGCCCCCCCCACTCCAAAAAAGGCAAAAAAGAAAAAAAAAGGAAATGACAAAAGAAATTGTTTTAGAGAAACTTGGAAGACTTGCATTAATATAACGACCAACCATGGAGGACTGATGATAATGGTACCCTCCTCCTAACATAGAGGTGATGAATGCAGAAAGAAACGGATATATTTGGACATGGCCAATGTGGGGATTTGTTTGGCTTAACTATGCATATTTTTTATGTAAGTGTTTTGATTTTGTTCTCATTCTTAGGGTGGTGGGAGGTAGAGAGAGGAAGGAAATGCTTGGTAATTTAAAAATAAAATGAAAGATAAAGACAAATATGGCTTATTTTTATTGGAGCACCATGGCTCAGAAAGAATAGCCCAGCCTTTAGAGAAAGTCAATTGGGAATATGGAGTCATGGTCGGGACATTCCAAAAGGTAATTAATAATTTATCTTGTAACCTAGGGAGAAATTTAAATTTTTTCTGCCACTTTTGGAAGTAGGAAAAAGAGACAATATTGAGCAAATCCCTGTATACTGCCTAATAGCTTGATGATATAGGGACTTATTAGTTGGATAAAAGCATTTTCTTTACCTGTTGGTTAATTCCTGAAATTTCTCTAATAGAAGCTTCATTTCACTATTAGAAATATGGCTTTGAAATTGGCAACATTAGCACCTCAAGGACTGGGACTTCATCCTTGTGGGAACTCCCTCCACCCAAACAGCCTTACAGAAACACCTAAGACTTAGAGAGCTTTAGTCATCTTGATAACAACGATAGAGGGCATTTATAGTACTTTTAAAGGTTTGCGAAGCACCTCACACATTTTGTCTGTTTTACCTTTACAACAGTCCTGGGAGGTGAGTACTGTTACTATCCTCACCTAAGTGTCACTCATAGGAACATGCAGCACTGTCAGAGGCAGAATTTGAACCCAGACCTACTGACAGTTCCACAATGTAGTCCAGTATAGCGCAACGCTTCTCTAAAAGAAGTAACACAATGATTTTATACTAATGTTTACATTATTACTAATGCAAACTAATACTGATTACACATCTTTAGGAAAGATTTCGAAAGCAGAACTGGAGTTGGAATTAAAACAGAAGAGAGAATCTCAAGTTTTGCTTGCTTTATGATTTTGCCTGGGGTTGACCTTATTATCAAAGGCTGGGGGAATGGTATTCGCTTGTTCCACCACTGATCTCACTGATCTTGGTGCAGAACTGTGTACCGAGCATACCTTGACCTGTCTCTGTCAGGCCGTATTCTCTGTATGCCTCCATGTTGGGCCTACTGGTTATCCATGTTTCTCCTGTATTTGACTTGTCTGGATGTTGTCCACCCACATCAGTACTATTTGCCTTATGTGGTCTCACTCCACCCTCAGGGTGAAGGCTACATCTGTGTAGCTGGTTTGTCCAATACCTAGCTTGGGGCCACAGAGAGGCACTTAAATGAATAGAGTGCATTTGGATGCCCTGAGGCCCAGGGTCATTTATGGCTCTTAGGCATCTTGACTGATCTGGTCTGAACACAAAGTCATAAACACAGCTCTAGTGCCCAGCCACCCCTTCCCCTCTGCTATTTTCTACCAATCCTTGGGAATTCATGAAAGGAAAGAGTTTTTGATGGAGGAGAGCTTTTTACAAATTTTTGGTTACTTTGCATTCATTCATTTATCCAGTTAGCATCGATTGTACATTATAGGCAGTGAATGTGAGCTTATACCATTGGAAGCTTTGCTGATAGCTCAGGGTAACCCTACAGCACCAAATCCTTCACTTTCTCTTCTATATCCTTAAAACCCCTTTTTCTGGGGTTTGAGAAGAGCAGAGGAAAAAAAAGCTGGGGAGGACTAAGGGAATGAATGCAATTAGGTCCTGAACTCTATGTGAGAGAGTAACATTAGTTCCATGTAAGGGACAAGAAGAGGAGGAGGAGGATGGGGCAAAGGAGACAGAGATTTCCACCCAGACTTTATTCAGTGTTGCTGTTTGGGATGAGAAATACCCTTCATCCTTAATTTAGTAAAAAAAAAAAAATAAACACAGAGATCTCTTAGGATAAGAACAGGAGTTTATTCTCTTCCCTGGGAGAAGAGGGCGGTCTTCCCCATGACTCTTCGTGGAGAAGAGGCAAGTTACAAAAGATAGTGCTGGAATTTATAACTTAACTTAGTCAAGACCCCTCCCCGACTGTTTCCCCTCTCATTGGTGGAGAGGCAGACTTCACCAAATTCTTCCCCAACTGAGACAGCAAGGAAAGAGGTGGGGAGGGTCCCACCAGGGCGAGAATACAGACAAAGGAAGATAAAAGTGATTGACAGCAGCAATTTGAGAAGGAGGAAAGGAAAGTTAACCAGAGAAAATGGAGAAGTATTCATTCATCCCACACATTACCTTCACAGCCTCCACTTTCCTTCGTAGCATGCTTTCCATCTCTTCAGAGAACTTCTTCACAAGCTCCAAGCCGTCCACCTCCTTAATCTTCAGACTAGACTCTACATCCTTGTACTTCTGTCCAGAAGAAAGTCAAGAAGATGGTTGGGATACAAGAATTCTTACGGGAGATGGTGGCCCAATGGCTAGAGTGCTGGGCCCAAAATCAGGAAGACGAGTTCAAATACTGACATTTACCATCTGTGTAACCCTGCGCAAGGCACTTACTCATCGTTCACCTTGGTTTCCTCAAATGTAAGATGGCATTAAATAACACTTACTTGGCAGGGGTGTTCTCAGGATCAAATAAGATATTTGTTTAAAAAAAAAAAGCACTTAGCACAGTGCCTGGAACACTGTAAATGCTTATTCCTAGCTGTCACCATTCCATGTTTTGTTGGAATACTGCCCTAATTGGTGACATCTAGGCTCCAACTGGGAGCATCCACCTTGGTGACTAAGATTCAGATGTGCTCCCTAATTATTTCTCAGACTCCATTAGTACAAAGCCCTAAATTTAGCACTTAATTATACACAAGCTATCCCTTATGCTTGGAAGCCTCTCCTCTCTATCTGTAAAGTCTCTTCCTTTCAGGCCTAAAGCACACACCACCTCCTTTGCGACCAAGTTGTCTGGGTTATTTTTCTGGTCTGATCCTTTGAACATCTCCTCAGGAAAGCTGAGAAGGGAGGTAAATTTAACATAATGATTATAGAATTATAAATTTAGTACCATAAGAGACCTCAGAGATTAATGAATCCTGACAGTCTCTGCATTTAATCATTCCATTTCCTAAGGCTATGTTCAAATGCAATTATGACTTTAAACACAAAAATATGTTTAAGAAGATTGAACCAGAATTTTAAAAGAAAGAGAAAATTATTTCTCCTGCCTCAAAGTTTTGAAAGTACTTTGTTGGAACCTCCCTTATGCCCTTATCACATTCTATCTTCTATCATATTCATTTTCGTTCAGCTTGAATTGATTAGCACCCATTAGACTAAATGTGCCTCAAGGACATTTTTTCATCTTTGTATCTTCAGTTCTTTAAGGGGGTGTTCTCGAGAAGCTTGGAGGCAGGAAAATTTGTGTTCATTTATTAGCAGTGTGGCTCTAACCTCTCCTCTGTGCCTCAAGGAGTACACTAGGATATATCTACTGCACAGATGGAGGGAGTTGATGCACTAGGAATTCTCTTTGTCTATGGAATTGCAGAACCTTCTGGAGATAAATATCCCTAGTGCCCAGAACATTTAATACTGCCTTGTGTAGCACTTTTTAATTGCTTCATGTATGAAAAAGTCTCATCTCCTAATAAAGTTATAAACTCCTAGAGGGGGAAGATTATCTTCTCATTTTTTTTTTACATTTTTTCACAATATACTACATTATAGGGACAGGGATTAGACCTGTGATTTCGCTGGTATAGGGAAGTCCTTAATGAGAAACCTCTCTCTATGAGGTACATTGCCACCTTTTTTGGTAACTCATAGTCTTAGAGAGTTGCACTGGGTTAAGTAATTAATTGCCCAAGGTCACACAGCCAGGATGTGTCAGAGAACTATTTGAACCTAGGATTTCCTGGCTCTGTGATCAGCTCTCTATTCACTATACCATACTATCTGTTGCTTTATGTTGTACGTTATGTGTAATAATGAAAGCTCAATAAACATAATTTAATTTTTCTCTAATGATTTTGGAAGGCACTTTAGAGTGCTACAGTGCCCTAGAGTCTCTGGATTTGGACCTGGAAGGGACCATAGCTTAGCATGGCACTAAATGTAGAAATTAATTTAGGTAATATAATTTTTATATGATACTGGCTAGGCCCAAGCATGAGCACTGACTATCCAATTATTTAAATTGTTTTCTTTTGTAACTGTCTCTAAACAAATTCCTTGGTAGATTGACTTCCAGATATTTTGTGCTTTTTGTAGTTATTTTGAATGGGACTTTTCTTTCTATTATTTTTCTCCTTGGTTTTGTTGTTGCTATATAAAAATACTATTGATTTTTGTGGATTTATTTTGAGATCTTGCAATTTTACTGAAGCTATTAATGGTTTTACATAGTTTCTTTGCTGATTTGCTAAGGTTTTCTAGGTAAACCATCATATTGGCACTTCCCTTTTTTTTTTTGCTTACATTTACACCTTTGGTTTCTTTCTTTTTTCTTATTGCTATTTCTATAATTATGTAAGATAATAACAAGAAAGAAAGGCATCCTTACTTTATTCTTTTCTTTATTGAGAAAACTTTTAACGCAAGAATCGTTCATTTTTTTGCATGTCATAGACTGATTTGGTAGTCTGGTAAAATTTAGGGATCCTTTCTCAGAATGAGATTGCAAAGGAAACCAATCATACTGAAATACAATTGTCAAAATATTTTAAAAACAAAGCAACAAGTTCACAGACCCCAGGTTAGTAAATCTCCTAAGATTGCTCTGTTGAAAATAATGCTAGCTTTTGGTTTTTGATATACATTTTTGGTCATTAAAAAAAAAAAGAACAGAAAAGAACCTCAGAGATCATCTACCCTGATCCTCTCACTTTTATGGGTAAAGAAACTGAGGCCTAGAGAAGTTAGTGGTACACCCAAGGTCACATAGGGAGTAACAGAGTCAGGATTCAAACACAGATTTTCTCATTCTAATTCAAACACAGATTTTTCAATGTACTTTCCACAACTTTTTGCTACTTTTATTCATTTTTTATAGGCATCAGCTCTCACTGGACTGTCCAAGGGTAGAAGTAGTATTTATTAGAGATATGTATTTAAGAAAATCCCAGGTAAGCCAGCATTGCTGTAGCCTATTGGTGAGAGGATGCCAAGTTGGGCAAAGCACACAGTGTGCTTCCCAACTCTCCCTCCCTCCCTGTTGTTACAAAAAGTCATCCTGAAGGTGATTTGAGGAAAAGCAATTTTTTATATTTTAACATCAAGCGGTCCACACCCATTGACTTCTTTCCTCAAAACCGCCTCTTTGAATCACTGTCCAGCTGTCTTCAGCAAGCCAGGGTCTGCTGTACCCTAGGGATACTGCTAACTTTTGGACACAGAACTGTTAGCACATGAGTAATTTGGCTTTCTTTATCTCTTCCAGGGTGACAGGTTTCCTTTAAGAAGATGTATCTTGTAAGATCTTGAAAAAGCTCTTTATGGAAAATCATTCTCTCCCTTCTCAGATTGTTACGAATATAAACTCCCTAACCACAGGTCTTGCTGCTGCCAACAAAGCTTGTGCCGGGAGAACACTGGGTTCCCAGAAAAGGGTGGAAAGGTTCCCCTGTCATGCCATGTCATGGTATTTAGTGAGGGCTTTCTTGGAATAGGGACTTAGGGACCAAAAATTCAAGCCTAAAGCTTTAATTTCCAAATCTAGTCTAGTATTAAGATTAACCAAAGTGTATCAGCAATGTGCTATAAGCTCTAGATTTGGAGTCAGAGGACCTGGGTTTGAATTTAATCTCTGCTACTTCCTAGGTCATGACCATTGGCAAACCACTTAATGCTCCCTATGACAGAACATGAGAGTTAGAAGGAAGCTTTCAGGTGTCTAACCGTCAACTGGCCAAAAGTTCTTCTACAACTTCCCCATCCATCATCCAGTCATATCTTTCCCATCTTGTACTTGAAAGGATGGTTTGTTTTTCAAATCCAAGTATAGAATCATTCATCTATCCTCACTAAACATCATCTTTCCTTATCCAAGGGGGTAAAACTAGATGATTTCTCACGTGCCTTCTAGCCCTAAATCCTAGGATCCTGCCTGCTCTTGACCTGCCTCTAGGGGAGAGGACAATGCCTCACCAAAGCATGCTATGCCAAGGACAGGGAACAGGGCTGGTCTTACACATGGTGTATAATGTAAGGGGACAATGCTATGTATATATACATATTATATTCAAAACATATTATATGCTATTGTATGATGCTGGCAAGTCCCAACAATGAGCGCTGACTATTCAATTATTTAAGTTGTTTTCTTTTGTAACTAGAAGGGACCTTAACTTAGTATGACACTAAATTTGGAAATTAATTTAGTTAATATCAAAGTTTTTTGGGGTGGCTAGGTGGTGCAGTGAACAGAGCACTGGCCCTGAAGTCAGGAGGGCCTGAGTTCAAATCCAACCCAGACACTTAACACTTACTAGCCGTGTGACCTTGGGCAAGTCGCTTAACCCCAATTGCCTCCAAAAAACAAAAAAATAAAAAAATAAAATAAATTTATATAATGTATATTTTACATAATGTATGTTTGTATGTTTTATGTAATGTATGTTTTGAAGTGTAACAGGAACATCCCTTCCCCTAAATGAAAATAAGACATCCCCTACTCAAGTATGAAATTCTATAATTAGAGATTCATTCTTTTGAAAGGAAAAAGCATTTATATAGTGCCCACCACGTGTCAGGCAATGTGATAAGAACTTTAAAAAATCATCTTATTTGATCCTCTGTACAACAACCCTTACAAAGTAGGTGCTGTTATTATCCCCATTTTAAAGTTGAGGAAACTGAGGCAAACAGGAGGTAAGGGACTTGCCCAAGGTCATACAGGTATTTTTTGTTTCTATATTAGCCATATTGTGAAAAGACAAAGCAAGAAAAATAAAGTTTAAAAAAATCTGCTTTAATCTGCATTCAGAATTCATCAGTTCTCTCTATGGAGGTGGTCAGGATTTTCATCATGAGTTGAGGCCAAATTTAAACTCAGATCTTCTTAACTCTAAGTATACCACTTAGCTTTCATGTGCTTCTCTTTCACTGTGGGCTTTATAGCCCTAACTGGCTACCCCACATCACTTGATGCCCCATGTCCAAGGTTCCCAAAGCATACAATACCACTCCCTGGAGGCCACTGGAAGGATACAGGGTGGAGGCAGTGGGCCATGGGTATAATTGGAGGGTGCTGAATAAAAATAAGGGGGTGGTGAAAACATAAGGAAAGAAGAAAAGAAAATTTTGAAAAAACCATTTGTACATGTTTTATCTGTTGCGTAACAGAGTTGAAGTCATAGTGATTACATCATTTTCCAAATTATGCAAGTTATAACTGATCAGTAGTCAAAGTCTACCAACAGGCAAGTGTTGGCCAATGAGTGTGTTGCACATTGTTTGGAAGTCCAGCATGCATTGGCAGGATTATGTGCACATAATGACTTGTTTACAATACAATAATATAAGGTTATATGACTCAATATTATATCATCAAAATTTCAATGCAGGGAAAAAACCATAAATATACAATGAATTATTAAATTTAAGATGTAGCATTTTTTAAAAATACATTTAATATTTTCTGAAATGGCAAATTTTTAAAAAGTGTTATAGGGTTAGAGAAAGTAGATTTCCAGGGCGGCACTGAGTAATATTTTTTCAAAGGGGGCAGTAGGACAAATAAGTTTGGGAACCTCTGCCCTATGTGATTGCCATTTGGGAAAGCCAGGCAAAGGTTCAAGAATGTGGTTCTCAAGTCTTCTCATCCTAAGAACTTTCACTCACCCTTTACATATTTACTTTCTAGCATACTTCTATAGCCACTCTTAAGAATTGGTCTGGGGTGGGATTACCTTCTTTAGCAGAAGTGATCCGGAGTATTTCGTCACCAAGGCATAGAGGTCTCCACCAAATGTATCTGCCCAGAGTTTCACCCTGCCAGGGAAGAGGGATATATTCACATTCACATACATATGCTTTATTACATCTGAAAGAATAGCTCACGTCAAGGAAAGGGGACTAAAATTTCAGCCACAGTCTGTAGATGAGGCTCATGTAAAGCAGGAATGAAGTGACACCCACTGTGCAAGTAGTTATGGTCTAATACAATGTCCAGGTACCGGAAAGTTAGAACAGAACTGGCATCTACTTGATGGGGATAAGAGTGATCATAACAACATCTCATATTTCCATTTTGCTTTAAGGTTTACAAAGTGCTTTCCCCACAGTAATGTTGTGAGGTAAATACTACTTTTAAAAATTCAGACCTGTGATTACACCAGTGTGGAATATTACCAGTGCAGCTAGCTGGATAGATTGCGAGGCCTGTAGTCAGGAACACCTGAGTTCAAATCTGACCTCAGACACTTACTAGCTATGTGGCCTTGGGCAAGTCACTTAACTCTGTTTGCCCCAGTTCCTCATCTATAAAATGAGACAGAGAAGGAAATAGCAAACCACTCCAGCATCTTTGCCAAGAAAACCCCAAATGGGGTCACAAAGAGTTGGAAACAACTGAACAACAACAATAATAGTGGGTTATTCCCTGCACGGAAACTCTATCAATGGTGGAGATTTGGATATTGCCAACTTATTTTTTTAACTAGGACGTGTCCAAGTCAAGATTTCAGTCTTTCCATTGTACCGTGATTCTTCTGTTTGGCTTTGGCTTTAGAGATAAGAATGCAGGCCTGGAGATAATAAGAGGATGATGTGGGGCTGAAAGGAGCCTTAGAGGTCATCTAGTTCAACATTCATTTTACAGATGGTGAAACTGTGGTAACAAAATCTCAGGGCTGGGAGGGACTGCAGAGACCAGAGGTGCAACTGATACTTGAGCAAGAATGTTCACTGTAGCGTATCCAATAAAAGACTTTGAATTCAGAGCAATGACATAGACTTTGGAGAGAACAAGAAAGGAGGTCAGTGACAGAACCAGAGATTTTGGGGAGAAGGTGAAACCTTGGACTAAAAGCAAACTCAAGCATTCCTTTAGTCACAGACCCACAGAGTTTATTTGCTTCTTTGATGGTATATATTTATTATAATGGTAAGTTCTATGGGTGGTAATAGAGAGGGCTGCGGGGGAGGAGTGGGGAAGTTATTGGGAAGTAGGACTTAAAAAAGAAATGAATCAATGAAGCATTTAAAAACGAGGGAAAAAAAGTCAGCTAGTCCATTTTCCAGAACTACAGCCAACTCATCCTGGTCCACAATCAAAGAATAATAGTATGAGCTCTAAAAAACTGGGCGGGACCTGTGTGTCACACTAGATATGCAAGGGTAGAATTCTAGTTAGCAATAAGAGGCTGACTGTAAAATTGGGCTCACCATTTTTTTTTAACAAAGGACAATTGGGGTTAAACACAAATACTCCTGAAATTCCCATTCAAGTGAAAATAATTGATTATATCCCTCCCATAAGAGCAGATTTTGTGAAGAAGTGAGAGAGCTCAAGGGTACGCCTACCTGAAGGGAAAACTGGGGGAGGGACATCAGATAGAACAAACTGGTGCAGACTTGAAGAACCCAGGCTCACCTCCATACCCCGAGGGACAAAAGGGAGAGGAGAAGAACTTTATTTTGGACTGTTAACTGTAACCAAATTGTTAAAAATAGCCTAACCAATAACTCAAAGTGCTTTCTGATTATAGAGATTAAATAGATAGGCAGCACTGTGTGATAGAAAGAAAGCTGGCCACAGGAAGACTCAAACTGAAGACCCATTTCTGACTCTTACTGGCTGGCCCGGTGCTCTACAATCTGCAACTATAAATTGCAGAGGAGGTGCCAACCTGCATAGGTAGAGGGGGTTTCCTGACGTGGGAATTCCTTATTCTAGTGAAACCTCAGGCCCAGTCCTCTATCTCCAGGTGATTGTAGTTACAATGTGCCCTCTCCTTCATTATCTAATAAGGACACCATTATTCCTGAACATCACTCTAAATGAGTTTATGATGAGATAGATGTGTGTCATAGTAATATAGACTATTAGTCCTAGGGATTAGTTATGCCTAATACCATTTGTTGAGGAGGATTCCAAATATTTACAGCTGTGACTTCCAAAGTTGACGAAATTTTGAAGAAAAGGGGAGATTAGAACATAAGGTGGGGAGCTTTAAAACAGATTGGGGAAGAGGAGCAAAGATGACTTGGGGGAAATGGCATATATAGGAAGGAACAGACCACAGGGATTTTTAGAAATCATCTAATACAAATTCTCATTTCACAAGCAAAGAAATTGAAAGAATGTAAGAGAATTGAGATAATATGGACAAAATCAATGTAGAAAGGTTGTGCATTGAATAGGAAGTATAAACGAGGCAAACTCAGATTCTATGAATCTATGAAAACAGAAGTGACTTGTCCCAAGTTTATACAAATTCTAAATCCTGGAGCTGGGATTATATGGAGTGAAAAGGTTTATAGGATAAATGGGGAGATGAATACTTACGTTTCCAGCGGTATCTTCTTTTGGCTTTGGGTGAAAGGCAGAAAAAAACTGATGAGCAAATAAAGAAAGACCACCATTTTCTGCAAGAAGGTACGGGTGACCAGTATTGGAGGGGAGTGAATTCTGGATGGAACACTGTCTGGATAAAAACTCAGGATGCCAGGCATAGTGCCCCTGCTGGGGTGGCAGGAGTGGAGAGCCATGGGGCCCATCTAGGTCCACATTGTATTATCCTCTTTCTGTTCTTGTATGCTAAGTGTACAAGTCCCACCTTCTCTACCCGGCAGCTTCTAAAGGATTTGGAGCTTCTCAGATGTGACCCAGAGCAGCAAAACTCATAGTAGTCAATCACAGGCTAGGATGGTTTCAAGAGAGTGAAGACTGTGCTGTCTTCATTTGGCGCTAGCCAGCAAGGAGTAGTGTGTAGGGGAGGGAAGGGGAAATAGCAGGGGTCAGTGAGCGAAGCTCAGTGATGACGAAAACCTCTTAATCCTCCACTCCAATCTGCTAATCCCCAAAGAAACAGCAGGGATGGGGGAGGATGAGATCACTCAGGATTGCCCTGCTTTTGGGAGACAGGATTTCTTCCTTCAGTCAGGGGTCAAAACCAGCCCTCCTACAACCTAGCTTAAAAGTCACAGTCTCATTTCTGGAGAATAGTCTCCTCCAACCAAGATTGACATTTTTACCCCTCTCTGCCCTACTGTGGATTCAAGACAGTAGAGACAGCTTGCTTGTAGAACCAAAAACATGATTATTTATCTAAAACAAGAAGGGCCACAATCCTAATGCTCTGGGATGCCTTTTAAGTAGGGATGAAGGAAAGAAAATTACCTGTACAAAATTACTTATTTGGGGATTAAAAGTAATACTATATTCCTGGAAAGGCAGCGTGGCATGGTGGATAGAGAGCTGACCTGATAGTCATGAAAACCTAGAGTCAGCTTCTCTCTCTAAGACATCCTGGTCATTTGACTTTGGGCAGTTCATAGAATCTCTGAGGGACCTACTCAACTCTCTAAGACTCTTAATTGCAGAGGAGTTGCCATTATGCATTTTTGGAAAAAGTTTCTTCACCAGGATTTTCCTCTACCAATGAAATCACAGGTCCAAACCAAAAATTATATTCTTTAAAAGACAGAGAGATACTACAAGGTCAATGCCCTCTAAATAATCAGCATTATAGAGGGGGAGGGGAAGTTTATTATTATCTTTGAAATTTATTTTGACTTTTATTGATAATGGGGATGAAACTATGGATCTCTCACTCATTCAAGGAAGCTCACGTTAGTAGGAGGATATGCCTAACTATGATTGTCATTTCATTTCTCTAAAACTCAGTTCCCTCATCTGTATGTAACAGAGGACCTTGCCAATAAGAAATGGTGTCCAGATCTGGGGGTATAGGCAATGGGAGAATAGGCATCACACCATCTTGGACGCTTAGAGAGTTTGCTTTCAGATATGCACAATGGAGAACTCTGTCTTCCAGAGCATGGGTGTAGATTCTGCGACTGCTGCCTATTCACTTATTACATGATGATGAAAAGCTTTCCAATTGTCTGTGGAACTTGAACTCTGAATACAAAGGCTCCAGGATTGTGGCAAGCCTCCTGTTGGGCTGGATGGGTGGCAGAGGTCTGCTCACCCTGCCTGGGCCAACATGAAGGCATGAGTACATGGTGAGGCTATCTGTTATGTGGAATTATTTCTTGATCTTAAGTGATGAGTGTTAGGGAAGTTTTGAAAGACAGGAAGAACAACCAGAGATCTGGGAACTGGAAACCACAGCAGAGTTTCTAGTGAGGAAGATAGCCCCAAAAGCAACCTGCTGGATTATGGCCCAACACTGGATCAATATGGCAGCCAAGAGGCCATGTCCTGATTGAGCCAATTCTCCCCAAGCACTGAGGTGGTAGGGGAAAGAATATCCTCATTTCAGGGGACTGACTATATTTGACTTTATCTTTGTGTCTTACTACATCTCAGTAAAAGCTAATTGATGTTAATTGATTACGGGAGGATATCAACAGGTTAAATGATACTGGGAGATATTAACCGGCACTTGGTGAGAATACAACACAATAGGGTTTGAGACAAGAGCAGGATATCGCCAGTGACAAAAATAGCTCCTTCTGCCATTTCTGTTGTTGATGGGACATAGTGAATTGCACAAGATAAGCATACATGAATGAGTTGTGATCTCCTTAGCAAATCTCATTACCTTATCTCCACCCCTACTCCCCACCCCAAACTACTCTCCTTTCAAACTTTCTTATTTCTGTTAAAAACACAACCATCTTTTCAGTCATCCTAGTTAGAGACCTTGGTTTGCTCCTCAGCTCCACACTCTTCATCACTCCACATATTAATCAGTTGCCAAGTCTTGTTGTTTCTACCTCTACAACATTTCGTGGGTCTTGTCTCTACTCACACAGCCACCACCCTTGTTCAGGACCTCACCACCTCTTACCAGGACTATTTCAATAGCTTCCTAATTAGTCTCCCTATATCGAGTTTCTCCCCTCTATCCTCCACAGAACTGCCAAATCGATATTCCTAAAGTGAAGATGTGACCATGTTTTTCTATTCAATAGACTTGAGTGAATTCCTCTTGACTTTAGAATCATTTCATCTTTTTCTTATCTTTTAAAAATGTCTGTTTTTGTAAATTTTTAATAAATGTAATAATTATTTCAGTAGTATATGTGTAGACATTATAAACAGGTTTGGGGTTTTTTTGCTTTCTGGAAGGGGGAGGCAGGGCAATTGGGGTTAAGTGACTTGCCCAAGGTCACACGGCCAGTAAGTATTAAGAGTCCAAGGCCAGATCCAAACTCAGGTCCTCCTGACTCCAGGGCTGGTGCTCTATTCACTGCACCACCTAGCTGCCCTTATAAACAATTTTTTACTGATAGGGGCAGGCATCCAAAGGATTTTGGAAACCACTGGCAGTATAATTATATAATTTCATGAAGGAAATTAGAAATTCTGTGAGGTAGAAGTGAAGAAAGAATATATTCCAGGCATGGGGAATGACCAGTATAAAGGTGAGAAGACAGATGCGTGATGTGTAAGGAACAGAGAGAAGTCCAGTTTGGCTGGACTGTAGGATGTGGGAAGGGGATTGATATATAGTGTAGCTAGACAGGTAGGTCACATTGGGTAGGATTTTAAAAAGTCAAACAGAGGAGATTATTTTTGGAATTTAAGGAGGGAAATTGGGAGGTAACATGGTGTAATGAGAATGGGAATTTGAAGATCTTCCCTCCCCCTTAATAGACCTAGGGGAGAGTTTGAAGACCTCCCCTAATTTGAAAGTAAACTGTGCCCCCTGATAGGCTGAATGTTGTCACATGGAGCCTGTGGTGGGAGGAGTTTGCTGAAGGGAAGCAGAGCCCACAGGAAGCTGGTGTTCAGAGCTAGTGAGATGATGGAGGAGACAGGACACTCAGGCAAGGAGATAAAGAGGTTTGTGAGTAAATATTGATCTTGTATTGGTTTGTGGGAAGGCTGAAGCATGCTGTGACTCTCAGCATTATTATGGCTTTTGATTATCTTTGATACTATGATGGAATCAACTTATTGGTTTTGTGATTCGGCTTTCTGGTGTCTAAATAAATGCTTCAGTTCTGTCCTTTACCTGGAAAATCTGTTATATTTTGTGATTGAACATCATGCAATATTTATAGTCACGGTCTTTATTGTGATTGTGGGCACTGTAAATATTGCATTGGTGCTACTAATCTTAGTCTTTGGTAGCTATATGGAGGATAGATTGGAGTGGGGAAAAAGTGAGGAAGAGAGACCAATTGGGAGCTCATTGCAACAGCTCAGGCAAGAAGTGATAAGGGCTTCAAGGTATAGGGTATTAGCTGTGTGAACAGAAAGAAGGGTTGGATGTAAGAAATGTTACGTTGATACAAATGGCAAGTTTTGGGAATTGATTAGATATGTGGGTTAAAGGACAGTTAAAAGTCTAGGATAATGTTTTGGTTATAAACCTGCAAAACTGGAAAAACAGTAATGACTTTTTTGGAGAGAGTTTTGGAGAGAGTTTTTTGAGGGGAAAGATAGTGCTGTTTTGAACATGTTGAGTTTGAGACGAGTCTGGGACATCCATTTTGAAAATCACAGAGCCTAGAATTATAGAAACCATAGGACGTCCTTCAGTAAATGTTTAGTAAGTCTTTACTTGATGCACAGTATAATCTGTCATCTTTCTCCATGATCTCTTGCAAATAAACTTGTACTATATATTTGTGTTCCCCATGGAACAAAAGACTAGTAAAAAAAAAAAAATCAAGTATTTGCTGGCTCGGCAGTTTCTGGACTCTTCTGGTCTCCCTGTTGTGGTGACTGCTTTTCTCCATTGAACTTCTGTAAGAATCAATAACCAAAATAGAAAGTAACTGAGTCCTAAATGTGGGAATCATTTCTTTATTGGTTGTCTGTGTGCTGCCACCCAACTAATCCTTGATTAGTTATAGCAAATATGAAAATTTACATGAAATTTTCAGGTCAGGTAAAAAGGGAGGACACTGTGTATAATTAGAGCAGTGGTTCTCAACCTGTGGGTTATGTTCAATTTGTAACAATGAAAATACATCCTGCACATCAGATATTTACATTACGATTAATAACAGTAGCAAAATTACAGTTATGAAGTAGCAATGAAAACAATTTTATGGTTGGGGGTCACCACAACATGAGGAACTGTATTAAGGGGTCGCGGCATTAGGAAGGTTGAGAACCACTGAATTAGAGCACATTCAACTCTGAGAAATGTGAAAATGGGTAGATAAATTGATTTTGGTTGCCACCATTTCTTGCAGAAGTTTAACCGATAGGAAGTTTATAGATGTCTCAGCAGCTTTGTGCTGGTATGTCATAAGCATGTACTTGAAGACGTTTAGAAGGTACCTGACAAGGCAAACAACATCATCAAAGGTACACTTGAATTTTTTGAGGTTGTTTGCTTTCTTTACTGCCTTTTCTCTTCAAGAAAATATTCATCATATATCAGCCTGAAGCTTTCATTTCCTAATCCCAAACACAATTCTTCCTAACATTTTCCACCATCCTCCTTGTACCTACTTTCAGTTTCCTCATCTGGACATGACTAAAACAACTGAACAACGACAATATGTGGTTATATACAAATCACAACATTTTTAGTTTCATCTTCTATAAAATGGTTTCAGTTTCTTCATCTGGAAAATGAAGGTTTTGATTAGATTACCTCTAGGTAATCTTAACCCTTCCAGGTATAAATTTAGACTGATTCTTAGTACCATCTGCTCCCTTTTTAGTTCACTGTCTCTGAATTGAATTGTTAAATTTAGCCACTATATATCTTGGAGTGTACAGCTTTCAGTTTTTTTTTTTCCTGGAGGCGATCTGTGAATTCCTTTAATTGAAATTTCATTTTCTATGTTCAGAAGCTTTGAACAGTTCTCTTTTATTATTTCCTGCATTATGGTGTTAAGGTTTTTTGTCCTATCATGTTCTTCTGGGAAATCTATGATCCTTAGGTTCCCTCTATATATCTTGTTCTCAAGATCCATAGGTTTTGCTTGTATATTAAGCATTTTTTTCTTTTAATGTTATTGTTTTTTGCTTCTCTTCTTCTAGACTGTCCTTCACTTCTGTGCAGCAGCCTTCCCAATCTATTATTCCCTCTATTGTTTCTTCGGTAAAGTTTGCCATTACAGATTCCAGTTTTTCTACTCTATCCATCATTTTTTCTGTGCTAGACATAAATTCTGCTCTTACAATTCTCATTTCTTTTTTGAACCACTTAGTAACAAATGTGTTGTGGAATTTTAGAACATGAAATCACAACACACTGAGACAGGAGATGTTTTATCTTTGGTATACAATTTCTGTTTTGGAGGGGTTTTACAAGGTCATGGGTATCGGAGAAAATGTCTAGTTCTCAATTTTGTTGTTCACATGCCCCGGAACTCCTCCATTTTGTGACTGCACAAAAGCATCTAAAAATTTCTCCTTTGGGATGTTGATCCTTTGAAGAATCTGGAGCTGCTCCCATTGTACCATACCTAATGGGGGAGATACAAGTTCTTTGCTCATCTATCAGATTGCCATTGTGGTATACCCCTCATCTTTCCCTAGACAAAATCTTATGCTGACACATTTGGGTGTTATACTATTCTAATCTAGCATGCAGAATGTCCTTGGAAGCCTTGCCCCAGAAACCTGCCAAACAGGGTTATTCACTACTTCCCTTACACACTCCACTCTCTACTGCCGTGGTTCCTCCATGCTTTCCCCACTTTTCCACCATTCCGTGCCCCCCACCCCCTTGCCTTCTTCTACCTCTTTAATCTTCCCTTTTCCCTCATTTTCTACCATCTCCACCTAACCTTTACAGCACAATTTATATCCCACCTTCTCTAGGAACTGATTTTTTTTCCTCCTTAGACCTCACCTTGCTTGCTGCACCTTTTTAATGTACTTTTGATACCTGCAGATTGCATATGACAGTCTGTATTTACAGCATGTGATTCTTGGGGAACTATAATAGTGGAAGCAGTCCAAGTTGGCTGATGTCCTTTCTCAAGCCTACTGGAAAACAACAACATACTGATAATCCAGCGAGGAAGTAAAACATTTGATTTGCCCTGGTACCAGATGGCCTCTGCTTGAGCCACTAGCCAAGTGGTCTTTCCAAAGTTCCCTCTGGTACATGTGTAGGATAGCCTTCTCAAATGCTACAGTATTACCTCTGGTACCACAGGATGCTCACCCTGAAAATGACTAGTTACTTCCACCACAGCAGAAGTGCACAGTTGTAAATGGTGGTGGGGACAGATTAAGTTCATGCCAGCTGGATTCAGAATTTAGCTAGAGGGTGGTAAGGAATATTGCTCAAAATATTCCAAATGTGAAACTTATTACTCTAGAGCCCTGACCCCATCTGGAATCTCTTCTCTCAGTACTAATAAGAAACCACATTCACAGAACACAGACACTTAACATGCTTTGACCACTTTATTTATTGAATATGGCAAAAATGAAAGGAAAAATGTTAAGCATTTACATTTAGCCCTGTGCCATCTTCCCAAACTCCTACTTACCATCTCAATTCTTCATAAGGATTCCTCAATTCCAGTTACCTACAGATTGCGGAAAGGGAAGAATGAGCAAAGAGTTTGTGTCTGTGACTTTGGCCATACAGTATGAAGAAGGGAAAGTAGGGGAATGGTGGGGAAGGAGATTGGCCTCCTTGTCCCTGGTTCACCAGTCCATCAGATTCCTAAGAGCTGACAGTTTCAGGTTCTTAGAGCCCTTTTTCCTCCTCAAGACCTAATATTACCTTTGCTATAGGGTTTCAGTTATCTCCATGGAGCTAGCAGGGATGTGGGAGGAGCTGCTTCCTCCCCTGGTCCTGCTGATCAAGTTTTATAGGTAGCAGGAAGCATCACTTTAATCACAGTGACTCTATTTCCTGTCCCCCGTATGGCCACCTGGTGGATTCTGCTTCAATGATAATGGAAAAGCAGGAACTTTAGACCCAAAGGCACAATTAAGAGGTAATATGGACCACAAGCCTCACAAATGGCTGAATATGAATGTGATATAATGTGTTGTAAGAAATGAGGTAATAGATGATTTCAAAGAGATATGGGAAGCCATGATCTTATGCATAGTGAAGTAAGCAGAACCAAAAGAACAATTTACATGATAGCATCAATAATAGAAAAAGGAATGATTTTGAAGACAGACTGATGAATAATTTACATATGTTGACATATGTGTATATATATATATGTATTGCGTGCATTTGTTACAAGAATTTGTAAGGAGATTTCTATAAAAAAAAAAACCTTTAAAAACAGAGAAGTTTACCGGGGGTGTAGAGAAGTGAAATATTTCTTGATCTTTCAGATAAGGTACCTGTATTATTAGTTGGCATTAACTGTTTTACTTTGTTAAGAGAGCTATTATGGAATGGGGGTAATCTGGCAATGTTTTTAATATAAAGTCAACAAAACTTAAAAAAATCAAATTAGCTAATGGTTTGTCTTATTTTAATCAGTTTTTTAAATTTTATCATTTTAATGTTTTTAAATATTTTCTTTTATTTGATTTTCAAAATGACTTTTCTGTGTTTAATTAGGACTTTGATTTTTTTTAAGGGCTTTGCTATTTTTTAAAAGAGTTGCATGCCTAATTCACCAATGTGTTCTTTCTCTTTTTTGTTTATGAAAATGTTTAGAGATAAAAATGTCCCTTATGGACTGCTCTGGCTGTATCACAAGTTTTGGTGTGTTTTCTTATTGTCATTGTTTTTTAATAAAATTATCTATTATTTCTATGACTTGTTCTTTGACCCACACATCCTTTAAGAATTAGTCTCCATTTAAATTAAATTTTAAATTTAAATTCAGCTTTTATGCATTCGTTTATGAATTTTTTATGCTTTAGCATACGGCCAATTTTTGCAATTTGTGTATACCCATGCTTTTGTTATCTATATTCAGTAATTGACAGAGCTCTATCATATCTAACTTCTAAAATTCCATTGTTTTGTTTTTGCTAGATTTTATCTAGGTCTGAAATGGATATAGTGTGGTCTAAACTATTAGTTTTGTTATCTGTTTCTCTTTATAATTTGATTAGCTTTAGCTTCAGGTATTTGAGTGCTATGTCATTTGGTGCAAATACATTAAGTATTGGCATTATTTCACTTTCTATGGCACTTTTAAGCAAAACATAGGCCCATTCCCCCCAACTCTTCTAAACACGTTTATTTTTATTGTTGCCTTGTCTGATATTATGATTGCCACTCCTGCTTTTGGGGGATTTGCTGTAAATGTAGTAAGTTCTGCTCTAGTTCCATTTTGAATCTGTGTGAATGTTTCAGTTATTTCTTTTAAACAACATATAGTTGGCATGTTTTCTAATCCATTCTGCTATCCTCCATTTTCTGAGTAAATTCTTTTCATTTACATTCATAGTTATAATTTTTAAATGTCTTTTTTTCTCCACCGTATCCTCTTACAACTTTTTCTTTGCCCCTTATCTCCCTCTTTCCAAAGAAAAAGAGGGTGGTAAAAGATAAGGAATTGTATCAGTATTAGTAAAGTATAATTTAAATGGTGTGATCCCACTCTTTTGCCCCTCCTCTCCTTACCTGGACCAGACTCTGAGCAATAATTCTTATACTTTCCCTCTTTTTAATGTCCCCTTTATGATTTTGAGTTAAAATTCATTTTGCTTGTGACCATTCTCCTTCCAAATGTACCCTACCTCTTAAACACCTCCTCCACATACATCCATCTATTTCCCCATTGAATTTAATGTATTTCTACACCAAAATCTTTGTGTATGTGTGTTTAGCCCTTCTTTGCCCAGTTCAGATGAGAGTAATATTAATGACATGTCTGTTTTCCCATCCTTTCTCCAGGTTCATGTATTTTTCTTTTGGTACACTCTAGTTATTTTAAAATTTTCTGTCTATTACATAAACTGATGCTGAGTGAGGAGAACAGAACCAGGAGAACTTTGTACACTATTACAAACACATCATATGTGTGATGACTAACTTTGATAGACTGGGCTCCTCTCAGCAATGCAAGGTTAGAAGACAACTACAAAAGATTCATGATGGAAAGGGATATCCACATTCAGAGAAAGAATTACAGAGTCTGAATGCAGAATGAAGCGAACTACTTGCTCTCTCTCTCTTTTGTGTTTTGTTTTGTCCCTTCTTTTCCACTGTTCACTCCATTGGTTATAATCCTTCTTTACAACTTGACTAATGTTTAATGTGAAGGTATTTGTAGAACCTCTATTTGATTGTGTGCCGCCATAGAAGTGAGGGGGTAAGAGAGAGGGGGAGAAAAGTTGAAACTCAAAGGATTGTGGAATTGAATGTTGTAAACTAAAAGTAAATTAAATAAATTTAATAAAAAATTTCCTGTCTAGTGTATTCCTTTTTTCTCTTTCTTTTCTTTCTTAAAACCAACAAAACATAATGAAACCCCACCTAAACTCTGAATTTCTCTTTCTTTACTCTGTGACCCTAAATCAGACCTGCATAACATATGACCCTTGAGTTGCTTGCTGCCTGCCAAAGGATTTCTGGTGGCCCTGGTGGCCACTCCCCCCCCCCTTCCAAATGTAGGATTGCCACTGCACACTGCATTCTGTCCTGTCTGTCACATGACCCACAGCAACCAACCATTGTCAGTCTGTCTCTAGTCTAACCTATCTGTGGTCCTAGGAAGTTTAGCCTATTTTTACTTTGGCTCCTACCTAATGCCAAGTTGTGCAAGTCTGCCCTAAATGATGAGACAGTAGGATTCTGAAAGGACATGTGTCTCTTTCTCCTTATTAGAATGATGATGATCATCATTTAGCCCTTTCCTAATGCTCAGGTAGAATTACATTTCTGGGTCTCCTTGCCTCCTTTTTTGCATTTCAAAAATCCTACTCAGTGCTGCTATTTAAACATCATATTGAAAGTGTTCTTTTTTTTTTTTTAAAGTCCATTCTTTTTCTGGTAGGGATATGCTCATTTTTTTTTCAGAATAAGCTATTCTTGGATGTAAACCTTTTTCTTTTGCCTGCTGGTATTTTATGTTGCAACATTTCTTGCTTTTTAATATTTGTGATATAGTGCTATGTGATGCTGAATGTGGTTTCTTAGTATTTCATATCCTTTTTTTCTGGTTGACTGCCATATTTTTTGTCTTTGACTTCCAAGTCCTAGATTGTGGCTATGGCATATTTGGATATCTTCAAATTGTGGTTTTGTTCAGGAAGTAATACTTTCTATTTTCCTTCTGCCTTCTGGTTCTGATAGTTCTAGGCAGTTTTAAAAATGATTTCACAAATGTTCCCTAGGCTTTTTGTTTGGTTATGTTTTTCATGGAGTCTGTTAAACTGCCTGTCTTTATCCTGTTTTCCAGTTCACTTGTCTTTGACAATAGTTTTGTTGTTCAGTTACATCTGACTCTTCCTGACCTGATTATTTCTTGGTTTGTGAGTGGTTTTCCATTTCCTTCTCCAGTGGATTAAGGAAAATCGAGGTTGTGACTTTCTCAGGGTCACAAATCTGGAGTTGGAGGCTGGATTTGAACCTAGGTCTTCCTGACTCCAGGCCCAGCCCTCTATCCACTCAGCCACCTAGATTCCTCCAATAGATACTTTACATGTTTTTATAATTTTTTTTAGTTTTTTGATTTTGTCCTAAAATTTTCGTTGTTTCATTGAATCACTCAGTTCTCTTTATTCCAGTCTGTGTTTTTTTTCAAAGTATTTGCTATCTGGGTCTGGTTTTCTACTTCTTAAACTAGTGTTTATTCTTCCAATTTTTTTTCCTCAAAAGATCTATTTTAAAAATCTCTTGCTACATTTTTTTTTATCATCCACACATGCAGTCTCTTGTGGCTAATCTATTCCTTTACTGGAAATTCTCCTTGTACTTATTATGGAATTATTCTTTTCTTCTGAGTTTATATTTAATGGAATAGACCAGAGCTGAGTAGGAACTTTGAAAAACAAACACAAGAGTCCAGAGAAACCTGGAAAGATAAATTCATGTGAGCAATTAACAGAGACTGTATGATAATGGAGCACTAACATTTTAATGAGAAAGAAGAAACAACTGTCCTTTCAGAACCATAATGACTTCAAAGGGTATCACAGGAAAAACAGAGGACTTATGGATGGATTAGTGTTGTTTTTAGAACATTAAAATGGGAAAGAGATGGGCATGGTGGCATAAAATATACTAGTGTATACAGAAGGAAAAAGGAGGGTGGAACTTGTCATTTCTTATAATTGGGGTACATGAGAAGAAGAGCATAGAAACATGAAGGAAGAAGTTTGGGGAGTGGATATCATATGAATTTATCTGAACCAGACAAAGATGGATTAGACAACTACACATGCATACATACATACATACACATAAAGAATTTGGTGCAGAAATACATCAGCTTCAACAGGGAAACAGGTGGACATTGAGGTGTAGGTGTTAATAGAGGATAATAAAAGAATCTTATTTATACTGAAGGAGGGGTATTAAAATAAAAAAGAACTGAAAACAAAGGGGGCATCCATTAATTGAAGGATGACTGAAAAAACTGTGGTATATGAAATGTAATGGCCCATTATTACACCATAAGAAATTATGAGAATATAAGAGTCATATGAGAGAATTATGAGAGAATCCTAGACAGTATGTAACTGATGCTCAGTGATAAGATCAGAACCAGGGGAACAATTTATAGGACAACAATATTGTAAAGAAAAGAAAAAACTCTGAAAGTCTTAAGAACTCTGTTCAACCATGTCTTCAGAGAACCTAGGATTAAGGATGTTATCTACCTCTTGACAGACAAATAATGGCCTCGAGGTGCAAAAATAGACAAGCATTTTGGACACAGTCACTATGTGGATTTATTTTACTTAAATATTCACGTAATGAGGATTTTTCCCCCTCTATGTTCAATTTTGGGATTGAACATAGGAGGGGGGTAGCAATAATAATAATACCAAAAAAGAGAGTCACTGAAACATTTTAAAATGGGACAAAACAGAAGCACAGTAATCTGAACAGTTCTGAAAGTGATATGTTGATTTTATGATATGCTTTTAATTTTTTAAGTTCAATTTTATTTTCAAATCTATATTCTCTCTCTCTCCCTCCTTCCCATTGCCCACCAAGACTAGAAAAATGAAATTCATTACAAATATGTAAAGCCATACAAAACAAATTCCCATAATATCCATGCCTAACAAAAAAAAAAGAAAATAAGCTTCAATTTGCATTCTATGTCATTAGCTCTCTATCCCGAGGTGGATAAAATGTTTCATCAAGAGTCATTTGAAATTGTGGTTGGTTACTATGTTGATCAATTACTAGTAGTTGGTTATTGTGTTGTTCATTTACTAAATCAAAGTTGATTATCTTTACAATACTGCTCTTATTACACGAATTGTTCTCCTGATTCTGCTCACTTTACTTTGTGTCAGTTCACGCAAGTCTTCCAAGGTTTTTCTGAAACCATCCCGACCTTATGTGTAGAAGCTGCAGCCTGATTCTCTTCCTAGTAAAGTATATCTGTTTATGTACATGTGTGTCTATACCATATACATAAGCATATATATATATACATGTACACACGTGTTACTTATTAATATATAAACATATAAAACATATACATACATATATATTATAAAGTATATAATTATAAAATATATAAACATATAAAACACACACATACATATATATTACAGATTTTTTTTCTATTTTAAAAGTTTATTTAATAATTACCACCACCTATATGGTAGCAAAGCATTATCACATGAATTTTCATGAAACTTAGCAAGACTGAAATTAGTCAACCAATAAATTAATATTTACAGTTTCCATGGGTGCACAGAAGACTTTGCCACTGCCCCTCTATATATGGAAAATGTGATCGGCTCACTCTTCTGCAGAGACAATTATCAGTGCTAGGATCAACAATGATTTTATAGGCAAAAGAGCTCAGTGAACTCTTGTACTAAAATAAATGCTATTCTCTCAAAGATCTCACCATTTACTTTGTGACTATCCTAATTTATAACCAGCTTCCAAGATTAAAAAAACAGCAATTCACCACCAAAAGAACACTTAATGTAATGCTTATAGCTTTATCCTTAGACTCTCTTATTTATACATCAGTTCTTCCTAGCCTTCATTTTCTTTTTCATGTCAAGTATTAAAGATTTCCACCTGTTTTCTCAAATTTGCTTCTTTAGGAGTTAACCAAAATAAATGAGACTGCTGAATATTCCTAAACTTTAAAAGTTCTTAATATCTTATTCATAGTATTTGGGAGTTTTCAGTTTTATCATGGAGAAAAAAATTTAATTTAGTCATATCTCAACTTTATATATTGTCCACCTGCTACTTCTACAACACAATCCTGGATAATAAAATTTGGTGCACGTTATCTTAACTTCTACTGCATAGGGAAGGAGAAATCATCAGGAAAATCTTTAACCATCATGTGGAAAACCTGGAAAGTCCATGCTTTGCCCTCAAAGTTCAATTGTCACCTTTTATCCATTGCTCAATCCATTTCATTATCTGATCTAAATTATTCTCCAGTTCTTCTGGTATGCTGCTGGGCAGCCGGTGCACTATTTCATGGTTGTAGGAGGCCATGGCTTCTCCATGAAGAATTTGGAAAATTTCACACTGAATATTGTCCCACAGATTCTTTACCTCTTTTCAAGTCTTGTATATAATACAGAATTATCCATTTGAAGCACAAAAGCGATATGAATCCATTGTTCAGGGAAGAAGCCACAGCCATGGTAATCAAGAATAACGCCACCTTCTTTCATTTTATTTTCCAACTCATCAACTGCTCTATCTTCACCCCAAATGGGACATTTATATTCTTCATCAAAGCCATCATATAGCTGTCCTTCCTGTGCTAAATCACCCACATTAATGTATGTCAGTTCTGTTCTTGATGCAAGTTCTTTACCTAGTGTGGTCTTTCCAACCTCTGCTGTACTCCTGAGCAGGATGTTGGGCAGCCTCATGGTCATGGTGGCACTGGCTCTGTCCTGGTTGCCTGCTCTCCATGATGGAGCAGCAGTCAGAGGGGTACAAACAGATATTTATGAGAAGATATAGGAAGAACAGAAATATAAACATTTCCCCCCAATAACTCTTCCTTATACAATAGCCTTGGTTTTTAGAGAAAGCAGGCTCAGTCTTAAGTCAGTTGCTACAAAGCATATGTCCCACCAACTTCACTTCCAAATGCAGCACAGCCCAGGGACAAAGTGGTTCCTTGATTATGGGACCTGCCACCTTGGCTTTGGGATTAGTCTACTTGCTGTGCTAACTTACTACAAACTCCAGCCTGGACTCTGGTTCCTGGGCCTCTCTTGACCTTTTTGAAGTTCACAATGTCATAGCATAGTCTGTTCTATCTCTAATACTTCTTTACTTGACAGAAAAGAATAGACACGGTAGAGATAGGAGCAATAAGAAACCCATGTGCTCATGGCTTCATGTCCATTCAGATGGGGAAAATAGGCTTCTGGTACTAGCTTTTTCTTTCCTCACTTTGATGCTTGTGGCAGTCAAGTGAGAGGGGATGTGGGTGGCAACTTTCTATTGTAAAGTGTGTTTCCTTTTCATTTAATACCATGGTATCTAGTAAGTCATGTGGATTGGAGAGTGTTGCTGTTCTTCTATGGATAGGACTGTCCCCCCCCTCTCCACCAACCCCCAGATTTGTTAAATGCTTCCTTTCTGGCAGAGCTTCAAATACAGAGATAGTATATTACCCTCTGGAGAAAGGGAGAGAATTAAAACATAACCTTGGTTCCTATTACGAAGTTTCATCTCTAAAATTATGTAACCAGATCTGACTGAAGTAGGAGGTGAAGTTTTGGACAAGTCTGCTAGAGTCTTTATACTTGACCTTGCTTCCTTGTAGGCAGCCACATGGCAGCAGCCACTTTACTTTGCTCCCACCTCCTCTTCTGGGGGGGTAGGTGGGGCGGAGTTCTCAAGGTCAGTTGGGCTTGCACAGAATGCAGACTTAGCTGTGGTAAAAGAATACAACAGATAGCGAGCCATCCAAAGTTACTTTTGGAGGGAGTGTCAAAACAGTGAGCCAGTTCAAAAAGTGAGCATTGGAAGAGTTAGTGTGTATGTGCTTGTTCTGAAGAGATTCTGTCCAAGTCTTCTTGGGTACCACAGCTCCAGCACATTGGGGCAATATAACCCAGAGATAAGACTCTTGTGAGGGAGACCAGACATGATGCTAGAGAGTGGTATGTTATGAAAAGGCCTTTGAACAGTGATTCTCAACCTGTAGGTCGCGACCCATTTGGGATCAAACGACCCTTTCACAGGGGTTACAGGGGTCGCTTAAGACTATCGGAAAACACATATTTCTGATGGTCTTAGGAACCTCCTCTATCCGTCTCCAGGCGGGTCCGCCCACATGCAGACACGCCCACATACGACTATTAAAGGGTCGCTGCATTAGGAAGGCTGAGAACCACTGCGTCAGAAGAAAGTGCAAGAATTGAGAATGGAAACATAGCAGGGAAAACTGTCCCTTTAATGTATTTTCCTCCTTTATTTCAAATGTATTTTCCCAAGCTACTACCTTGTTTAATACATTTAAAATGCTTTGAGATTTTCCGGGGGAAGTAGCAGCTATGTAAATAAATACTGATTTCTAAATGTTGACTAAAGCTTGAGCCCCTGGAAGACAGAAGCCTGGTTGTAGGAGGAGATAAGATGACAGAGGGAGCCATGGTCTCGAGGTGGGCCCAAAGAACTTTGACCAAAGTCAGTAAACAAGTCTCTGGTTGGGCACAGAAGAGATTAGCATAGCTCTATGATTCTGTGAACTACAAAGCAATTTTTATTGAAATAAAGATGTAAATAATTGGACAGAGATTTAAAGTGTTCATAGCCGGGCTACACCAGTATAATAAAAATAGTAACTACCAAATTGTGCCTCTGGAGAGGCCTCATACCAGACTACTGAAGCGGATACTTTAGAGAACCAAATAAATTCATATGGCGGAACAAAAGTCAAGACTTGCAACATAAATAATGAAAAAAGAGGAATTTAGGGGACCCAGCATTACCTGATACTGAAATTATGTTTCAAAGCAGTTAAAATAAAAAACTATGTGGAAGTGGCTAAAAAAATAGAGAGGCACATCAGTCGAATAGACTAGAGAAACGACACCTGGAGGCAAAGAAGTATGGCAGCCCAGTGTTTGAAAAACCCCAAAAGACAAACAATTGGGGAGTGACTCTTTATTTGACAAAAAGCTGCTGGGAAAAATGGAAAAGAGGTATAGATCAATATATTAAACTATATGCCACAATAAATTCCAAATAGAGAAATGATTTAAATATAAAAGGTCATAGTGTAAAAAAAATTGAAGAATGGAAGATCATATTTTCACAACTGTTTAGGGAGAAAATTCATAACCAGACAAGGAATAAGGGACATTATAAAAGACAAAGTAGTAGAAAATTTCAATTACATAAAATTAGAAAGCTTTTGTACAAACAAAATCAACTCTCCAGAATAGAAAGAAAAGGTTGGATTAGGAAAAATATTTTTGCATCTCTGACAAAATTTTGACATCAAAATCTACAGGGAAGTGACATGAATTTAATAAGACAAACATCTGTATAATTATAAAGTTTAGGGGGGAACCCTAAAACATTATTTCTCCTTATTGTGACCTCCATTCCTTCTCCCCTCATCTATTTCCCAGGCCATCATGCTTTCATTGGCTACATTATTCTACCTATCTTGACCCCTTGGTGAATCAAGTCAGCTCTATAACAGCCTTCACCCCTGATTCTTTTGCCTCCCATTGTCCTATCACCAATAACATCTCGCCAAGCCCAACCTTGGATTAATCTACCACCTGCCCTTACTCCTATTCACAAGTTGCTAAACAGACCTAGGGGGGATTACCAGCTGTTCCTTTTTACTTTTCTAAACCCACCATAATCTAGCCTTGTAAATCATCTGGAACTACCCTCTCCAAAGTTACCATTGATATCTTAATTGCCAAATGTGACAGCCTTTTCTCAATCTAGGTCCTTCTTGACTTCTTCAGCATCTGGCGCTCTCAATAACCATCTTCTGGATACTTTCTCCTTTACAAGTTTTCCTGAACCTACTTTCTCCTGCTTCTTCTCCCTGTCCTTTCCTCATCCTCCTCTGCTGGCTCTTCATCCATGTCACATTCACTAACCCTGGGTGTTTCCCAAGATTCTGTCCTCATCATCTCCCTTCTCTTTTCATTTTATATTATCTTCATATTTGTATTATCTTGGCCATCTCATCAGCTCCCAGGTTCAACTGTCATCTCCATGCAGATGATTCTCAGATCTGTATATCCAGCCCTAGTTTCTTTGTTGAGTTACAGTCACTCCCACTCTCCAAAACTTCCTCTTGGATGTCTTGAACTAGATATTCTATAGGCATTGACTGCTCTTTCTTCTTGGATGTTCTCTTTTCCTCTGATCTTTCACATTACTGCTCTTTCCTACCTAACCATTTCTTCTTATTCTCTTCTGTCAGTTCATCATCCACATTACACCTCCTAATTGTAGGTGTTGCCCAAGGCTTTCTCCCAGGTCCCTCACTTTTCTCTCTTTATACTCTCTCTTTCTGACTATATCAAATTCCATGAGTTTAATTATTATCTCTAGGCCAATGATGCATAGACTTTGATATATACACACATGTAGTCTCAGTATCTCCCTTGAGTTTCAATCCTGCATCACAAATTGACATTTGGACATTTCAAACTGGGTGTTCTATAGGCAACATAATCTTAACACTTCCCAAACTGAACTCAATGTTTCTCTCTTCCATATTTCCCTATTTCTGTTGAAGGGCACTACCTAGCACATACTAAGTGCTTAACAGAGGCTTGTTGATTGAAGGCAACACCATCAGTCACCCAGGTTTATACCCTTGGCATTATTCTCGAGTGTTCACTGTCCCTCACTGTTGCCCAATCTCACTGTTTTTTGTTTGTTTGTTTTTTTACTGCTGCATCTCTCAAATATTTCTGACCTCCTTTTCTTACACAACTACCACCATGGTTCAGGCCTTCATTGCCAGAATTACTGCAACAGTCTCCTAAATAGTTTCCTTGAGTCGTCTCTCCCCTTTCCAGTCCATGCTACATAATAATGCTGCCAAAGTGGTTTTTCTTCAGTGCATAAATGACCATGTCAACCGTCCACCCCCACCCCATATAATTCCAGTCACTTCCTGTTGCCTCTAGGATCACATAGAAGCTTCTCTGTTTAGCTTTTAAAGCTTTTCACAACTTGGCCTCCACCTGTTTTTCCGGACTCATTGGACATCACCCTCCTGCACTCACAATCCAGCCAAACGGTCCTCTTTGTCCCTCACCCATGACGTTCTACCTCAGATCTAGCTGCTGTTGTGCTGGCTTTACTGCGTGTCTAGAATGTACTCTTCTCTACACTCACCTCCCAAATCACTCTTTTTCTTCAAAATGTAGCTCGAGTACAACCTTCTAATTCAACCTCTGGTGCCCTCTCTTCCTCATTGAGCTATTCTGTCTACGTTGATACTGATATGCTCTCTCCTCCTTTAGAGCACAAGCTCTTTGTGAATAGAAATTGTTTTACTGGCACATTAACACTGTATTTAATAAATACTTGCTGATTACTGTTTGATTGATCATCCAAGGTCACACAGGTAGAAAGCGTCAGAGGCAGGATCTGAACTATGCCATACTGTCTATTTAATAGATAGACAAGCAGTCAGATGATATGAACAAAGTTTTCAAAGGAAACGCAAACATTATTAACCCTATGAAGAACGATCCATGTTATTAATAATAAGAGTAATGCAAATTAAGATAACACTTAGATATCATCCAAACATCCATTTGGCAAAGGTGATAAGATATAGTTAATGGTGGAGATACTTGGGGAAAACAGACACAATAATATACTACTGGTGGAGCCATAAAGGGGGCCAGACATTCTGGAAAATACTTTAGAATAACGTGAGAAATATTACTAAGCTATTCATATTCTTTGACTTAACCATCTTATTACTGAGTTTATATGTCAAGAAAATCAATGACAGTAATAAAGGTCCTGTATGTGCCAAAATATTTGTGACCGCACTATTTGTAGTCATGAAAAGATGGAAACAAATTAGATGTTAATCAACTGGGAAATGGTTGAACAAAATGTGGTGTATGAATATATTGTATAATTATGTCTTTGTAAGGAATGATGAGTATTAATTCAGAGAAATCTGGGAAATTTTGTACAAACTTACATAGAGTGAAGAAAGCAGAGCTGAAAAAACAATACAATACAGTTAACTACAATAATATAAATGAAGACAATATTAGAATATAATAGAATTCAGGTAAAATACAATGGGACGAAGTTGGTTCCAGATGGCTGATATTAAAATAAACTTCCTTTCTTCATGTTAAGAAAAGGTAAACTAAAAGAGTAGAAAGTTCCATGTGCTATCAGCCCAATAACTATCTTAGACAGCTTTGCTTGTTTTTTTAAGGGAAGGTATTATTGTGAGGGTGGGGATGTAGTTCTTTATTTGGAAGTGATGACTGTCAAAATAATAATAAAAAACATACAAGACAGAACAGGGACGTATCAAAAAAGGATGAATACAAAAGCGTGGTGTGGTTCTGTAAGTAGACCGTCAAGAGTGCTAAATCTCAGAAAGAACGAAGCTGGCAAGGAAATCTATTAAAAACTGGTTTTTAAAAAGCTGTATCAAGGCAAAGGGGATTATCAGAGTAGAGACTGCTCTATGTAAGGAGGGCAATGATCATGGATGATAGGCTGAAGTAGACCTAAATCATATTTTATTACCGTCTTCTCTGCCTAAGAGAACAGAAAGGCAGCATAGTGGAGTGGAATGAACACTAGATTAAGAGACAGAGGAGCTGAGTCTGAATCCTGGCTCTGCAACTTACCATCCTTGTGACCTTGGCCAAATCACTCAATATATTTGGGCTCCAATTTCCTTATCAATGAGACGAGGGGGTTAGATCCCTTCCAATTCTATGATACCATGATCTTTAAACGAGACAGAACAAAATAGAAGTGTAGTAGGGAGTTTGATATTCCAGAAAAGTAGAAAACTCCTAGCTGCCCTTGATGAGGTAGTCTAGTCTAGATGAATTACCTTTCAAAGGTTGGGGGGAGGGAACAAACATTTATTATATATATGTTTTATCTATCTTCTCTCTACTCACATAACCATGAACTATCCCAGACTCTCATCATCTCTTGCCTAGATTACTGAAATAGCCTCCTAACTGGTCTTCCAACTTTCAATAAATAAAAAGCAGTTTCATTTAAAACTTAAAACCAATTATTCAATAAAATACTGAGAAAACTCATCAAGCAGATCCATGTGATAAAGTGTCTGCTATAGTTTGATAGAGGGATAGAGAGAGAATAAGGGGGGGCAGGGAAAAGGTGTGTCTGGGTAGACTAGGTACTGATGAAAAATAAGAACTTTTTTTTTTTGGAGGCAATGAGGTTAGGTGACTATATAACCCAGGGTTATATAGCTAGAGTCTGAGACTGGATCTGAACTCAGATCCTCCTGACTTCAGGGCCAGTGCTCTCTCCACTGCACCATCTAGCTATCCCAGCTATTTGTTAAAAGAAGGAATGGATCTGTCTGTCCATAAAGCCTGATGGGTGACCTTCAC